>JBCNJP010000012.1:59276563-59318452 GCA_039602395.1 Deinandra increscens subsp. villosa
AAAAGTTTGGCTTATTTTTGAAACTTTTTTTCTGGAAAAGGCAAAAAGTTTAGTGTTGCGTATTCCTAGCGATTGGTTGATCCCCTCCCTGCACTTAAATTGCACATTGCCCTCAATGTGCTTATTTTTGCAAAAAGAAAGTAGTTGTGTGAATTAAATAATTTAAGGGGAAAGAAGTTGTCACTGATTGTTCTTTCAGACACGAGTGGTGTGCTCCTGAATCTGATTGGCTTGGCTGGAGTTGCTGACTTCTGCCTTTTCCAACCTTTCTTGTCCTCTTTATTTCTACCCACAATACTAATTTTAAACTATAAAATACTTCCTGGAGACCTGGTAAATATGCCCGCGTCTCAGAAAGATTGTTCATGCTGATCTGAAGTCTCAGAGTTACACAAGGCGAACCTCGATCTCCAGTACGGATACTACTACTAATACTGAAAAGAAAATTAATCTACTAATCTAAACTACGATAGTTATCTAAAATAAAAGTGAAAAGAAAAGGGGGCAGAATTCTAACCGTCCTGAAGATATGTTCGTTGAAGTCCGTCCTATTCTTTTATGCTTTTACCTTAGACATCCATGGTACGCCTCCATGGCATGCCACATTTATTTATGGGTCTGCTGGCTAGAGCCGTAGTCCTTGGTCTAGCAAGGTGATAGTGGGGGAGAGGCTTCCTCCATCCTATGATAAGAAAAGTCCAGACCCGACTAGAAACAACCCAACACTTGTAGGGTACCATCCACTTTACTTCCTACGTCGAAGGTGGCTTCCCTTTCACCGAATTTGATCGTTAAAGTGCCGCTGCTCATGTCCACCACTATTTGGGTCGTTTCTAAGAATGGCCTTCCAAAGATGAGTGGTACCTCCTTATCCTCCTCCATATCAAGGAAAACAAAGTCAGCACGGTAAACGAACTCTCCTACCTTGACTAGGAGGTTCTCAACAATTCCTGAAGGATACTTCACTGACCGGTCAGCCAACTAGATGCTCATCCTAGTAGGTGTAGGCATTTGAAACCGTGATATCCCCAACAATGCAAGGTAGCGTAAAGCTACCCGGATCTGGTTGCTTTCGGGGAATCGTGTTGGACAAAATGGCAGAGCATTCCTCCCCTAGGTTGACATAGTTGAGTTCAACGATCTTGCGCTTGTTGGTGAAGTAGTCTTTCATGAACTTTGTATACTTCGGCATCTTTGAACTAACTTCCACAAAATGTAGTTTAATATGTAACTATTTTAGAAGGTTCATGAACTTACTGAACTGCACCTCGTTTTTGGTTTTGTTTAGATCGCTTGGATAAGGAACCTTCAAGCTTTTCATGGCTTCTTCAACTGCTACAGGGATAGGTTCTTCAATTTGTGCTTGAAGAGGTGGACTTGTTGTTTCTTTGCTCGGAGCAGCTTCTTCGGAGCCAAATACGATATCACTACTCGATTGAGTGTGCGGAATCCAGTCAATCGAGTGATTCAAGATGTGAGAAATAGAAAATGAAGAACACAATAATTAAACGATAAAACCTGGAATTAGAAAATGCACACGAATCCAACAGACTCATCTAGTACAAACTCTGGAGAATTTCGTGTTCTCCTAGTCTCTCTGGTCTCCACATTTTTGACTCCCCAATGGCTAACCAAATGACCAACCCCTGACATGGAGGCATATGTGAGTTTATATACTACGCACATATCCATTTACAAGGCCTAAGCCCGTCCCAAGCCCAATACTAGAAAACTAATATCTAGCCCAGTATTCTAATGTATAAACCTCATAAAAACGACACTTACAATCTTCCCCTATTCTTATATCATTAGAACTTTTACAATGAAAGTTTTAAAGCATGCATCTTCTTGCAAGACCACATCTTTTCTTGAACAGTCTTCATTGGGCTTCACGATTCTTGGGAACTCTCTCTCAATCAGCATCAGCTTGAACTTCTAGAAATGAACAAGTAACGAGAGGAGGATTCTTAGATACTTGCTTCTCTTAAATGAACACCGGTTCTTGCTGAATCTTCGGTAACTGTTTTGAACTGCCTTTCTTTAGAGGATAAAGATTTTGAAAACCCTCTATTTTGGCAAACTTGGTTATTCTTCTTCATGCTGCAAGATCTTCAACAAAAACTTAAAGTTTTCAGCTTCCCCTTAAATCGTGAACATCTTCTTTTGGAAGCTTTGAGTAGCTTGAAAAGAACCAATAACTTCCCCTACGCAGTTGCTTTTCCAGATAGGGAAGTCTTGTCACAAAACCCACACAAACTCATTTAAACTTCTCAAATTAACCTGGCCAGGACAAAAAGAAAACTTAAAGACTCACACAAGAACAATTAAAAATTAGACATAATATGAACTGTTGGGCTATAGTTTATGAGGCATGAACATTAGAGTGGGCTAACTTGTTTTGGGCTTGTGGATGTTTACGATTATGGGGTTACTGGGCCGGTTTTCATTATGGGTTCATGATTGGACTAGGGTTTATGTAAAGGGTACTATATAAACCCATTAGTTTATGATTATTAGTTAGTTGTTGTTTATGATTTCCAGCCTCCTCTTTGTATTTATGATCGTAATCATCATCTCAAGGAAGTAGTTTGTTCATCATTCAAGATTTGATCTTTTTGTGTTGTGTTTCACTCATATCAAGTCTATTTTCATCTACTTTCTCTTGAATCAATCTCGTACAAGGATTCCGCACTTGTTCAAGATCAAAATATCGTGAACGGTTGTTGATCTTGGACCAACAATTGGTATCAGAGCCAAGAATCATTGATTCGAGGTTCTCACGGTATTGGATTCAAGCATTTTCTGAAAATATTCGAGTTTTTGAAGGTTTGAAGCTGCTCAGAGGGTTTACGATCAAGCTGCTGCTGTTCTTGAAGGTTTACGATCAGTTTCTGGGTGGATTTGAGAGTTTACGATTGGTGTTCTTTGCGATTTCAGTGTTTACGAGTTCAAGAAGGGATTTTTGAAGGTTTCCGATCAGTAAATTTGAGTTTAGGACTTCAAGACGCAATTTTTTGGAGTTTACGACATTTCCAACCGGAATCGAGTTTACGATTGGAAGTTATCGGAAACGAGTTTACGACTGAAATTTATCGGAATCGAGTTCACGACTGTTTTTTATCGGAATCAGGTGTTTACGATCAAGTGTTTACGATCAGCGCACGTGTCAGCATCGTAAACGGGGTTTACGGTCGGAAACTCTATTTTTGGACTTTTGGACTTTTAGTTTTAAGTTTTCCTAAGCTTTCGTCATGGATTTCGAACCGAGCATGTACCAAAAACTGGACTTTGAGATTGGATTAACTACACGTCCTCCTAGACTTACTTCTGCTGATAACTTCCTTGAATGGAAATACAGATTCCAGAATCATTTGAAGAGTGTTGATCTGAGACTGTGGAGATCTGTTGTTAATGGACCGTTCATTCCCACACACACTGAAGCAGGAAAGATAGGAGTGGTAAAGACTGAAGCAGAGTACTCAGATGATGATTGGGAGAGATGCAACAAGGATGAGAGGGCTTATGCTATTATGACTATGGCTTCGTCACCAGAGATTGCACAAGGATTTAAGAAGTACAAGACTACAAAGAAGCTATGGGATGCTCTAGTGGTAGCATATGAAGGTAATCCAGATATCAAGGCTAGCCGTAAACAGATGCTGAAGCAGAAGTTCAACTTATTCAATCATATTCAGGGAGAGTCCTTTGAAGCTCAAGTTCAGAGATTCGTGTCCTTAATTACCGAAATGTCAAGCTATGATGTTGAACCTGAACAGGAAGACAAGAATCTGAAACTTCTGAACAGTTTACCGAAGAACTGGAATACCAACATCTCAATAATCAAAGATAACAACAAGCTGAGTGAGTTAACTGTTGATGAGCTGATCAACAAATTGAAGTCAAAGATGATTGATGATAAGCAAAGGGAGTTGAATAACCTAAGCTCAATGAGCATGACAGGAAAGTTGAATCAGGCATTGTTATCTGAAGATGTAGGATCAAAGCAAGCTGGAAGTTCATCTGGAAATGATTCAAGTGCTAACACTAAGTCAACTGCATTTGTAGCACGATCTCAAGCAAGTTCTAGTGGAATGATCAACCCTGATGATGGAAATGCTACCAATGATCCAAACTTTGCCCTAGGAATGGGATTTATGAACAGCTACCATGCTCTTATGGCTTGAACACTGGTGCCTACTGATATGCTGTCAGGAGAGCTGAATCAAATCAATCTTGAAGATGTGGAAATGCTTGATGTCTCGTGGCAGATGGCAATGGCAGTTTTTCGTGCTAAGAAGTTTATGGCTAAGACCGGAAGGAATGTATGGAAGGATGAGGACAAGATCAGGATGGGTTTTGATAAGAGTAAGCTCAGATGCTTCAACTGTGATGAATACGGGCACTTTGCAAGGGAGTGTACCAAGCCAAAGAGGGAGAAGCAAGAAGAGAAGAAAGCTGGTGATGCTAAAGGGAAAGCGGAGACAAAAGCTTTGGTAGTGCAGGATTGCGGGGAATATCAGTGGGCCTCGCAGATCAAGGAACTCAGTTTGACTGGAGCTATGATTGCAAAGATGGAGAATGATGCTGATGAAGAACATGCTTTTGTGGTCACTGATGAGGAGAACCTGGTTGAAGACAAAGAAGCATTTGCAGCCGAGGTTGACAACACAAAGGTATGTACTAATCCCACTTGTGCACGTTTAATTCCTGGCCTTAGAAAACTTTGGAAAAATAGTGAGATAGAATTATTTGACATGCAATGTTCTAGAAGTTCGTTTAAGAGTAGATGGGAAAAGAGTGAGGAAAAAGTCAAAGCTCAGAAACTAGATATAGAGAAATACCAAGCCCTAGCCACTCAGAAGTCTGTTCTGTATGACAATGCTAAATTAGAAATAGCTGAGCTTAGTAAGCAGGTAGATGAACTTAAACATCAAAAAAATGAGTTGCAGGTAAAATTAGACGTGAATCAAATGAGAAACAAGAGAATGCTTCAGGCTGGTAAGGCTTTGTCCAATTGCATCACTGATGTTAGATTTGGAAAGGATAAAGGAGGAATAGGAGTTAGTTTCACTGGAAAGAATAAGAATAATGTTCCTCAACCTGTGTCTAGAGATATAATAGGTATAATCTATGAGGAGGATCAAGTAGATAGAACTGATTCAGAAATGCATGAAGCAGGACCTCCAATAGATAGTGTTTTGGTTGGTGTGAAACCTATGACGGTAGAGGAATTAGAAAATGAAAAACACATGACCTATGGTTTGGATAATCAGAATAGATTGGTGACAACCACATGTTAATCAGGTCCATCTCAGGCATCATTAAACAATAATGTGAGTTCTTCTGATGTATTTATTTCTTGTGTAGATGAAGTAAGAATCAAGGATGTTTCTGAGAAGGATGCTGAATGTTTAAGAGTTAAAGAGAGTCATGAGTCTAGTAGTTCAAGTTCTAATTTACCTAAGGATGATGTTCTGGCACCTGTGTCAGAACTTATTATGTCCAAGTCAAAACAGTCTGTTGTGTCTTTGTCATCAAAACTTGTTTCTGATTATAATGAAAAAGTTAATGATTTTAAAGTTCGTGTGCCTAACACAAGAGTTGGTCGTGAGTCTAAGCCCAAGGACTTTGTCCCTTATCCCCAGGTTGTGTCTACTTTCAACAGAACAAACAAATCAAAATCAGAACAATTTTGTTTAATTACACAACCAGAAAAAGTTCCAAAACATGTAATACACAAATGAGATGATAAGCCTGAATGGAAGTCACATTATTGTTTTTGGAAGAGGTTGAAGATTTCAATGGAGGTGGTGTATCTTTTGCTGGTGGAGTAGGTGGCAGAATTAGCAAGAAAGGGGTGGTGAAGAATGGTAGCTTGAAGTTCTCGGATGTGCATTATGTAGAAGAATTATCACACAGTCTGCCCAGTGTGTCGCAGATATGTGATCGAGAATATTCGGTTTTGTTCAACAAGAAGGAATGTATCATCCTCAAGCCTGGTGTGAAGATTCCTGAGGAGTGCATTCTGATGCGTACACCAAGACGAACAAATTCTTATCTTCTCAACATGGGTAATCCTCCGACATCTGAAGAAGCCTGTCTTATATCAAAACAAAATGAAAATCTGGCACTGTTATGGCATCGTCGTTTGGGGCATGCTAACATGAAAAATCTGACTAAGCTGGCAAAAGGAGAGCATGTGAGAAATCTTCCCATCAAGGACTTCACATCTATTGAGAAGTGTGTTGCATGTGCTAAGGGGAAGCAGCACAAGTTACCTCACCGCTCCAATATGACAAACTCTATTTCATCTGTGTTGCAACTACTTCACATGGATCTTTTCGGCCCAATGCAAGTTCTGAGTATCAGCAAGTTCGCGTATTGTCTGGTGATAGCGGATGACTTCTCTCGATTCACTTGGGTCTTCTTTCTGTCAAACAAGTATGAAACTCCAGAACTGGTGAAACAGTTTGTCCTTCTTACAGAAAATCAGATGAGCAAGAAAGTGAAGGCGATAAGATCAGACAACGGAACGGAGTTTAAGAATGTTGAGTTGAATATGTTCTGTGGAGAGAAAGGTATAGAAAGGCAGTATAGTGCACCATACACACCTCAACAGAATGGTGTTGTTGAGAGAAGAAACAGAACACTCATTGAAGCTGCCAGAACTATGCTATGTGAAGCGAGATTACCGATCTACTTTTGGGCCGAAGCAGTCAACACAACTTGTTATGTGCGAATCGAGTACTGTTAAACAAGCGACATGAGAAGACGCCGTATGAGATTATCTATGGAGAGAAACCAAGGGTGGGATACTTCATGACCTTCGGATGTCCTTGCACAGTTTTGATTCAGTCTGATGTGGGGAAGTTCGAAGCAAAGGCTGATAAATGCTACTTTGTTAGATATTCAGCAAATAGTGCTTATCGGGTCTACAAAAAAACCACCAAAATGATAATTGAGGCATTCAACGTTGACTGGTTAGAAGACAATCCAACTGATGCAGGAACTGGACCAGACTGGATTTTTGATTATGGATCACTGTTTGAAGGTTTCAATTACTCAAGCATGTTTCCTGGTCTGGATGAAGAAGAAGACATCATTGCTCCAGCTCCTGAAGTGAGGCCATCAGTGGAATGTGTCAGAGACAGTGTATCAGCGGCAGCTCCTAAGGATGATGTTGTGGATGTTCCAGAATCTTCAGGAACTCATGATGATCAGAAGGAGCCTGAAACCCAAGGTATGAATAATAATGTTAATGATACTAACCTGCCTATTTCTATTTCAGTACCAGATGTTCAAACCACAAGAATCAACAGAGATCATCCTCTTAGTAATGTGGTCGGGCCAGTGTCAGTAGGTGTCACCACTAGAAGCCGCACGGGTAACATCAACCATTGCATGTACTCAGATAGAGCCTCCAAATGTGATGGTAGCTCTTAAAGATCCAAATATGATGGTAGCTCTTAAAGATCCAAGTTGGATTGAGGCTATGCACAATGAACTGAATCAATTCTCAAAACTGGGAGTGTGGCGTCTAGTGAAAAGGCCGGGAGATAAAAAGGTTATACCCACAAGATGGTTGTACAAAAACAAGAAAGATGATACGGGTATAATCGTAAGGAACAAGGCAAGGCTGATTGTTCAGGGACATAGACAGGTTCATGGGCTTGATTATGATGAGGTATATGCTCCGGTGGCTAGATTGGAAGCAATTCGGATCTTTCTTGCTGTAGCAACGTATCTCAATTTCACGGTGCATCAGATGGATGTGAAGACAGCCTTCCTCTATGCTGAGATGAATGAAGAAGTTTATGTATCTCAGCCGCCAGGGTTTGTGGATAAAGAGCATCCGGATCATGTATATCTCCTGGATAAAGCTTTATATGGTTTGCATCAAGCTCCCCGCACGTGGTATGAGACCCTGTCAAAGCATTTGGTAGATAATGGTTATACACGGGGAGTGGTTGATCAAACACTGTTCAGAAAGAAGGTAAAGGATGATATCATAATGGTGCAAGTGTATGTGGATGACATCATCTACGTATCTACAAATGAAGATTTATGCACTGAGTTTGAGGATATCATGAAAAAGAAGTTTGAGATGAGTGATCAAGGGTAGATGAACTTTTTCCTGGCGTTACAAGTGAAACAAGATGAAACTGGAATTCTCATTCATCAAGCAAAATATGTGAATAAGATTCTGGAAAAGTTCAAGATGCAAGACTCCAAACCTATCTCCACTCCCATGGCATCCAGACCTCTACTGACAGCAGATGCAGATGGAGAATCAGTGAGTGAATTCATGTATTGTTCGATGATCGGATCACTCATGTATTTAACAGCCAACAGGCCAGATATTATGCATGTAGTGTGTGTGTGCGCACGTTATCAGGCTAATCCTAAACTCTCTCATTTAGCTGCTGTTAAACGTATTTTTAGGTATCTGAAGGGCATGCCCCGGCTTGGACTTTGGTATCCTAAGAATACTGATTTTCAATTGTTTGAATTTACTGACAGTGATTATGGAGGTAGTGACCTTGACAGGTTATCTACAACTGGAGGATGTCAGTACTTGGGAGACAGACTCATCTCATGGCAGAGTAAGAAGCAGCATACCGTGTCTAAGTCAACTACAGAAGCTGAATATGTGGCAGCATCAGCTGGATGCTCGCAGGTAGTATGGATTCAAAATCAGCTAACTGACTACGGTATGGAATTCATTAACACTCTAATTTTTTGTGATAATGCTGCTGCTCTGCAAATTGTCAAAAATCCTGTTCAACATTCCAAAACCAAGCATATAGACATCAAGGTACATTTTATTCGTGAATGCTATGATAGGAAGTTGATTCAGTTGGAAAAGGTAAGCTCAGATCAAAATGTTTCAGACCTTTTCACAAACCCCTTCCTCGTCCTAATTTTGAAATGTGTGTTGAAGACCTAAGGATGATTGCCTTTGAGGAATGATCTGATCAGAACTTTTTGTATATAGTTTTGCTTGTATTTTTTCTTACTTTTGCTTTAAGTTTCTTTTTAAAAAAATATAATAAAAAAAAACAAAAAAAAATATATATTAAAAAAATATACTAAAAAAAAATTTCAAAAAAAAAAGGTGGTTTTGTTTCAAAAGCCTCATAAAAACGGGGGAAGAAATGTCATTGTTTCAGAAAATTTGAAAAATATGTTTGAGGTTTTTATGAAGTCTTTTGTTTTCCTTGAGTTGGTAGGAAGTGATATAAAATTCCAAGACAATCGGAGACCGACACGTGTAAGGCTGAAGTGAAAGATTGCTCAAAGATGATTTGTTGGTAAGTTCAACCCAAAACTATGATCATCAATGTAAGTGCAGTAAACTTAACTTCTATATATGTTTAGTTTCCCGTCCTAGTTTACATGGTTTAAAAGACTGAGTCCCAGCAAAAACGGGGTGAGAGTGGTATTTATACCTAGTATTCACTCTCTCACACGCCATGTTCTGCTGTTATGACAACACCTCCTCAAAAAGAAAAATGAAAAGAATGAAAAGAAAAAGATAAATGAAAAATGAAAAGAAAAATAAAAAATGAAAAGAAAAGAAAAACAATAAAATAATTATTTTGTTTGGTCTTCTCTGCGTGCTTATGCGGCCGACCTGATCACCAACTGATAATTAACGAAATAAGTGTTTGTCATGACGGTGTTGGATTGTTCCTTAAGTTGGGGGTTTGTGAATCCTCAATAAACTCTGAGGTTGGGTAGGTTTTGCTATGAACAATTGGGTATGGGGACGGTTAAACATGATGGTAATTATGTACCATATTTAAGCACTTCAAAACTACTTGATGTGAGTTTGTGTGGTCAAAAATTATGGCAATTGTCTAGAGCGTGAGTAACAGAAGCTGAAAAAGGTTCCTCCGTCAAAGATGAGTCTGGTTTGATCCATGAAAAACATCAACTTCAAGGTAAGTATGTTTTTATCTCGATTTTAGGTTATCTTAATTTTATGCTTTTTATATTCATTTTTATTAAGCTTTTGAATAGTTAAAATTTAAATTTTTATTGATCAAGATCAGATACTCGAGGTATAAGTCTGAGGGGAAGTTCTGTAATTCTCAAAGTTTCAAAATTAACAAGTTTTCATGAGAATTATCATTTAAATGAGGTTTGGGCATTTTTAAATGATTTTCGAAACTTGAGGGGCCTTAGTGAATTTTTTTTCTAAACAAAACCCCTCATCCTCTCATTTCCGATCCAACTCACCTCTTTCTCTCTTGTTTACGATCTGCCATACCGAAACCCTAGCCACCGCCCCTACTCGCCGGAAAACCGATCTCAACCTCCTCCGGTTGTCCTCTGTATAACCCAAGCACACAAACACACTCGCAATCGTTTTTCGACCAAGAAACCCACTTCAATCAACTGTATTCACGAGGTTTCATCGATCCATTCACGGGTTTTGTGATTTAAGCCCTAACTCGTGATCATCTTCTGTTTTCTCTGTGTTCGAGTCGTTTTAGCGAGATTTGAAGTCGGTTGACTGTCAATCGAAAAAGGTAGTGATAGATGTGCATTTTACATGTATGATGAGGTTTAATGCGTTTCCGAGGTTTTTGCAGGTTTGAAAATGGCAGTCTCGACGTTTACGATCGTCGAGAGGTTGAAGACGACCTTTGGAGATTACGATCCGAGTTTACGATTCGGTGATTACGATCCTCGGCATTTAAGATCGGGCTTAGGGCTTTATCGAGAGTTTACGACTGGACTTTGTTTGACCCGATCGTGAATCCAATTACGAATCGTAAACCCGAACAGTGGATCGTAAACACATTTAAAAAAAAACTAATTTCTTTTTAGAATCTCATCAAACTTAATTATTTTTAAGATAAAATTAATTGTGTTTGTTAATTTGTGTTTCAAAATAAAAATCTTTTCTTGAAAGTTTAAATTGAGATTTTCTGAACTTAACAAGTTAAATGTGATAATCAATTGAACTTCAAGATATTGTTGACAAACATAATTTCACTTTGATAAGTTTAAGCTTGATGCATTTGTCTCGTCTTCTTAGATGGCAGAAGATATGCTTGATGAAGAGATTCATTTTGAGAGAGATCATTGCATCCCGGCCTATCTTGATGATCCTCCAGAGAGACATATGCGGCTATTCTACTCTCTGGTGGTAGGATTGAATGTTTACAAAATAAATCATGCTCTTAGAACAAGCGTGCTGATTGATGAGCAGCTTGTCAGAGAATTTTGGGGAACTGCTAGAGCAAATGCCGACAAAACAAGAATCACTGCGACCATTCAGAACCGACAGATTGAGATCCTTGAGGAAGACATTCGTCAGGGTTTCAATATCAATGATAAGGCTGAAGATCCAATAGAGTATTCAAAAGCTGTTTTGTTACAAGGTTCTCAATCCTTAGGATATGAAGGAAAATTCCCTCCCATTTTCAAGAAGTTATTGCCGCACTACTGGAGGTGTCTGGCTCACTACATGCAGAAATCCTTCTTGGGGAAGAGAACAAGTTATGATCAGCTAAACAAAGTGCATGGCACAGCATTTATTGCACTGGCATTGGGGTGGGACTATAATTTTTCTAAGATGATGCTGTTGGATTGGATTGGCAATGTTGACTTGAGCGCCAGAGAACAATTCCTTATGACACCAAGATTTGTGCAGATGGTGGTGATGAAGAAATATCCATTGATTCAGGAGAGGATTGAGAAGCTGGATATCAAGTTTATGGATAACAGTGTGTTCGGATTGCAAACCCAAGTCAGAAAAGGAAAGAATAGCTATCAAGGGAGGCTAGAATGGTCTAAAAGGGGTGCCTTCCCTGAAGTTCCAAGGGAACAAGATCAAGAAGAATCTGATTCTGAGCCAGAAGTGCATCCGGTCAATGTGTCTGTTGCTGAAGACCATGATGTGACAGCAACTGTTCTAGTGAACGTTTAGGGAGAAACAGAGAATATCCCGTCGGATGAAGAAAATGTGATGGATGACATTTTCCCTGAACATGGGAACCTAAATGATGATATCTATGGGGATCTAAGGCCCATTAGCCACAAGTGGAGGACGTTCTTGAAGAGTCTATTCCTGTGCGTGAGCCGTCACCAAGGAAGAAGTCGGATCCCAGAACCATCAGGTTTAAATTTCAGAAAACTAGCTCAAGCCTGATGGTATTTGAACCTTCAAATGCCAATGTGTAGAATGTTGATACATCTGAACCTGCAAATGTAGAGAGCACGCCTCAGGCTGATCATCAGGTTGATGTACCGGAATCAACTCCCATGCAGACCGAAAGTCCTATTCGGAATGAACATAGCCCAGTTCATGATGAAAGGCAATTCTTTGATGTGGACAGCATGTTTGTTGAGCCAAGTCCTGTAAGAATAAATCTTTCTGCTGAATCAAGCCAGCCTCCTGCCATTCCAAGCTTCCGTTCGTACCAAGCACTGGTTGAAGACCTTGCTCAAGCTAGTGAACTTCCTATCGACCTCAGGATAAGTGCTGATCCTCAGATCAACTTCCTTATATCTCAAAACAGGAAGAGAGAGGGAGAGATAAAAGAGCTAAAAGAAGAAAACAAGAGGTTGAAGGAGAAGGAAAGCAAGAGCAAAGCCAGCATTGGGTTTTTGTATGCGGGGATTCAAGAGCTGAGAAAGAAGGTAGAAGACTTGCCGAGGGCACTGTACATTAATAGATGGAGGAATGTACAAGGAGATCAAGTTCGTGACAATCTATTGAGCCATATGGGAGAAAATTTTGTGAACTTTGATCTCAAACAGGTCAAATGGGTTGAGACTGGAACAGACCCAGTCACTAGAGAGCCTGTTGGTGAAGTGAGGCGACCACCCACCAAAAGGACTAGAGTGATTAATATGTTGGATGAAGTGGTGGTGGTTTGCAAAAACATGCGAGAGTTTCGCTTCTATGATCCGGTTGATCTGATGAGATTTGGTGAACGTGATATCAAGCTCCTCGCCTCCCAACCTATTCTCGGAGATGAGAACGATCTTGAAAACGCTGTCAGGGTGGGGATCTTTCATGGAACAGCAAACCGGATCGTGGAACGCGAATGGTGGTCGAGCAAGAAGCCGAATACTTTCAGATTTGATTTGCTTCTGCCATAGACGCTCTAAAGGTTCATGCCTAGCGGAAGATTGTTGGGCTATAGTTTATGAGGCATGAACATTAGAGTGGACTAACTTGTTTTGGGCTTGTGGATGTTTACGATTATGGGGTTACTGGGCCGGTTTTCATTATGGGTTCATGATTGGACTAGGGTTTATGTAAAGGGTACTATATAAACCCATTAGTTTATGATTATTAGTTAGTTGTTGTTTACGATTTCCAGCCTCTTCTTTGTATTTATGATCGTAATCATCATCTCAAGGAAGTAGTTTGTTCATCATTCAAGATTTGATCTTTTTGTGTTGTGTTTCACTCATATCAAGTCTATTTTCATCTACTTTCTCTTGAATCAATCTCGTACAAGGATTCCGCACTTGTTCGAGATCAAAATATAGTGAATGGTTGTTGATCTTGGACCAACATGAACCAATTCAAACATGAGAAGGTTTCTAAGGGATCAAACGTATGAATCTGACCGAGGAACCCTTTTCAGCTTCTGTTACTCGAACACGTCCAGGTGATTGCCAATATACTGGTCTACTTTAAACTCAAACCCTTTTCTTAATCACGCTGTTTGTCACTTTTATTATCTTTTATTGTGCATTAATTATGAACAGAAAGTGGGTTTCAAACAAATCCTAGGTACAAGTTACTGCACACTATCAAGCACATAAATTCCCTACCACATATTTTCACAACTTGAACCAGAAGTTTGAAACTAAGCTCGAGACTAGGTTGAGAAGAGAAAGAATAGATCACAAAGATTTTTGGGTATAATGTACAAAGTCAACTAATCTCCAAGTGGTGTTTCAATCAGGCTGTAACTTGACTATGACACCTAGTACGCATTAGTGACAAGGCTGAGGGATTTGGACGCTTGAGGGTCTCTTTTGATGTGCTCTTTGGCATCTTTTGGGTGTATACACATATATTTTTTTATATATATATTATTTAAGGTGATCTAGAAGCACGTATGTATGAACAACTCCATGTCATTGCTCACGCAAAGCAGAGCAGAGCCTTACATACATGCAAAGAATCCCCAGGTCTTTACTCACGCAAAGCAGAGGGTACACCGATTTTTTAAGTTCAATTTCACACTCTTGGTGACAAGCGTGTGTATCGGGAACTTGAACATGCAGTCAAATAGAAGTGCAATTAACCTAAGTGTTGTTACCCAACAAACTGCCATACGTTATCTTTAAGTGTGTAACGCATACCTTTTCAGATTTAAGAGCTAAGCCTACCAACATATCACCATGAATCGAGTCTTTCACATCTGCCTTACGCGTGTCAGCCATTCTCAGAACGGAAGTTTATTTCACTTCCCACCTTCTCAAAACAAACACAAAACACATTAAAAATTAAAAAGCCACAATTTTTTAGGGGTCACTTATTCTTCCCCTGCTTTTTTATTTTTAATCACTCTGTTTTATTTATTTATTTATTTTTTTTTTATATTTTTTTTCATTTTTATCATTTTTTTCATTTTTTTAATTAAACACACTGATACACAACTAAAACAAAATAGATAAAATTAAAGACATCTGGCCAAGCTAACCTTCAAAGTATTTAGTTGAAAAGTTTTGAGACTTGGGTTTTGTGGAATGCATACCTCATTGTTTCAAAACTCAAACAACTAAGTTAACAGTACCTTTTGCTGATTTAATCATTTTACCTCTCAAGGAAACATACCCTCTGTTATAAAATATTGCACGCCATTAAGTGAAGCGATGTTTCCTATCCAGTGTCTGGAATAATCATTTATCAATAAACAAAGAAAATATTAGTGATAGTCCTCCTTGACTGTTCCTGCACATAGTGAGAGACCAGTTAGCCAATGGTACCCAGGCCATTGTGGTTCTGGGTACTCCTGAGGAGTCAATAAATGATACTTCTTTTAAGCACATGCCTTTTGCGAAATCAAGAAGTGTGGATCGAGCTGCCTTGGACTTTGGTTTCCAAGTGAGGTGATTTAACAGTTGTTTTAGTCACTTTTGGTGTTGTGACTTTAGGTATTTCAACCTTCTTCAGTTTTTGTTCATTTTTCAAAACAGTTTTAGTTACCTTAGGCTGTTGTTGAAACGTTTTTTGTTTTGAAATTGGTTTCTTCACCTGTTTTTGAAATTTTTTATAACTTGGAAAGCTGGATTTTTGTTTTGAAAGCATTTTCTACTCTTTGGCAGCACCCCAATGTTGATCAAAAGGTTTAACATTAGGAGTGACAGTCTTCATTGCCTTAGGTGGTTGCACCTTCATTGGCTTAGACTTAATAGAATCCTGAGATGAAAACCTTTGACTCTGCGGATAGTAGGGCTCATAGGGGCGATGGAGACAGTTTCGGGCAATGTGACCAGGATTTCCACAATTAAAGCAAGTATGCTTCTTTGGGTAGAAGTCAGACGTATAACCATTGGAACTCTTGAGCTGATGGGGAGCAGCACGGCGTCGTGTCTGCATCGTTGGGACGTAAGCAGATCCAGTGTTGACTCTCGCCCGATTCCTAGAAGCTTGTGTAGAATGAGCCTTTTCGGATCTTGTGCTCCCTGTATTGTTTGATGAGGAAGCACCATTTCTCCACTTGGAACTGCATGAACCACATGAAGAGAAAGGAGATACAGCCATTCCCTTGAGCTTTTCATCTTTGACTCCAGCTGCAGGCATCATACGTGGTGGCTTGATGACAATCTTGGGCATCTCAACTTTAATTCCACTTGTAGATGCATCACTGGATGATCCTAAGCCTTTGAATTTGGAGGCAAAATAGGGTAGCTCATATCTATAACCCTGCTCTTGATCGAACATTGACCCGGAAGTCATAAATATCTTCCCCTCAGGCCTTGTTGTCATAATCACCTTCTTCTGTTGTACTTCATCAACAACCTTGAAGTACACAGTATCTATTTGAAGATACCGTTTTAGCTTCTTCTCAGAAACAGAAGTGTTTGCCTCTTTCTGAGTTACATCATTAACTCCCTTAGAACTCGAACCTGCACCCTCTGAATTGGAGTTATGACATTTGTTGTACTTTTGGCACTCAGCATCATTATTGGACACATCCTCAATAGTCACTTCAGATGCACCCCTTTCATCACTTTCAGTTTCAGTAGTGTCTTTAGCTTATCCTTTGCCATAAGTCATGGTTGACTCATTGTTTAATTATTCTTAGGTCACTGGCGTCGTCCCGACTAAGACGCTATCAACTAGAGGAGCAGCTTCTTTATATCCAGACCTAGATCTATCAACTTCATTTTCATCGATTAACAGTCCCACTATATCTCTCGGAACTGGTGAAGGAATAATGCTATTTAGACCCTTAGATTTTTCTGTTCCCTGCCCAGATTTATCTTTTCCAACCTGCCCTGTCACAATGGCACAAGATAATGATTTACCAGCATCCATCATACGTTTATTTCTGAGTTGATGGGTATCATACTTAACCAGCAGTTCATCATATTTGTGTTGCAAATCATCCAGCTGCTGTTTCAACTCAGATACTTCTATCTTGGAGCGATCATATAAGATAGATTTTTCAGTCGCAAGATCGTGATATTTTTGTATATCTTCTTTCTGGGCTTTCACCTTCTTTCGCTCTTAAAAAATCTACCCTTAAATGAGTTAGTGGCACATTGTGCGTCGAATAATTCTATTTCCAAATTTTTTCGAATCTGTCAAAGACCAGGAATTAAACGAGCACATGTTGGATTAGAACATATCGGCGTTTCAGTCTCATCAACTTCAACCACAATTGCACGTTGCTTGATCTTTTCATCATCCTCATTTCTGGTATAAGCATTGCACAAAGCATTACAGAGAGCTTGAGCAGATTGGCATTTTTTGAATTCTTGAGCAATATCTGGAGATAAAGCCATGTTCATAATTGTATATGCTCTTTCATCTGCCTTGACTCTTTCCCAGTCATCATCAGAGAATTCATTCTCAGTTTTAGATTTCCATCTTTTAGGTCCTGAAAAATGTATCGGTTGGAAAGGACCATCTATCACGGATATCCACAACTCCACACCTTTTAGATGGTTTCTCAAACTGCATTTCCAATCTTGAAAGTTGTCAGGAGAGATCAAACGAGGAGGACATGTAGGATTAGTATATTCCTGTGATGAAGATGTATCTGAACTCATATTTAACTGATAATATGAAACACCTGAAAAACGTAATCCAACCTTTTAGATGGTTTCTCAAACTGCATTTCCAATCTTGAAAGTTGTCAGGAGAGATCAAACGAGGAGGACATGTAGGATTAGTACATTCCTGTGATGAAGATGTATCTGAACTCATATTTAACTGATAATATGAAACACCTGAAAAACGTAATCCAGCCGAAAACTAGCAGTCAGACCGTAAACACCTTGCACGATCGAAAACCCCCTTTTTTAACTGAGAACAACTAAATTTTATCAACTCGACTGAAAACCTTCTGTTCAGTCGAAATCTCTCTGAAAACTGAAACCTCGGAAACCTGGAAACTCTTTGAACAAATTACACCACGAGGTCTAGAAAAATTCAATGATCAAAACCCCGTCAAAATAAATTTGTACAAACTTGATATGTGTGGCCGTATACTGGTTTAAAAAGCGATGAATCTTATCCACAAATTCACGTATGAAATCAATGGCATGATTGTAATTCCTTTGAACTTTGAAATTTCACTTGCACAAAATCACGATGGCGATATCGTAAATTTCACTTTCAATTCATGTATACGTGATTTCAACGGATGGCAAACATGTAATTAACCTTATCTTCCACCTACGTGATTCAAATTGTGTATGAAGAAACCTGCAACAAAAATTCAATTCAAAATTTCCGAACGAAAACCAAAATATGGACCGAGAACCTGATCAAGAACACCCGAAACCAACAGTGTTGAGTAGAGTGAACTTGATACAGAGACGAATCGAATTTAGAAACGAAGATGTCCGAAAACTTGTTTAGTGAACGAGAGCCCGAAGCGAGAACCTTCAAACCAAAAGCCAAGCGTGTTCGAAAACAGACAATTCGATCGAAAACCTAAACACAATGAAAAACTACAGTCGAAATCCTCAATTGGATAGAGAACCGTAACCCGATCGAAAACCACGAACCGATCGCAGAGACAATCGAAAATCAAGTGACTGAATCGAGAACCACAATCCGATCGAAATCCAACACCACTCAAAAAACAGACTTCCAATCAAAAATCTGTTTATCAATCGAAAACCTCAATCGAAATCCTCAATCCGATAGAAAACCTTTGATCGAAAATCAGAATATGAACGAAAGCTTGAGCTACAAGTCAAATATCATTCAATTACGCAATCAGTTGAACTTTCCTATTTGAGCTTTTCGATCGAGATCCTTCACCCTCAATCAAAAACGAGTTTTCTGATGGAAAACAAAACAATCAATCAAGATACTTTCCTAAATTTACATTAAAATCGAAATCCACTTTTCCAGAATCGAAAACCACCCGAGTCTGATCGAAAACCACCAAATCAAGTGTCGAAAACCACAACTAAAACACGATTTCAAGCGAGCAATGATCAAAACTTCGATCATACATAACGTGTTCATCAAAAATCACAAGAACGTGAATCGAAAACCAACCTTCAGAATCGAAAACCTGAAATCACATAAAAAACTCACGAAAATCGTTAGTATAATCTTGAATCGATATTGTGCAAGCCATGAAACACGCGTTTCTTGGCTCCGATACCAATTGTAAGTCACGAATCACTGTCTAAACACGATATCATTACTCGATTGAGTGTGCGGAATCCAGTCAATCGAGTGATTCAAGATGTGAGAAATAGAAAATAAAGAACACAATAATTAAATGATAAAACCTGGAATTAGAAAATGCACACGAATCCAACAGACTCGTCTAGTACAATCTCTGGAGAATTTCGTGTTCTCCTAGTCTCTCTGGTCTCCACGTCTTTGGCTCCCCAATGGCTAACCAAATGACCAACCCCTAACATGGAGGCATATGTGAGTTTATATACTACTCACATATCCATTTACAAGGCCTAAGCCCGTCCCAAGCCCAATACTAGAAAACTAATATCTAGCCCACTAATCTAATGTATAAACCTCATAAAAACGACCCTTACACAACCCTTTGGCTACGGAGAATGATTGGATTAACCATGGCTTTGGGGTTGGTCTCTGTTTTTCTACGTAGAGAACCTGGGGTTCTTTCACCTACTATCTTGGCTATTTGATGAAGTTGTTTCTCGAGTGTTTTGATAGAGGCTTGCTAGTTTTGATGTTCAGCATCATTGCTTCTGAACTTTTGGATTCTTTAAGGCGAGCAAGTCCGTCACATGAACTGCTCCCTTGGTAGTTATTGTTTTGCCTCGGTTGTTGCAAGAAGTTTTGATGGTTACATGGCTGCTGGTTGTTCTTGTTTTTTCTCCACCCAAAGTTCTTATTGTTCCTCCACTCATAATTTTTGTCGTATGCTCTCTGCTCGCGGCGTTGGTTTTTCATGAAGTTGGCACTTTCGGGCTTACCATCCACCAAACAAATCCAGTTCTCATGTGGGCCTCCACACCCGTCACACTGCGGAGCAACGTCTGCAGATTTGCACGTTTTGAGCTTCATGAATTTTGAAGTTAAGGCCTTAGTTTGAGCTTTGAGTGCGGTTGCTTCATTGAGAGAGTGCATACCTGGAGCCTTCGCATTGGCATTGCGAGAAGTGTGACACTGAAAGCTGGTTTGAGCAATGTCTTCAATTTTGGAGAAGGCATCCTCAGGACTTCCATTCCCCAAAATACCACCAGAGTTAGAATCGAGGATTTTGCGGGCTTACGGGTGCAAACCGCTGTAGAATATCGAGATCTGATGCCAAGTCACAAGACCATGATGAGGGAATTTCCTCAAGAGTTCCTTCAAGAGTTACCATTTTTCATACAACGATTCTCCATCTTCTTGAGTGTATGAGTTGATGTCCGTCTGGAGCTTGGCTGTCTTGGCAGGGGGAAGTACTTGTACAAGAACCCCTGAACGAGCTCGTCCCAAGTGGTGATCGAACCATTGGGCAGAGTGCTAGGCCTTATTTTCGCACGGTCCTTCAGTGAGAAAAGAAACATGCGAAGTCGAACGACTTCATTAGAGGCTCCGTTAGACTTGAATGTCTCACAAACTTTGAGGAAGTTTGTGATGTGAGAAAGAGGGTCTTCATCGGGCAAACCGTGGAAAGTTGTAGAATTTTGGAGCATTCGCACCTGCTGGGGCCAAATCTCGAAGTTGTTAGCTTCTACACCAGGCAGGGCGATGGAAAGACCATAATTTATTGCGTTGGGTCTTAAGGAGTCAATGACAGTTCACTCGTTAGCCATCGAGATGGGTTTCTTGATGACTATAGCAACATTTTTGGAATGGGATCGGAGTCTGCTCTGAAGAAATCGTTCTGGTTCAGGAAGTGGATCAAATACTTCTCGTGGTTGTATTTTCATGCACTACCTAAAATCAAAAAGAAAAAAAGAATCAGTAGCAATCAGAATTTATAGAGAAAAAGGAAAATCAATCTAAGTTGTGTGTGATCAAGACATTACTTAGGCTGATGTACATTCTATAAAAATTGAAAATTTAAAGAAAAAAAATTTAGACTTATTTAAAATTTTTAATTTTTTTAATCAATAAGAAAGAAAAATTATGATAAATATTTACATGTTTACAAAGGTTAGGCCGTCAACTCAGATTTTTTTTAAAATCCTCATTTTGTGTCCGGCAGCGGCGCCAAAAGCGCTTCGTGTGCGTGTGGTGTATATAATATATTGCATTATTTTGTGATACCTTTTTAGCATTAAACATTTAAATTTATAAACTCGATTTACTTAGACTACTAATATTTCACCACATTCACGGGCAAGTTCACCCATCATGGAGCAGTATAGTAGTGGTAAGTTGAATTAGGATCGTTCAAAGACACAAAGGAAAAGGCGGACTCTTGTTACTTCACCGTTGTTCATGTCTAACCTGATCATTCTTCAAGCGAAGAGTTAGTAAATATACATAAAAGAAAAATAAAATAATATATATTTCATATAAAAGGCGTGTCTTGGTCAACTTGGTCGAAGATAATATCATATCATTTGGCGGACTTATAAGTGGTGATGTTGGTAATCTGTAAATTATACTCTTCCCGTAAGATTATTTACCAACAGACAACTAGGCCACCTCTCAGCCTCAAATCTAGTATCACTACTCTCCCGGGTGATTGTTGATACATGGTCCTTGATCGTCATGTGAAGTATCGAATATAAGACGGATTCACACAAGGATGCTGAGGTCCTAACTCAGGCCGAACCTGGAGTTCGGACATGGCCGAACGTGTGGCCGAACCTGAGGTTCGGCCGGTCGTATTTCAGCTCTATAAATAGGTGTTTCATGTGTTGTATTCAGGAGGATAATAGTGTATGTTTCCGTGTCATATATTCTCGGTATACTCTGTGGTCTCAGTGGTTAATACAAAGCTCATTTGTATTTACTCTTTGTGGTTCATCTCGTATTACATTGATCTCATTACGACTAAGTAGAAGATCCACACGCTCACGCACTTTCAAGTGGTATCAGAGCATTTGGTTTGCTCTACTAGTCGGAAATCAGTGTTTCTCGGAGTTTTGAGTTCAAATTCACTTTTTTACGAAAATGTCAATCATTTTTGAGTTCGTTTGATCGTCTCGAGTGTGCTTTTCGTCAAATATCTGTTTCTAGATCGTTTCTATCGAGTTTGCTTGAATTCTTGTCGAAAATTCTAGTCAAAAACGTTGAAAATCAAGAAAATGAGGTCGAGTGAAATCTGTCTCGTTTGAGGTTCGGACAAGTTCGGCATAACCGCTCCGAACTTGAGGTTCGGATGGCGTTCGGTCTCAATATTGGTTCGGTGAGAGTTCGGTGAGGGATCGGTCTGTGTTCGGACTAAGTTCGGTGATCGTTCAGAGTTATTTGGTTTTTGTTCGTCCGAAGGTCTAGTTCGGAGAGAGTTCGGAGTTGTCAGGTTCGGACTAAGTTCGGAGGCAGCTCGGAGGAAGTTCGGACGAGGTTCGGAGTGAACAGTAACTAATTTTTCGAAAATGTCCGATTTTCAAGCGTTTGCGGCTATTCAAAATTTGGTTCAAGCTACGATGCAAACAATGATGAATTATGATAATGAAATCGGAACAAGTCAGAAAGTTCCCAAATTGCTAAAATTGGAAGATTATCATAGTTGGGTTAAACGATTTGAAGCATTTGTCGATACAAATGACATTGATATGTGGTTAGCGTTCACTGAGCAATATGTTTACCCTAAAGATGAAACTGGTGAACCTATTCTTCAAAGAAAAATGTCTTCTGAACAAAAGAAAGCTTATCAAGCTGAGAAAAAGGCATATGGTACGTTAACGATGGCATTGCCTAAAGAGTTACTGCATCAATTTGCTGGTAACTACACATCAAAAAGTCTATGGGATGCGTTGGAAAAACGATGTGAAGGCAATGACCAATACAAGAAAAGTCGACAAAAGGTTTTGAAGAATGAGTTTGATAGTTTTAAGCATTATCGGATTGAAACGATTCCCAATCTGATTGCAAGATTCGCTCATCTGATGAGTGAAATGCGTTTGGTGAATCTTACTAAAGAAGAGGTTGATATGAAAGAAAAGATCTTGGAAGCTTTGCCTGAAAAATGGGAGAATTATGTGATGATGATTACTCATGATAAGGATTTTTCAGGATTGTCTTTCAATGATTTGGTTCAAAGAATTCAGGCTCGGGATATGGAATTAATGGTGAATAAATCACTTCCTACACAAATTCAGAATCCTGTAGTGTATCATGGTGAAAATGACTCTACAATGAATGCTGGGAAGTCTAATATTCTTAGTTCTGCTCCTCCTACAGCATTTCTGGCAGATAAATCTGATATTCCAAGTTATTCTTCTGCTGGTTGTACTGTGTCAATTCCAAGTTCTTCGACACAAAGTGCTTTGTCTGTTCAAACTGTCGATGATTATAATGCGTTAATGTCTGCATTAGTATCTTCATACTTTTGTGTTATCACTGGTTCTGTGAGTAATGCTGAGTTAACAAATGAAGATTACGATCAGATTGATTATGATCATTTTGAGGAAATGGATCTAAATTGGCAATATGCTATGTTGGTTCGTTGAACAAAGAAGTTTTTCAATAGAACTGGTAAGAAGAGACTTAATCAGGAAGGAAAGATTGGATTGGACAAATCTAAGGTGAAATCATATAAGTGTTCAGTTTATGGTCACTTTGCTCGAGAATGTCCAAGTTCTACAGAAAGTAAATTGAAGACTGGTCAGCATGCACATTTAGTTTTTCATCCGTCTGATAACGCTGCAAAGGTTGATCAGAAATCTGCTACTCTTGCTCATGATTGGACTGATACATTTATGCATCCAGATGGGTTTGCCTGGAATGCAGATTCAGAAATTAAAATGAATCATACTCCAATCTCAATTGCTTTAACTGTTCAACATGCTGATGATGAAAGTTTTTTAATAGAATCTGATACTTCTTCAAGTATATCTTTGATTCAAGAAGAATTACCTAAGTCTTCTGAGAATTCAAAAGATGATGAATTTAAATGTTATAATTGTCAGAAGTTGCTCAAGAAAATTGCAAGTTTTGAACAAGATTGTCAAATTTCAACTGAAGAAATTGTGGTGTTAAAGAAAAAATTGGAAGATTTTCAAAAGAAATATTATGCATTAGTTCATATTCATGAAGATGTTTTGAAGGAAGGCTCAATTGGCTGAAGAGTGTGAGAAAGCCAAAGCTGAAGCGATAGACGCAGCTCAAGATTTTGAGAATTTGTTTGAGAAGAGTTATCCGGTTCAGCAAAAATATGAAGAGGCTACTGTTCTTATTGCAAAAACTGCTGTTACAGTTGAGAAGCTTCAAAATAAGATTTCTATGCTTCAAGATGAGAATGTTTTGTACCGGGACAAGAATGAAGTATTGACTAAAGATGTTGAGATCTATAAACAAAAGAGAGAAAGTGTTCTTCAAGAACTGTTTGCAGAGTGTGAGATCAGAAAGTTACAGGCGTATGAATATGATTATCTCAATGCAAAGTTCATCAAGTCACAACAAGAGGTGTTTGAAGGTCAACAGAAAATTAATGACTTGAAATTGGAGATTTTGGAGTTGAAAAGACAAGTTAAGAATTGCAATTTGTCACCGACATTGCTAAATTTCTTATACAAGCAGGATCAGAGTTCCGAGAAGTCTAAGGAAGAAAATATTCACTTGGTACCTCAACCAGTGGATTTGATTGAAGTTACTTCTGCTCAGATTGATCCAAGCAATGAATTGCATGACTATTCAAAGTTTGCCACTCCACCCAAGAAGAACAAGTCCAAGTCTAAAAAGACGAAGACACCTTTGGGTGAAGCTCCAAAGTTTACTTCCAAGTCTGTATTGCTGGAAGATGAGAAAGTGTTTGATAATGTTGTTTCGAGTTCTTCATCTGCAACCAAAGAAGAAACAGTTTTGATTGAAAAGAATAAGCTAAAGGATATCAAAGCAAAGTTCACTAGTGACGCTAAGTCAAGAGAATCTTCAAGTTCTTCTTCAAATTCTTCAAAGATTCAAGGATCTAAACACAGAGGTTTAGGTTACAAAGTGTTGGAAGAACCGGTTCAAGCAAAGAAATCAGTGAAGGCTGAGAAGGTTCCTAAAGCAAAAGTTACAAAGAAATCACCATCTCAGAAGGAATTTTCTTATTATTATGGAAGATCTTCATCTTCAAGGAGTCCATCTCCTAGGTATGATTCTTCTGATGGTTTCTTTGATAACTTTCATTCTGAACATTCATCTGATTCTCAAAAATCAAAACACTTTTCTAACAATTTAAGAGAACGACTTTGTTATGTATGTCGTCAACCGGGACATCTTGCTGCTGATTGTCCGACGACTGCATATATCCACAACACTGCAAAATATGTGGATAACAAAGGTCAAATTTTTGATGAACCGTGGTCTTCTAAGGTTAAATCAACTCGTAAATCGTCTTGGTCTAAATCAAGTTCGTCGGTTGACTCTGATTCAGGTTCCGATTAAAAATTAAAACTTTTACAAATCTAGAAACCAAAAGTTGTTTCCAAGGCCAACAAGGACTTTGTGGAAGACACCGGGCGACCCGACGCTGTTGATTCGGGTCGATCCCAACGTGACTAATGTTTTATGTGGTGTCAAGCAGGTGTTTCAGGAAGACTTTTCGGTGATTGGAAAATTGCTGATTGTGAAATATCTGTTCTAATTAAATTTCATTTCAAAATCAATTTTGTTTTTCAAAATGCTGAACTGTGAGTATTCGTGTTGGTTGATCAATTTTCCTTGATTTTCACTCCGTCTCATTCTGAGGGGGAGTTTGTTTTTGCAAAAATACAAAAATAGTGTGTTGTTTTTTCAAATTGTAAAAATGAAAATCTATAAATAGAGTTGTCATTTTTAGGGGGAGAAATTTGAAAACGACAAAAATATTGAAAAATAAGAAATTGTATCCGACATGATTGGGAAATGATGGTACATTGGCTGACAGTGTCTGACTCATGGATAAAGTAAATGAAAAGGCCATATGATCATTTGATGGATGTGCAAGGTAGGCTTAGCAAATCAGAAAGTATACAAATGTGATATACACTAAATCTGATGCTTGACCTAGTGGACAACATTTTGATGCATATCTGAGGATATATCAAGAAAAAGATATGTGAAAAATAAAATGAGAAGTCAGTGTGTATACATGTGTTCATTTTTCAAAGATTTAAACTTGTTTGATTTTCTTTATTTTGTCAAACGATCGGACTTTCTTTGCGTGTTGAAAGACCGACCTGATCGTTGTTCATTTGACGTTCTGCATTATTTTCTTTGGTGTTTCGTTAACTCATCGGACTTTCTCTGCGTGTACGGGAGTACCGACCTGATTGTTGTTGAGTTATAAAACTTCAACTTGTTTTATTTTCTTTTTTTGTTAAATCCGAGGCCTTATCTGCGTATCGAAAGATCGACCTTAAGGTAGACGATTTAACGTTCTTATTTCTTTTTGCATGGAACACAGTTGACTATACCATGGTTACAATCATTATGTGATTAAAATCACAAATGAGATCACAAAATGTGATAAGCAAAGCATATCTGAGTATGTCTGATAGTGTGGGGTACACTAGTCAATGCAAATTTAATCAATACCTTAACATATCCAGATGTTATAAGTATGATTGTGCCAGAGTTTAAAGTTGGACAAATTATATATGCACTCGGCATGGCTTATGTGCTTCAATAATTGAAATTGAAATGTAGTTCAGCATGTTATGGCCAATATGATCCCAAGTTGTGATCTTTCTCACAAAAGATAAAAATAGTGTTTGATTCTATAATGCATCTACTTTTCTTATCAGAAAATACCAAAAAGATTTTAGGTGTGTTTTGATATAAAATTTCTAAAAGCCAAAAAGATTTTGTTTCTAATTTGTTTTCGATTGATCAACATGAAATACAAAATCAAGTTTTTAAATTCAATCTATCTTGGAGTCTCGAAGAGACTTTTTACACCAAGACTATTTATGCTGACAGGTTTCAAAGTGGGAAGAGAACATCATAACTTCAAGTCTTCTGAAGGTTGTTGATAAAGAGATTATACACGATGCAATATCAAGTATTCAAGATTGAACTCATTGTCTAGATCAAGGAGGAGTTTGATTGAAGATACAAGATACAAGTTTTGATGACAGGAGATGATACTGCACATGCCGAGGGGGAGTTTGTTGATACATGGTCCTTGATCGTTATGTGAAGTATCGAATATAAGACGGATTCACACAAGGATGCTGAGGTCCGATCTCAGGCCGAACCTGGAGTTCGGACATGGCCGAACGTGTGGCTGAACCTGTGGTTCGGCCGGTCGTATTTCAGCTCTATAAATAGGTGTTTCATGTGTTGTATTCAGGAGGATAATAGTCTATGTTTCCGTGTCATATATTCTCGGTATACTCTGTGGTCTTAGTGGTTAATACAAAGCTCATTTGTATTTACTCTTTGTGGTTCATCTCGTATTACATTGATCTCATTACGACTAAGTAGAAGATCCACACGCTCACGCACTTTCAGTGATCGTCTGCGAGGAGTCCGAACCCGGGAGAACTGTGTTCTTGGAAAACAAATATAGTGACTCTAATGCCACTTAGTTATAGGGCCCCCTCTCAGGCAGCACACTATACACGACACTCCCTATATGAACCAGCAAGGGAACAACCCTGCGTGCCGGAATATTTTATTATAAAAATGATATTTTAAAGGGACTAAGGTATGTTCTTCTGCGTACCCCTCTCGCGCATACGCGTTCGGCATAACCAGAGCTAAGTTCACAAACACGTACCATCTCGCATTCTGTGAAGTGAAAAAATATTACCAATCCTTTTCCCAACCCGATACTTTTAGCCTGCACATGCGTGGTCAGCTGGGTTTGCTTACATAGACCATAAGGACCCTGAATGTATCATGTAGCATGGGGCGCGAGTCACCCGAAGGATCATGCATCGTCCCCCAACCGGGTGTCACAAGTCCGGTTGATGAGATTGCGACTCCTCAAATGGTCGGTGATACGTATAGACCGATTGTTTAAAGAAATCAATAATAAACTACCAATTAACAGAGTTTTTATAAAGTCATTAGTTTCACCTTAAAGCAAGTTCATAAAAACAATTACCAACCCACCAAAGATATGTATTTCCCCAAATGAGTGTAAGAATTTTGCCAATAATCATGGCTTGAAGATATGCTTAAGAGATAATGAACGATTCATAGACAAATGGCATTTCATTATCCATAAAAGTTTAAGTTCTTACATTCTTGACAAGAAGACACAAGAACACGAAAACAAAGTGACCCAAAGAGAAAAAGGGCTGGCGGCGCAGCTTGTTACCCGCTTACCCGCCACTTCTTTGTAATTTGTTTTTACTGTCGGTATTAATGAAAAAACTAAGGGGATGAGAATGAGCGGGAGCTCTGGGCACGTGGAAATGGAGGAGTGAAGCTTCTTTTATAGGCGTTCCCGGAGTACGGCACGGGCCGTGCCATACTGTTTGGTTACAACAGTGGTATATGGGTGCCCGATGATGACAAATTTTTTTTATACATTTTAATTAATCATTACCGACCGAGCTTTAGCAAATCAGAGTTCGAATGGATTATACAAGTAATCTGTTACGCAGCGGAATAAAATGATCTAAACTAAATAAACGCGTAAACCCTAAAATGTCGTAATCGTGTCGACAGGATCACGACACCAGATAACACAAACACCAATAACGTGTTAAAACGGA
This sequence comes from Deinandra increscens subsp. villosa, assembly GCA_039602395.1. NCBI lineage: Eukaryota > Viridiplantae > Streptophyta > Magnoliopsida > Asterales > Asteraceae > Deinandra > Deinandra increscens. Next base: position 59,305,022 of record JBCNJP010000012.1, read on the forward strand.
ATGCGATAATAATTACGATAACAATATAGAAATTAAACGACTAATCGAAAAGCGAGTTTTAGATATACCTAAGCGGCGTTCCAACGAACTTTAAAGATACCGAGGGGCAACGAGGTGTCGCTAGGTTTCACGGGAAAACATGATCCGATCGTTCGGATCTAATCGCTTCGCATATCGCGAATCTCATTCGATTGTTTCGTCGCGTATCGCGAGGACTCGAATGGTGGCGGTGACTAGCTCTCGCCAAGCGGAGATGGAGACGACGATGGCGGAGGCTAGGGTTAGCAGTGGCGAGTTGGCGGAGGCGGCGATGGCTTGTGATGGCAATGCCTCGGTGATGGTGGTGCGTGATAGGAGTGGCGCATGGCAGGAGCAGCGACGGGAGGTCCGTCGGTGGCGGGTTGCAACTCGGGTGATGGTGGCGGTAGCGATTCCAAGAAAAGCTCAAAAGACGGATGAGTGGTGATGCTTCGGTGATCGCCGGATCGTGAGAGCAGCGAAGGGTCGCCAGCAGCTGGGGCTTCACGACGGAAGGGAGAGCCGGCAAGGGAGGGAGATCGACGAGAGGGAGAGAGGCACAAAAATGGGGATCAGGGTTTTGTTAATCCTTAGTCGGATATTTATATATCCGACTAATTACATCTTAAGCACCTCGTCAATTCCTTAACCGAAACGAACCACTAATATTTACGACTAACCAATAAGTCAAGTTTATTAATATAGAGTCGCAAACCCGAGAATCAATAAACTCAAATAACAATTTATTTGATTCATTTGAATCACCGTAAATGTTAGTCGATAAATAGTAACGTTGTATTCTGTATTTTCTCGCGAAGATAAATACGTAACTAAAGGTATATTTATTAATCAAGAATAAACAAAATTAATTACTGGTTTCCATGACTTACCGGTTAATCAATTAAGCGGATTTATTTCTCGTTCCCCTCAGAGTAACTCTTACGGGTCTTAACGGGGTCGGGTTCTTGGCGTTGTTGGATCTGGACGTAAAATATCCAACAAACTCCCACTTGGATAGAATGCAACAACATTAGAAGAAACAGTCAGAGGTGCTCTAGCTATACATGGCTTTCCCAACCAGTTTTGACACTTCAAGTCAGTGACCAAGGTATATCTATCGTGTTATAGATTAGACTTGTGGTAGTTCAAAGTCTGTAGTTCCCTTATGTAAAAGACATCAATTGAACAAGAGACATGAATTTGATTCATTCTCTTTAATGTTCAATCATTTTCTTTCTCATTTCATCAGTTCGAAGTGATCCAATCAAACACACAGTAAGTTTAGGTAAGGCCTTACACTCAACACTTGGAACTAACAAGAGGGCCCACGATGTCTAGTTGTTTCATGATTAGTGCAAGAGTACATAATCCCATCTTGACTACATACAGCTCCCACTAAGCTTCAGAATCATTCCTAAAAATAGCCATTATGACTGGCAGTTAGGCGACAACGTTAAGCTATAATCAAAGAACAGTCTTAGGCAAACGGGAGGTAGCATATGTATCTCAGGTAGAAGGATACTATTTAGTATACCATTTTATCAAATATGTCTTATGATTAAATCCATGAAGACAATTTGATACGGGTTACGTCACAACGTCATTTCGTAATGAGGTCTGTGAGTCTGAATAGTCAACAGTTTGATCCGAGAGTCAGAATAGTCTTAATTCATAATCGTTCCCACAATTTTGATCGACTACGGACGGTTTAGAATATTTCAAAATATTCATGGATATTTAAAACGTATAAAATTCAAACACGTTATGTAGAATTCGTGCTCTGCATCTAACTATTTAGATCAGGTCGAATGATTTGTGCAAATGTTAAAGTTCGACATCCGAACACTAAATGGAACATTATTGTAGCGTAGAATTCAGGTACTACGTAGTAGTAATAACTCATTGATCCACACCATGGTCTCAAAAATTGGAAACAATCTCCATTTTCTATAACGGTTTGCTTCTCCAAACCCGCCGAATTCTCGATTCCAATTCTATTTGTATCTCGAGAAATGAAAGCCCAAAGGAAGTTCTTAAAAACTATCGAAAAAATTGCTTAAACTAGCTTTCAAAGGCACACCTCATGAAACGCCAAGACGATAGCCCCTAGAGCTTATGCGGTCGACGAGTCTACTGCACTTAAAGCCAAATTGAAGCCCTAACATCAAAAGTTAAGAAGCTCAAGAGTAGTAAATCTATGGCAATTGTCCTGGTATGTGAAGGATGTGGAGAGGCCTATGAAAACTAGAACTGCACGGCTAGAAACGATGCCTCGCCTGAAACAGTGACCCTTTTTAGCAACCAGCCTTGCCAGCAAGGATCATTGAAGAGCAACAACTCTAAATGGCGGAACAACAACACTTTGGATGGAGGAGAAGAGCAAGCAACCAGCCAAGAAAACTATATTTTCTTTCCAAGCACGGTCCGTGCTCCTGCTTTTGCTGATCGAGAGAAGCCATCTTCTAGAATCAGACAAGCTTCGCCTCATGCTCCTGCACACACAGCCCATGTCCCGTGATAAACACGGCCCGTGGCGACTGATACACGGGCCGTGCCTCCTGACATACGAAGATTATACAGAGTTCTGATGGGCACGACCCGTATCCTGACAAACACGGCCTGTGTTCCCAACCAGACGCTACCTATAAATACTAGCCAAAGACCTCCATTTCAGACTGCTCAATTCTTCTCTCCTCTAGTTTACTCCCACGATTTACACCTGTTGAGCCATTTTTTTTTGGTGTTTTAGTCATTCGTCAAGATTGTAAGAACATTAACCTAAGTACAATTTGATTTGCATTTTTCTATGAATCTTTCATCTTCCATTATGCTTATCTTTAAAGATAATTTTGGCTAAATTCCTAAACTTGCTCTGGGATAACAAATCTTTGGCGAGTTAGTGAAATGAGTTTAGAAACTTACCTTAAGGTGTGCAAAAATGACTTTATGAAAACCCTGTTTTATTGAAAGTTTATTGTCACTCTTTTGAATAAACATGCCTTGTGTTTTGCAGACCATTTGAGGAGTTAAAAGCTCATTATCAGACATGTGACACCCAACTGACGAACCATGCATGATCCTTATGGTGACTCACACACCATGCAAAGCAATACATTTTTAAGTGTTTTATTTCTATGTAAACAAACTTGGTTTTCACGCATTTGTGGTCTTAAGGTATTGGTTGGGAAAAATGGTTGGTAATATTTTGCCACCGCGTAGATCCGTTGGTGAATACTTTGGTGGACTTGGCTCTGGTTACGAACGCCCATGTATGTGCAAAAGCGGTGCATGGAAGAAATGGACCTTAAGCCCTTAGAAATATGTTTTATGTAATAAGATAATCCGATGCGTGGGTTGTTCCCCTGCTTTTCATGACAATGTATTCGAGTGTAATGGTACTTTGACCATAAGGCCCTACAGTTAAATGGCATTCCTGGGATTCATACCAAATGGGTGATTAACAGGATGAAAGTGAGATGAGATTTGAGGATGCGAGTGGTCTCTTCGCCTGTTGGCAACAATATTGAGGAAATGTTATAAATAAACAATTTACCAACTTAGCCATAGACGAGTTCCCCAAAGTAATATTATCTTCGACTGAATTGACTATAACCCATTTTGTCTTTCTGTTAGTGTATGAACGGTTCGTCGTGTGAAGTATATGAACAAGACGAAGTTGTGCAAAATGGTTGTCAAACGAAGTGGATTCGAACTGACACGAAGTGTTAGCGGAACTCACAGTTCGGGTGAGTTCGGGTTCACGCGAACCATGAGTTTGTGTGAGTTCGGTAGGCTATAGTATAAATAGTCGTTTTACTTTGTAACTCAGAGAGGAGTTGAGCATTTGTCTCAGTGTTAAGTGTTTGTTCTGTGAGGTGTTTCTCTGAGTGATTTCCAGATTGTAACTTGTTCTTTTGTGATCAATAAACAATCGTTTAATTACGTTTCGTATCCTAAATAGCTAGATTGAGTAGACGATCCGACGTTCACATCTTTACAAGTGGTATCAGAGCTCTCTGGTTCACTCTACTGATATGTGGTTGCTATTTTTGGGTTTCTGAAACGAAAAGTATCATTTTTAGAGCTTGTGGAGTGTATTTGAGAGTTCTTTTTACCATTTTAGTCGAGAATTTCGTGATCTTAAATCGTTCCTTATTATTTTTTCTGCTCTACTGCTGAAAATCTCATTCTAATCTGTCCAAAATCGTGATTTTTGATTGAAAAATGTTTGCTTTGTTGCAGTTCGGGTGAGATTCTCAGATCTGTAAAATAACCGTTAACCGAACCTACAGTTCGTTTCAGTTCAAACATCCGAAGTTTCTGTTCGGTGACGTTCGCCTAGTTACTGTTTATTTGAGTTAGGTTCGTTTCAGTTCGGCTACACTAAGTTGCGGCTCGGACCAGTTTGGGTATTGGTTCATTTGATTTCAGTTTGGATAGCTTCGGTTTAGTTTCAGTCTGCCTGTTTTCCAGTTCGCTTCAGTTCAGATATATTTTTCAGTTCGGACAAGCCTCAGTTTGGTTGAGTTCGGATCAACATCTTTCTGTTCGGTTCAGTTCGGATAACAGATTTAGAAATATTTTTAAGATGTCGGATTTCCATGCTTTTGCGGTTATGTAGAATGCAATGCAATCGATGATCAATTTTGATAACGAAATCGGAACAAGTCAGAAAGTTCCTAAGTTATTGAAACTGGAGGATTATCAAAATTGGAAACAACGGTTTTCTACTTATATTAACACGAATGACATCGATTTATGGATTCAAATTCAAAATCTTTACATTCATCCAACTGATCAAGGGGATTATAAGAAAATCAAAGATTTTTATGCCGATGAAAGGAAAAGCTATGAGCTTGAACAAAAAGTTTTTGATTATCTTACCATGGCTTTACCTACCGAATTGCTACATCAATTCAGCACTTGCAAGAAGTCTATGAAAGGTGTTGAGCAAAGAGTTTGACAACTTTTAGTATTTTGATAATGAAAAGATCACGGCTCTTGTATCAATATTTTCACATCTTATTAGTGAATTGAAAGTGGTTAGAATTGAGAAAACTTGATGAAGAATTGAAAGAAAAGATATTGGAAGCATTGCCGGAAAAATGGGAAAATTATGTTTTGTTGATTACACGTGATAAAGAGTTTTCAACATTGTCATTTCATGAGTTAACCGGTAAACTACATGCTCGAGAAATGGAGATGCTGAATTCAAACAAATAAACTGCTAAATTGCAAAATCCAGAATTGTATCATGGTCAGAATGCTGCAAGTATCAATGCTAAAGCTAAACCAATCGGCATTAGTTCAGCACCAAGTACTACTTTTATTGGGAATATGTCTGGAGCTTTTGATAATACTGATTCTTTAAGAGGTTGCACTTTTACAATTCAAGGATCATTAAATCAAAATGCTTTTTCGGTCAAGTCAGTTGATTATTGTGCTACTTTGATCTCTGCTCTCATTTCATCTTCTTTTGGAATGATTATCAATGATGTTAGCAATGCTCAACTGACTAAAGACGATCTTGAAGAAGCCGATAATGATCAGTTAATGAAATGGATATGGCCTGGCAATTGGCTATGTTGAGTCGGAAGTCAAAACGGTTCATCAAGAAAACTGGAAGACAACATGTTGATTCTAGTGAAAGACTAGGATTTGATAAATCTAAGATAAAGTGTTACAAATGTTCCAATCTTGGACATTTTGCAAGAGAATGTCAACAATCTTATGCTCACAAATCTTATTCAAAAGCTACTAACAGTTCTCAACCGTTATCAAGTAACTCATATAAGACAGCTTTAGCTGTTCAAAATGAGAAAGTTATTGATTGGGGTAAAGTCTTTGACAAGTCAGCTTTAATTGTTACAACTGAACAAGATGATTATTATTCAGATTCGAGTTCCTATGAATCAACTGAAAATGAAAATTCTGAAGGTAAAATTGAAAGTTTGCTGAACGCAAATGAGTCTTTGTTGGAAGAAGTCAAAATGCTTACTGAGGTACTTCAATTGGTAGAGGAAGAGTTGGAGATATCTAAAAAGAATGGAAAGGATTGTGAGACAAAGAATGCAAAGTTAATTGAAGAAAAGGCTGAGTTAGTTAAGGACGTTCAGAAATGGAAGAGTGAAGCAAAATATGTTGAAAATGATTTCAATGATCTATTTGAGAAATCCAAGATCAAACTTGATGTGCTTAATAATACTTCTGATGAGTTAGCAGCTAAAGAAAAAGTTTATTTTGTTGAGAATGAAACATTATTGGAGGAGAAGAAGGAATTAACAAGGGTTAACAAGTTGTTGAACACAAATCTTGATACTCATAAAAGAAATGAAGATAAGTTGAAGAAGGAAATATTTGGTGAGCTTGACAATCTTAGATTGCAAAAATCAGAAACAAATAGGGTTGCTAAAAGGTTAATTGCAACTGAGAAAGAATTGTCAGAAGCACAACAAAAAATTTCTAATTTGAAAATTGAGGTGATTGATGCCAAGCTTCTTCTGAATAATGTTACAAACTCACAATTGTTTACAAGATTTTTGGCCAAAGATGAGAATTTTGAGAGAGTATTTGATAGGACAGTTACACCCCCGACTAGTATTAAACAAGCTGTCAATGTTGTCAAAGAGGAAGTTGAAGATTATGATTATTCAAAGTTTTCATCCTCCACTACTGAAGAAGAAAAGGTTGTAAAGAAGAAGGAAAATAAGAAGGCTGGTAAGAAGAATGAGAAGAAATTTGAAGTTCCTAAATTTTCAACATTTGTGTCTGATTCATCATCAACAAAAAATGAAAAATCAGCTACTTCTACTGACAAGATTCATTTTCATACTGATATTGATGAGACAATTTTCTATGCAAAGAAGAATGTCAATGAAGTGAAAGCTGAGTTTTCAAGGTTGGCAAAGTACGGACATAAATCATCAAGTTCCGAAGAAAAGACTTCGGGAAAAAGTATTGGTTTGGGGTTCAAGTCTAAAATTGTTGAAGACGATGGTGTTCAAGCTTCAAAGAAACCAAATTTGAAGAAAATTAAATTGAAGCAAGTGAAGAAAGATGTTTTCAAGGCTAAAAAAGTTCAACCCGAGAGGTTCTACAAGCTTAAGGGTTCGAAACAAATTTTTTCTGATAAAGAATTTCATTGCGTGGATGTTCAAAAGATTTTTAAAGTTTTTTGTACAAGATGTTGCAGCAATGAACAAGAAAATGAAAATACGAAATTTTCTTCCGAAAGTTCAATTTCTACTCCAAAGAGCCCAACTTCTAAATGGGTTCATGATCATCTGCATCAGGCATATGATTCTTTCTATGATCATTTTGGAGTTCATAATTTTTGTGAAGCTTTGCAGGTTCCAAAACGGAAAAACATAAACAATCGTTTAAGTTACATTTATCGCCAAAAAGGGCATATGGAAAAATATTGTTCAGTTTCCGCTGCTTCTACTCAAAGGCAAAAAAAGATTCCAGTTTTTGGTAAATCTGGCAAACCAAAGTTCATTGATGAACATGGTAGAGTTTTTGATGAACTTCAACATAAATTTTACAAAAAGCAAGAAAGATTTGTTCCAATATTTTTAAAGGTTAAAAATGTAGGTTGTTCGTCACAGTCACCTGTGATTGATTCATCAAAAAATGATTTACCAAAACAGCAACAAATGAAACCTAAGGTGGTTTCGAAGCAAAGCCAGGACACTGGTCGACCAGAAGCGATCCGCTTTGGTTCATTTAAGATCTAATGTGTTTCACTAGTGTGAAGATACTTCTAGAAGACCCATCAACGATTGAAAATTTATTAATGGAGGTGTATTCTGCTTATCTCAAGTTAAATTTCATGATTCATCATGCCAACCTGATTTTTTTTTTGAAAGCTAAATCTGAAAGGTATACGTGTCGATTGATCAATTTTCTTTCTTTACATTTCGTTTTATAGTTCAGGGGGGGGGGGAATTGAAAAAGTCAAAAATACTGTCTTGCTTTTATAAATGAAAAATCCAAAAATAGGTTTTTTATTTTAAGGGGGAGAATAAGCTAAAAGCATGTTATGGGGAGAAATACAAAATATGGTGAAGGTGAATACATGCAAAATATATAATGTTTTGAGAAATTGATAATTGGGAAATGATGGTACATTGGCTTACGTATCTGGCTTATGGATAGAGTAGATGAAAAAGTCATAAGATCATTGTTTGATATGCTTGGTAGGCTCGGCAAATCAGAAAGTATTCAGATGTGATATACACCAAATACTATGCTTAACCAAGTGGATAACATCTTGAAGCGTATTTCATGACAAAAAGAGAAATATGTGTGAAAAACAAAATGAGAAGTCACTGTGTATAAATGTGTTCATTTTGCAAAGATTTAAACTTCTTTCATTTTCTTTATTTTCTCAAATGATTGGACTTTGTTTTCGTATCGAAAGATCGACCTGATTGTTATTCATTTGAGGTTCTGCTCTATTTTCTTTGGTGTTTCGTATAATTCATCGGACTTTCTCTGCGTGTCCACAAGACTGACCTGATTGATTTTCAACTTATTTATCTTTCTTATTTTGTTGAATCCGATGCCTTATCTGCGTATCGAAAGATCGACCTTAAGGTAGACGATTTAACGTTCTTATTTCTTGTTGCATGAAACACAGTTAACGATATTATGAATTCAAATCACTATGTGATAATAACAAGTGTAATCACACGAGGAAAAGAAAAATGTCTGAATATGTCTGATAGTGTGGGATACACTGGTCAAACCAAATCTAATCAATATCTTAACATATCCAGATGTTATGAGTATGATTCTGGCTGAGTTTAAGATGGACAAATTATGTCAGCAATCAACATGACTTGTGTGTTTCAATTAGTTAAAATTGAAGAGTAATTTAGTGCGTTATGACCAATATGATCCCAAATAGTGATCTTTCTCAATACCAAAATTAGAGTTTGATTCTGTATTGCAATTTCATTTCATTTAAGAAAATTCAAAAAGATTTTAGGTTTGTTTTGATATAAATTTTCTAAATGTCAAAAAGATTTTGTTCTATTTTGTTTCCGATCTGATCAACACGTGATACAAATCAAATTTTAAAAATCTATATCTTGGAGTCTCAAAGAGACGTTTTGCGCCAAGATTATTTATGATTGAACTTATTCTAAGTGGGAAGAATATCGCAACTTCAAGTCTTCTGAAGCTGTTGATAAAGGCAGAGACACACTGTGTGTCGTCAAGTATTCAAGATCAAACCGTCAAGTTGAGGGGGAGTTTGTTCGAAGATACATTTCAATTGGATGAAGAGATACTGCACACGTCGAGGGAGAGTTTGTTAATGTATGAACGGTTTGTCGTGTGAAGTATCTGAACAAGACGAATTTGTGCAAAATGGATGTCAGACGAAATGGATACGAAGTGACACGAAGTGTCAGCGGAACTCACAGTTTGGGTGAGTTCGGGTTCACGCAAACCACGAGTTCGTGTGAGTTCGGCAGGCTCTAGTATAAATAGTCGTTTTGCTTTGTAATTCAGAGAGGAGTTGAGCATTTTTCTAAGTGTTAAGTGCGTGTTCTATGAGGTGTTTCTCTGAGTGATTTCCAGATTGTAACTTGTTCTTTTGTGATCAATAAACAATCGTTTAATTACGTTTCGCATCCTAAATAGCTAGATTGAGTAGACGATCCGACGCTCACGTCTTTACAATTTCTTTTGTTTTCTTTTTATACTTTGTTTTACTTTATAAAAATGATCTATTTCTTCACTATAGATTTGGTTAACTGCAGATAAAGGTGAGGTATCAAGAGCCCTCATTTCCATATTTTGTGTCCTTGGACGACCTCGGTATCTTACCTTCGCTATACTACGCCGCGATGGGTGCACATGCCCGTGTACATGGCGTATAATGATTGTTCGTTATCGTGTTTATAAACTTAAAGGTTAAATTAAATAGTAGTGTTAAAATCAACCATTTATACACCAAGCTTTTGGCATCGTTGTCGGGACACAAAACGTGGATTTTCAGAAAAATCCGTGTCAGCAGTCTAACCAGTATTAAGTAATATATATATATATATATATATATATATATATATATATATATATGGAAAGTTATTATACAAAGGACGGTTTGCGTGCGAAGCGTGCGAAGGGATATCATCCGCTCATTTGCGCGTTTTTTTTATCTGACGACGCTAAATTGTTTCCCATCTTTAGCGTTATTTTAGACGCTTAATTAATAAAAAAAAAAGACACGGAGTCTTTAAAAAGGGTACTAACGTTTTTTTTACCTTTAAATAAAAGACGCGTAAACAACTTTAAATATGCATCAACAAAAAAGACGCATACCTCAACCTTTCACACACAAAATAACGCATACGTTCATCGTTTTCACGCAACTGAATAAAAACCACTAAGCTGAACATAATCTAATTACACATCAACAAAAAAACACACATAACTGAAACTTTTATACAAAAATCACGCATATGCTCAACTTTTTCACGCAATTTAATAAAACCACTAAGAGAATCATAATTTAAACGCAAACATTAAAAAAACATCATAATCACGCATTAACCCGTTTCTCACCGTAAAATCAATGACTAACATCGGAAGAACAATATAACGCATGTTCATTATGATAATAACGCGAACATAAAAGATAAAATCATTCTTCATTAAAAACCAACTTCATAAAAAAAAAAGACAACATCATCTAAATTACATAAAAAAAATCTAGAGAAAAGAAGCAAGAAAATCCATCTTCAAATCAACAGAAACTTTAATCAGCTGCATGATCTTCTAAATAGCTTGAACCTGGTCCTTATCAGCTATAGCCAGGTCAGGCAAAAACAAAACAGAAATATAACGCAATGACGAAGAAGGCATAGCAAGCAACTCATCCATGATTTTGTCACGATCAGCAACACCAGCTCTTAAAACATTCAGGTGTTGCTTCAGAACATCACTAAAAAGAACATCCTTATTGAAATGCTTCATAACTTTATCACGCACTTTCTGCTTCAGTATATCAGAAGAAGGTGGTGTCGTTGATGACGAGGACGAAGAGGCCATCTTCAGAGAATGTATTATTCTATATTTCACTCAACTCAAAAACAAAAACTGTAAATAACGCAAAGCCACTATATAAAGAGGTAGAAAACCCTAATTCTAAAATCGAGCGGTCTAGAATAAAAACATTAAAATTATTTTAAAAAAATATATTTAAAACAATAATAAATAAATAATAAAATAACGCATCGGGTATATTAACAAACAAATGAAAAGGTAAACCCTAAAAACACTATTTCTATACTGTAAACACAAAAACCACCAAAACACAAAACGATGGCTTCTTCCTCCTCTCCATCACAAGTAGAGAAGATCGTGAAGGATCTTCTTATAAACAAAATTAAAGATGAAAAGCTAATGGATCAAGTATGAAGGAACTCCTTAGGGATGCTAACAATCCTGACTTCAAATAACGTCAGGGATGATATGAACCTCATTAGCGAGCTCATTCAAGAAGATACAACAGACTTCATTTACAATGTTGCTGCCTACATTTCTGAACAAATTAGGCTGGATACTGAGATAGCTGAGAAGGTCAAGGAACTGCTGCATTAAACACTGTAAAAAAAACAAAAAACAAACGAAAGCAAAAGGGATTAAAAGGGATCAACATTTTCTAGTGTAATGCATGTTTAGTTTCCATTTTCTTTGTTTTCAAAAAATGTAATGCTATTCTAATGAAAATATATCGATCACCCTTGACTTTCAAAAAACAACTCCTAACCATAAACAAAACATGCACCAACTTCTCTAAAAAAGACAAAACATAAAAAACTAAAAAATAACACAACTATTATCACAATTACGCATTTTGTTATTACGCATGCGGTATACAAAAAACGCAAGTTATAAAAAAAGCATAATTGAATATTCACTATCATTTAAAAAAAATAACGCATGTTAATTACAAAATTACGCAACTAAAAAAAACCATGTTATTTATAAAATAACGCAACTGTATCTACTGTTCACCATCCTCATCATCTGAACCAACTTTTTTACCTTTACATGTCCTTCTATCATGGCCAGGGAGCCCACAAATCAAGCACTTCCTGCTCCTTTTACCAGCGCGGCTACTCGCTCGTTCCTTCTTTGATTTAATTCTTTTATGAGAGCCACGTCCTTTGTTTTTAATACCACCAGGAAGTTTTTTGCTTCCATCAACATGCTAATTGGCTCTTAAAATCTCAGCAAACCTATCTCTGCGATTTTTAGGAACAACTAGTCGATTCTCTTCATCAACCTTCTTCGCCATTTCTTTCATTTGATCCCTTGCAGAGCACAAGGCCTCAAGGTCTGGAGATAGGCGATTCATTATATATTCATAGGAAGACATAATATCACGCAAAACCTTGTCTACTTCATGAGAATTAGCAAAATTAGAATCACTGCTCAGGGGCATAGTTTTTTTGCCTTTATTAGGTGCAGCTTCCTTGGTCTGACGCTCCATGATGTATTTTTGAGGGATTTCAAGTACCTCAAACATCGTCAATACATAAAACACATGAGAGCACAACAAACCATAACGCTCAAACCGTTTACAGCTACAGGTACATGTAATATCACCATCAATCCTTGTAAAGTCAACCTAAAAAAATGAAAAAGGACAACACATAAAGACGCATAAAACACGCAGTCTGCATTTTATAAAATAACGCAAGCATATATTACAAATCACGCAAAGCTATAATAGTGCTTACTTCCAGCAAACCAGGGCCAATTACAGCATGATCTTTAACATAAACCTTTGCAGTATTATCACCAGTTACGGTATTCATGCCAAAACAGTTCTTGGTACTGCAATATATCTCATCTTGTACATAATTAAACATAGCCCTCGTGTATATGCGTGCAGCTTGTTCCTCAATTGGAAATTCAGTCCATAGGTCGGGAAAAGTGTATCTGGAGTCATGATCATTCTTCTGATGGGTGTGTCTTTGAATCTCAAGTGAGGCTTCATAATGGTTAAAAAATTCCAAAAGCGTCATTTGGGAATTAGTAACCAAAGAAAAAAATGATTCTCACTCTCTGATCTAGAGGTCGTGCGCATGAGACCAGACATCCACTCATCTCGAAAATACGCAGGAATCCACATTCCTCTCATCTCAAACATCTCATACAACCACTTATTAGATGCCAGGTCATAATCATTATTAATTTTTAGCCACTCCGCATCAAAAAATTCAGGATCTATAGAATCCGTCCACACAATGCTACACATTGCCTCTTTAAACTCGTCATTATTACACAAAGCAGACCTAACCTTCAAAAAAGACATAAAAATGCAACACATAAAAATAAACACGCATGAACAAAATATTAAATCACGCAACCATTAAAATTAATTACGCATGA
>JBCNJP010000012.1:59318952-59341952 GCA_039602395.1 Deinandra increscens subsp. villosa
TGCAAAACAAACCCTTATCACCCTCTGGAACTTTAGCGCTTGATCCATGTAATCAGGGTGATACAGGATTGGATTGTAATAAAGCTCGTCTATATCAGCCTTCGACAAGTTGATCAGCCACATAGGATCATAAATCTTCACAACCTGATTGTTATCTTTCAACACAACAACTGCTTCACCTGTCTTCTCATTGTAATACCACCATCTCAGATCCTTAATGAAATCCTATTGCATCTTCATCAATGGATTTTTCTTCATCACATCTGGCTTCTTTGGAAACACCAAGATTATCAACCTCTTGCCAGTTCTTTCATGGACCTTTGTTCGAGATCGGCGTCTCTTTGGCTTTTGAGGATCCAAAAACTGAAATCCTTCCCGACATTCCCTTTTAAGTATCTTCTTGAAGTGCATACCCATCGCATCATTGCCATAAAAGCAGAAAGGTTTTCTGGTCAACTCACGAACATCCTAAACCGGCAGGCTGCTAAAATCTTTGGCACATCTAAAGTACTGGATTCCATGTTCTCTTTTAATCCCATAGCACCTCAAACTCGAAGCATACATCCAACTTATTATTTCACCTGACACTTGACCCTTGAATTTGAGAGACGATCTCTGCTTGATTGGCTTTGGAGGCGGTACATAATTGGCATGAAAGGCTTTCATGAACTCTTTAAATGCCTGACTATGTTTCTGAATCTTTGCCTCCTTAACCATTGGGTCTTCAGGTTTTTCTGACTCTTTCTTTCTCAACCTTTCCTCAACCCCAGCATCTTTCTCCTTAGGAAATAGTTCGAACTCATCACCAGCTTGATTATTGTTGAAGTTGGAGTACATATCTGGATATTCTTCCTCTATGATATCCTCCACCTCAATCTCCTCTTCAAATATACCCTCCATGTCTTCATCAGACTCTGGTTCAGGATCTTTGTATTTCTTTGGAGCTTTCTCAGACGCTTTCCTCATTTCCTCGTCATTCAAATCAAACACCCTTTGTAACTCTTCATCCGTCAAGTCACCAACAAACTCCCCTTCTTCAAGCGTTTGCAACATTTCAGCAAATTCACTCATACTCTTTGCAGCTTGATCAGATGGAATCGAAGTGATCGGCACAACCTCTCGTGAGTCTTTCTCCCCCTGGGAAGATGATATTCCAGCACCCGAACCCGCGGTTCCAGATGGGCCTGGTCCTCCACTAACATTCCCTTGAGAATCATCTCGATCGGGATCATCGTTTAGAAATCGCATCGGATCTTCATTACAACCCGAACCATCTCCAATCTCCCCCTGAGCTTTAAACTTCTCCATCAAGAATTTTAATTGCTCACCCATTTCAAGAAGCATCTTAGACTGAGTCTGACTAGCCCGTCTTAATCTCAGGTTCTCTTGATCTTTGGCTACATCCCGACTCTGCAGAGTTACAACCCGTTGATTCAAATCATCATTATCTAACCGCAGTACATTAATCGTCTTCTCTTGTGCTTCAGACTTAGCCTTCAAGGCATCAATCTGAGATTGTTGATCAGATAAAGCGCTTTGCAGGATACTGGCTTGAGAGAAAGAAACTGAGCCTTGTTCGAAGTTGAAATTCACATCCGGTGTTGAATGAGTTGAACTAGTAGCAGTTGCAGTTGAAAACATTGGAGTTGTAGGCATAGACCCCATCGGCTGATTTACAAACTACGCACCAGCACTTGCTGAAGGTGATGTGCAAACAGTTGTTGAACGGTTTGCATTCATCAAATTCTGCAAGAAATCAGCTTGAACGTCAGACACTGAATTCTGGACGGTTGTAGACACCTCAGGCAAAGACACAACAGAAGTTGCTGATGTAGACACACCAGAACGAGGCTGTAAAATGAACTGCTGTACGCCTCTCCTTTTCTTAGTTCTGCCTCCAACAACTGACTTCTTCCTCCCTTTTGATGGAGTTACAGATGAAGAACCAGTCACAGACTGTTTACCTTTGCCGGAAACCACATCGGCATCAGGGTTATAATCTTCATCAGATTCAGATGAGGCCACCACATCATACACCCGATCTTTGTATCGATCAATGCTTTTGTTCTTGCTGATTCGATAAGCAAGATGCTCATCACTACCTTTCCTTAGCTTCACATACTTGGAATTGATCAAGACTCGCACAAACGGATCGTTTGTCTCCGACAAGTCTTCAGAATCAGCCCCAACATCCAGAAAATCTTCATCATCATCAGATTCATCATCAAGAGTATTCACCGCTGGTGTCTCAGTCACAACGACAGATACAGGAACTTCCTGTGCTGAGACCACCGGTTCAGTAGTTGGCGGTTGAGATACCACCGGTTCTGGTTCTTGATTTACGGGTTCCTGAACCACCGGAACTTGCCTCTTAGGCCTTTTCACTCTGCCTTGCTGTGGAATTTGGTTCTGTTCCTCAATCCAGCTATAATCCAACTCTTCCGAATCACTACCATCATCATGACGAGGCGCTCCAGTGCTGGTGCCACATAGTTGATATTGGCAAGATGGCCAATCAATCGCTTCAATTTTGGCTGAAACTCTGGTGCCTTCTTTTGGTAAGACGCCAGAGCACCAACACTAGCCTCCGTCATATGTTTCAGCTCCATTCTATATGCTGCATTCTTTATCAAATCTGGATACCGGTCGTTGAGCACCATCTGAAGGAATCTGGGATAGATTGCAGCTTTCTTTTGTCATAGAGTCAGATTGTCTCTCATATAATGAAAGATCATCCCAGAAACATTGTACGACCTGTTCATCACCAACGCGTTCATCAGAGATAGAATAATCTGCTGGACTTCATCATGACCAGAAATTCTGTGTCCCAAGCAGACCAACAACACGTGAGCCAGATACTTGTATGGGACGCTCAGCGATGATTTGTACACCCATTCCTTGCTTGGATCATCCGTATACCAAATTCGCTTTAGAAACGCCATGTTGTCTTCATGTGAGAATTCAATCGATGCTGTTGTTGTATCAGACTCTAGCTTCAGAACACGACGAATATCTGCTTCAGTTATTTCAACTGGTCGGCCTTGAATAGTCACAACGATCCTGATTGGAGCATCAGTAATCGTTCGTGTAGAATTCCAGAACTCTAAAATAATATCTCTATACACGTCACATTGCTGAGTGATAGCATAGTGAATTCTTGATCGCCGCAGAAAATCAAATATCCCGGGTCCTCCGAATTTATCAAGTTTGCCCCGTGCAACACCGATATGCGCACAAATATTGTGTTTATCGCCGATCTTCAAGTCGTTTGCCATATCTGAAAACACATAAAAGAAAACATTCATTAAATTCAATGTTATTAACAGATATAATCACTGATTTTGTCAAATCATTGTCGTTTGCGTAAACGAACAACATTTGATCAAAACTTTGAAACCCGCCGAACTCTGTCCGAGCTCCTTCCGAACCCCAAGTTCGGAGCCTTCGAACCCAAGGTTCGGAGCCTGAAGAACTCCGACAGGTTTGAATCCCAAAATCAGTGAAAACGACTAAATCAAACACAACCGATCAACACCCTTGGTCGGATTTTGATAAGCAACACGTAGAAACCATTTTTAATTGCTAAAAACACGTTTTCGATGGTGTATTTTCATATCTAAGAACTGGATTAAACCCGAACGAGTATTTCAAACAGAAAACCACAAATACTGGATGAAAATCTAATCTAAGTCCACCAGTATGTTCGGAATCAAAGAATCTACCTAGAATCAGTCTCAAAATCGCCAAATACACGCTAACAGAAAATTCGAAAATTTGACAGCAGTTCAGTGCACGTGCGGAGATAACAGTAACAATGAGTTCCGAACTTCAGGTTTGGCGTATTTATAGCCAACCAAGTTCGGACCTCCGAACTCCACGTTCGGACGAAACAGTGGCTCCGAACTTCTAATTCGGCCATCTCCAAACTTTGTCCGATGATGAGGTTCGGACCTCCGAACTCCACGTTCGGTCGTCCGAACTCCACGTTCGGTCGTCCGAACTCCAGGTTTGAAGATTTGAAAAATTTTAAAAAAATTACCCCTGAAATTGATGAATCTTCAAATTGAACCTCGAAAGTTTAAAAATTATCAGTTTTCTTCAAACTTCGTTCAATTTAGCGATGAAATTTCTGAAATCAAGTCCGCTTGGTTGTCTCCGGCATAATGTTGAATTTTTCACTAACGGTTGATCAAAAATAAAGTAGAATCAAAATCTTTTGATTTTTGTAAATTTTCAAACACACCAAAAATCTTTTTGGATTTTTACAAGATTATGCTAAAACACACCTAAAATCTTTTTGTATTTTTCAGATATTCAAATAACAAACCAAACAGAAATGAAACGAAATTACTAAGAACTGATATAACTTAAATATTTTTATGAGAAAAATCCAGACGCGAGATCATATCGGCCAATATGCATCAGACACACTTCAATTTCATTTTTAATCAGCATGCAAGTCAAGTTGGCAGCAAATACAACTTTTCAGTTTATTTCAGCTTGGGTAGATTGAAAAAGCGTGAGCATCGGATCGTCTACTCAATCTAGCTAATCGGACATCGAAACGTAATTAACCGATTGTTTTATTGAACAATGAAGAACAATTACAATCAGTAAACACTCAGAAATAGACTCAGAGAAACATACTCAAAAACACACACTTAACAGTAATCTCTCACCCTCAGAAAAAACTATTACAAAGACCAAACACATATTTATACCCAGCTGGCCGATCCCTGTCCGAACCTCAGGTTCGGCCAGTCCGAACTCCAGGTTCGGACCAGGCTCGGCCAAGCAACATTGACTTGATCTTGTACATTGCTTGATACTTCACACGACGCACATATCAGGTATTAACAAACTCCCCCTCGTCGTTTGCAGTAGCTCTTCAACATCATCAAATCTGTATCTTCAATCAAGCTCCCCCTCAAGTGTAGAATCCGTTCATCCAATGAAATGAATCTTCGAACAAACCCTCTTAAACTCGAACGTAGCTTAATCTTGAATACTTGATGACATCTAGTGTATCTATGGTCTTTATCAAAAAACTTCAGAAGACTTGAAGTGATGATTACTTGCATTACAGCAACCTGCTCAAACATTTTGAAAAACCGAGGTGGTGGGCAAATATATAAATAATGCTACCTTTACCTTGGTTGCGGAAGCGGATCGAGTCTTTGTGTGACTCGTTTTTGATAAAACAAATAACACCGAGATATAGAGTTTATGGTGTTTGAGATGTGATGATGATGAAGAACAAAGCTAGTAGAAACATGGATATGAATAGCAAGATAGATCAACGATAAACAACATGAAAGATAGATAACAAAAGATAATCAAATGATTAACAATAACCGAATGATTACATTACCTACCCCACGCATTCCCGGGTTTCTTGAGCTTACTAGGTAAGTTCAAGAATTCTTGACAAGCTTCAAAGAACCATGACTAACTCTCTCTCACTAGACATACATCATCTAGTCTTTCACATGAGAAAGACTTGCTATATATACTACAAAACTCACTAAGGGCATAATAGTAAAACTACCAACTAGTGACAATATTTAAACAATAAATAATATTCACTAGAGCCATCTTCTTTAGTTGAGTCTTGTATCTTGAGTTGTCATGTTCTTCACCGTGTTGTCGGGACGGTAGAAGTTAAGTGGCCGTTGAGTATTATCACATCTATCCAAATCTTGTTGGCTCGGTATCTCGATTCCCAACAATCTCCCCCTATTTGGTAGATGGTATACTCAACACTTGTGACATTGGTTCTTGTGTTCTTGCAACTTGACTTCAAGATAATCTTCATGTAGTTTCAAGTATTTCATTCTTCAGTTCTCCTTTGTGAAGCTCCCCCTACAATAAACATTCTTCTAGCCCCAAACCATAGGCTATAATGCATAGGGTGTTTACAAACTTCAACACAATGGCAAGCTACTTGAGGACTAAGTCATAACTCAAGGTACCAATATTGTTGAAAGTAAACAAAATAAAGGATCTATGAAACACTCAAGAATTAACTCCACAATTCAACCATCTTGAAATACTTGGCCGAATACCAAACCAATGCTTTGCACGAAGATAAACCACTTCTTTTGCTTTCTTTTGCTAAACCCGTTGCAAAAAGTCTCATAATATTCATCACATCTTCTCCCCCTAGACTTTTGCAACCAAGCAGAATAAATAAGCATGTTCTGTTGTAAACGAAACCCGAAAACAACCTTTTCAACAAATACCCTTGAAATTTAATAAGCCAAAATCCAACAGTGGCTAACCCATCTTCAATAGTAATGTAGAAAACCCAAACTTGTGCACATTCTTAGTCTTCAATATTGCTTCTAAACACGTCTGCTTATAATGAAGCAAGAATCAAAAATAAGAATAGATTGGTAACTATGATGTACATGTTTGTACGATTTATCAAGGTTGTAATGGATTATTGTGGCTTCATTGAGGTTTGTTGTGGTTGTGGGTTGCAAAAAAGATAAATAATCGGACCCGAACCCGTAATCGAAATCCAAATATAAGCAACATCGTGCAAACCCGTCGTAAGAACGAATTTGATATCGAATCATGAGCATTATTTACTGAACACAACTTCATCTAACCTGGATACGTTTTTCCGGTGATCTGAGATATGTTCCGGCGAGCTGAATACGATCAGAAGCATACTCCGGCGAACTGAACTTTGATCAGTAGCAATTTTCGATGACTGAGTCATCTCCGGCGGCTTAAACTTGACCAGAAGTGAACCCGACGCTCTGAACAGTATTCTGATGACTTGATCAGTGAACTAGAAGCTCAAACCCGATGTCGAATAGAGGCTGTACCGACCAGTTTATCCAGCAAGCCTGTTTTTCCGGTTCATAATGGACTTCCGGTTGAAAGTATCAAACTTCCGGTTGATGTACACAGTTCCGGTTGAACTAGTGTTGTCCTCTGCAAGTTAAAACGGAAGATTGATCTCCGGTTGAAGTTGCTTTCCGGTTGATAGATGAACCGGAACACACTTTTCCGGTTGAAGTTAATATCCGGTTCAAGTGAGATTTTCCGCTTGAAGTCGCTTTTTCGACCTAAGTGCCCAGTTCCGGTTGAACTTTAGAACCTCCGTTTGAACTAAAATATCGGCTAGTGGCGACTGATATAGGTTTTCCGGTTGAATTGAAACGGAACAAGAGAGAGAATGGTGAGCTCTCTGATACCTTTCTGCTTTTTCCGACAACTCACCTGCAACACTCCATCTCTTTAACAGAAACCCTAGAACAGACCTGTTGCAGTTAACCATTTCTTTACGTTAACACTCTAGAACATGAAGTAGCTATGTGCATACGTGGTCAGTCTACATCACCGTCAACTTCTTCGTCCTTGTAGAACCCTACTATCGAACCAGCCATGAACAAACGAGAATCTTCTCATGGCAACCCAGAAACCCTAATGTTAACCATTGTTGCTGTTATCTTCAATGTGCTTTGAAGATTGCTCGTATAATGACCGAAACAGCAACCATAGTGGTCGACCTCCATCACTCATAACGTACCTTTAACACAGTCATCGATCTCCAATTAGTTCTGAGGACATACCGTAAAACTGGAACAATCAGAAAAGTAATGACCATCGAGCTGCAGTCTCGTAATAGATCATCTTTAACTCTTTACTGAGTTCCATCGTCTTCAACGTTTACAATAACAACCTACAACTCACTCTAAATATTTTCTATACTTCCTTTTAATTTTCAAAGAGAGAGAGAGAGAGAGCCTAGGTTCTATTACATGTGAAGAGAGAAGGTACGGTCATAGAGTGTGGGTGCATGAGATAAGGAATTGTAGTTGAAAAGGGGAAACTAGACCTTTTAGACTAGACTTTTTCTTGGATACATACACACGCATTGGCAGAGAAAGCACAATGCTTTTGTTGGTTCTTAGATGACAAAGTTTGGGACACAAAAACTAATAAAGAATAGTTTCTTTTCTATTGGGTAAAGCTTGGTGCAAACCATTTTTGTTTTGGTCAACGGATGATATTTCAAAATTTTGGTTAAAACAAAATAGATGATGTGATTTCCCCTAGAATCTACTGACCGAAACTTTCAAAAATTTTGAGTGAAAGTGGATAATTTTTGGTGAGGATTCACATCACATAAAGATTACACATCTCCTTGGTTGAAAGTTTGAATAAATTATTCAAAATAATTTACATCAAAAACTATTTGTGTTTGAAAAATCTAAACACAGAGACCCAAAGAAATTTATTCAAGAAACAGAAAGATGAATTTTGAAAGATAATGGAAGAGAGTTCACAAACTTTTCAAAAATAAAGAACATCTCCATTTGTTTACAAAAATAACGAGCATATGAACACAAAGTTGAGATATCAACTGTGAAGTTGCATTATATCGACCGTGGCTCTGATACCAATTGTAGGATCGATATAAGTCAGAGTTAAACTTAAATAATTCCGTTTACTTGCAAATATAACCTTGCGGAATTAAGTTATATTTTACTTTTCTTAAGCCATGTTGAATTCTTGTATAATGTAAATGCTTGATTTGTAGAATAGTAGTAACAACAAAGTATCAAATACTCGGCACTATTTGCATTAACTCAAAGCTACACTATTACAAGTGATAACCACGATGTGTAAACTAAGAGATAACCAGCTATATATAGTGCAGATGAGATCAATCACAGCCATTGATCTCATGTGATCTAATCTAGATCGTACATTACAAAGTCAAATCTAAGCTACCAAAAGAATAAACTTCGACATTTGAAATGACTTGCGTGTTGACAGTAACAATCTACTTTTGGAGAGCGGCTTGGGCAGATGTAGAAGCATACGAGAAGCTTTTACAGGATGGGACTGCTGAAAAGACATCTCATGAAAAGTTAGGTTGAACTCATTATCTGATGGATAATCGAGTTCAACCGGAATATTCACTATGTGACAAAACTGCTTCTTTCCGCTTGAACTTGTTGTTCCGCTTGAAGTTGTAGTTCCGCTTCAACTTCAGCCGGAATTGTCAAAACTGGAGTTCAACCGGAATTCTTCAAAATTGAAGTTCCTTACAATCTCCCCCTAAGCTGATGCTGTCAAATTATTCTTCTAAGTCAAAGTTCTTCTTCAAAATTGACTTGTACCCAAAAATCTTCTTCACCTTGTTTTACTTGTCCGTGGTTCTGATGCTGGCATCAAGGTTCTGAGACAGCTCTTTGGTGTTTGTTTTGGTCTCCTTCACGTGTTTAATTGAATCCCAGTCCATTTCGCTCCACTCTTCTTGAACAGAAATGGACTCATGAATTGTAAAGGTGCCATCAGCTCTATGAACATAAAAGAGCTTCTCCTCCTCTTCCCAAATGATAAATTTTATTTCACTGGTAGGCATTTCATCTTCTTCTTCTGCTGAGTCACCATCTAAACTGCTTTTGTAGAGCATTCCACATTCCAGCACAGTTGGCTCAATGATAAGCCTTAACATGTGCTCTGCTCTTGAAGGATTCAAAATTTCTCTAAGTTTTAGTATGATGTCTGTCATTTGCAGCAGAGTGAGTTGAGAAGTTTCCTTGTGAACGTTTACCACTTGAGTTATGCCGCTGGCCATAGTAAAAGTGAAATCAAATGTGGTTTCATCCACTGTCCAACCCACAATTTGTCTTTTACTGGGTGGAGCTTTTCTCTTTTGTCTTTGATTTTTTTGCTCTTGGCATGCATCAGTTTTCTTTTCCTGACCGATCTTTCTTCATTAGAGTCAACAGTAGATTCTGGCACAATGGGTCTCTTGCCTTTGTCAGATGAAGAAGGGCCAGTTTGAACTTCAGTAGGTTTGGTGATGGTGGTGGAGGGTTCATTGATGGTGAGTGGCGGAAGTGAGGTTTGTGAGGGTGGTTTATTGGCTTCAGGAGTTGGACTAGAAGGTGGAGTAGGTGGAAAGATATCAGAAAAATTCATAGTGGGTGGAGGCTTCTTTTTGAAAGGAATGATGGGTGTAAAGTTGTCGGTTCTGTATTTGGGGTTGGCAAGCTTGGTGGCTACTTTCTTGGAGATGGAGGGTGGTTTGTATGGAATGATGGCTAGTGACTGTAGAAGGGATGGAACAGATGTAGGCATAGGATTTGGGTCATATATGAAGGAAGGTGGAAGGGGGATATCTGCATCATTAGTGATCTCAGGTTTAACATTTATGTGAGTTGACATACCTAAGGTGAGCTCTGAAGGTGCAGGCATCACAAGCTTTGGGTTGACAGCAGCTATATCTCCTTTTAGCTTATGAAAAATTGAGTCAATCAATTTGCATAGTTCTTTGACTTTCATTTGAGCTACCTCTTCTTCAGTTCTTATGTTTCTGACCACAAATGCCCTTTTTACCTTTTTCAGCAGAAGGTAATTCTCATCACTCTTTACCAGCTTGGTAGGCAGTTGAGAGGCAATAGAGATTAGCCTCTGCCTATCGGCTTCAGTCACAACATCCAAATCAGAATCCTTCAGTCTCCAGTTGAAAGACCTGGTCTTTGCTTCTTCCAGTAAATTTTTAAATACAGAATTTTGCATGTATAGATCAAATTCCTCTTGAGTTTCTTTAGCAAGCCTCTCAACCTCTGCTATTCTCTTGGCATCTTCTACCATCTTCTGTATGGCTTCAGCCTCTGGAGTTTGAACCACCTGTTGAATTGTTTTAGGGAATTCAGCTTGAACAGGTTCTTCCGCTTGAGTTGGTTCTGTGCTCCTTAAGGTTATGAGGGTTTCGGCCATTTCTGCTATTTCAGCATTACTCTGTTCTTCCGGTTGAACCACAGTTGGTTCAGCAGACCCATCAACACCAAAAATTGAGTTGCCAGGACCAAAAGCTTCCACATGGGCAGTTGCTTGGGTTTCCGGTTGAACAATATTTTCGGCTTCCACAAACACTTCCGCTTGAAGTTCCGCCTGAACTTCCGCTTGAACATTAGATTGATCTTCAGTCACCACCTGAGGTTTGGTGACTTCAGATTATATGTCAGTAATTTCCAACACCTCTGTGCCTTCATCTTCACCAATGGGATTCTCATCTTCTCCTTCAGTGAGTGTAGCAACTACAGTGGTTGCAGTGCTATCTTCAGTTGCCTTGCTGTGATCACTGGCTTTTTCAGCCGGAAAGATGACATCTTTTAGGAGTGTAGTGATCATGTTGATGTGCTCAGGTAGAGCACCAACAATCAACATTGAAGATTGAACCAGCTCTGTGAGGTTGGGATCCTCAAAAGGTGAAATGGCAATTAATTGACTGCTTTTAATGTTAGCCCAACACTCTTCAACATCAAAGGGATTTATGCCGATTCTTTGACAAGCTGTGGCTCTAAATTCAGCCGGTATCCTCTGATCTTCTTCAATTTCAGTAATGACAGGCCTTGAGGGCATCTTCTTCCCCAATTTGACAGTATCAGCTTCTTTAGCTATTACAGCTTCATCAGCATCACTGTGAAGGGTTGAAGGGCCTGCTTCAGCATCAGTAGGATTAGCTTTCACCAGTTTGGCAACAGTTGCATTTAGAGTATCAACCTGTGCTTGGAGAGATAGGTACAAGTTCGTCAATTCAGGTAGTGTAAAACTGTCCTCAACTGGCTTTTTGCCAGCATCCTTGGACGAAACCAAGCTATCAATCCTAGATTGATCAGCAGTGGTACCCATGGCTTCTTGGCACCTGGGATTCTCTTCATCTGTCACAACAACTCTCGGTTCCAATGAAGGAACTTCAAGTGCTGATTCAGAGAAGATTGCCGCGGATTGGGTCTTATTGATGCTAATGAGCATATGGAAGAGAGTTCACAAGCCTTTCAAAAATAAAGAACATCTCCATTTGTTTACAAAAATAACGAGCATATGAACACAAAGTTGAGATATCAACTGTGAAGTTGCATTATCTCGACCGTGGCTCTGATACCAATTGAAAAACCGAGGTGGTGGGCAAATATATAAATAATGCTACCTTTACCTTGGTTGCGGAAGCGGATCGAGTCTTTGTGTGACTCGTTTTTTGAGAAAACAAATAACACCGAGATATAGAGTTTATGGTGTTTGAGATGTGATGATGATGAAGAACAAAGCTAGTAGAAACATGGATATGAATAGCAAGATAGATCAACGATAAACAACATGAAAGATAGATAACAAAAGATAATCAAATGATTAACAATAACCGAATGATTACATTACCTACCCCATGCATTCCCGGGTTTCTTGAGCTTACTAGGTAAGTTCAAGAACCCTTGACAAGCTTCAAAGAACCATGACTAACTCTCTCTCACTAGACATACATCATCTAGTCTTTCACATGAGAAAGACTTGCTATATATACTACAAAACTCACTAAGGGCATAATAGTAAAACTACCAACTAGTGACAATATTTAAACAATAAATAATATTCACTAGAGCCATCTTCTTTAGTTGAGTCTTGTATCATGAGTTGTCATGTTCTTCACCGTGTTGTCGGGACGGTAGACGTTAAGTGGCCGTTGAGTATTATCACATCTATCCAAATCTTGTTGGCTCGGTATCTCGATTCCCAACACATTTGAATAATCTTGGCGCAAAATGTCTCTTCGAGACTCCAAGAAATGTTTTTGAAAATTTGAATTTATATCACGTGTTGATCAGATCAAAAATAAAACATTAACAAAATATTTTGGCTTTTTGAAGATTTATATCAAAACAAACCTAAAATCTTTTTGATTTTGCAAAATTATGCTAAAACACACCAAAAATCTTTTTGTACTTTTCTTGAAATGAAATGAAATTGCAATACAGAATCAAACACTATTTTTGGTATGAGAAAGATCACTATATGGGATCATATTGATCATAACGCACTGAACTACATTTCAATTTCAATGAATTGAAGTTCACAAGTCATGCTGATTGCCGGTATAATTTGTCCACCTCTTAAACTCAGACAGAATCATACTCATAAAATCTGGATATGTTAAGATATTGATTAGATTTGCTTTGCACACTGGGCAAACTTATTAGTTCACAAACGACCCGAAGCGGATTGCTTCTGGTCGACCAGTGTCCTGGTTTTGCTTAGAAACCACCTTAGGTTTCCATTGTTGGGATTTTGGTAAATCAGCTTTTGATGGAGTCACAGGTGTCTGTGAGGAGGAACCTACATTTTGAACCTTTTGAAACATTGGAACAAAACGTTTTTGTTTATGAAAGAATGTAGGTTCAACTTCATCAAAAACTCTGCCTTGTTCATCAAAGAACATTTGGTTGGCAGATTTACCAAAAACTGGTTTCTTGTGAAACCTTTTGGGTGAATCAACAGGTAGTGGGCAATCTTTTGCCATATGCCCGGTGCGGCGGCAAATATAACAGATACGTTTTGTTTTGTCCCACTTTTGATGTACCTGCGAAGAACACACATGAATATCTTGAACATGATCAGAATGAGAATCATATACCTGATGTCTATGATCATGAACCCATTTGGAAGTTAGGCTTCGAGATTGAGAACTTTCAGAAAACATATCAGCTTTCAAAAATACCTCTGAAATCTTTCGAGCATCAACACAATGAAGATGAAACTCTTTGTCAGAGAAAAGTTGATCAGAACCTTTGAGCTTGTAGAATCTCTCAGGTTGAACTTTGCCTGCTTTGAACACTTCCTTCTTCACTTGCTTCATCTTGAGCTTCTTCAAGTTTTGTGTAGCAGATGCTGGAACCTCCTCAGCTATAGCTTTCTTTTCTTGAAAACCCAAACCAAAATTCTTTCCAGAAATCTTCTCCTCTGATGTAAAATGCCCATTCTTTGCCAATCGAGAAAATTCAGCTTTAACTTCAGTCACATTCTTCTGATCATATAAGATCTTCTCATTAAATTCTGGTTGAGACCTAATCTTGTCACTCGAAGTAGCCGACTTTTCATTATCAGCAGAAGATGAACCAGATATAAAATTTGGAGCAGAAGGAATCTCAGATTTCTTGCATTTTTTCTTCTTATTCTTCTTGGTTTTCTTCTTTTCAACAACCTTTTCTTCTTCAGCAGTAGATGATGAAATCTTTGAATAATCAAATTCGTCAACTTCTTCCTTCACTTCTTTGATAACTTCTTTGATATGAGCAGGGGGTGATGCAGTCTTATCAAACATCTTCTCAAAATTAGCATCATTTGCTAAAAAGCTTGTAAAAGCTTGAGAATTTGAAACATTGTTGAGCAATCGATTAGCATCAAGAACCTGAATTTTGAGATCAGAAATTTGCTTTTGAGCCTCCGCAAATTCTTTTTCTTTAGCAATCAATCGCTTTGTAACTTTGTGGGTTTCAAATTTTTGCATCCGAAGATTGTCAAGTCCTTCATGTAACTCCTACTTCAATTTATCCTCGTTGCGTTTTTGAATTTCTAAATTCGCCTTTTGAACTTTATTAACACTCGTCAACTCCCGCTTCTCTTCCAATAACTTTTCCATATCAATTTGATATGCCTCAATTTTAACAGCAGATTCTTCAACACTCTTTGTAAGCAAATCAAGCTTAATTTTGGACTTATCAAACAAATTCTGAAAATCAGTAGCAGTATCATCTGCTTCATCCTTCCATTTCTTGACTTCTTTCACCAACTCATCTCTTTCTTCACAAATCTTAGCTTTCGCAACTTCAACATCCCTTTTGTCTTGTTTAGAAATTTCCAAAACTTCATTCAACATTTTGATCTCAGTAGTCAAGCACTCATTCTTCAATGCCAACTCCTTTGCATGTTCTTTAGAATTCTTCAACTCTGAATTAACCAAAGTTACTTCCTCAGAAAGTTTTTGAATTTTGTACAATAAAGAAGCATTTTCTTTCATTAAACTTTCCACATTCTCAGCAGATTCATAAGAACTAGGATTTGAACTAGTGTCGGAACTAGTATCTGAAAAATAATCATCTGACTGAACATGAGTGACAATCAAGGCTGATGAATCATATCCAAATTGTTGACCCCAATCATAAACACCATCATTTTGAGCCATCAAAGCTGTTGTCTTGCTTGTATTACTAGTAGATGGTTAAGTAAAACCAGGCTTGGGTGATAGAGGAACACCAGACTTGTTTGCATGTGTCTGTTGACAGTCTTTAGCAAAATGTCCAAGCTGTGAACATTTATAACATTTTAATTTAGACTTGTCAAAACCCAATTTATCACCAGAAAGATTTCTTCCATGTTTCTTAAAGAATCTCTTTGATCTTTGGCATAACATAGCATATTGCCAAGATATATCCAATTCAGTTAGTTGATCATCATCAAGAGCATCAAGATCCTCGCTGGTTAACTTTGCATCAGCAACATTTTTGATAATTAAACCAAAAGATGATGAAATCAATGCATAAATCATTTTAGCACAATCATCTGTTGATTCAGCTGAAAAAGCATTCTGACTTGAAAAATTTGGGATAGTAAAGTTACAACCTCGTGAAGACTTGTTATCAGAATTATCAGAAATTCCAGTCAAGAAAGCTGTACTTGGTGCAGAACTCAGACTTGGTTTAGCTTTAGCATTCATGTTTGCCGTATTCTCACCATGATACAATTCAGGATTTTGCAAAGTAGCAGTTGATTTCTTTGAGTTTAACATTTCCATTTCTCGAGCATGAAGTTTTCCAGTAAACTCGTGAAACATCATTGTAGAATAATCCTTGTCATGAGTGAGTAGCAAAACATAATTCTCCCACTTTTCAGGTAAAGCTTCTAAAATCTTTTCTCATCAGCATCGGTTTTCTCAATCCCAACCACCTTTAATTCACTAATCAAGTGTGACAACCTTGAAACAAGAGCAATAATGTTTTCATTGTCATAATTCTGAAAATTATCAAATTCTTTGTTTAGAACTGTCTTCCGACTCTTCTTGTAGTCATCATTACCTTCACACCTCGCCGATAAAGCATCCCACAATTGCTTAGATTTCTTGCAAGTGCAAAATTGATGAAGCAACTCTATGGGTAATGCCATTATAAGATAACCGTATGCTTTTTGTTCAAGCTCGTATGATTTTCTTTCAGCAGGATCAAAGGTATGAACTTCTTTGAAATCTCCCGCATTTGTTGGATGTTGATAAAGCTTTTTAAGCGGGATCCACAAATCGATATCATTTGTGCTTATGTAGGCAGAAAATCGTTTCTTCCAATTTTGATAATCTTCTAGCTTCAACAATTTGGGAACTTTCTGACTTGTTCCGATTTCATTATCAAAATTCAACATGGTTTGCATTGCACTTTGCATTGCAGCAAACGCTTGAAATTCCGACATCGTTTGAAAAGATTGAATTCTGGTGGCCGAACTCTCTCCGAACTAATATCTGAGCTCCGAACTTTGTCCGAACCTAAAACCAAAGTCCGAACTTCGTCCGAACTGGCTCCGAATCAAAATCAACAGTCCGAACTCCTAAACGTCTCCGATCTAGCTCCGAACCTTGAACCACACCGAACCTCGACCGATACAAATCTGAACACTGACCGAACGTCCACCGAACTCGAAATTCGGAGCAGTTACTCCGAACCTTGACAAGGTACCTCCGAACCTCGACTTCATTTTTCAAAAACGCACAAAAAATGGACTGATTTTGACGAAACTCGTTACTGTATATAAGGAAAACTGATAGAAAATGATTTAGAAGCAGATTTGACACCAAACACTCGATAGAATTGATGAAAAACACAAAAAACAAATCAAGAAACTCCAAAAACGCTTCAAAAATCCAAAAATAACAACCACATATCAGTAGAGTGAACCAGAAAGCTCAGATACCACTTGAAAAAGCGTGAGCATCGGATCGTCTACTCGATCTAGCTAATCGGACATCGAAACGTAATTAACCGATTGTTTTATTGAACAATGAAGAACAATTACAATCAGTAAACACTCAGAAACAGACTGAGAGAAACATACTCAGAAACGCACACTTAACAGTAATCTCTCACCCTCAGAAAAAACTACTACAAAGACCAAACACATATTTATACCCAGCTGGCCGATCCCTGTCCGAACCTCAGGTTCGGCCAGTCCGAACTCCAGGTTCGGACCAGGCTCGGCCAAGCAACATTGACTTGATCTTGTATATTGCTTGATACTTCACACGATGCACATATCAGGTATTAACTTAGATCAATTTTTATAGCTTTCTGATATGTTAAGATATATTTAGCAAGCATTGATAATATGATAACCCACACAATCAGAAATACCGGTAATCTGGCTTATTCTTATTATTTTTGTATTTTTCACAGAATTTGATTTCCACAGAGATTTATCGTTCATGGTGTTTCATGCAAAAATAAAGCAGAACCCTAAACAAACAACAATCAGGTCGGCTGGTAGGCACGCAGAGAAAGTCCGATTGTTTAGGAAAATAAAAAAGAGAAAATAAAGCAGAAATTGTATAACCCAACAACAATCAGGTCGGTGCTCCCGCACACGCAGAGAAAGTCCGATGAGTTATACGAAACACCAAAGAAAATAAAGCAGAACGTCAAACGAACACCAACCAGGGCAGTCTTGTGGACACGCAGAGAAAGGCCAATCGTTTGACAAAATAAAAAAAAATCAAACAAGTTTAAATCTTTGCAAAAGGAAAACATGCGTACACCAGAACATCTCTTATTCTGTTATTGCTTTTTCATTTTATTTAATGCCAAGATCACACAACACTCATCATGATGTGTCTCACAATTAATCAAGCAAAATTTTTATGTTTATATCATACTTGCATATATCAGATTTACCCTTACGCATTTAACTATCCAAACAAGAACCTACAACCTTTAATTTTACTTTATCCGAGGTTGATAACACACGCCGATGTATTATCATTTCTCGCTTGATCGGATCAATTTCTCAATTTTTTAATTTGTCCATTTTTTATGCTTTTTGCATTTTTCCATTTTTTTTATATTTTCTGATATTTCTCCCCTTAAAATTCAAAACTCTATTTTTGGATTTTTTTTATAACAAGGAAAGAAAAACAAACAAAAGAAAATCAGTAAGAAAAAATGATCAACCGAAAGTTACTCAACCGGTAACTTTTGTATGCCGTTGATCTGCAAAAGATAACGAAAGCGGGTTTTGTTAAAAGCTTTCGTGAAAAGATCCGCTTTTTGAAAATCAGTATGAATCTTTTGCAGATCAATCAGGTGTTTCTCAAAACAGTCACGGATGAAATGATAACGAATATCAATATGTTTCGTTTTAGAGTGGTGAACGGGGTTTTTGGTGATGCAAATTGCAGCCGAATTATCTATGTAAATTAGAGTAGCAAGAAACTTCAAACCATAATCCCGCATCTGCTGTTGAATCCATAAAACCTGAGAGCAGCAACTAGCAGCCGCTATATATTCAGCTTCAGCAGTGGATGTGGCAACAGAAGTCTGCTTCTTACACTGCCAAGATACCAACCGGTCGCCGAGAAACTGACATCCGGCCGTGGTTGACTTGAAATTAATCTTGCAACCGCCGTAGTCGGAATCCGTATACGCCGACAGGTCGAACTTATCATCATGAGGATACCAGATCCCGAGATCTGAATTACCCTTCAGATAAGCTAGAATCCTCAAAACCGCATTCATGTGAGAAACACGAGGTGCTGCCTGGTACCTGGCACACAAACATACAGCAAACATTATATCAGGTCGACTAGCTGTAAGATACATCAGTGAACCTATTATAGCCCTATAACGAGTGACATCAACTGTTTCACCGTCTTCGTCAGGACATAGGCCATGTGACAGCTGAATAGGAGTTCCAGGAATGCGAACATCTTCCACCTTGAATCGATTCAGGACATCTCTCACATACTTCGTCTGATGTATGAAGATACCCTTATCTGATTGTTGAACTTGTAAGCCTAAGAAGAACGACATTTCCCCCATTGAACTCATCTCGAACCTGGTTTGCATCAATGTCTCGAAATCCTTCGATAATTGTTCGTTTGAGCAGCCAAAAATAATGTCATCCACATAAATTTGTACCAGAAGCAAATCCTCCCCCGTTTTACGGCAGAAAACGAGTAGGATCAACCAACCCACGCTTGAACCCGTTGTCGAGTAAATAAGTAAACAACGTCTCATACCAAGCTCGAGGAGCCTGATGGAGACCGTATAAAGCCTTGTCCAACTTATAAACCTTCTCCGGATAATCAGGATCGAAGAATCCCGGAGGTTGTTTGACATACACTTCTTCCTTGACCTTGCCGTAAAGAAATGCACTCTTAACATCCATCTGAAAGGCTTTGAACCCACGATGTGCAGCAAATGCCAAAAAGATTCTAATTGCTTCGATTCTGGCAACTGGTGCATACACCTCGTTAAAGTCTATTCCTTCTTCTTGAGAAAAACCTTGCACAACCAAACGGGCTTTGTTTCGGACTATGACTCCACGATCACCCCGTTTGCATTTATAGACCCACCGTGTACCACACGGCTCTTTGCTTCCCGCTGGTAGATCTTCCAAGTGCCACACACCCAACTTTTTAAATTGCAGTAACTCTTCCTGCATTGCTTCAACCCACGAACCGTCTAATAAAGCTTCATCAACATCTTTCGGCTCGATCTGGGATATAAAGCATGAATGGAATGCTTCTTCCTGAACCCCAGATTCCAGAATAGATATTAACGCACTGCTCTCAATTTGATGTCTTGTACGTACTCCTTCATTTAAATCACCAATGATGTTTTCTTGCGGACGAATGGTGTTTATCCGGAGTGTTTGATGAATAGGAACAACCACCGTTTCAGGCATATCAGGAACAGGATCTTCCTCAACCACCACATTTTCAGTTTCATTAGCATCAACTTCATTTGTAATAACATCAACTTGTGGATCGATCACATTGTCAGTTGTATTAGCATCAACTTCATTGGAAGTAGCATCAACTTGTGAATCGAGTTGTTGAGCAGGAATTTCCACCTGATGTGTCACAGCTTCATGAAATTCACTATCATCATCAGAAGACGTATCATCAGCAGCAATTCTCGAATCATTAGAAGTCTCGGTCATATACTCATCAGCAACAGGCACTATCGGAGTTGGCAGAGTTTGTATATTAAGAACCGGAGTATCATCTTGTAACTTAATGAAAACTCTAGTAAGTTGCTCATCAGATAACTCTGGCGTCGATTCAAGATTTTCAAAAAGAGCTTTATAATCGAACATCCAGTCCGGTCCAACACCTCTGGGCGATAAAGTATAGGATTAGAAAATCCACATGCAAATATTCACCCACCGTACCATTCTGCTTATTAAACACTCGTTTCTTTTGATTTGAGTATCCGACAAACAGCCCCTCAAAGACTTTGTCATCAAATTTTCCTGCAGAAGTTAATACAGTACAGGGACACCCAAAAGGCTCTAGATAATCGAGATTCGGCTTACGATTCTTCAGTAATTCATAGCATGTCTTCCCAAGACGCTTCACAGTAAGCACTCGATTAAGCACATAACACGCAGTGTTGACAGCTTCTGTCCAAAAAGGAACAGGCAATTGAGCATCAGCCAACATTGTCCGTGCTGTTTCAATAATTGTGCGGTTCTTTATTTCTGCCACGCCGTTTTGCTGAGGTGTGTATGGTGTGCTAAACTCATGCACAATCCCTTTTTCCATACAAAATGTCCTCACGGCTGAATTCTTGAACTCCGTGCCATTGTCACTACGAATTCTTCGTACTTTCAATTTATACAAAGATTCAAGTGTTGTAATCAAATTGATGAGAATTCTTGAAGTTTCATCCTTAGAGACCAGAAAATCAACCCAAGAATATCTTGAAAATTCATCAGTGACCACCAGACAATACCAATTCCCAGAAATACTTTGTCGATTCACCGGACCAAACAGATCCATATGAAGTAACTCTAACGGGACTTCAATTGAATGGTATTGCTTCAGTGGATGGGATTTTCTTTTCTGTTTTCCCTTCTTGCAGCTCACACACACATCATTGAAGACAAACTGTTGCTTTGGAACCCCTTCGACAAGACCCCTCCGCACAAGTTCGTTCATTTTTCTGTAGTGGATGTGACCCATGCGACGATGCCATAGAACGGAATCTCTTTCGGATGCTTTTGACAAGAAACATTGACCCGCGACAGTTGCTTTTGCTGAATTCATGTCGAGCATATACAAGTTTGAGAATCACGGTGCTCGCATTACCACATACTCATCTGGAATCTTGAATTCAGGTTTCAGTATCAAACATTCACTCCCCGTGAAAGCAGTTGTGAATTGCTTATCACAGATCTGGGAGACGCTCAGAAGATTATACTCCAATTCTTGAACATATTCAACCTTCTCGAATGTGACAGCACCATTTGAAAGTTTACCAATTCCTGTAACTTGACCTCCTTTGTTTCCAGCAAATGTTACTTTACCTCCGTCAAAGTATTTCACATCATGCAACAAAGAAATATCGCCAGTCATGTGCCGAGATGCTCCGCTATCAACAACCCAAATGTTATTCATCAGTTGTCGTGAAGATCCCTGCATAAATTACAACAGAAGATTAGTTTCGGGACGTACCCAAGCTTGAAGCTTTGGGTCGACCCTCATCTTCAACAAAGTCATTACCAGCCATGGACGAACCCTTAGGTTTCTGTCCATCAGTTGAAGAACCCGTGGAGCTTGCAACAGAATTTTTCAAAATTGATTTAATCTTTGAAAATTGACTTTCTGATTTCTTTTCATTTTTATGAAAATCTGACGATTTATTATTAAAATGAACTCTGCCTTGCTCATCCACAAATCTGACTTTCTTCTTTGTATCAGTCTGATAACCTTCAGACATATCATCAGATTTTTCTGCGTCAGATTTGCCGGATTTTGGTTTCTTCAACGGACAAGTCCGATATGTATGACCACGAGCTTTGCACTTAAAACATTTTCTTTTATCTATTACGACTTTTTCGCTCGTGTCATCATCCACTTCGGACTCAACAACCCGTTTTTGGGTCTTGGAATTCAAACCCTTTCTATTAGGCACATAACGATTTCCAAACTCATCATTATGTCCTGACTCATATCCTGACACATTTCCTGAAAAATCATCACAATACCCAGCATGACCTCTAACATAAGAATTTTCAGAAAAACGATGATCCCTGTAATTCTGAAATCTGTTTCTTTGCCCACCAAACCTTGGAATCAAATTCATTCTGACCTCCATAATCAACCCATTTTGGACCCCTCCCAAACACAGGTTGATTCGGTCCACACCCAAATTCATCATAAAATCCTTCGTCATTGTAAAATTGAGACTTTTTGAAAAACGGACTCGATTTTCTGAAATTTGGTTGTCTTTGATCATAAAAACCTCTTGGTGATGTTTGAACGGTTGGTTTTGATGGTCTCTTATTTAAAGACTTTTGAACAGAAGTATTCACTCTGTTAACCAACCCTGAATCAGATTCAGAATGAAGTGTGTCCATTACATTAACACTGCTATTACCCCTCTTAATGGGCACACTTCTCATTTTGGGATCATAAGCAGGATCATATTTGCACGAAAAAATTTGATCGATTAAATTAGGATTGACCATATCCAAAGGAAACTCCTTGTCACTATAAATCCTATCAGATCCTTTTAATCGATAGGTCACCCATTGTTCAGAATTGTCACAATTGGTGTCCAAAGTAGGATTTCTAGCCTTGGCTTTTACAGGTTTTGAAATTTTCGAAGAAGAACCTTTTTCAACAGATTTTAAGTTTGCCGAAGGCTCAAATCCGACTCCACCATACTTGACTTTCTTACCTTCCACAGATTTGCTCCGAGCAATCTGTTTTTGTTCGAACGCAACTCAGTTTTGTAAGCTCAGATTTAATTGTGGAAAAATCATGTTTTGAAGATTAAATCTTTGTGATCTGGCTTAGAAACTTTAGAATGAGTGGTTGTTGAACATTCAACATCAGTTTCAGACACTAAGTCATCAACCTTATCAAAATCTGAAACATCATAGAAAAGTTCATCAACTGTCGAATCCAAAATAGATTTTTCAGTTGAAGT
>JBCNJP010000012.1:59342452-59419187 GCA_039602395.1 Deinandra increscens subsp. villosa
AAACATTATGCGTTGTTAAAAATCACAAGTACTGTCACACAAAAGAAAAAGAAAAACAGAAAATGTCTGAATATGTCTGATAGTGTGGGGTACACTGGTCAAAGCAAATCTAATCAATATCTTAACATATCCAGATGTTATGAGTATGATTCTGCCTGAGTTTAAGATGGACAAATTATACCAGCAATCAGCATAACTTGTGTGCTTTAATTAGTTGAAATTGAAGTGTAATTCAGTGCGTCATGACCAATATGATCCCATATAGTGATCTTTCTCATACCAAAAATAGTGTTTGATTCTGTATTTCTTTTACATTTCATTTCAGAAAAGTACAAAAAGATTTTTGGTGTGTTTTAGCATAAATTTTGAAAAATCAAAAAGATTTTAGGTTTGTTTTGATATAACTTTCTAAAAGCCAAGAAGATTTTGTTTTTGCTTTGTTTTCGATCTAATCAACATGTGATACATATCAAATTTTCAAAATCATATCTTGGAGTCTCGAAGAGACGTTTTGCCCCAAGATTATTTAATTTGTGAGCAGGTTGCTAAAGTGAAAGAAATCACAACTTCATGTCTTCTGAACCTGTTGATAAAGACCAGAGAATCATCAGAATTTGTAAATTATTCAAGATCAAGCTACGATCAAGTTGAGGGAGAGTTTATTCGGAGATTCATTTCACTGAATGAATAGATTCTACACTTGCGAGGGAGTTTATTTGAAGATATTTTTGTGATGATGTTGAAGAGATACTGCACGCGAAGAGGGGGAGTTTGTTGATACCTGATCTGTGTGTCGTGTGAAGAATCGAGTTTCATCAAGTCAAGAACAAGTTCAAGCCAAAGTGTGACTGGCCGAACCTGGTCCGAACCTAGAGTTCGGATCAGGGCAAACCTTAGGTTCGGCTGAGGTTCGGCGGGTCAGTATAAATACATTATTGTTCTTTGTGTTCGGGGGTTCTAAGCGTGAGAGATATCCATAAGTGTGTGTTTCTTTAGTGTATTCTCTATGTCTGTTCTCTGTGATTCTGATTGTAATTGTTCTTCTTTAGATCAATAAAACAATCATTATAATTACTTGTTTCATATCAGAATAACTAGATCGAGTAGATGATCCAATGCTCATGCACTTTTAAAATTTACTTGCTTTTTGGGAATAAACCTAACTACTAACATCAAAACAAGTCGCTTTTGTTTTCTTTTTAGTTTTTCAGGTTTTCTAAGGTCAAAATACCAAAAGAAGCATAATCTAGCAGAAAAGTGAAGAAAATGCTAACTTTCAAAAAAACCCAGCCTGAGCACGGCTCATGCCCAGCCCGGAACGCCCCGTGCTCGACCCGAATACTCAGAATCTTCACCTGATTCGGCACACCCCGTGCTCCTGATGACATACCATAGCCTCCTGACACGGCACGGCCCATGCCTAAGCTAACACGGCCTTTGCCTTTGATGACAAAAATTATGAGATCAAGCTTCCGACACGGCACAGCCTGTGCCTAAATCAACATGGCCCGTGCCTCTAATGAAGGAAGATTTGTGGATCAAGGTCACTAACACAACACGGCCCGTGCCTGTCCAGACGATTTTCCTATAAAAGCCAACCTCCACCACTTTTCAATTCGCTCAATTCTTTTCTCTCCTCTCCCACTTTTAGATTAGTCAACTTCGAGTCTTTAAGTATGTTAGAGTCTGTACGAACTATAACCAGCATTAGTAAATGAAAGCATTTTGTCTATGAAATTCTTCGTTTACTA
The DNA here is from genome assembly GCA_039602395.1 of Deinandra increscens subsp. villosa. Lineage (NCBI taxonomy): Eukaryota > Viridiplantae > Streptophyta > Magnoliopsida > Asterales > Asteraceae > Deinandra > Deinandra increscens. The sequence goes on from JBCNJP010000012.1 coordinate 59,344,204, forward strand.
CCTGGCACATCTTTAAGCTAGTCAGTAATGATTAGCTCAACTCTACACTTGATTGGAGTTAACCAACTTTTAATGAGCTTTCGAGTTGTCTTTATAACGTTGTTTTAAGGTGTGTCTAATGACTTTATGAAAATCCTTTTTATTGGAAGTTTATTATTGATTTTCTAAACCAAACGTGTTCTTACTATCATAGACCATTTGGGGGGTCGAAATCCCAAAAAGTGACTCGTGCCCCATGCTACATGATATGATCGAGGTCCTTATTTCTATGTAAGCAAACTAGGCTGACCACGCAGGTGTGGGCTGAAAGTATTTATTTGGGGATGAGGGTTGGTAATATTTTGCCACTTCACGGAAGCCGAGATGGTACGTTTTTGTGAACTTGGCTCTCGTTACGTCGGACGTACACATGCGGATAGCTAGGTGCGAATGAAACGGACCAGAGTCCCTTAAAATGGTCATTTTCATAATAAAATAATCCAGCACGCAGGCTTGTTCCCCTGCTGGTTCATGAGGGCGACTCGAGTACGGTAAGTCGCCGGTTTAAGGGACCCCGTAAGTAAGTGGCATTACACCACTTTGTTTGTTTATCAGTGGCACCTTCCCACGACGTTCATACTCCTCATAGACGGTTGGTCGTGGAGATGGTGAATCAGCCTAAGATTCTGAAAGGTGGTTGGTCTTCTGCTAATAAACAATCTTAAAACAAAGTCATAAAGGAATAACTCGACCTCAAGTTAATGGTATGTTTCTCCAATCAATATTTACAAAGGACTACTTAAGTCTCAAAACCCATTTTATTTATCTATATATATATATATATATATAACCATTGTAGCATTGTCTCAATGGTACTGGTGTTGTTTGGAGTTTGGGGAAACCCAGGTTCAAACCTCACTGTTGGCAAGGGATTGATGACCAAGGGCAACCTTGGTTCGAGTCATGATGCCGACCGGTTTTACCCAGCGCGCAAGTTTCTCCAGATAGTTCTGCTATTGTGGAGGCTTGCAACTATCTATGCTTGGGTTGAAACCTACGGGTTTCAACGTAGGTCCCATGTGGGCATGCTAGACAGTCGCATGGTTTTCCCGGGGAACGTCCATATGCCCCACTCGACCCCAGCTGAGGCACGGTTAGGACACTCATGTCTGGCTGTCTGTGGGGTGGACCCTCATCTCCTCCTCTACGGATGTAGGATAGGTGCGCGATGTCCTAACCCATCGTGACCAACATCGCCGTTCTAAAAAAAATATATATATATATATATATTACTAACTTATTTTCTAAAAACCTAAAGATAGAGTTTGGTTAAACGTTAACAAAGGTTGAGTATTAGGAGCTCTCATTTTCCATTATGTCCTGATCGACCCCTATTCAACTTACCACTGCTATACTGCCCACGATAGGTGCACTTGCCCGTATAACGTGGTGAAATGGTAGTTGTCAAGTAAATTACGTATTATAAAACTAAAAGCTTCAAGTTTCTGCAAAGGTTAAATAAAACTGTCATATTTTAAGTAAACCTCAGCACACATCAAACTTTTTGGCACCGTTGTCGGGGACACAAACGAGGATTCCAATAAAAAATCCGCGTTAACGGCTTAACCAAAATTTTCCTTTTATTTCTATCTAAAAATATATATAAAATTAAAAATACTATATTAGTGTAACTTAGTTAGTTAATATATAAGTAGTATATATTATTTAAAAACTCAACCTTTTAATTTTGGTCTCCTAGCTACACTGCAACCGCAGAAGAATTTGTCTAGCCAGCAAACACTCCTCTCAGGTACAGGAAGGATCCACGGGAAGGAACAGGCAGCCAAGAAGGAAACAAGGAATCATCATCGGCCAGAGAAGTTATTATAGTAACAATTTTATGAAAATAACAACCCTCGGCTCAGGTAAGTGTTTTGATTTATTTCAACTTGTTTGAAGAAATCTGAAAAATCTTTTAGAGCAAATCTATCAGAATTTCCCGTCTGATAGAATCAAATAAGATTTTGATCAAACTAAGCTTTTGAAATTTACCAAAATGTTAATAAACTAGGTCTAACTTCCGACCTGTAAATAAAGCAAGCTGTTTTTAGAATTAATAATCTGAGGTTTTGAGTTTCTTATATGATCACCAAATCACCAGAGAGACCGACAACCCGACACATTCTCAATATGACATCATTTCTTTTAATAAACAATTATATAATTTTTCTTACAAGTATTTTAAAGGAGAATTATTTTATTATATGAAAAAAAACGGTTGAAAACTGACCAACACGGGTCGTGCCCCACCAAGCACACTCCGTGCTTAACGGGACCACAACCGAACAAAAGGGTGGAACACCCCTTTGTGATGTCATTTAGCACGGGTCGTGTCACGAACTCTCTCTGGGCGATTTCCATCTCCACGTCACGAATTTCTTCCTTCCATCTCCATCACTATCATGTAAGTCACCAAACCACTTTATTTTTCTTCAAAATCCTAGTTAGGTCAAAGTTTTACCCACTTTGGGGCTAAATCCGGATTCGTGATTTTTGTACCAAATTTTTTCCTCCTCTCATTTATTAAATTAAAATTCCATTAATTTTGTAAAAACCTCAAAAAATTGAAGTGAATTTTCACTGACAAGAAGAAACCAAATTTATTTAATTATAAACTTACACTTTTCCTTTTCCCTTTTCAGTGAGAATTTGAGCTCTTTATAGCCTGATCAACTATAAATCATGTTTTTCTTTTCTTTTTGAGAGAAACCAGATAAATGCGATAGAGGTAGAACTTGACACGGTAATACGTCCCGAAACGGACAAAATCAGAAGCCACATTTTTAAAGGGTTGAGGCAACTAGGATTTCTCTTCTTCTCACCCCATTCTCTACCCAAAAGTACCCCCCCCCCCCCCCAGTAAGCCCTCTGAGCCTAAACACTTTCATTTCTTACCCCCAACATATTTGCAGAATAAACGCCCTCTGCAATTCACCCAAAAAACCCTAAATCTTATTCTTTTTACACCCCTTTATTTTAGTAAATAAACGTCTCTTTAAAAAGGTTTTCAAAAGTAAAAACTTTCGCTATTTTCTTACTATTAATAAAAGGGCATAAAGTTGATGACCCTAGACTTTGTACCCGTTGTCAAAAAAAAAGGGCGAATAAAAGGGAAAACCCCCTTAGAAGCTATAGCAATTATGCCTCTAGAAGATTTGATTAGAAAATAGTGAAAGACTCCAAAGTTTTGAAAAAAAATTTTAAAAAAAGACCATTTTATTTACGCTTTTACCCCTTTTCAAATAAAACATTCCTACCCTTTAACCCTAAGTCTCTAACCCGAGTACGAGTTTCCACCCCCAAAGTCTCTAACCCGAGTGATGAGTGACCACTTGTGAGGTGTGTAAGTAAATATTTAAATAAATTTCTAAGAGGCTTGTCATAAATAACTTACTTCAAACCTAAAAGGTTAAAATAAGTTAATGGAATAAAAATACAAAAAATGGAGGTGGTACAACTTTTAACGACATAAATCTTAAAAAACACAAGAATGGAAATTAGAGATGTTTCTGAGCCCACATATTATGAGATTTTGCTTTAGGACAAGCAAAGGTTTGAGTGTGGGTATATTTGATAAACACTAAATTATACATATTTTTATTATCAAATTTACTCGCTTTTCGGGAATAAACCTAACTACTAACATCAAAACAAGTCGATTTTGTTTTCTTTTTACTTTTTCAGGTTTTCTGAGCCCAAAATACCAAAAGAAGCATAATCTAGCAGAAAGGTGAAGAAAATGCTAATTTTCGGAAAAACCAGCCTTAGCACGGCTCATGCCTAGCCCGGCACGCCCCGTGCCCGACCCGAATACTCAAATTCTTCGCCTGATTTGGCACACCACGTGCTCCTGATGACACACCATAGCCTCCTGACACGGCACGGCCCATGCCCAAGCTAACATGGTCGTGCCTCTGATGACAAAGATTTGGAGATCAAGCTTATGACACGGCATGGTCGTGCCTCTGATGACAAAGATTTGGAGATCAAGCTTATGACACGGCATGGCCTGTGCCCAACTCAACACGGCCCATGCCTTAGACGAAGGAAGATTTATGGATCAAGGTCACTGACACAACACGGCCCGTGCCAAGCAGGGCACGGCCCGTGCCTGTCTATACGATTTGCCTATAAAAGCCAAACTCCACCACTTTTCAATTCACTCAATTCTTTTCTCTCCTCTCCCATTTTTAGATCAGTCGAGCCACTTAGCGTTTTCGAGTCTTTAAGTATGTCATAGTCTGTACGAACTATAACCATCATTAGTAAATGAAAGCATTTTGTCTATGAAATTCTTCGTTTACTACCTGGCACATCATTAAGCTAATCAGCAATGATTAGCTCAACTCTTACACTTGATTGGATTTAACCAACTTTTAATGAGTTTTCGAGTTGTCTTGTGTTGGGTCCCTTGAGGGGCTCTTTAACAATGTTGGCGCAATTTGATTTAAACAAGATGAATAAGTTGCAGAAAGTAAATCAAATTGGAAGACAACAATTCATAAAATGGGTTTTTCTGTATATTTCAAATGTAAATAATGGTTTACACGAGTTCATAGTATAATAATGTATCAACAGAAATAACTTTTCTATGGGAGTAGGTTATAATTGCTTCGAGAAGATGGTGAAATGCATGCTTGTTGTCTTCCTTTCTTTGGTGAAGTCTGCTTGCTATTTATAGGAAGTAGTGGCAAGTTGTAAGTGGATAAGGTGGTTGAGGACGATTGGATTTGGAGTATATAAAAGTATATAGAGATACATTGAAGATGTTCAATTTATCTCTTTTCAACTGTCTTCAACTACTTTCGTGTTAAATGCCAAGTTGGTATTCACTTTACTTGTTCTTCACACAAAGGCAGAATTGTTCTCGTAATCTTTATCTTATAATAGTCCAGAACTCCTTCAGGACTCTTCTTTGAAGACTATTAATGCTTCCCATTAGAAACCTACTACAGAAATGAGGATTTTCTGTAGAATTTGGTCTGTACAGAACTACTTCGGAAATTCCGGAGTAGTTCTGTATGAATACGGAAATCTGTAATTCGTACAGATTTTCATATCCTTTCTCTTTTGAGGATATATCTTATCTTTTCTTATAATACTTGACTGTTTTCTTTTACATTTACATTGTGTTCTAACAATTTCCCCCTAAGTATTTGAAGAAAATAAATAAAAACCGAAAGTAAACATCTCATTGGGAAATGAACAATATGCATAGTACGATGATTACATTTATGTTCTTAAGATAGAACTTTGGTTACAGAGTCTTCTCTGACTGTGAATTTCTTGAGAAGTGGACTCCATCAGGCTCTGTGTAGTTTCTTTTGAAGCGTTCTATGTTGCTTCAGTTCTTCTAAGGTCTTGATCATTAGTTCCCTTCTTCTTACTATCTCAGGATCAGCTTCTTTGTTTTGTTCAAGTAGAAATGAGATAACTTTTAGATATGCATCGGAGTAAGCATGACATTAATATATTCTAAAGAAGCTTCTTTTGTCATTGTGATTTTTGAAACAAATTCCTATTTCTCCAGTGCTTGGAATTAGTTTGGACCCTTTCCATTGTAGTAGGAAGGTCTTCTTTTGCGGTATGAATGACGAGTTTCTTCAGACCAGTGTGTATTTTAAGCTCATAATCATTCAGAGCAAATTTGTTGTATATTTTCTTTCCTGCTTCTCTGAGTCGATGTATTGCTCTTTTGTTCTTAATGCTCGTTGAGCCATTCGCCAAACTGTTTTTGAGAAGAGAAAGTATGTGCATCTCACTCAGTTGGTCAAGATCTGTATCGATGAAGGTATATGGCTTACGATTATTTGTAGTTGTAGTTATGAGATAGGAAATGAAGTAATTAGTGAACGGGTTTCCCTTTTGTTGTCTTTCTTTGACATCGTCAACTTGTAGGATGGCATCTTCTGAGTACAGCCAGCTTCTTTCGAAGGGTGAGTTGTTGATTCTTTCTTTGAAAAACATTTTTGCTCATTGGGTTCATTGGAGGTGGTTGTTCTGTTTCTTGGAGGAACACATCTTCACACCTTCTCTTTTCGTGCCAGAGTTCCTCCTTAATCTTCTTTTCCTTCCCGTATTAGCCCTCATTTATTTATTGAGAGGCGATTGACGCTTCCGGAGCATTGAAGGCTCCCCTAGACTTGTGGTTTTCTCCTTTCCCTTTTCAGATTCTTTTGTTATTTTTGAGGTACTTGTAGTGTGATTTCTTAGGAAAGTACCTGATGAAGGTGGAACAGGAGTTCTGGTTGACCTTTGAGCTGGTTCCCTTGGTGGCGGAGGTGGCATTAATTGCTCAGGAGTTGGGCTAGGCTTGCATTGACCAGGTTTCTACTTTTTAGGAGAAGACATGTGTTCATCAGGACCTGTCTTTCACTTTGAGATAAGAGGCAAGGGTGATTCATCAAGATTGATGACTGGAGAGGTTAATGCTTCCCTTTCAGAGGGTTTCTTGAGTGGATTGGCTTTTGTTACCTGCTTGGATAGGCTTCTCATTCTTTTCTCAAGAAGTATCTTATCCGAGTTTATCTTTAGCATATTTGATTTTTCCTCACATATTTCTTTGTTGAGAAGGCTGAGTTTGTCTTTGATTGCATTGAGCATTTCTTCTCCTTTGGCTTTATAAGTTTTAATGGTCTTTTAAACTAGCTCATTCATCCTCTTGATTTTTTCTTCTATGCATTCTTGTCTTCCTCCCTTTAGTTCCCACTGCTTTTCTAGTAGAGCTTTCAGTTGATCAGAAATCTGGTGTAGTTGCTGCTTGCTGTTCTTTTTCATTGTTTTTATCTCCTCTTCTAGTTCAAAATTCTCAACTGTTCTTCTCTGACTGCTTTGATAATTCTTCTATTCGTACAAAACTACAGTAGAAATTCTGATGGAGTTCTGTAGTTTGTTGTTTTTGTTCGTTCAAAAAGTCAGTGAGTAGGGAAGAGAGAGATTTGGGGGTAACACACCAGAGGGTAACACACCAGAGGACAACACATGTCTCTCTGTTGGACTGATTGATTTTTCTCTGAGAAATTCACTAGTGCCTGCTAACCCAGCCAAGCCGAGTGTGTACAGGTCCTCCACATTCCTTAGTGAGTCTGAAGTCGGATTCACCTCTTGTGCTTTTAGAGAATCCTAAGACAAAACTTTTGTTTGTTTCTGAGAGGATGTCTCATGTGAGCTGGCACTGAACACATCAGTGTTGCTCATCTCCAAGTTTTCTTGACTTCTAGAGTCTCCACTTGTTACATCATTTTCACTGACCGAATCAGAGAAGATATTTTCATGTGTGGCTATGATGGGAATGTCAAAGGAGGGAGTGTTGACAACTTGAGTTAATAGGCAAGGGCTTCTTGGTAGGATGTTTGAGGTGACGATTGCTGGCTCTTGGTTTGATGTGGTGATATTTGCTTTTCTGCAGAGTGTGGGTCTGAGATTGATGGTTCTTTGGAGGGATGTCATATGATGGGTTGATGGTGATGACTTGGTGTGGTTTCTTGTTAATGGTATGATTGTGGGGAGAGATGAGGAGAGGAAGGGTTGTAATCAGCCATTTCTTCTGATGGATTGGAGGTGATGTTGTTTGAGTTTGGTGATTGGTCAGGGTTGGCCGAGAATTTGTTGGCTTTGGTGAGGTGCTTCTTGAGTACTGGGTTATTGTACCCTAGCTTAACTTTCATACCCCATGGGAAATCACAGAAATGTATGTGTGCACCTGATTTGTATATGCCTTTGATGTGGTACACTTCAGTTGTGTAGGTTTCTTCATTTTCTTTAATGCCTACCTTCTTTTTAATCATTTGAGCTAGAAATCTGATGTAGGGCACGAAATCTGATTTCTTGATTTTTTATTTTTCCTTAACTCTTTTCTCCATGTCTCTCCAGATTAGTAGAGCCATATCTACTTTTTCATTGAAGTATAGACCATATAGAATGATGAGAGTATTTTTGTTGATCTGATCCATGGAGCCTTTCTTGGACGTCATGGTGTGATTGAGTGGAATTTGGCCAATCTCTGCAAAAGCTTCCTCCCGTGATTTAAGTGATCATTTGCCTCAGAGCAGGATCTTTGGGGTTTAGAGAGAAGGATGTGAAGCTTTTTGGTAACGGGAAGATTTCTCTTAGATCAGATAGTTGAATTATGATCTCTGTATCTTTACTCACCTTTCCTTTCATGTTTCCATCTACCATGTTCACACTTTCCCAAAAGTTTAAGATGGTTGATTTCGGGCATGGTTCGTTGATGGTTAAGGTTGTGGCAAGTTGAGATGAATACTTTAGGGTTTCTATGATTAACTAAAGATTTGATGAATAGGCAGAGGGGTTGAGTTCGCATGGTTGGTTAATCGTATCTAGGGTAATATTGCATCTCGGTGGTGAATCAGATGATGAAGAATCTAGATTTAGGGTTTGAGTAGAGGAGATTTGAGTGTTTTTGCCCTTTGAGCGAGTGTTCATTGCAGGAGTTTCGGATGAAGACGCCATTTGTGAGCTTTCAAATTTGTGATGTGAACAGTGAGATTCAGGTGAGGAAGCGGCGTTCCTTTTATAGTTATCTCCTGATGTCGTTCTGTATTTCTGGGTTTCTTCATAATGGCTATATTTCATTTGAAAGGACGCTTCCTTTCTGAACGGTAATAAAAATTTTACCGTTGGCAGTTTATGAATAATTAAAGAATTAATTATCATATTTATTGGAGCCAATTTCATTTATTGTTCAGTCGTTTTGGACAAATTTGACTTTTGAAGGAATTTTCTACGAGATTTCTGATACAGAGAATGAAATTTAATCAGGAAACTTATACAGATAATTTGAGGCAAGTGCAGACGTCTACACACGTGCATCTATTATGTTCTCTGTTATGAGCAGGAGTTTTGAAAGCTCTGAATTTTGCTTCCATTTGCAGAGAAATATATAGATGCAAAGAAGTTTGCCTTCCTGTGGATGAAAGAAAATATCCATTAGAGTCTGGGAGTCAAGAAATGGATAGTCCTCCAAGAGAGATTCCCTTTTGAGATTCTACTTTGCTTGTTCTGATCCCTCTTGGTATTGTTTCCCAATTCAAGGCTTGAAGAATTAATTTTGTGGTAAATCTGGGGTAGAGAATGAATCTTTCATTTAAGGGTGCTCTGAGGTTGTTTTGCATGTGTCTCATAAGGTATAGAGAGAAGTTCATGTTGTGACCTTGGATGAGAGCATGCATGACACATTGAGTATCATCATCTGATATGTGATGATCAGTGTCTTTTGAGGAAAAACATATTTGAATTTGAGAAATGAAGTATTGCCATAGGTGTGGTAGGTGAATTCTGTAGGCTTTTCCTTCATATAGATTTCCCTTATACCCCTTGTCAAAAAGAGTCTTAATCACATCATCTCTGTTAAAATAGTTGGGGGCAGATGGATTGTCTTTGACTTGAAGTGTTGTTCTGATTAGATGTTGGTCGAAGATAAATAGTACTCCACAGACAGATGTCTTGATGAGAACATTTTCTCCATCTTTAATGAGGAAGACAGCATTCCTCCAAAATTCTTGAAGGAGAGAGTAATTGATAGGAATGTCAAGAGTTAAAGCATATCCAATGGGACAGTTCTTGGGGAATTTTGTCATTTGTTAGTATGACCAGAATCTGTTTCCATAGGGTGTATAGAGCACAAGATTGTGAAGGTGAGGAACAGGTAATGTTGTGCTTTCAGGGAGTGGAAGAGAAATTTCTTTGAAAGACATCGATGAGTTATATTCTCTGAGGGATATTTCAGATTCCTTGAAGAAGAAAAAGTGTTGTGTGTGAGTTTTCAGGCTTTTGTTCTCCTTTTAAAGACATAGTGAGATGATGAAGTGAACAGATGAAAGGTATTTATAGGTCATTATTGATGTTTTTGATTCTTGAAAATTGAGCTTCTCATCTAATGGTTTAGTAAAGATATCTGCAAGCTGGAGTTCTGTTGGGACAAAGTACATTTCAATGTATCCTTTTTCAACATGATCTTTGATAAAGTGATACCTGACGTCAATGTGTTTTGTCCTTGAGTGGTGAACAGGATTGGATGTGATGGCAATTTCACATTTTTGAGTCACAGAGAATTGGTATTTTCGAGAGGTTTATCTCATAGTCTTTGAGTTGAGTTTGCATCCATAATACTTGGGAGCAACAGCTGGCAACAGCAACATATTCAGCTTCAGGAGTTGAAGTTGACACATAGTTTTGTTTCTTGGAGGTCCAGCATACTAGTTTTTCACCCAGCATTTGACAACTTCCTGATGTGCTCTTTCTGTCTAGTCTGCATCATGCATGATCAGCATCTGAGTAGGCTATTAGTGAAAACCCAGTTCCTTTGGGGTACCAGAGACCTAGGTCAGCTGACCCCTTTAGATACCTAAAGACTCTTTTGACAGCTGATATGTGAGACTCTTTGGGTTTGCACTGGTATATCAGGCCTACTTGCTGTGAGATACAGAAGTGAGCCTATCATTCCTCTATATGTATGTTCATCCATAATTTTTCCATCCTTTTCAGCATCAATTTTGATATTTGTGGCCATTGGTGTTTTGAAAGGGGAACAATTTGAAAGAGAGCACTTGGTGAGGAGATTTTTTATGTATTTTGCTTGATTTATAAAAATTCCTTCTAGGGTTTGTTTAACTTGGATCCTTAGAAAGTAGTTTAGTTCTCCCATCATTCTCATTTCAAAGTTCGTTGTCATGATTTCCTGAAACTCTTTATAGAAGGATGGACATGTGGATCCAAAGATGATGTCATCTACATAGATTTGAACAACTAAGAGATGACTTTTCTTTCTTTTAAAAATAGTGTTGTATCAATGGACCCCTTTTTAAAGTTAGTTGATAAAAGAAAATCAGAGTAGGTGTCATACCATGCTCTGGGTGCTTGTTTTAAACCATACAGGGCTCGTTTAAGTCTACAAACGTGATTTGGAAATTTTCATTTTAAAATCCGGGTGGTTGTTCAATGTAAACTTCTCGAACAATTTTTCCATTTAAAAAAGCACATTGAACATCCATTTGATAGCTTTGAAACCTTTGAAAGCTGCAAAGGCCAAAAATATCCTGACTGCCTCAAGTCTTGCAACTAGGGAAAAGGTTTCATCGTAGTCTAGTCCTTCTTGCTGACAATACCCTTTTGCTACAAGTCTAGCTTTCTTTCTAATTACGGTACCTTCCTCGTCAGTTTTATTTCTGAAAACCCATTTAGTTCTCATTACATATTTATTGCTAGGTCTTGGAACTAGATTCCACACATTGTTTCTTTCAATTTGTCCTATCTCTTGTTGCATGGCCATGATCCTGTGAGGATCTTGAAGGGCTTCTTCGTAATTTTTAGGTTCTATTATGCTGAGAAATCCAACATATAAACATTGGTTAGCCGAAGCAGACCTCGTTTGGACATTTTTGTTTTGATCACCAATGATTAAATTAATGGGGTGATCTTTTGTCCACTTTGGAGCTCCCCCCCCCCCCCCCCTCAATTGATGGACAGTCAGTTGAGTGGGAAGTTTCATTTACAGAATCACTTTGGAGCTCCGGAGTAGAATTCTGTAATGGTTCTGTAGTTGCAAATTTTTCAATCAAGGATTGAGAATCCAAAGTTTCATTATGAATTTTGTCTTTTGGAAAAAGTATTTCATTTTGATTCACGGTTTCTTTGTTATTTCTGTTGTGGTGTTCTGTGACAGAATCTTTATAAGAAGAAAAGTTATTGGTAAACATAGGAATGTTATTATCTTCATCAGAAGAAGAGTTTTCTTCAAGAAATTTGTCACCCACCTTTTCTTTTTCTGAAATGGTCATTCCAGATATGCAAACTTTTTCATTTTATCATTTTCATCTAGAGGTCTTATGCTATTATGCATAGCCATCTTATCATCGCTAAAGGACACATTTATACTTTCCCTTACCACTTGAGTTTTTATTACAAAAACTCTGAAAGCCTTGGACTTGAGTGCGTATCCAATGAAGATTCCTTTATCGGCTTTTTTGTCGAATTTTCCAAGATAGTCCTGATCATTCAGTATATAACACCTGCATCTAAAGACATGAAGAAATTTTTAAGTTTGGGGTTTTCTTATTAATTGCTTGGTAAGGTGTTTGATTGATCCTTTTTTTGATGATTGATCTATTGTGAGTGAAGCATGCAGTTGCAATTGCTTCAGCCCAAAAATAGATGGGAAGATCTGCACAGGAGAGCATGGATCTGGCAGCTTCAACTAGAGTTATGTATCTCCTCTTTGCTACTCCATTTTGTTTTGGAGTCATTGGTACAGAGAACTCATGTGAGATGCCTTTGCTGACTAGATAATCATCTACTTTTGTATTTTTAAACTCGGTTCCATTGTCAGATCTTATCCTTCTGACTTTTAGGTGCATGAGTTTTTGTATTCTTTTTATAAAGTTAATGATAAGATCTGTAGTTTTAAATTTTGATTTTAAGAATTCAACCCATGTATATCTAGAGAAGTCATCCACTATAACTAAGATATATTTCTTTCCACCAAGGCTCTCTATGCTTATGGGTCCACAGAGATCCATGTGGATTACCTCAAGTGGTTGATTTTCAGATGATTCTTGAAGACTTTTGTGAGAGGTTTTTTTCATTTTTCCCATCTGATAAGCTTCACAGAATTCTTCGGATTTTAAGGATATGGTTGGAAGACCTTTTACCATCTTTATATTTGCTAGTTCAACAATTGTTCTGAGTTTAGATGGGATAGTCTTCTATGCCAAAGCTCAGACTCTTTGTTGGAATATTTTGAAACTAGATGAAACGACTCATTTGAAATCAGATTGTTGAAGTTTATAAAGTACAAAACTTTGATTTATTCTTTTTCCTGTTAGGTAAATTATGTTGTCACTTAGTCCTACAAGTTCACACTTGTTGGAATAAAGAGTGAATTTGAAGCCTTTGTCACATAGTTGTCCACAACTTAATAACTTATATTTTAGTCCTTGGACATGTGACACATTTTCAATTCTGACTTCACCATTGGTAATGGTTCCATAACCAATGGTTCTGTATTTTACTCTATCACCAAAAGTGATGGATCTTACTTTTTTTCTTCACATAATTGTTTAAAAGACTTATTCCCCTAGTCATGTGGGTAGAGCATCTGGAATCACAATACCATATTTGTTGTACGTGATGCCCTTGACCCTTGGTTTGAGGTTTTGGATTATGGTGAAGATTCTTTTCTGTCATAAGGCATAAAAGTGGTTGAATATTTTCTTCTTTAAGCCTTTTGATTTTAGAAACTTCCATTTCATGATAATGGGATTTATTGGCTATGCAGTCCAACAGGGAATCGTCAACCTCTTTTAGAAGGTCGGTAATTTTAGATTTCCACTATGGATGTTCCTCCCTAGCAAGAAATGGGCTCTAACTTGAGGACATTTTTATGAAATGTTACCGAGCAAGATCTTTGAATATTGATTATTCAATCTGCTCTGATACCAATTGTTGGGTCCCTTCAGGGGCTCTTTAACAATGTTGGCACAATTTGATTTAAACAAGATGAACAAGTTGCGGAAAGTAAATCAAATTGGAAAACAGCAATTCATAAAATGGGTTTTTCTGTATATCTCAAATGTAAATAATGATTTACACGAGTATGCTTGCTATTTATAGGAAGTAGTGGCAAGTTGTAAGTGGATAAGGTGGTTTAGGACGGTTGAATTTGGAGTATGTCAGAGTATATAGAGATAAATTGAAGATATTTAATTTATCTCTTTTCAACTGTCTTTAACTACTTTCGTGTTAAATGCCAAGTTGGTATTCACTTTACTTGTTCTTCACACAAAGGAAGAATTGTTCTTCTCGTAATCTTTATCTTCTGATAGTCCAGAACTCCTTCAGGACTCTTATTTGAAGACTATTAATGCTTCCCATTAGAAGCATTCTACAGAAATGAGGATATCTGTAGAATTTGGTCTGTACAGAACTACTTTGGAAATTCCGGAGTAGTTCTGTATGATTACAGAAATCTGTAATTCGTACAGATTTTCATATCCTTTCTCTTTTGAAGATATATCTTATCTTTTCTTCTAATACTTGACTGTTTTCTTTTACATTTACATTATGTTCTAACATCTTTATAACGTTGTTTTAAGGTGTGTCTAATGACTTTATGAAAACCCTTTTTATTGAAAGTTTATTATTCATTTTCTGAACCAAACGTGCTCTTCGTATCACAAACCATTTGGGGAGTTGAAACCCCAAAGGCCGGACTTGTAACACCGGTCGGGGGACGATGCATGATCCGAAAGGTGACTCGCGCCCCATGCTACATGATACGATCGAGGTCCTTATGTCTATGTAAGCAAACTCGGCTGACCATGCAGGTGCGGGCTAAAAGTATTTTGTTGGGGATGAGGGTTGGTAATATTTTGTCACTTCACGGAAGCCGAGATGGTATGTGTTTGTGAACTTGGCTTAGGTTACGTCGGACATACACATACGGAGAGCTAGGTCCGAATGAAACGGACCAGAGTCCTTTAAAATGGTCATTTTCATAATAAAATAATCCGGCACGCAGGGTTGTTCCTTTGCTGGTTCATGATGGCGTGTCGAGTACGGTAAGTCTCCCGTTTGAGGGACCTCGTAAGTAAGTAGCATTACACCACTTTGTTTGTTAATCAGTGGCACCTACCCACGGCGTTCGTACTCCTCGTAGACGGTTGATCGAGGAGATGGTGAATCAGCCTAAGATTCCAAAAGGTGGTTGGTCTTCTGCTGATAAACAATCTTAAAACAAAGTCATAAAGCAACAATTCGATCTTAAGTTAATGGTATGTTTCTCCAATCAATATGTATGTATTACTAACTTATTTTCTAAAAACCTAAAGATAGAGTTTGGTTAAACATTAACAAAGGTTGAGTATTGGGAGTTCTCATTTTCCATTGTGTCCTAATCGACCCTGATTCAACTTACCACTGCTATACTGCCCACGATGGGTGCACTTTCCCATGTAACGTGGTGAAATGGTAGTTGTCAAGTAAAACAGGTATTATAAATTTAAAAGCTTCAAGTTGCTACAAAGGTTAAATAAAACTGCCATATTTTAAGTACACCTCAGCACACGTCAATAATAATACTCATAACATCTGGATATGGTAAGGTATTGATTAGATTTGCTTTCACCAATGTACCCCACACTATCAGACATACATAGATATGTTTTTGCTTATCACACTTTGTGATTTCACTTGTGATTTAACACGTAGTGATTGTATTCATGATATTGTCAATTGTGTTCCATGCAAAAAAGAAATAAGAACGTTAAATCGTCTACCTTAAAGTCGATCTTTCGATATGCAGAGAAGGCCTCGGATTTAATAATATAAGAAAATAAAAACAAGTTGAAATTGTATAACTCAACAGCATTCAGGTCGGTCTTGTGGACACGCAGAGAAAATCTGATTAATTATACGAAACACCAAGGAAAATAAAGTAGAACCTCAAATGAACAACAATTAGGTTGATCTTTCGATACGTAAAGAAAGTCCGATCGTTTGGAAAAAATAAAGAAAATCAAACAAGTTTAAATTTTTGCAAAATGAACACATGTTTACACAGAGACTTCTCATTTTCTCTTCACATACCCTTTTCTTGATATATCATGAGATACGCATCAAGATGTTGTCCACTAGGTCAAGCATCAGATTTAGTGTATATCACATTTGTATACTTTCTGATTTGCCGAGCCTACCTAGCATATCGAACAATGGTCTTATGGCTTTTTCATCTAATTTATCCATGAGTCAGACAACATTAACCAATGTACCATCATTTCCCAATCATGTCGGATACAATTTCTCGTTTTTAAATATTTTTGACTTTTCAAATTTTCTCCCCCTAAAAATGACAAACTCTATTTTTAGATTTTTATTTTAACTATTTGAAAAATGATACACTATGTTTGTATTTTCCAAAGAAACAAAACTCCCCCTCAAAATGAGAAGGAGTGAAAAACAAAGAAAAGGTGATTTATTAACACGGATACTTGCATTTTAGCGTTTTGAAAACACAGATATAAGTTGGAAATTCATTTTAAGTTAAACACAAATATTTCACTATCAGCAATCTTTCAACCACCGATAGGTCTTCCTGAAATACCTGCTGACATCAAATAAAACATTAGTTGCTTTGGGATAGACCCGATTCAACAGTGTCGGGTCGCCCGGTGTCTTCCACATAGCCTTTGTTGGCCTTGGAAACTACTTTCGGTTTCCATATCATAGTCAATGACATTTTTGAATCAGCACCTGAAATAGAATCAACCGGCGTCTTTGGTCGGGATCAAAACGGCTTACTGGTTGATTTGACCTTTGGGACCAAGGTTCATCAATAATTTGACCATGATTATCCACATATTTATCATTGTTGTGGATATATGCAGTCTTCGGACAATGTGCATGTTGGGTCCCATGAATGGCTCTTTAACAATGTTGGCACAATTTGATTTAAACAAGTTAAACTAGTTGCGGAAAGTAAATCAAATTGGAAGACAGCAATTCATAAAAGGGTTATTCTGTATATCTTAAATGTAAATAGTGGTTTACACGAGTTTATAGTATACTATGTATCAACAGAAATAACTTTTCTGTGGGAGTGATGTTGGAATTGCTTTGAGAAGATATTGAATTGTATACTCTTTGCCTTGCTTTGTTTGGTGAAGTCAGCTTGCTATTTATAGGAAAATGTAGCAAGTTGTATTTGGATAAGGTGGTCGAGGACGGTTGAGGTTGGAGTGAGTCAGAGTATATAGAGATAAATTGAAGATATTCAATTTATCTCTTTTTCAACCGCCTTCGTGATTAATGCCAAGTTGGCATTCATTTTTGCTTGTTCTTCACACAAAGGTAGAATTTGTTCTTCTCGTAATCTTTATCTTCTGATAGTCCAAACTCCTGCAGGACTCTTCTTTGAAGACTACTGATGCTTCCCATTAGAAGCCTTCTACAGAAATGAGGATTTCTGTAGAATTTAGTCTGTACAGAACTACTTCGGAATTTCCAGAGTTGTTCTATATGAATACAGAAATCGTGCAGAAATCTGTAATTCATACAGACTTTCATATCGTTTCTCTTGTAAGGATGTATCTTATCTTTTCTTCTAATACTTGACTATTTTGTGTTACAATTACATTGTGTTCTAACAATCTCCCCCTAAGTATTTGAAAAAAAATAAACAAAAAGAGAAAGTAACATTAAAATGTAAATTTTTGAAGGATCAACAGGATGCATGGAGCTGTGAATACAACTTTTAGGAAAGAAATCCGGTTACAGAGTCTTCTTTTACAGAGAGTTTCTTGGGAAGAGGACTCCAGCAGGCTCTGTGCAGTTCCTTTTGTAGCATTTTGTGTTGCTTTAGATCTTCTATTGTTTTGATCATAAGTTCCCTTCTTCTTACAGTCTCAGGATCAGTCTCTCTGATTTCATTTAGTAGGAATGAGATGAATCTTAGTGTTGATACATGATTCCTGATCGTCATGTGAAGTATCGAATACAAGACGGAATGTTCAAGTATAGGTCTGGCCGAACCATGGCCGAACTCCAGGTTCGGAGCCGCCGAGGCTTGGCCGAACCTGAGGTTCGGCCAGTCGTATTTCCAGCCTATAAATATGTTTATCTTGTATAGTTTTAGGGGCTTCCATGTCATAACTTTCTCTAAGTGTACTCTGTGGTTCTCTGTGGTTAATACAAGTTTCCATTGTATTTACTCTCTGTGTTTTACTCGTTAACATTGATTTCTATACGGCTAAGTAGAAGATCCTAACGCTCACGCACTTTCAAGTGGTATCAGAGCATTTGGTTTGCTCTACTAGTCGGAGATCACTGTTTTTCGAGTTATCGAGTTCAATTTCACGTTTTTTGACTTTCAAAACTCGTTGTTCATCTTCATTTCTCGAATTTCTCGTTCAAAATATCATGATTTATGTCAAATATGTCTGTGTTTGCTCATTTTCAGTTGATTGAGTGTTTACAGCTCGAGAGGTGTCGATTTCAGTGAGTTTTTCTGAGTTTTTCCGAAATTTCTCGTTCGGCCGAACTCGAGGTTCGGCGTAACTGCTCCGCACTCCAAGTTCGGAGTACGTTCGGTCTAACTGCTCCGAACGTCAGGTTCGGAGATCGTTCGGAGGTAGTTCGGTCCACGTTCGGTGCTCGTTCGGACCAGATTTTCTTTTGTCGTCCGAAGGTCAGGTTCGGAGGACGTTCGGTGTATTTCAAGTTCGAACGAAGTTCGGCGATAATTCGGTGGAGGTTCGGAGGAGGTTCGGAGTGAACAGTAACCTGTGTTTCGAAAATGTCCGATTTTCAAGCTTTCGCAGCTATTCAAAACTCAGTTCAAGCAACTATGCAAACGATGATGAACTATGATAATGAAATTGGAACAAGTCAGAAAGTTCCCAAATTGCTAAAGTTGGAAGATTATCATAGTTGGGTTAAACGGTTTGAAGCATATGTCGATACAAATGACATTGATATGTGGTTAGCGTTCACTGAGCAATATGTTTATCCTAAAGATGAAACTGGTGAACCTATACTTCAAAGAAAAATGTCTTCTGAACAAAAGAAAGCTTATCAAGCTGAGAAAAAGGCATATGGTACTTTAACGATGGCTTTGCCTAAAGAATTACTTCATCAATTTGCTGGTAATTACACATCGAAAAGTTTATGGGATGCCTTAGAGAAAAGATGTGAAGGCAATGACCAGTACAAGAAAAGTCGACAAAAGGTTTTGAAGAAAGAGTTTGACAGCTTTAAACATTATCAGAATGAAACGATTCCCAATCTGATTGCAAGATTTGCTCATCTGATGAGTGAAATGCGTTTGGTGAATCTTACTAAAGACGAAGCTGATATGAAAGAGAAGATTTTGGAAGCTTTACCTGAAAAGTGGGAGAATTATGTTATGATGATTACTCATGACAAGGATTTTCAAGGATTGTCTTTCAATGATTTAGTTCAAAGAATTCAGGCTAGGGATATGGAGTTGATGGTGAACAAGTCTCTTCCTACACAAATTCAGAATCCTGCAGTGTATCATGGTGAATATGATTCTACAATGAATGCTGGGAAATCGAATATTCTTAATTCTGCACCCCCAACAGCATTTCTGGCAGGTAAATCTGAATCTTCAAGTTATTCTTCTGCTGGTTGCAATGTTTCTGTTCCGAGTTCTTCAAATCAAACTGCGTTATCTGCTCAAACTGTTGATGATTATAATGCATTAATGTCTGCATTGGTATCTTCGTATTTTGGTGTTATCACGGGAGCTGTGAGTAATGCTGAGTTAGCTAACGAAGATTATGATCAGATTGATTATGATCATTTGGAGGAAATGGATCTAAATTGGCAGTATGCAATGCTGGTTCGACGAACGAAGAAATTTTTCAACAGAACTGGGAAGAAGAGATTGAATCAGGAGGGAAAGATTGGTTTGGATAAATCTAAGGTGAAATGTTACAAGTGTGCAAATTATGGTCACTTTGCTCGAGAATGTCCAAGTTCTGCAGATCATAAATTGAAGATTGGTCAACATGCACATTTAGTTTATCATTCACCAAATAAAGTTGAGAAGGTTGAGATGAAATCTGCTAATTTTGTTCATGATTGGACTAATACGTTTCCACATTCAAGTGAGTTTGCCTGGAATGCAGATACTGAAGCTAAAAGGAATAATTCTAAACCTGAAATTGCTTTGACTGCTCGTCATGTTGATGATGATAGTATTTTAACTGATTCTGATTCTTATTCAAGTGTCTCCATGGTTCATGATGAATTACCTAAAATTTCTGAGAGTTCAAAGGTTGAAGAGACTGAATGTCTTAAATGTAAGAAATTTATTCAGGAGATTGCAAGTTTTGAACAAAGTCATCAAATATCTACTGAAGAAATAGTGGTGTTAAAGCAAGAATTGGAAGATTTTCAAAAGAAGTATTATGAGTTGGTTCATGTTCATGAAGATGTTTTAGAAGAGAAAGCAATATTGGCTGAAGAATGTGAGAAAGCAAAGGCTGAAGCTTTAGATGCAGCTCAAGATTTTGAGAATTTGTTTGAGAAAAGTTATCCAGTACAGAAAAAGTATGAAGAAGCAACTGCTCTTATTGCTACAACTGCTGTTACAGTTGAAAAGCTTCAGAACAAAATTTCTATGCTTCAAGATGAGAATACTCTCTATCGTGATAAAAATGAAGTTTTGACAAAGGATGTTGAGATTTACAAGAAAAAGAGAGAAAGTGTTCTTGAAGAATTATTTGCTGAATGTGAGATCCGAAAGCTACAAACTTATGAATATGATGATCTCAACGCAAAATTCATCAAGTCACAGAAAGAAGTTTTTGACGCTCAACAAACGATCAATGATTTAAAATTGGAGATTTTGGAATTGAAGCGGCAAGTGAAAAATTGCAATTTGTCACCCACAATGCTAAACTTCTTATACAAGCAGGATCAGAGTTCAGATAGTTCTCAGAAGGCTGATGTTCACTTGGTTCCTCAACCAGTGGATTTAACTGAAGTTACTGCTGCTCAGATTGATCCCAAAGATGAATTGCATGATTATTCCAAGTTTGCTACTCCACCCACGAAGAACAAATCTACATCCAAAAAGAAAGAAAAGCCGTTGGGTGACGCTCCAAAATTTGCTTCAAAGTCTGTTTTGTTGGAGAATGAGAAAGTTTTTGATAAGGTTGTGTCAAGCTCTTCATCTGCAACTGAAGAAGACAAAGTTTTGGTTGAAAAGAACAAGTTAAAGGACATTAAAGCCAAATTCACAAGTGATGCTAAGGCGAGAGAAGCTTCGGGTTCTTCTTCAAGTACTTCAAAGGTTTCAAGCTCCAAACACAAAGGTGTGGGGTTTGTTGTGAAGGAAGAATTGATTCAAACAAAGAAACCGGTGAAAGTCGCCAAGGCTCCTAAAGTAAAGAATGCAAAGAAATCACCATCTCAGAAGGAATTCACTTACTATTCTGGAAGATCGTCATCTTCAAGGAGTCCATCTCCTAGGTATGATTCCTCTGATGATTTCTTTGATAATTTTGATTCTGAGAATTCATCTGGTTTTTCAAACTCAAAATTATTTTCAAACAATTTTCGAGAAAGACTTTGTTATGTATGTCGTCAACCTGGACATCTTGCTGCTGATTGTCCGAAGACTGCATATATTCACAAAACTGCCAAATATGTGGATAACAAAGGTCAAATTTTTGATGAACCATGGTCCCCACAGATAAAATCAAATCGTAAATCGTCTTGGTCTAAACCAAGTACGTCGGTTGAGTCTGATTCTGGTTCTGATCAAAAATTGAAAATTTTACAAATTTGGAAACCAAGAGTTGTTTCCAAGGCTAACAATGACTTTGTGGAAGACACCGGGTGACCCGACGATGTTACATCGGGTCGATCCCAGAGCGACTAATGATTTATTTGGTGTCAACAGGTGTTTCAAGAAGACCTTTCAGTGATTGGAAAATTGCTGTTTGTGAAATATCTGTTCTAATTAATCTGATTTTCAAAATTCATTGTGCTTTCCAAAAGACTTCACCTGCAAGTGTTCGTGTTGGTTGATCAATTTTTCTTGGTTTTTCACTCCATCTCATTCTGAGGGGGAGTTTGTTTTTGCAAAACTACAATAATAGTGTGTGGTTTTTTCAAATCGTAAAAAATGAAAATCTATAAATAGAATTATCATTTTTAGGGGGAGAAATTTGAAAAAGACAAAAACATTAAAATTGCAAAAAGTCAAAAACATTGAAAAATGAGAAATTGTATCCGACATGATTGGGAAATGATGGTACATTGGCTGACAATGTCTGACTCATGGATAGAGTAAGTGAAAAAGCCATAAGACCATTTGATCGATGTGTAAGGTAGGCTCGGCATTAAATCAGAAAGTATACAGATGTGATAAACACATTAAATACTAATGCTTGACCTGGTGGACAACATCTTGATGCATATCTCATGATATATCAAGAAAAGATATGTGAAAAATAAAATAAGAAGTCACTGTGTATACATGTGTTCATTTTGCAAAGATTTAAACTTGTTTGATTTTCTTTATTTTGTCAAACGATCGGACTTTCTCTGCGTGTCGAAAGACCGACCTGATCGTTGTTCGTTTGACGTTCTGCTTTATTTTCTTTGGTGTTTCGTATAACTCATCGGACTTTCTCTACGTGTACGGGAGTACCGACCTGATTGTTGTTGAGTTATACAACTTCAACTTGTTTTTATTTTCTTATTTTGTTAAATCCGAGGCCTTATCTGCGTATCGAAAGATCGACCTTAAGGTAGACGATTTAACGTTCTTATTTCTTTTTACATGGAACACAGTTGACTATTTCATAAATACAATCATTGTGTGATTAAAATCACAAATGAAATCACAAAATGTGATAAGCAAAGCATATCTGAGTATGTCTGATAGTGTGAGGTACACTGGTCAATGCAAATCTAATAAATATCTTAACATATCCAGATGTTATGAGTATGATTGTGTCAGAGTTTAAAGTTGGACAAAGTATATCTGCAATCGGCATGGCTTATGTGCTTCAATAATTGAAATTGAAATGTAGTTCAGCATGTTATGACCAATATGATCCCAAGTTGAGATCTTTCTCACAAAAGACAAAAATAGTGTCTGATTTTGTACTGCATTTATTTTTCTTATCAGAAAATACCAAAAAGATTTTAGGTGTGTTTTGATATAAATTTTCTAAAAGCCAAAAAGATTTTGTTTCTGATTTGTTTTCGATTGATCAACAAGTAATACGAAATCATTTTTAAAATCAATATATCTTGGAGTCTCGAAGAGACGTTTTGCGTCAAGATTATTTATGTGACAGGTTTCTAAGTGGAAGAGAACATTACAACTTCAAGTCTTCTGAAGTTTGTTGATAAAGAGGCTACACACATTGCAATATCAAGTATTCAAGATCGAACTCATCGTCTAGATCGAGGAAGAGTTTGATTGAAGATACAAGATACAAGTTTTGAGAAGAGGAATGATACTGCACATGCCGAGGGGGAGTTTGTTGATACATGATTCCTGATCGTCATGTGAAGTATCGAATACAAGACGGAATGTTCAAGTATAGGTCTGGCCGAACCATGGCCGAACTCCAGGTTCGGAGCCGCCGAGGCTTGGCCGAACCTGAGGTTCGGCCAGTCGTATTTCCAGCCTATAAATATGTTTATCTTGTATAGTTTTAGGGGCTTCCATGTCATAACTTTCTCTAAGTGTACTCTGTGGTTCTCTGTGGTTAATACAAGTTTCCATTGTATTTACTCTCTGTGTTTTACTCGTTAACATTGATTTCTATACGGCTAAGTAGAAGATCCTAACGCTCACGCACTTTCACTTAGAGATGTATCGGAGTAGGCATGACACTGGCTGATTCTGAAGAACCTTTTCTGTTTATTATGATTTTTGAAGCAGATCCCTATTTCGACAGTGCTTGGAATTAGTTTGGATCATGTCCACTTTAATTCAGAGGGAAGCTTTTCATTTGCAGTCTGAATGGCAAGTTTCTTCAGATTAGTGTGTATGGCCAGTTCATAGTCAATCAGAGCAAACCTGTTGTATATCTTCTTTCCTGCTTCTCTGAGTCGATGTATTGCTCTTCTATTCTTGAGACTTGTTGAACCATTTGCTATACAGCTTTTGATGTGACAACCGTCGGTTTCACTGTTAACTTTTTCTGTTAGTTCCGTTAGTTCCGTTAGCGAATACGTGGCCCGTTATTTGAATGATTACATATTTATTTATGTTTGCTTGCAAATAAATTCTAGTAACTTGTTTCGTAAATTTATTTTGTGACTTTATGTGTTACTTGTAAAATTCTGCGTTTTCAGGTAAAACCGTGCTTTGTGTGCAATTTGGATTTTTATATGTGTAAATGATATTTATACTATTCCCGACTAAACATGGCATGCTAAACGAGTTTAAAAACGATTAGAAACATTTTTAGAATTTTTACTTCACAAGTTTTTAGTTAAACCCCATTTATTTGAGCTTTATGCTTAATGTGTTTAAAATAAAACTTAAAGGGGCCATATATGTAAATTTCCTTTAAACAAAATCTACCCAAACCCCTTTCCCATCCTCATTCACACATCATCATCCTCTCTCTCTCTTCTTCACGGCTCAAGAACACACACACACACACTCGCGATTTTGGGAAATCAAGCATCAAAGAGGTGAATTTCAAGTATCCTAAGCTCCTACAAGCTTCAAGAACACCAAAGGAAGCTCCCTCTTCACTTCTTCTTCTCCATCTCGCGATTTCTCTTCAAAACTTGTAAGCCCTAGGTTCTCAAACTCGAAATTGGTAGGTTGCATGTGTTAATCTAGTGATTGTGTGTATTTTGGTGTGTTAAAATGCTCATGGAACATGATGTATGTTAAGTTATGATGTTTTATGATTTGGGGCTGTTTTTGAGGTTGGGTTAAGGGCTGGAAATTGGAGCAAAATCTGCCTGGTTGTATTCTTGATGATTAGCTTGTTGTAGAAGAACATGAAACTTAGGTGGAATTGCCATGTATATGTGCTATGCTCAAATTTTGCTATGAACTTGGTATGAATATGTTTGCAACTGAAAATCTATGTTAAAGTGTTTATAATGATGCTAGTAGAAGTTGGATGACCAAATTGTTGCTCAAAATCTTTAAATTGAGACTTTTTTGAACAAATTCGGCCAGATTTTTAGGCCATTTTGCAGAGGTCATAACTTGCTCAATTTTTTATCGAAATCAGTTAATTATTTTTCCCTAGTAAAATATTATGTCTTAGCTTCGATTGGGCTACTCGTACACGTTCTAAATCCTCCGTTTGGTCACCCAAAACACTGCTACAAGTTAGGTGTGCAAAGCTGTCATTTTCTGTGAAAAGTAGACTTTTCAAATTGGTTGAGCATGCTAATCTTGTTCTATTGACGAGTCTGTTAATTGGAAATGAGGTTTATATTAAAAATAGGATCTGGAAAGTTTGGTGCATAAATTCTAAGTTTTGTACAAGTTATGCAAGTTTTAAGTTTACTTTGACTATTTTACAAAAAGCTGAAAATGCCAACTTCCAATGCGCGTAACTTTCTCAATACTTAATGTGTTTACTTAATTCTTTTTGCAACAAGTCCTAAATGATATTTAGTATGTGCCTGTAAAATTAAGGAGTTAACTCCAAGCAATGAACAATTTGGGTATTTCACTAAATTGGTGCTTGAAGTTTGACTTTTTATGTGCAAATTCACTTGGAATGAAATTTCTTGATTTTCCCCTAAATTGGAACTTGTGTGTGCATTGTATGACTTGTATGAATTTATGAAACTTGATTGGTTGCTTATAAGTCATATTCGTCCTAGCAACAACCTCTAATTTGGTTAGATCGTATTCACCCAAATAGGTCATTCACAACCAACCTTTAAGGTCAAGTGCCGCGTACCAGTGCACCCTAAGGTGAGTTCACTTACTATTATTGTTATATCCGGTTTAGTATGATAACGCACAGATAGTTGCATCCGGTGAAGGATGGCAACCCAACGGTAAAGGTGTTTCTTTACTTAAGTAATTTTCTGACAAAATATCACATGTTGCACTGAATTGATTTTAATACAAAAGTCCTTACTTATTGGGCCGTTAATATAGAATAGCGAGGTAATGTTGAGTAGTACTACTAGGGATTGACACCCCCGCTCAACGGTGCACGAGATGCACCCTCCCGACTGGCGGTCGGTCTGAGATCGATATTAGCCTAAGACTACCGTGATCTGGAATGACGTGGGGAAGGCAAATTACATAGGTAAATACCTATCAATGACATTGTCAGCTTCGGTTTCAAATGATTCAGGTGGACATGAGCTTAGGCTAGCTACCTACCGATATGGAAATTTCTCGTAGTATGAATATTAGATTATGTGTTGCTCTTCTTTATTCATATACATTGTTGGTCTACATGGTGACGTGTAGACTGCCTTATTGAACTCACCAGCTTTTGCTGACACTTGATTGCTGAATACTTTTCAGGTTGCTAGGAGGATCACGGATGGCACGGGCGGTGGCAGTACTTCTTTTATGCAACTTTTGGGATTTAACATTTTTCAGACATTTCCAATTTCTACATTTGTAAATAAAAAACTTGAAATCATGCAACTGCTTCCGATGTATCTGTTTAACCAAACTCTATTTTGTAAAACATGCGTTTCGTTTATATTATATCACTTTATGGCTTGGTTGTAATCAAAGACTTGGATCCTGGTCTGGATCACACCCCACACGGTTATACTCTGTTAGTGGAAATTGGGGGTGTGACATTTGATGTGGGACAGGATGTGCATTTCACTAAGTTGATCAAGATCTGCATCAGTGGGTGTATAAGGTTGATGACTGTTTGCAGTGGTAGTGATTCTGTAGGGGTTGAAGTAGTGAGTGATAGGATTTCCCTTTTGTTGTCTTTCTTTGACCTCATCAATTTGTAGGATGTTGGCATCTGAGTGCAGCTAGCTTCTTTGGAATGGAAAGTTGTTGATTTTATCCTCAAAGATATTTTTGCTCATTGGGCTCATTTGAGGAGGTTGTTCTGATTCTTGAAGGAATATTTCTTCACACCTTCTCTTTTCATGCCATAGTTCCTCGTCAACCCTTTTTTTCTTTTTCATAGTTATCTTCAAATAAAGATTGAGAAGCTATTGAGACCTCAGGAATTAAGGTCTCCCCCTAGATTTGTGGCTTTCTTCTTGCCTTTCTCAGATTCCTTGGAGTGTCTTGAGGTACCTGTAGTTTGAGTTTTGATAGTGGTACATGATGAGGGTGGAACTGGACCCCCATTGGACTTCGGTGTTGGTTGTCTTGGTGGCGGTGGTGGCATCAAGTGATCAGGAGCTAACTGGGCTTGCATTGATCGTGCCTCTTTCTTTTGGGAGAGGACTCGAGTCTATCAGGAGCTGTCTTTCGCTTTGAGCTTGGAGGGGAGTCATCAAGATTGATGACCGGAGGAGTTGGAGTTTCCTTTTCTGAAGACTTCTTAAGTGGATTGGCTTCTGTTACTTGTTTGGAGATATTTTTCATCCTCTTTTCTAGGAATATATGATCTGAATTTATTTTTATCAGATTTGAGTTTTCTTCCTGTATTTCCTTGTGTAGAAGACTGAATTTTTCTTTAATCTTATCCAGCAAATTTTCTCCTTTGACTTCATAGAATTGTAATGCCTTTTGGGCCATTTTATTCAGTTCCTTGATTTGATTTTGTAGTGATTCTTGTTTTCCTCCTTTTAATTGCCACTCCCTTTCTTGTAGAGCTCTCATCTGGTCAGAGATCTGATTAAGTTGTTGCTTGCTGTTTTTCTTTATTGCTTTTAGTTCTTCTTGAAGTTCAGAAATTTTCTGACTGTTGTTTTCTGACTTTCTTGACAATTCTTCTATTTGTACAGAGCTACTGCAGAATTTCTGATGTAGTTCTGTACTTTGTTGTTTTTGTTCATTCATGAAGTCATTGAGCAAATCAGAGAGAGAATTGGAAAACTTCTCAAAGTCAGACTTTGATGCAGCTTCAGGGGGTAATACACCAGAGGACAACATATGTCTCTTTGTTGGACTGATTGAGTTCTCTTTGAGAACTTCACCAGTGCCTGTTAACTCAGCTATGCTGAGTGTGTACAGGTCTTCCACATTCATTGGTTGGTCCAAAATTGGATTTACCTCATGTGTTTTTAGAGAATCCTGAGACAGATGTGTTGTTTGTCTTTGTGAGGATGTCTCTTGTGAGCTGGCACTGAACACATCAATGTTGCTCGTTTCCAAGTTTCCTTGACTTCTAGAGTCTCCACTTGTCGTTACATCATCTTCACTGACTGAGTTAGAGAAGATATTGTGATGTGTGGCTATGATGGGAATGTCAAGGTGGGGTGAGTTGGTTGTTTGGGCTTGAAATTGGATAAAGGCTTCTTGGAAGGATATTTGTGGTGATGATTGCTGGCTTTTGGTCTGTTTGGAGATTTTTGGTTTTCTAGAGAGTGATGAGCTGAGAATGTTGGCTCATGTGGTGTATGCGGGTGACTTGGTGGGATTTCCTAATGTGGTGAGTATTGTTGTTGTGGAGGAAAGGAAAGGTTATGGTCAGCCATTTCTTCTGATGGTGATGTTGTGGTGTTGGTTGAAGTAGGTGACAAATCAGGGTTAGATTTGAATTTTTTGGCTTTGATGAGGTATTTCTGAAGGACTGGGTTGTTGTATTCTATCTTAACAGTCATACCCCATGGAAAACTGCAGATATCTATGTGTGTACCTGGTCTGTAGATACCTTTGATGTGATACATTTCAGATGTATAGATTTCTTCATTTTTCTCTGTTCTCACTTTACCTTTGATCATTTGTGCTAGAAATCTGACGTAGGGAACAAATTCTGACTTCTTGCCTTTTGATTTTTCTTTGACTCTTTTCTCCATATCTTTCCAGATTAGCAGGGCCATGTCAATCTCTTCATTGAAGCATAAACTGTATAGAATGGTGAGAAGGTTTTTGTTGATCTGGTCCATGGAGCCCTTCTTGGATGTCATGGTGTGGTTGAGTAAATCAGTGGTGAATCTCCAAGCGGGCTTTAGTTGACTTACTCTGAGATTTGAGATTTGACCATTTTCTACAAAATTTCCTCTGGTGATTTCAATGATCAGTTTTATCAGGGCTGGATCTTCTGCGTTTGGAGAGAAGGATGTGAAGTTATTTGGTAGTGGGAAGATTTCTCTCAGGTCAGATAGTTGGAGTGTGATGTTGGTTTCTGTGTTCACCTTTCCTTTCATGTTTCCATCTATCCAACTTGTCAGTTGCCCAAAAGTTTAGAACGGCGGACTTTAGGCATGGCTCGTTGATGGTTAATGATGTGGCAAGTTGTGATGAATTCTTCAGAGCTTCTATGATCAACTGGAGGTTTGATGAGTATGCAGATGGGTTTAGATCGCAAGGTTGGTTAAGGGTGTCTAGGGTGAAATTGCGTCTGGGTGGTGAGTCAGAGGATGAGGAATCTTGGTTTAGGGTTTGAGCAGAGGGGTTTCGAGTGATTTTTCCTTTGGACCGAGTTTTCATCGCAGGGGTTGCATATGAGGATGCCATTTGTGGTTTCTCACGTTTGTGTTATGAACAGTGGGATTTGGATGAGAGGGACGACATCCTTTTATAGGTATCTCCTGATGTCGTAAGGTTTTCAAGGTTTTTCTATAACGGCTATAATTAATTCGAACGGACGCTTTTATTCTGAATGGTAATAAAAATTACCGTTGGCCTTTATGTGAATAATTAGCGAATTAATTATCGTATTTATCAGCAGTGGGGGCCCTGAGCATGTGCGAGAAGTGCGACGGAACATGGCCCATCATTTTAGGGGGCCCATATTTTTAAAATTTTATCTATATATATTATAAACTATGAAGACTTGATCAATAAATTTGCTATAAAAATGCCAAGTGATATGCAAGATTTGTCGGTAACTACTCATAATGTCATTTTAAAATCATAATTTTCTTATGTCTATTGTTATAACTTATTTTTTGTCTTATTTAAGAACATTTTCTATTTACAATTTTATTATTAAATAGGGCCCATTTTTTTAAGCTCGAACAGGGCCCATAGATTCTCAGGACCGGCCCTGTTTATCAGAGCCAATTTTTCATTATTGCTCAGATATTTTGGACAATTTTGATTTTTGAGGAGACATTCTGCAATATTTCTGATCAAGAGAATAAGAATTTATTTAATCAAGAAATTTATACAGAGAGTTTAAGGCAAGTACAGATTTATGTACACGTGCATCTATTTTGGTCTCTGTTGTGAGCAGGAGTTTTGAAGGCTTTGAATCTCGCTTCCATTTGAAGAGAAATATAAAGATACAAAGTAGTTTGCCTTCCGGTGGATGGAAGAGAATATCCATTGGAGTCTGGAAGTCCGAAAATTGATAGTCCACCAGGAGATATTCCCTTTTGAGATACTACTTTGCTTGTCTTGATTCTCCTTGGTATTGTTTCCCAGTTTAAAGCTTGAAGGATTAATTTTGTGGAAAATCTGGGGTAGAGAATGAATCTTTCATTTAAGGGTCTGTTGAGATTGTTTTGCATGTGTCTCATGAGGTACAGAGAGAAATTCATGTTGTGACCTTAAATGAGAGCATGCATGACACATTGAGTGTCCTCATCTGAGAGATGGTGATCAGAATATTTTGATGAGAAACAACTTTGAATCTGAGAGAAAAAGTATTGCCACAAATGTGAAAGGTGAACTCTGTCAGCTTTTCCTTCATATATATTTCCTTTGTATCCCATATCAAGAAGAGTTTTTATGACAACACGTAAGTTTCCTAAGTCAAAACATATGATAATACGTGTAATTACCTGTTTCTGTGTGCATAAATCTGTGTTTTAGTTAACTTAGATAACGTAATGTGCATCCATCCGTTAGTCTTGGTGTAACCCTAATTTAATATCTCGACAATCGACCTTAAAAACAAGAACATTATATATATGATCGGTGGAACTTTAATAATAAGAAACATTTCACAACAATATATGTATTCTAATATAAAAAGAGTCTTTATATTATCTCGTCTCCTTTGTAGTATTTTGCATACGTTCAAAGTTCGTGTCACTATTTGACGTAAAATAATCATTTAACGATAACGTTTATCCATTTATTTACCGACTACGTCAAATAATAAATCATTTTAACGTTTAGTATTTATATAGCGAAAAACCATTAGGTTTTTATATAAACATTTAACGTCAACGTTTTTTCACCATTTAACACCAACTATATTTAAACAAGACTTGTATCCTTTATTTTTCTCAACCTTGATTCATTAATCATCATGCACATCCATTTCCATGCATGATCAAATTCAATTGTCACCTTTGATCATATTGCCTTTCGTGATCAAAACCCGACACCCGACAATTAGAATCCATCATTAGTAGTAATCTACCACCTTTCTCCTAATCATCTACTAATCTCCCAACAATAAAGCAAAGACTATTCACCATGTACCTCATCATCATCACCTACACAACCTTAACCATCACCTCACCACCCTAAAACCTAGTTATGTACCACAAGAGATTCCCCTTGACTTTCCTCCTCCTCCCTCCTTGCTCCATAAACCGGCCCCCCCCCCCCCACCCCCTCTCGGCTCTCTCTCTCTCGGTCTTGAACCACAAACCGCCTCCACACCACCTCACTTGAACCAAACCCTTTTCTTTTCCTTTCTTTTATGCAATCATATATAAGCATACTTATAATAGAAACCCTAGCATTCACTTTCATTTCCACAAGAGAACAAACACACACTTTTCTCTCCCTCTCTCCCAACCGTCGGCCCTCTCTCTCTCTCTACTCTCTCTCTAGCTTTTCTTCATCAAAACACTATAACACTTGAAGATCAAAGCTACTAGGAGACTCAAGGAAGCAAGATCAAGCCTCCATCACCCTCATTTTCGGTTTTCTCAAGTTAGTAGACTTCATTTCTTACTTTTCTACTAGATTTTCATGTTAGATGAAACCCTTGTATGCATCTAACACTCCTACACAAGTCTTGGTTAAAAATGGTGACTTTAAACTTATATTTTCTTCTATGATGATAATAACCTACATGTTTGTTTATATTCATGTTAGATCTAGTATATCTTATGTTTCTACTAGTGATTTCATATATTTTGAACCCCTCATATGCTACATTATGTAGATCTATAGAAAAACAAGTGTTGATATGCTAGTATGTGTGTGAAATGCCTTGGTTTTATGAACAAACCTCTAGATCCGAAATTTATGACTCTTGGAACCCTAGGTCCGAAATTTTTAACATGTTAGAAGGTTGTGGATAGCACCATACGACTTATTGATATGTTTGGACGGCTAAATCTATAAAAATAACCCACTAAAAAGTCCCGGAAACTATAGTTAAATTAGAGCCATTGTAGGTCAGAAACTTTGACCCCTCCTAAAGTGATTTTAAAATATGTCTTTAGCCTTAAAAACCCTAGTACAAGATCCCTTTTTAAAATAGCTAAATTTGGGGAAAAACGGGACCAAAAACGGACACTTTACGGGCCCGGAAAACCCATTTTTGTAAAGATATGTAAACAAAGGTTACAACTGATCTCGAACACCTTTAAGGACTTTAGATGACTTATAATAGGTTTACAAAGTGTTTTGGTAGTTTACAAAACCCTAGAACGAGTCACAGGATCAAAACCGAAACGGACACATACCGGCAAAACCGACAAAACTATGAACTTAGACTTTTGAACTTAAATTTTCTGAATTGATATGATTCTATGATGAAAATAAATGTGTATTTATTTGTTTGATCATTGCCTTAGTCATATTTACAAATAACGTGAAATGCGGCTAGAACCGGCAAAAAGCCCGTTTTGACCTTAAACCGTCATTTCGTCCTATAAATGTCCTTTGAACTCACATGATATTTATTTGGGAAATATAAACTATTTCTAGACTAATTTTTATCATGAAAATAAATAATATTTTATTATCGCGCAATAAATATTTATTTTCAATAAATATTTTAATTAGGTCAACGATATCGTAATATATTAACGGGTTACCATAACGCCAAGACTTGACCAACCAAATTGGAGTGACTTAGATGTCAACCCAATTCCTATATTCTAAGTTGTCTTGTAACATTGTATAGGACTGCTTACTTGCCTACCTTACTGAATTACTTGTATTCAGGTGAGTTTTCACGGCCCCTTTCTTTTACAATTTTATTACTTGGGGGAGAATTCATTACAAACATAAATCATTTCCTGACAGATAGATTACTTGTTACCATATTGATTACATGAGCTTTTCTAGTCCAAATCATATTGTATCATGCTTGTTCATGTTATGATGAAACCCCACTATTAGTTGAATCCGATTAATTTACGAACAGAAGCGATGACTCGTGAATAGATCTATTGGGTTAACGCCCCTACTCTGATTGGTAGCTCCAATCTTGGCTCCGTTTTAATAGTCAGAAGAGTACATACAGTTATATTTGACCATGCGGTACTGTTAGACATAGTATCATGAGTGGGTAATCAGTTAGTTTCGGTATTCAAGGTTCATGGTAATTTATAAAACAGTATCTAAACATATTGTCAAACGATGGAATGATTCGATCAAACTTGTTTATCAAACTTTACATGCATGCTATCTAAACCTGTGAACTCACCAACTTTATGTTGACTCGTTTTAGTATATGAATTCTCAGGTGATTGAACTCTGCTGCATTCAAGACATCATATCATTTAGGACCTGCATTTTCTATTTCTGGAGTCATGGTCAAACCGAGCTGCACTTTTGGAGATTTCATTGCATAACACCTAACAGTGTCATGTTCTCAAATCTTTTTGAAATGTAATTGTTTTATTAACAATTAAGACAAACATGTTTTCACTACTATTTCCGCTGCAACTTTGAATGAAACTCCACCTTTTGAATTAACTTAACTTATTAAACGGCTCTAGTTGTTTAATCATCCAGAGGTCGTTCTATGTAATCTTGACTATGATCCATCTCGCTCGCACCCGACACAATAAATTACGGGGTGTGACAGATTGGTATCAGAGCCAAGGTTATAGAGAACTAGGTTGCATAATAGAACTTAGTCTATAGCCTAACGCTCTGCTAGCACCATCCCATGCATTCCTTTCTTGCATTACATACATGCCTTACTTGTTGCATCTCTTAACTATTATGATTACACTAACGTAAGACTATTATTATGACTTGGAAACTTTATCACAGCATGTCAAACCCTATTGAGCTATCTTCGGACTCAGAAGTCGAGATGGAGACAATACCACCTCAGCCAGCTCCAGCATCTCCACCTACTGTCACGCCAACCTCACCTACTAGCGTGCTCGACCGTGTCACGGACGATGAGGAGACGGACTCCGAGGAAGATTCGGATGAGCCACCATTTTATGACGTGGATATCACTGCTGATGACCCTCTCGATGACGGAGACTCCATTACGGTCACCTTGTGCTCATCCCGTGCTGCCTCTCCTGTGTGTGCCCCATCTTTTCGCCCGTATAGGGATACTCCCTCTGGACCCCTCCGCATGTATACCGTGCGGAAATTCGTCTTTCGTCGCCCCACTCGTGGGATTTGCCTTGCCTCTCGTGTGGGATCACCCCGCAAGAGATCCCGTACCCCTGAGCCTACCCTTGCTCCTACCGACTCGCCCTCGCTTCCCTTAAAGAAGCGAGTGCATTTTGATGATAGCACCTACGAATTTGGCGAGACGTCGTCTGCTGCAGCCGCTAGAGTCACCCCTGTTGCTCCAGTCACCCCTGTCGTTCCGGTTACCCCTTCTGTTCCGGTTACCCCTTCTGTTCCGGTTACCCCTTCTGTTCCAGTCACCCCTGTTGCTCCAGTCACCCCCATTGCACCCGCTGAGGCTGATTCCCCACCTATCCTTGTTCATGGAGTTGCCATAGACATCTTGATTTCCTCCCTCTTTGACGGCATTGCTCGCCGTGATGCCGAGATTCACCGCCTTCGGACTATCCTTCAGCTCCCACCTACCCCCTTAGCTGCCCTGGAGATCCGTATTTCTGAGCTCGAGAGCCTCACTGGCTCTTATGTCCAGACCTTCGACACTCTGCACACACTTCTAGGAGAAGTCAACGGAGTTGCCGGCGCTGCCCTCGCTGCTGTGGAAGCCCTTACCGCCAGCACACCGTCACTTGTGGATTTCAACGACGTTCTCCAGCTAACGCTCTCGGTCATCGTGCAGGTTGGAGAGATCTTGACATTGCTCCAGCACCCATGATATTAGCAGTATTGACATATTGGGGATCTGTTTTACCCCTACTTTTGTAATGTGTTGTAACGTGTACTATTGTGGAATCATGTTATCCACCAAAAACAAAGTTGTCTTGTATGAATTGTTTTTAGTCACGGTTATGGACGTTATGATGTATGTTATGAATTCGCTATTATGATTGTGTTGTGATGTTATATTTCCTCTTGTATGTATGATTGATGTATGTCATGATATGTTTGGTTGTTATTATGATTGCCTTACTCTTGTTTTGCCCATGTGAAATTAGAATCATGCCAAGACGTGCCACGAGAGCTAACCCTCCTCCTCCTCCTCCGCCTCCGTCGCCGCCTATGAGCGCTGCCGAGATTGAAGAGTTGATCCTGCAACGTGTAACCGAAGCACTCGTCGCCGCCAATGTTGAACGCTCCACTGCCTCCGGTGGACGCCAAAGTGGTTCTCCTGCCGGTAAGTAACGACGTGGGATTGAAGATCAAAGATTGACAATTACGAAGTATTGTTTTCAATGAGCTTTTGATCTCTCGTTACAGGTACTCGGGATTGCAGTTATAAGGACTTCATGAACTGCAAACCCATCCATTTCAAAGGCACTGAAGGTGCTGTCGGACTGAACTGATGGTTCAAGAAAATTGAATCTGTCTATCGTATGTGCAACTGCCCAGATGAATACAAAGTCAAGTATGCAACTTGCGTCTTCAGCGAAGGTGTACTCACCTGGTGGAATTCCTATGCTGAAACCTTGGGACAGGATCTTGCCTATGCTATGTCTTGGGAAGACCTAAAGGTGCTCATGAGAGATGAGTACTGCCCTCGAGAGGAACTGCAACGTCTGGAAGTGGAATTCTGGAATCTCACCATGGTTGGAGCCGACATAGCCGGGTACACTCGACGCTTCCAAGAACTAGCACACATGTGCTCCACTATGGTTACCCCTCTGTACAAGAAGATAGAGAGGTACATCTGGGGACTTTCCCCTCTCATCCAGGGAAATGTCATGTTATCTAACCCTACTACCCTCCAGAGCGCCGTACGTTTGGCCCACAGCTTGACCTATCAAGCCACCCGCCAAGGTGCGTCATTCGCCAAGAAAACCTCTGAAGTTGAGACTGTTGTTATTCCACCCATCTCCGCTGGTAACATCAAACCTGACCACAAGCGCAAACGTGGTCACGACTGGAAGAAGAAGAAGCCTGCAGAAACCCCTGCTGCTGAAGTTCCAAAAGCCATCAAGGCTTATGCAGCTGTTGCACCTACTGCTGATGCAAAGAGAAATGGTTACACCGGCAACCTGCCCCTGTGTAACAAGTGTAACCTACACCACACTCTAGACTGCAGTAACATCTACTGCAAGAATTGCAAAGCCAAAGGTCACATCTATCGGGACTGTCCGAGTCACGCGAACAAGGTTCAGACCACTAACAACTGTTACGAATGTGGGAACCCTGGTCACTTCAAAAGCGACTGCCCCAAACTGAAGAAACCAGGAACTGATGCTGCACGTGGAAGAGCGTTCGTGTTGAATGCGACTGAAGCACGACAAGACCCACACACCGTTACGGGTACGTTTCTGTTAAACGAACATTATGCATCCGTTTTATTTGACACCGGTGCCGATAAAAGCTTCGTGTCTAGCGATTTTAGCTCTATCTTTGATATCACCCCTACGAAATTAGACACTAAGTATATAATCGAATTGGCCAATGGTAAACAAATCGAAGCGCGTGAAATGCTCCCAGATTGTTCACTAGATCTATTAGGACACAAGTTCAACATAGACCTCCTGCCCGTCCAGCTCGGAAGCTTTGACGTAGTAGTTGGAATGGATTGGCTGTCCACTAATCGTGCGGAAATAGTTTGTCACGAGAAGCAAGTCAAAATTCCCCTAGCTAAAAATGAAACCTTGACCATTCAAGGGGATCGTGTCGATTCAAAGCTTCACATCATTTCGTGCATGAAGGCTCAGAAATTCCTCCGAAAGGGTTATCCTGCCCTTCTCGCACATGTATCTTCCAAGAAATCTAAGGAGAAGAAGATCGAGGACGTTCCAATCGTTCAAGATTTCGCAGATGTGTTTCCTTCCAACCTACCTGGTCTACCTCCGCCTCGACAGGTAGAATTTCATATCGATTTAATACCTGGAGCCGCACCAGTTGCCCGATCACCGTATCGTTTAGCTCCATCCGAAATGAAAGAATTGTCGAATCAGCTACAAGAACTTCTTGATAAAGGACTTATCAGACCGAGCTTCTCACCCTGGGGAGCCCCAGTTCTATTCGTCAAAAAGAAGGACGGATCATTCCGTATGTGTATCGACTACCGAGAACTGAATAAGTTAACAGTGAAAAACCGGTATCCCCTCCCAAGGATTGACGACTTGTTCGACCAACTCCAATGATCTAGCTTCTATTCTAAGATCGATTTACGCTCCGGCTACCATCAACTGAAGGTTCGGGATGAAGATGTCGCTAAAACTGCTTTTAGGACTCGTTACGGCCACTACGAATTCCTAGTTATGCCTTTCGGGTTAACCAACGCGCCTGCCGTATTCATGGACCTCATGAATCGGGTGTGTAAACCCTATCTCGACAAATTCGTTATCGTGTTCATCGACGACATTCTGATCTACTCTCGTAGTAAGAAAGAACACGAGCAACATCTCAAGCTCATCCTGGAATTGCTTAGAAAGGAGAAACTGTACGCCAAGTTCTCAAAGTGTGAGTTTTGGATCAGAGAAGTGCATTTCCTAGGTCACGTGATCAATGATCGCGGAATCCATGTCGACCCCGCGAAAATCAAAGCAATCAAACGTTGGAGCCCTCCAACTACCCCGTCTGAAATACGATAATTTCTTGGTCTTACCGGCTATTACCGTAGGTTCATCGAGAACTTCTCCAAAATAGCCAAACCCCTGACCACTCTGACTCAGAAGGAGAAGAAATTTATCTGGGATAATAAAGCGGAAGAAGCCTTTCAAACGTTGAAGCAGAAGCTATGTGACGCTCCCATTCTTGCCTTACCTGAAGGCAACCGTGATTTCTGCGTTTACTGTGACGCATCTCATCAAGGTCTTGGATGCGTACTTATGCAACATGACAGAGTCATAGCCTATGCCTCACGACAATTGAAAGTTCACGAAAAGAACTACACCACTCACGACCTAGAACTCGGAGCCGTCGTATTCGCCCTCAAGATCTGGAGACACTACCTCTACGGCACAGAATGTAAGGTCTTCACGGACCACAAGAGCCTCCAGCATATCCTAAACCAGAAGGAGTTGAATATGAGGCAACGAAGATGGGTCGAGTTGCTCAGCGATTACGAGTGCGAAATCTTGTATCATCCTGGAAAGGCAAACGTAGTAGCAGATGCCTTGAGTCGTAAGGATCGTGTGAAGTCACTCCGTGTCAGATCTCTCGCATTGACCATTCACACCGGCCTACCCTCCAAGATTCGTGACGCCCAACTAGAAGCTATTAAGGAAGAGAACGTCGGAAACGAAGGCCTACGAGGGATGGACCGTCAGTTTGAGATCAAACCCGACGGTGCCAGATACTTCATGAATCGTATTTGGGTACCTGCGTACGGAGACCTCAGAAACCTAGTTCTGAACGAAGCTCACAAGTCCAAGTACTCAATCCACCCTGGTGCTGACAAGATGTACCACGGATTGAAAGAACTTTATTGGTGGCCCAACATGAAGATGGAAGTTGCCACTTACGTCGGTAAGTGTTTAACGTGCGCCAAAGTTAAGGCCGAATATCAGAAACCCTCCGGTTTGCTTTTCCAACCGATAATCCCCGAGTGGAAATGGGAACGTATCGCCATGGATTTCATCACCAAGCTACCGAAGAGCCGAAATGGTAACGATACTATTTGGGTTATCATCGACCGTCTGACGAAATCAGCTCACTTCCTACCCATGAAGGAAAAGGATTCCATGGAACGACTAACTGCTCTCTACATGAAAGAGATATTCTCCCGCCATGGGACGCCCGTCTCAATCATCTCTGACAGAGATATTCGCTTCACGTCTAACTTCTAGCAATCGTTGCATGAAGCCCTGGGTACGCAACTCGACATGAGTACTGCTTACCATCCCCAGACCGATGGCCAGAGTGAACGCACATTCCAAACCCTAGAAGACATGTTACGTGCTTGCGCAATCGATTTTGGTAAAAACTGGGATGAACACTTGCCCCTATGCGAGTTTTCATACAACAACAGTTATCACACCAGCATTCAAGCCGCCCCATTCGAGGCACTTTATGGCCGAAAGTGCCGAACTCCCATCTGTTGGTTTGAAGTTGGAAACAGCCAAATTACCGGTCCGGAACTAGTGATCGAGACCACCGAAAGGGTCTCGCAAATTCGAAACCGTCTGAAAGCCGCACGCGATCGTCAAAAGAGCTATGCTGACACCCGACGGAAACCCCTATCATTCGAAGTCGGAGATAAAGTACTTCTGAAGGTTGCTCCATGGAAAGGAGTCATCCGCTTTGGCAAACGTGGTAAGCTAAACCCTCGATACATTGGTCCATTCCAGATCCTTGAAAAGATCGGACCAGTAGCCTACAAACTACAACTGCCAGCCGAACTTAGTAGTGTACACGACGTGTTCCACGTCTGTAACTTGAAGAAGTGCCTTGCCGACGAATCTCTCGTCATTCCTCTCGATGAAATTCAAGTTGACGAAACCCTTCACTTCGTGGAAGAACCTGCCGAAATCGTCGACCGCGAGGTCAAGAAGCTGAAACAAAGTCGAATTCCTATCGTTAAGGTTCGATGGAACTCCCGACGCGGATCTGAGTATACTTGGGAACGCAAAGACAAGTTCAAAGCCAAGTACCCGCATCTTTTTCCCAACCCAGCTCCTGTAGACGCCGATGTCTGAATTTCGGGACGAAATTCCTTCAACCAGGGGAGAATGTGACAACCCGTAAGTTTCCTAAGTCAAAACATATGATAATACGTGTAATTACCTGTTTCTGTGTGCATAAATCTGTGTTTTAGTTAACTTAGATAACGTAATGTGCATCCATCCGTTAGTCTTGGTGTAACCCTAATTTAATATCTCGACAATCGACCTTAAAAACAAGAACATTATATATATGATCGGTGGAACTTTAATAATAAGAAACATTTCACAACAATATATGTATTCTAATATAAAAAGAGTCTTTATATTATCTCGTCTCCTTTGTAGTATTTTGCATACGTTCAAAGTTCGTGTCACTATTTGACGTAAAATAATCATTTAACGATAACGTTTATCCATTTATTTACCGACTACGTCAAATAATAAATCATTTTAACGTTTAGTATTTATATAGCGAAAAACCATTAGGTTTTTATATAAACATTTAACGTCAACGTTTTTTCACCATTTAACACCAACTATATTTAAACAAGACTTGTATCCTTTATTTTTCTCAACCTTGATTCATTAATCATCATGCACATCCATTTCCATGCATGATCAAATTCAATTGTCACCTTTGATCATATTGCCTTTCGTGATCAAAACCCGACACCCGACAATTAGAATCCATCATTAGTAGTAATCTACCACCTTTCTCATAATCATCTACTAATCTCCCAACAATAAAGCAAAGACTATTCACCATGTACCTCATCATCATCACCTACACAACCTTAACCATCACCTCACCACCCTAAAACCTAGTTATGTACCACAAGAGATTCCCCTTGACTTTCCTCCTCCTCCCTCCTTGCTCCATAAACCGCCCCCCCCCCCCCCCCCCACCCCCTCTCGGCTCTCTCTCTCTCGGTCTTGAACCACAAACCGCCTCCACACCACCTCACTTGAACCAAACCCTTTTCTTTTCCTTTCTTTTATGCAATCATATATAAGCATACTTATAATAGAAACCCTAGCATTCACTTTCATTTCCACAAGAGAACAAACACACACTTTTCTCTCCCTCTCTCCCAACCGTCGGCCCTCTCTCTCTCTACTCTCTCTCTAGCTTTTCTTCATCAAAACACTATAACACTTGAAGATCAAAGCTACTAGGAGACTCAATGAAGCAAGATCAAGCCTCCATCACCCTCATTTTCGGTTTTCTCAAGTTAGTAGACTTCATTTCTTACTTTTCTACTAGATTTTCATGTTAGATGAAACCCTTGTATGCATCTAACACTCCTACACAAGTCTTGGTTAAAAATGGTGACTTTAAACTTATATTTTCTTCTATGATGATAATAACCTACATGTTTGTTTATATTCATGTTAGATCTAGTATATCTTATGTTTCTACTAGTGATTTCATATATTTTGAACCCCTCATATGCTACATTATGTAGATCTATAGAAAAACAAGTGTTGATATGCTAGTATGTGTGTGAAATGCCTTGGTTTTATGAACAAACCTCTAGATCCGAAATTTATGACTCTTGGAACCCTAGGTCCGAAATTTTTAACATGTTAGAAGGTTGTGGATAGCACCATACGACTTATTGATATGTTTGGACGGCTAAATCTATAAAAATAACCCACTAAAAAGTCCCAGAAACTATAGTTAAATTAGAGCCATTGTAGGTCAGAAACTTTGACCCCTCCTAAAGTGATTTTAAAATATGTCTTTAGCCTTAAAAACCCTAGTACAAGATCCCTTTTTAAAATAGCTAAATTTGGGGAAAAACGGGACCAAAAACGGACACTTTACGGGCCCGGAAAACCCATTTTTGTAAAGATATGTAAACAAAGGTTACAACTGATCTCGAACACCTTTAAGGACTTTAGATGACTTATAATAGGTTTACAAAGTGTTTTGGTAGTTTACAAAACCCTAGAACGAGTCACAGGATCAAAACCGGCTAAAACGGACACATACCGGCAAAACCGACAAAACTATGAACTTAGACTTTTGAACTTAAATTTTCTGAATTGATATGATTCTATGATGAAAATAAATGTGTATTTATTTGTTTGATCATTGCCTTAGTCATATTTACAAATAACGTGAAATGCGGCTAGAACCGGCAAAAAGCCCGTTTTGACCTTAAACCGTCATTTCGTCCTATAAATGTCCTTTGGACTCACATGATATTTATTTGGGAAATATAAACTATTTCTAGACTAATTTTTATCATGAAAATAAATAATATTTTATTATCGCGCAATAAATATTTATTTTCAATAAATATTTTAATTAGGTCAACGATATCGTAATATATTAACGGGTTACCATAACGCCAAGACTTGACCAACCAAA
Organism: Deinandra increscens subsp. villosa; assembly: GCA_039602395.1. Lineage (NCBI taxonomy): Eukaryota > Viridiplantae > Streptophyta > Magnoliopsida > Asterales > Asteraceae > Deinandra > Deinandra increscens. Next base: position 59,386,313 of record JBCNJP010000012.1, read on the forward strand.
TTGGAGTGACTTAGATGTCAACCCAATTCCTATATTCTAAGTTGTCTTGTAACATTGTATAGGACTGCTTACTTGCCTACCTTACTGAATTACTTGTATTCAGGTGAGTTTTCACGGCCCCTTTCTTTTACAATTTTATTACTTGGGGGAGAATTCATTACAAACATAAATCATTTCCTGACAGATAGATTACTTGTTACCATATTGATTACATGAGCTTTTCTAGTCCAAATCATATTGTATCATGCTTGTTCATGTTATGATGAAACCCCACTATTAGTTGAATCCGATTAATTTACGAACAGAAACGATGACTCGTGGATAGATCTATTGGGTTAACGCCCCTACTCTGATTGGTAGCTCCAATCCTGGCTCCGTTTTAATAGTCAGAAGAGTACATACAGTTATATTTGACCATGCGGTACTGTTGGACATAGTATCATGAGTGGGTAATCAGTTAGTTTCGGTATTCAAGGTTCATGGTAATTTATAAAACAGTATCTAAACATATTGTCAAACGATGGAATGATTCGATCAAACTTGTTTATCAAACTTTACATGCATGCTATCTAAACCTGTGAACTCACCAACTTTATGTTGACTCGTTTTAGTATATGAATTCTCAGGTGATTGAACTCTGCTGCATTCAAGACATCATATCATTTAGGACCTGCATTTTCTATTTCTGGAGTCATGGTCAAACCGAGCTGCACTTTTGGAGATTTCATTGCATAACACCTAACGGTGTCATGTTCTCAAATCTTTTTGAAATGTAATTGTTTTATTAACAATTAAGACAAACATGTTTTCACTACTATTTCCGCTGCAACTTTGAATGAAACTCCACCTTTTGAATTAACTTAACTTATTAAACGGCTCTAGTTGTTTAATCATCTAGAGGTCGTTCTATGTAATCTTCACTATGATCCATCTCGCTTGCACCCGACACAATAAATTACGGGGTGTGACAGTTTTGATCACAGCATCTTGATGGAAGTGACTAGGAGCAGATGGACTGTCCTTGATTTGATGTGCTTTTCTGATCAGATGTTGATTAAAGAAAAACAATACTCCACATACGGATGTTCTTATCAAGGCATTGTCTCCATCCTTAACAATGAGAACGGCATTCCTCCAGAATTTTTGAAGTAGAGAGTAGTTGATTGGAATATCAAGAGTCAGTGCATATCCTATAGGGAAATTTTTGAGGAATTTCATCATTGGTTGATAGGACCAAAATCTGTTCCCACTGGGTGTATAGAGCATAAGATTGTGAAGGTGAGGAACAGGGAATGTTGTATTTTCAGGTAATGGTGGAGAGAGTTTTTTAAAAGCATGGCTGAGTTTATCCTTTTTGATAAGGTATTTCAAAGTTCAATGAGGAAGAAGGATGTTGTTTAGGAATTTTACTTTTATGTTTCTTTTAAAGACATGGTGAGATAATGAAGTGAACAGAGGAGAGGGCAGAAGGATTTGACAACCTATTTTTATAGGTCATTATTGAATTTTTTTTTTTTTGTTTCCAGAAATTTGAGCTTTTTGTTTAAGAAGTCAACTTTTCAGAGAAGTTATTTGGGAGTACAGGTAGAAAAATGACAGGTAGTTATTGAACTGACTCCCCTTCCCCTTTTTTCTTTTTTCTTTTTTTTTTAATTTGCAGTCATGTTTAGCATCCCCAGCTTGCTTAGTAAAAATGAGAATCTCTTTTCATCTAAAGGTTTAGTAAAGATGTCTGCAAGCTGGAGTTCCGTTGAAACAAAGTACATTTCAATGTGTCCTTTTTCAACATGATCTTTGATAAAGTGACACCTGACATCAATGTGCTTTGTTCTTGAGTGATGAACAGGATTGGATGTGATGGCAATTGCACTTTTTGAGTCACAGAAAATTGGTATTTTAGAGAGATTTATCTCATAGTCTTTGATTTGGGTCTGCAACCATATCACTTGAGAGCAACAGCTAGCAGCAGCAACATATTCAGCTTCAGCAGTTGAAGGTGATACACAATTTTGCTTCTTAGATGTCCAGCATACTAACTTGCCTCCTAGCATTTGACAGCTTCCTGATGTGTTTTTTCTGTCTAGTCTGCAACCTGCATGATCTGCATCTGAGTAGGCTATTAGGGAAAAATCAGTTTCCTTGGGATACCAGATACCTAGTTCAGCTGACCCTTTTAGGTATCTAAAGATTCTTTTGACAGCTAATAAGTGAGACTCCTCGGGTTTACATTGATATCTGGCAAGAAAACATGTGGAGAACATGATATCAGGCTTATTTGTTGTGAGATACCGAAGTGAGCCTATCATACCTCTGTATGTGTGTTCATCCACATTTTTACCATCTTTGTCAGCATCAATTTTCACGTTTGTGGCCATTGGTGTTTTGAATGAGGAGCAGTTTGAGAGAGAGTACTTAATGAGGAGATTTTTGATGTATTTTGCTTGATTTATAAAAATTCCTTTTGGAGTTTGATTAATTCAGATTCCCAGAAAATAGTTTAGTTCTCCCATCATGCTCATTTCAAAGTTTGTTGTCATAAGTTCCTGAAATTCTTTACAAAATAATGGACACGTGGATCCAAAGATGACAACATCTACATAGATTTGTACAACCAAGAGATGACCTTTTCTTTCCTTTAAGAATAATGTGGTATCAATGGACCCCTTTTTAAAGTTGGCAGACAAAAGGAACTCCAAGAAGGTGTCATACCATGCTCTAGGTGCTTGTTTTAGACCGTGTAGGGCTCTTTTGATTTTACAAACGTGATTTGGAAATTTTTCATTTTCAAATCTGGGTGGTTGTTCAATGCGAACTTCTTGATCAATTTTTTCATTTAAGAAGGCACATTGAACATCCATTTGATAGATTTTGAAACCTTTGAAGGCTGCAAAGGCCAGAAATATTCTGACAGCCTCAAGTCTTACAACTGGAGCAAAGGTTTCATCGTAGTCTAATCCCTCTTGTTGACAGTATCTTTTTGCTACAAGCCTAGCTTTGTTTCTAATTATGGTACCTTCTTTGTCAGTTTTATTTTGAAAAATCCATTTAGTTCCTATAACAGATTTGTTGTTAGGTCTTGGAACTAAATTCCACACATTATTTCTTTCAATTTGTCCTAGTTCTTGTTGCATGGCTAGGATCCAGTGGGGATCCTGAAGGGCTTCTTCATAACTTTTTGGTTCTATTATACTGAGGAATCCAGCATAGAGACACTGATTTGCTGAGGCTGCTCAAGTTTGGACACTTTTGTTTTGATCACCAATGATTAAGTTTATGGAATGATCTTATGTCCACTTTGTTGCTGCATGAAGAGTGGCTAATTCTTCACTCCCAAGCATTAGGTCTGTTGTGTCAATGCCTTGACACTCTCCCTCAACTGATGGACGGTCAACTGATTAGGAGATCTCATTTACTGAATCATTTAGTAGCTCCGGAGTAGAGTTTTGTAATGTTTCTATAGTTGCAATTTTCTCAATTAAGGAGTGAGAGTCGGAGGTTTCATTATTTTTTTTGTCTTTTGAACAAGAAATCTTATTTTGGTTCTCAAACTTTTTGTTATCTTTGCAGTAATCTTTTGTGGTGGAGATTTTGGAAGGAGAGGAAAATAAGGGAAAGTCATTTTCCACATCAGAGTTTTCTTTGAAAAATTTGTTAGCTACTTCTTTATCTTTTTCTTGAATTGTTACTCTGGAAATGCATATATTTTTGTCCTCTTTATTAGAAGGTGTTATGCTGTTATGCATAGCCATTTTATTATCACTAAAGAACGCATTTATACTTTCGCTTAGCACTTGAGTTTTTAGAACAAACACTTTGTATGCTTTTGACTTGAGTGAGTATCCAATGAAGATTCCTTTATTGGCCTTTTTGTTGAGTTTTCCGAGGTAATCTTGATTGTTTAGTATATAGCACCCGCATCCAAAGACATGAAGAAATTTTAAGTTAAGAGTTTTCTTATTGATTGCTTGGTAAGGAGTTTGATTTATCCTTTTGTTGATGATTGATCTATTTTGAGTGAAACATGTTGTTGCAATAGCTTCACCCCAGAAGTAGATGGGAAGAATTGCGAAGGAAAGCATGGATCTGGCGGCTTCTACTAAAGTTCTGTTTCTCCTTTCTACTACCCCATTTTGTTGTGGGGTCATTGGTGCAGAGAACTCATGAGAGATGCCTTTGATGACTAGATATGTGTCTAGTTTTGAGTTTTTGAATTCGGTTCCATTGTCAGATCTTATTCTTCTTACTTTTAAGAGAATTAGTTTTTGTATTCTTCTTATAAAGTTAATAATAAGATCTGTTGTTTCACTTTTTTATTTCAAGAATTCGACCCATGTATATCTGGAGAAGTCATCCACCATAACTAGGATGTACTTCTTTCCACCAAGGCTCTCTGTGTTTATGGGTCCACAGAGATCCATGTGAATTAACTCAAGTGGTTGATTTCCAGATGTTTCTTGAAGACTTTTGTGAGAAGTTTTTTTTATTTTTCCCATTTGACAAGCTTCACATATTTCCTTGAATTTTGAGGGTATGGTAGGAAGACCTTTTACCATTTTTTATTTGCTAATTCTGCAATTGTTCTATGGTTTAAATGGGATAGTCTTCTGTGCCATAGCTCAGATTCTTTGTTAGAGGATTTTGAAACAAGACAGAAAGAGTCATTTGAAATCAGATTGTTGAAATTTATAAAGTAGAGACTCTGATTTATTCTTTTTCCGGTTAGATAAAGTTTACTGTCGCTTAGTCCAACAAGTTCACATTTATTGGAATAAAGAGTAAATTTAAAGCCTTTATCACATAATTGTCCACAGCTTAATAAGTTGTATTTTAGACCTTGGACATATGACATATTTTCAATTGTAACTTCACCATTGGTAATGGTTCCATACCCAATGGTTTTGTATTTTATACCATCACCAAAAGTGACGGATCTTCATTTTCTCTTCACATAATTGTTTAATAGTTTTATTTCCCCAGTCATGTGGGTAGAGCATCCAGAATCACAATACCAGATTTGTTGTATGTGATGCTCTTGACATCTAGTTTGACCCTTTTGATTGTTGTGAAGAATTTTTTCTGCTATGAGGCATAAAAGAGGTGTAGGAGTTTCCTTTTTGTGCCTTTCGATCTCAGAAAAATTTATTTCAGAATGATGCGATATGTTGGCTATGCAATCCATCAGGGAATCATCAACTTCTTTCGGAAGATTGGTAATTCTAGATATCCACTGTGGATGTTCCTCCCCAGCAAGCATAGGGAGGTTAGCTAGTGAGCCGAGATATTTCCCATTATTTTGACCTGAGAACATTTTAAAGAGCATGATCTTTGAATATTGATTATTTAATCTGCTCTGATACCAATTGTTGGGTCCCGTGAATGGCTCTTTAACAATGTTGGCACAATTTGATTTAAAAAAGTTAAACTAGTTGCGGAAAGTAAATCAAATTGGAAGACAGCAATTCATAAAAGGGTTATTCTGTATATCTCAAATGTAAATAATGGTTTACACGAGTTTATAGTATAACTATGTATCAACAGAAATAACCTTTCTTTGGGAGTGATGTTGGAATTGCTTTGAGAAGATATTGAATTGTATACTCTTTGTCTTGCTTTGTTTGGTGAAGTCAGCTTGCTATTTATATGGAAATGTAGCAAGTTGTATTTGGATAACGTGGTTCAGGACGGTTGAGGTTGGAGTGTGTCAGAGTATATAAAGATAAATTGAAGATATTCAATTTATCTCTTTTTCAACTGTCTTCAACTGCTTTCGTGATTAATGCCAAGTTGGCATTCATTTTTGTTTGTTCTTCACACAAAGGTAGAATTTGTTCTTCTCGTAATCTTTATCTTCTGATAGTCCAGAACTTCTTCAGGACTCTTCTTTGAAGACTACTGATGGTTCCCATTAGAAGCCTTCTACAGAAATGAGGATTTCGGTAGAATTTAGTCTGTACAGAACTACTTCGGAATTTCCGGAGTAGTTCTGTATGAATACAGAAATCATACAGAAATCTGTAATTCATACAGACTTTCATATCCTTTCTCTTTTAAGGATGTATCTTATCTTTTCTTCTAATACTTGACTGTTTTGTGTTACAGTTACATTGTGTTCTAACAGTGCAGCCATATGTCCAGGTCGACGAAATATAATAAACAAAATCATTATTTTCCGTAACTAGATTTTTTTTTAACTACAAACATTCGGTTATCCAGTGGTCACATCATGACAAACGATGTTACCCACGACACATTACGATCGCAGACTGTGCGAGTAACCAAGACCCTTTGTGTTGCACATCCATCCCAAAGGAAACCCACCGCCTAAATGTTCACTGTCGTAAAACCTCTGACCCACCTATAATTACTGAGAAATTTTTAGATAGTTATAAAAATACATGATTATCATAGATTATGTTTGTATTTATATATAATTTTTTTTAAAATTCAGCTGTGTAACACACGGGAATAAAAAACTAGTAACAAAATAAATGATAGTTTACCAACTAAATCTACTATAACGGGGACAAATCATATGTTATAATGTGATCGTGAATACGCCGCCACACATTCAGATTATTTAGCCTTTCTCTCTTCTTGATGGAAACATAGGAGGCTAAAAATAACAACAACGTACCTAGTAAAATCTCATCGAAAAGGTACCGGTACTCTTATGTTCGATTTGTACCGCTTCGATACGGTACCTATTAATGTAATGCATATCAAACCGATCATGTTACTTTATTACATGTCAAATAAGGAATTATATGAACTACGAAAGTTAGATAAATTGAATCTATACTATGAATGAGAAACTAACAAACGTACAATGAAATATATCTCGAGTGGATTAATAAACTAAAAAAACAAATACTGTTGTGTTGATTAACTGTCATCGCCGCCGTAACGCATGAACAAATGACGAATTATCAGTTATAAATTGTCGTCGTCGTCGCAACATGCGAGCACCATGCTAGTATATATATTATACACAAACAAATATCAGCATTTCCTTGTAGGATTTATTCTGAGATACCATACCAGGATTATTTACTACTTACTTCAATTAACTGGATTTCTTCTCCCCAAAAAGTAAGGAGTATAAATTGAAAAATGTTATATAAGGTTTAGAGGGTAATAAGGGTAAACAAATGAATGGACGAAAGAGGCTCAAAGTGGTAATCTAGGGGTAAAGTATGGATAATGGTATACAAATTTAAACAAGAAAAGAAAAAGGCTAAAAGTAAAGAGGTTTGTCCTAAATTTACCTCTATCATATTTGCTCGTTTCATTAGTCATAGTCTCATAATGTATACATAGATAAAAACCAAGTTCCTAGCAAGTGGAAAGCTTGTACTGCTAATAAAAATCTCACTGAGGAAACGAAATGGATAAGGGTTAAATATAGTTGACTGTCTATGCTTCCTCCCTCGTATTCGCACACATGCCTAGAGTTGTAAAGTGTATTATGGATAATGGACTAGCTTTGTGGTCAGGTGTCACGAGTTATGGAGTCAATACTGGACTAACTAAGTCACATGATAGCTTAAGTTTAAGCAGTGAAAAAGTTTGCACGCAAAAAGTTTGTAGAACTTGGAATACTTTTCAACTTTTCAATAAAAACATGCATACTCTTAGGTGAGTCTCTCGTCCGTCCGTCCCCCCCCCCCCCCCCTCACTCACACACACACACACACCACCACCACCACCACCACTTAAAATTGTACATTTTCCTCAATGTACTTAAGAACACTGCAAAACATAAGATATAAAGGAAAGAGAACGAGCCTGACTGCTGGCAAATTTGAGTTCGTAACTCTGACTTTGCGACTGTCGTTTGCTAACAAAGACATTTGCAAACAAAATTAAATGCAAAGTTTTAACATACCATTGTCAAGTCCTCATGTTCCTCTTGCCTCCACCAAGGTGACATCTTAATCGTAGTTGTTTCAAACCTCGTGGGCCCTTTTTTCGCTACCACACTTTTTGCATCGTGTTTTTTTCACTCGCTACCATCTGACTTCTCACACAAATCGTAGTTGTCTCAAACCTCGTGTGCCCTCCTTGTGGATAGGACTTTCATGACCCGTGATGGTTGGTTCACGGCAACATTGTTGTTGTTTGCTATCGTGTGATAGTTTTTGCATTTTTAAAGTGTTTTAAGTTTTTAAAGATTATATAGAAGTACTTTGACAAACCTAACACCTCCACCGTAGAATGTATACTTGTATTTGGGCCAAAAAAATAGTAAAAACTACTATATTATCGTTTTCCAAAGTTCAAAAATAATTTAAATGCTAGAACCGGTTCTTGGTGGGTTCGGGTAGGAACCGAGTATGGAACCGTTTTTCAAAAAATAGGTGAAGGGTTATGAAACCGACGGCTTCAATCGATTAGTGAACGTTTCCTTTGACATGCGGGTGCGAACCGGTTCGGTTCCATAGAACCAGATCCGGTTCTGGCTTAAATTTCTAACTCTACCTCTAGTGTTAATATGTAATTTGGTTAAATGATTAACGAAATCTTGTATTTAACCCAAAACCCGACTCAAAGCATCCGGTTACCCAAAACCAAAACAACCTGAAGCTAATTAGGGCCGGGTTTGGGTTAGACTTCAAATAAAATAAAAAAGACCCGATCAACACCCCTACTACTCCCAATACTAGCTCCGGGTTTAAAATTGGTTAAGAGACCATGTTCAGAGAGAACGTACAAGTAAATCACTGCATAGAACACAAGTCACCACCACAAAATACTACCACCTATATAAGAGCCCATGTTCAAAGCCAACCAACTTACAACTAAAACACTGCAGAGAGCACAAGTCTTGGTAAAGCGAATAAACCTAAACAAGAGTCGTTGCCACCATAAGTTAAACCAGATAGACCACCAAACTTAGCATAATTCAGTGTCAAACTTCAGAGATATCCCCATACAGAAAAGTTCTTGAGACAGCAACTTCGCACCATACGGCACACTCACCTTGATCACATCCTCAAACGAGTCACATATCCGACAATAGGGCCCACGAACCTTCTGACCACCTGGGACTGACCTCTGGATCACAGCAGCCATCCTCTTGCACCTTCTGCAGACATGCATCTCTGAGCAGTCAGAGAGGGTGAAAAGGCGCTCGTGAAGGTTCGCTGATGCTCCATGGGCTATGAGACAGTCCCGCTCCATCTCCCCGAACTTGATCCCGCCGAACCTTTTCCTGTCTGCCACCGGTTGCCGGGTGAGAGGGTGTACAGGACCTGTGTTTCTGAACTTCACCTTGTCCTCGGACATGTGGACCAGCCGTTGGTAAAAAGTCGGCCCCATGAAGACAAGGGACTTGACCATTTCACCGGTCCGCCCGTTGTATATCCTCTCATTACCCCATCTTGAAAATCCAGCCCTAAAATTTAAAATAAAATTAGAAAAAAGAAAGAAAAAAAAACTCAGTGACCACGATTAAGACGTTAGTGAAAGAGATTATGCTTCTACCTGTGAAGCTGGTCGGTTATGACATCAACGGAAAGGGAAGAAAAGGGGGTCGCATATCGTTGTGAACCACCTAAGGCGATCCCCTTGCCCAAGGCAGATTCCAGCATCTGCCCGGGAGTCTGTCTAGAAGGAAAAGCATGTGGGTTGATCACAATATCAGGAACTATTCCTTGCACAGTGAATGGGAAGTTTTCTTGGGACTCTAAATAACCCAAAACACCCTTTTGCCCATGCATGCTTGAAAATTTGTCACCAAGACATGGCGAACGCACCTTAAACAGGCCATAACATGAATCAGCAAAAAATTAAATAAGATAAATCACATGAATTGTAACTAAATTACCTGTCTCAGAGATACCACAGCAAAGTTCTTTCCTTCATCATTTGCTGACAGTACAACCTTTTGAACCATTCCTCTTTCAGTGTGTTTCAGTTTCACACTATGGTCAGACCCAGCTTCTGTAAATTTCCCGATCACTATATCTCCACTTTGCAGATTGGCACCAATAAATGGAAACCCGTCATCATCCAAGCTGTCAACCCGTCCAATTTTACTTTGTATCTTGCCAAAATTGACGGCATCATCAGACTTGATCTTCTTCCCCAAAGCTTCCTTATTATCCACTTCCTCTTTATAACTTCTAATGTGTTCTGATCGAAACATACCACGGTCTAATGAAGCACGGTTCATAACCAACGAGTCCTCTTGGTTGTAACCAAGATGAACATTAACCGCCACAATAGCACATTGTCCGTTAAAGAACTCGGGTCTTGGGATCATACCTTTTTGCCTTTGACCAAACGGTTGACTTTTCTCAAGACAATCAGAAAGCACAGTTTTAAAAAGAGGCCTCTGGGGGTAGAATAACTGATGAGAAAGAGTGTCGACTCGGATATCGGGATTTGTGCATGAGTAACCAATTGCTTGCTGACTGTGTTTTTGGGATTGAAATAAGACTCTTTTGGCGTGATCATGATTAGCGAAGGGGATAATGCCACAGCTCAAACCTAACATGAATGACATGTCTAGTTCACAATGTGTGTATTTTCTGGGGTTATGATCACCGTTTTCCAGGAAAAGATATTTGATGTCCCATGCTGTGCAGCAATCTTCTTCTTCTTCAGGTCCAATTAGTTCAACAACTCCATTATCTAGAAGATCTTGAAAAGAGTGCCCTCCACCTTTTAGAAGTTTAATCTTGTGCAAGTTTTTAACAACTAGAAGCGGACGCAAAATCCTTCCAGCGTCACAAAATATCCGCACTTCTTTATGCTTAGCATCTCTTTTTATTTCAACCTGGGACAAATTTCAAAAAAATAAAACATTAATTATTAGATCCTAAGGTAAACCTGATTGATATAAAACGTTTTAAAAGCTGTATAAAAAGTACCAACCAGATGAGGTACTTGATTTTTACGGCGCCTGCTCCTGAATTCAGCTACAAATGATGCAGAATTTTTGCAAGTCCCGACCCAATCACCATTAACAAAAATTTTATCCATCCCAGCGAGTGAACTTGATGTATCATCTACCAATTTATCCATTCCACAAGCTATCAATATATCAGAAAACTGTTCACGAATTGCTGTTGACACAAGAGCAGTGCCAGCCAAATTTTTTACCAACCCACAATTTTCACCATCAGGGGTAGAAAGGTAACATATCTTTCCCCAGTGAGAAGGGTGTCTACAATCACCAAACAAAATATAGTTGACAGTTAATACAATGCATCCAAATCTACTCAATGTATGAGAAAAACAAAACCAAAGACTCACAGTATGAATTTTAAGGTCAAACTTGTGTCCTTTTGGATTCAGATTCTATGAACGACCAAAATTTGGTTAGAATATAATCGTTTTTCAGTGGTTGGGGTTGGGTCCAATGGCAAAGCCAAATGATTTAAGGTGGTGAAGGCTCCCCTTGAGGTCAAGGGTTCGAGCCCTGTCTATGACGGATTGGAGTAGTTTTGCCATTCAATATATATAAATGTTTTCCCTTGCTAGCTGTAACATCTGTAATGAACTTAAATTAATGTTATCTAACAATCAACATGTTTGTGGTACTTACAAAAGTTATAATGTATTTGAATTGGAAAATTAGTTTGTTGTTCCTTATTATATGGTAATATAATAATAATATATTCCACTTAAACAAATTAGTGTATAGGCACCATGTCTTGTATATGGGATCTATCAATAGAGGGTCCAAATTTATTAAGATCATGAAAGAACTATACTCCAGATTAACATATGATTTGCAGTTAAAATAGCACAATGTAAAGCATGGAAATAAGTACTATGGCATAGATTGGGTACAGGGAAAATATTGAAAAAGAAGATCAAGCACCTAAAGTAACAATGTTTGATAGAAAAAGAGATACAAAAATGAAGTTAATAAGAGACAGAAAATGAAGTTATTAACTATCTGTATTTAAATACTACTTGTATACATAAGCATATCTTTTGATGAACAAAATTTGATAGTTTTGAGGGGATAAAAAGGAGAACTTTTTTCTGAGCCGCAAACTCACACCCTACAGACCGACACCCTAGCCCCCGACGGCAAATTGGGCTACTTTATAATCTTTTGAGATGGCTGAGTAACATGTCAAAATTGGTAACTTTGGTCCATGCATTGACCCAAATCCTTTTTGTCCAATTTTTCAAAAATTTAATGTAAATAATTTGTCAAATACTATGGCCTAAAATGATAATAATCTAATTTTTTTAGTTAAGCGATTTGGTAAGTTGTACTTATAATGAAAAGTACTTTGGCAACCCATTTGACCCATTAGAGATCAAATATAACCATGATTGACCGATCGTAAGTAAATGGGTCGAAGTTGTCACCTCTGCTACTTTATCAACAAAAAGATTAAAAATCAGGCTAAGAAAACAAGACAGAATGTGAATTTAAGAAATGACACAAAATCAAACTTCAATAACTTACGGGTATCTTGCATCTCCAGCCTTCCCAGCATATAAAACCTGCTGGCGTGTCCTTCTCATATCAGAAATCATTTGCAAAGGATTTGCTCTCCTAAGCGTAGCCACAACACCAGAAGTCTTCTCCATGTTTTTGTAGGGATGTGACCATGAGCCAGTTGAGAAAGCCCGAGAAAGCCCGTTTGTAATAATCGCAGCATCCAAATAATGCTCCATTGGATGTACAGTTCGACCTGGATAAAGATCCCTTTGTATTGACTTCACCATTCGTTTCTCAGCATGTTTAAGGTGAATTTTTAGCTCTCTTTCAAGTAACTCACCAGCCAATTCCAACCTTTTGTTCCTGAAATCGTCTTTATTATCAACTTTTCTTTGACCCAAATAACCTTCAAGAAGACATTTGACCATGTACCCAAGGTACCTAGCTTTTCTACTAAAGCCAGTGATATTAGGAAATAAGTAGTTTTCAATGCACTCATTAACAGACTCTGTAGGTGGAAATCTGCTATCTTTCAGAAGCTTTTCAACATGTTTTAATGCATTTCGCCCTTTGCGGAATTCATCACACACCTGATCAGCAGCGTGAATGGACGCTATCAAAATATTGACAATATTTCCATCTTTGATGTCAGCATCAATCAAGTTAACCACTTCCTTATCTGATGATACCCCAAGGGCAAAAAACAGAATCCATATTGGAATATCCATCAAACTTAAGATGTATACTGTTATCACCTGTGAACCACCTCCAGTATCTTCAGAGTCAGTGTCAGATGTGTCTGCCAGTTTCACATAAACCCTTTTTCTTTTGTTAACTGAGCGATACATTACCCGCCAGTTTGGGGTACCCGCAACCCAAACTCTATTAAAGCCAAGCTGTTCTTGAGCAATAAAAGTCTGCAATAACATTTTTGAAACTTTAGAAACTATATATATAACTATGGCATGAAAAACTAAGTTCATCATGAGATGAATTAAAATACTGAATACAACAACAACAACACCAACCAAACCCAGTAAAATCCCACCAATAAAAGTTACTGGTAGGGTCTGGGGGAGGGTAGATGTAGGCATGCCCTTCCTCTATCCCAAAAGGATAGAGAGGCCGCTTTCAAAGAGACCCTTGACTCAAGGCTGTGATAAAGGTGGAACCCGACACCTGAAAAACAAACAAACACCAAAAGAGGTGGCTAAACTAAAAAAAAAAAAAAAAAAAAAAAAAAACTAAGCTGAAAGCATTAATACACAACAGATTATAAACATTAGAAAGGAACATTAAAACCTAGATACACGAAACAAACATAGGCCACTATAAAAAGGTAAAACTAATTTTCTACGATTATGAAAGTTTTATATTGTCACCTTCTCAGCTCCTTTAATTATGAAATAGCCACCTTGGTCATAGTCACAGTCATCTTTATCAGCTCCACACATCCAACATGAGTCAGACTTAACCATTATAGGAATACTCCCAATAAAAACGTCACGCTCTTCAGTTTCTAAGGTCTTCTTGTCCAGATATTTCTCTTTTCCAGTTTTGAATTTGTCACTTCTAACAAGCTCTTGAGTATACACCTGTAATGTTATATTATTACCACATATTCACATATCAAATCCACAAGAGCAATGATAAGGCATCAGATAATACCATACCATAAGCATGTGTATGCTTTCTTAATTTTGTTTACAAATTTAGAACCAAAAACAAGAAATGAGTAGCATTTGCATATGTCTGAATACTTAAATTAAAAGCTTGATAATTGGTTACTTATACTTTGAACACCATGCTTCTCATGATAAAGATGTGGTTCTAAATTAGAATGACAAAAGAAAACCCGAAACCTTTTTGGGAATATAGACATCTCACAAAAAGATCTCAACTTAATTACCACTACACAGCAGAGGTGACAAAATGGCTGGAGTGGGCGAGTTGGGTAAAGAATTACATGGTTTCAAAGCAAAACAGGCTATTTTTGCCACAGGTTAAGTTAGCCCGGAACACTTTCTCCAAAACATTAATGTCTGTGAAACTAGTTTGTATGATATGATTCGCAAAATTATATTACTTTGATGATAATCCTTTCCTTTAAACAAAATGATTTAGGAGACTTTATGCATCTGAAATTCACTTTGGGCGACTTTTGACAGTTGGACTCATTAGACCAATTTTCTTTTCACATACTTTTATTTCATTTTGCATGGTATAGATAAAATACACTCCAAACAATCCATTCATAAGTAAAGGGACAAAATTGCCCCTCTAGGTTTAATGGAGTGCACTGCACAAATAAATTTGTTATGCATCGCTATACAAACAGCATTTAATTATGTAGTGCACTACATTAAACCCATACAAAATTAAAGATCACTCAAAAGCAGGAATAGATACATCATACATCCATCATGACAAGAGTTGACCACTTTGAAATCTATAAAAGCAGTTCTGTATCATTTTATCACCTCTTTTGTGAACTGAACTTTCATTCTGGATGAATAAGTCATGTTCTGAAGACGAGCATGTCTTGGCAAGAACTCGAGCTTATCTTTACCAGTATCAGCTAAAAATTTATCCCCTGTCCAAAACCAAGGGCGCTCAAGAGTGACTTTCCCGAATTTGATCGAAGCAAATCTCCATTCCTGATCACCCTTCTTTGAGGGATCATACCCTGGTTCAACTATAATCTCGCCCATGGAGTCGAAAACGTTCTGAATTCCATCTTTGATAAACTCATTGTAGGACTTGATTTGGTGACTAATAAGACCGTAATGTTGGAACATTAAGGTCGCTGCCCTTTTACTGAAATTCTTCAGCGTAAGTTCATCAAAATCTCTGACTGATGGTGCATCCATCATATCATCATCATCATCATCTTCGTCTAAGTCGAGATACGCCGCTCCATTCGAAGGCTTCTCCTTGTAGCTCGGTCCTGCTTCTTCCATTATATCTGAATGCAGTAGATCAAACCAATTATTTCAAGCTTATAGATGCAAATGCAATACACAAGTAGCTCAAAAGTATTTCCTAACCGATTGCCAAGTAATTCTTTAAGTAAATTCTTCCGTACGATAATTAGGGTTTTACATACGTTTTTGGTCTTATATAGCTCAAAACCCTACAAATGTTCAACATACGAAAATGAATTTACAACCAGCACAGAAACGCCTTACAACTTAAGCTTCATTTCCGATGAAACAATCACGCATTCGCTACATTTCAAAACGTCAAAATCACGAAGCGCGAAAATCAACTCGTCATCTGAATATTTAAGCTACTTCTTCACATGCAGTTACAAAATTGTTAAGGTAAATTGTTTTAGCAATCCGATCTGCCTAACCCTAACAAATTACAACAATATACGCGGTTGTTGATGGAATTTTGGAGATGTACTTACAAAAGAACTTGGAGCTTGATGAGTTTTCAGCTAGCGTCGATTTCTTGAGAGCCAGAAACGAAATGCAGTACGATTAATGAAATGGTATTGGGGAAGATTTGGAGAGGGTTTTCTCCGAGGACGAAGAGCGAATGGTTTGAAGCGTCACGAGTAGGCAGCACAACACACTCTCGGAATATGAAAATTATTTAGTGAATTACAAAATGTCATGATGTATTTTATTATGGGACCTACTATTCAGACACCCCCTTTCAAAATTCATACTCCTAAACTAGGGCTGTTTGATCAAACCGGGGTGGTTTGAATAAAACAAATCCGTCAGATCAGTACAGTTTCCAGAAAACGAGGTTTGACCAAAAAGTAAACCGGGGCTTATAGCTCAAACCGCCCCGGTTTGTTCTTCATTTAATTTTTTTTTTTTGATGAAAAATAAATGTGGCTTTTTGCTTATCCATTTCTTGGTCGATCTCAGGCATCAGTAAGATGATTTATGGTCTTAATACCTGATAATTTATAAGTAACATTCTATATCACTTGTTCTTATTTTCAACATTAATAAAAGTTAAAAGATTAAAGTTAAAAGAATCATGAAAAAAAAAACCTAAACCGGGGCTGTTTGATCAAACCGGGGCTGTTTACTTTTGTCTTTATTCAAACCGGGGCTAATTGATCAAACCGGGGCAGTTTAGGGTGTTAAATTGGAATTTTGGGGTGTCTGAGTAGAATGGGCCTTTTATTATTAATAGAAAGAGTTAATTACATTTTGCGTCATCATGTTTGTCGTTTGTTGCCACCTAAGTTCAAGTTCAGGTTTCAGGTTATTAATAAATCTTGCATGAGGTTTGCATTTTGTTGTTAACTGAGTCCCTCTTACTAACTGTGTTAGATTTTTCTGTTAAATAAAAAAGCATTTAAATCAATTTACACACGAGGGACTATTTCTGTAAATTAGTAAAGATATTAAATACAGGGATTGTTTGTATAAATCATATAAAATAACTAAAATATAAATTATATTAAAAGTGAGCCCACTACACTTTCACCAAGCACTTGACCTAATTCCCCGCAGGCATGGTATAGAGTCAAACCCGCGGCCACGGGTGGAGTCGGTGGAGGGAGAAAAGAACCCGACAACATCAACGACAAGCTCTCGGATCACTACTTCCAAACACGTCATTCCTTCCGGCGATCCATGGCGCGACGCTAGACTATGCCGACGGGTCTGAATCTGGCGCTAATTAAACCCCAGCCGACCTACGATTCATCCGGTACCATCGGTAGACCCGCGCTGGATCTCCGACTGTCTCTATCCTCTTTGCTGCGAAATTTTAAGCTCATTTTGATTTTTAGTTTTATTTTCCTCTCTGATAAGATTTAAATCATCTTTTTCATGAATCAAGATTTTGAGTAATTTTAGGCAATTAGTTTTTTTTTTTTAATTTATATGATACAAGAAATTTACCTACCCGTGCGTTGCGACGGGTGTCAGAATAATAGTGCAAATACAAAGACGGGTGTTGGAAATACCATAAATGTGAAAGAAGCAATAAAGTCGTACTCATCTCAAACAAAATATACACACTTAACAAAATACATACACGAAAGGTCATGCATTTGTCATTGTGTGTTTTGTGTTGTTTTTTATAATACAAAAACAATAAATATTGCAAACTTAGATGAGAATTTTAATTCACTCTTCAATGTTATCATCACAATAAACATGAAAAATAAGGATTAACCAAATGAGGTAGAATTTAAGATTCGTTTTAACAATAAATTAGTTAAGTTTATTTGCAAAAAGAATACATGAAACATAATAACACTGCAATAAAAAAAAGGATTGTTTCTTAGTAGCAGCCATCATCACTACCTCTCAGTATTCAACCAACACTCTAAAAACTGCATAAAAGTCATCTTCTATTATGAATATTTATTAAGTGACTATCCATATCTCATAACCCCTATTTCATTATCATTTATCATTATGTTGTATTAATATCATAGCCCTATAAATAGTGACATTTGTATATGATCAATAGTATGAATGAAATGAGTTCTCCCATATTCTACTCTAGTCTCTTTCTCTCTATGTTCATATCTTCCTATGTATATATATATTTAGATGGCTAATGGCCTTTGTTATTCAACACGTTATTAGCACGAATTGCTTTTTTTTTGGAGTTGATCAAGTTATTGATGCATGGCATCTTTTACATAAAATAAATAAATAAAATCCCTTCAGATAATTGGTTCTTAATTAAGAATTATTAAGTTTTGGTGCTTAAATATTTAAATTTGAATTTTAGATGATTTGGTGGAACTTTGGTTATTATTTGATAAATACAAGTTGAACTATTAGCGCGTTGCTGCTAGAAGCCCGTTTATTCGTGCGGTGATATCCAACAGCCCTTAAACACCTCATGCAACTCGTAACAGAACGACCCTCTGACTTCTCCTCCTTTGCAACACATTGAATACTTCGGCCTGCGATTCTGAGATGAACTACTTAAACGTTCTGCAAACCAAAACAGAGCACCACAAATAATAACAAATATTAGTACAGATGCCCGAATTATATACAAAGCAAAAACATAGTTGTTTAGGATGCATCAAACCAAGTATTAAAATAAGAAACTACAAACCTAAAAAGATTAAACTTAACAAATCCATTCAGAACTCAACTCATACAAACAATTTAATAACCAAACTTTTAGCATATAGAAAAACTCACAGTTCTGAATCCACCACCTCAACAATATGTTATATCCAGCAAAGTCGTAGTAATATGTTGGGATATCTGCTTCAGGTATTGGTAAATAGTACCTTGAATTAATGAAATATGAGTGAAAAAGTAACAGGGAGTAAAAATTAGTCAAGCCTACTACTTACGTGAAAGTAAGTGGGATTAGTTGGCTACTATACTCTATGGTAGAAAATATACGTTATTAGAACATGTAAAACTAACCCGCAATAGTAAACGAACGTAACTTAAGAACTGTGCCAATTGTTTGATTTGTTTACCTGTTTTTTGTGAGAGCTAATAAAAAGATGTTTATTTGGGCTTTTTCGACCCTTCAAGTGGTATTCCATTTACAAAAGAAGAGCCTAGGTGAAGCATATTATACATTCTCTTGAAGTTTAGGCTTCTATTGCATCTACAAAATATTTGCTTAGACAACCATCTATGTTGTTGCAACACTTAAGCTTGGTTCCAAAAGTTACAGCCATGTTGCCTTTTTCATCCTGCTACTGAGGCTCTTTGCCTTTCATTTTTTTAGTTGTCTACATGATCATCTGGTTGTAGTGCAATGTTAGAGCATGAATATGTATTCAATATAGTATCAGTTATCGATAATGGTTCATGTCTAACAAACATTAACATCAAAAGGCAGTGTAATAATTGCATTTAAATGGCAATATAAGACCTAAGAGCATCCATACGTAGCTTAAATAAAGAAAGCCCTAAAAATATAATGAGTTGGACAGTAAATATATAAGAACTTACA
Organism: Deinandra increscens subsp. villosa; assembly: GCA_039602395.1. NCBI lineage: Eukaryota > Viridiplantae > Streptophyta > Magnoliopsida > Asterales > Asteraceae > Deinandra > Deinandra increscens. The sequence goes on from JBCNJP010000012.1 coordinate 59,405,640, forward strand.
TAGAAAAACTTAAAAACAACTACTTGGAGTGGCCTGAAAAAAAAACTTATAGGTCATGACAAAAAGCATCCATAATGAAACTATACCGTATTAAGATAGATAATTCACTAATAAATATATAGGCTCAATAAATTGCCAAAGATTTCATATCACACCCTTCAGAACATTAGACCGAAAAAATCAGATAAGAAGACAGGAGTACACAGGACTTACATTGATGGCATAGGGTGCATAGAAGCCACTCTCTTTCGTAACCATAATCAACCATCTGTTCAAACCTCAGATTCACCAAATGTTTGTATCAAATTGGTAAATACTTATATTTGTAACTAAGCATTGCAAAGTGATGGACCCTTTACAAATATAAACACATGTCTAACAAAAACATGCTAACACAGGACAGGGTCTAACTATATGTATAGTATTGACATCTATATGCTGAAGCTGAACAACCTAATCATATATATACACTGGTAGAAGTCAGACATCAAAAAGATATGGAAAATACCACACAAAGGTACCTGTAACAGAATGTAGTGAAAAAAAAAGCAATAAGAAAAAATTAATAGGTTAAAAGCCTACATATAAAACACATACCATATAGATGTCGCATCATGTTCCTCCCATCACTATGGTACCTCAATTCAAGCCATTTTATATTACCTTTGTAAAATTATTTGCTCCCCCAGGTTCTCTTAAACAATAAGATACTGGCATTACTGCAGCTTTGCAGCTTCCGCAGATGCATCATCTCCCTGTAACTTTTTTGAACTTATTTGCTACCTTTTTTAAACTTATTTCCTGTATTTATAAGATTTTCCTACAATGATCAAAGGCAAAGTCCATAAAACTCTTTTACCTTCTCTTTTCATTACATATGAAGCGCCAAAGCAATAAAGTAGTAGAATTCTTCACCCAAAACCCAGATAAAGTCTTCTAAATTAAATACACAATAGAAAATCAAGATGATATAAGAGAAGCTATTAGTTAATTTGTTCAATAAACATACTTCACGACAGTAACCCTATACAAATTCGACAAAAGAGGAATCTCAAATCGGTATGTGAAATCGAGTTGTAAAATTGAAAGAAGAAGAGAAGATAAAGCATGCCTGGATTCTTGATGGGGTCTCTCCTGGGTGTGGTTGCGCTTTCATCGACCATTATTTTGACTGCAGATTCTTGAAAGCTTTGCTCACGAACAATGATCCTGAATCGATCGTAGAAGGAACAAAATGGATCAAAAAGGTAGATATAATGCATGCGTCAAATCGATGAACTGATAAACTCATAAACACGCCACTTGAATTGGGGCTAAAACCTGTGAACAGGAACGAATCGAAAAGCGATAACCAAAAAAGAAACAGAGAGGAGGAAGTAGATCACCGTAGAAGCCACTGGATGAAGAAATCGATTGGAGGCGGCAACGGAGGTTAAGTAAAGCTAAAGAAACAGGAAGATTGGTTTCAAGTATCAGGTCCTCCAATGGCTAAGGCTTGCGTAAATAATGAATCGACCTCATACGGGTACAGTTTAAATCACCACTGTGGATCGTCCTTCAACCACTGTCCTCGTCCTTCAAACACTGTTATAGGTAATGTGTGCAGGTCCTTCAAGCATGGGTTGGGTGGGGTATGAAAAAGTTACCCGTCCAAAAAGAATCAACCTCATGAAGCAAAACACTTGTACGCGGCACTGAATGAGTGATACTTGACAATGCATTAACAGCTTGTAAATGGTGCATCATAGGTTGTACAATAAGTTGTGCTGAAAGAATTTGTAAACCAAGCATAAAAAATGGTAACCTTCATTTGCATAAGAGGTTGTAATGTGAGCATCATGAGTGGTACTTTATGTTGTGTATTGTATTATAGTTAAATTTAAAGTTCACATTTAATTTGGTTTTTAATTGAGAAAACTTTGCAAGTTAGAATTTTAAATGAGGAATTATAAAAGATATGGTGCTTAATGGTTTTTATTTGTGAGTTTTAGGTAATTGGATGGTGCGTGATGATTTTAGAAGAAAACTGCAATTTACGGATTTGAAATCGAAGCTCGGTTACAAAAGTTATGCTTGATTAAAGAAAAAAATAATAAATGATAACAGCAAAAGCAGCAGGTGGCAGCCCAGTCCCTATTTTCGGCCCAGCAAACAGTCGCATCCAGTCCAAGCCCAGCAAAGCTGCAGCAGCCCAGCGGAAAAGAGGAAAAAAAATCGGTTGAAGCCAGTTTCGAACCCATAACCTCTCTGTCATCCAGCGAGACTTTGACCAACAGGGCAGCAAGTTATTGTTGACCTGATCCTGTTTGCTTCAAATTTATTTACTTCTAGACCAGGCCCAGTTTCAGCCAGCGACCTGTTACATTTCCAGCCCTATCTTTCTCATATTTAAACCATGTTAGATGCCGTTTTTTGCAGCCTTCACGCCCTAAAACCCTAATAAAACCCCATAATACATCTGGAATCATCTTGGAAGGAAAAAGGGTCAAGATCAAGGCTTTTTGAGAAGAAATTTGAAGATTTTATCTCTTGCGGGTCGGATCTTTAATTCGGTTCTTCATCTTTGAGCTTTTTGATCTTTTTCTTCACCATGGTCAGTCCCAAGATTAGATTTTTATTAGTTTATATCATGTATCTTGGCTGATTTCATAGTGTATCACTTAGATTAGACGAATCTAGGCCCGTTTGACCCGTTTAGGATGAATTTTTACCATGACTTTGTGTTAAATTGCTTCTGATGATGGTTTTGAATGTTTATAATGATAAAGTTTGCTGATTTGGTTTTGGTTAATGATGGATCATGTGGATTAATTTCCATATTTAGTAGAACTACTAGTATGTGTTGATTTATTTATTATTTAATGGTTGACTTTTATTGGTCAAACGTTTGATGCTTGATAGTAGAACTCCTACTTGATGGTTTATCATTGATTTGGGGCTGATTTAGTTAATATCCTTATGAGATAGGTTTGACCGAATCGTTTCATAGGCTAGAAGCTTGTTTTACATCGTTTAATAGGATAGATTGCTTGTGAACATAAGATTCAATGCTATTTATTCATGTTTAGCGGTTTCTAGGTCATAAACGTTTAAAATCATCATCGTTGCATGGTATAGGTACTATATAGAGAGACCTCTCGCGTAGTTTCCAATTTCATGTAGGATTAGGTTACTTTGACCGAAGTAGCTAATCCGTTAGGCAGTTTTCACAGTTTTGCTATCCGTGCTTTATTTAGGATTTCCAGATTATTTGGGATGTGTCTATAGTCCTAGGTAATCCAGTTTTCCATATTAGAAGATAGTGTTCATGGTATTAGTCATCCGAGGGTCCGAGCGAGTCTAGAGGAGTCGAGTCTAGGTGATGCATTGCCTCTTCCTGATTTTCAGCGTGTTATCTGGTTTTTAGCTGTTTTGTCAGTTTTAGTTATTTAGCTTAGATTTCAGTCTAGTGCACCATTTTCATTTCATCGGTTAAATATTAGCAAAGATCCAGCATCGGGAGCCTGTCATCGCGTCCACGGATTGATATCCGGTTCTTACCAATACTATATTGCATACGACGGGTTCACTGTCCTGGTGTGTAGTTTGGTCGCTTGGTGATTACCATTTTAAAACTTGACCATATTTTTATAGATACAAAACGACACATCAGTTATCATAAGATAATCAAATTTGTCTGATTAATTTGTCTTTGTTCTTCTATTGACTCTTAAACAAAATCCATATTGTAATTCATACAATCTTGGATTGCGTTAGAGGTTTTATTATCTTAAAATCTTTAAGATTTTATATCGTAACTAATACACTTTTGGTGGGTTAAATCTAGATTTATATATATTGTTTCAATACAATTATAGATTTCACTAAAATTATTTTAATTAGTTTAGTATAAATCATAGTTATTTTTATTTGCAAATTATATTCATGGTTTATACTAAAAGGGTTATTTTCACATTATAAAAAAATGTCATAAATTGATGTTCTTATTATTTAATGGTGTTTTATTATCACTTTGTCAAACTATTTAATGGTGTTTTTATTATCTAATGAATTTGATGTTTGATATTCATAACATTAATTATATAAGAGTTTTATGATTTATAAACATTAAATATAATAAAGAAACTTATAACAATATGAAGATAATAGTGATCTATTGTTATATAGTTTATTTCATTTCTATGTTTTAGTATCTTAACCTTGTTGGTGAATTGCTTAATGTTTTGCACGTTGTGAATGTTGTTTCACTTTATGACACATATTACATCTTTATGTATAAAATATTCATAAAATTATCGGACAAAATAATTCAAAGACCAAATTAAGTTGGTATAAAATCACTATAATAAAAGAGTACAGGAAATGTCCGGATATGACACATGGAGTCTCATACTTTCTATATCTCATCATCATTATATTGTCATATTATGAGTATAAAACCATATTGTAAATAATATGATATCTAATGATTTTATTACAAGTATATAACTATTACCTTGTTATTGAGAGTTAAATCATATATTTTGGTTTATATGGTGGTATTGAATGTCGAAATACATTTAAATGTTAATAACATTGGAAATGCGTATGCTTTGATAATTGAATTCACACTTGTCATTTGAAACAAATTGATAAAGATGTACGAACACCAGAAAATGATAATACTACCAAGCTCATTACGGTTGGATTCAGCTAAGATTGATAGACTTCAAGTCTATAGTGGAGTATAACTTTTGGATGTTTATAATCACCCACAATTGGTTCTATGTGGTGGAAACATTATTGGTAAGGAGATGACGAAAATAATGAGCTTCTAATGAAAAAAAATCATGAGACTCATCTCGTTGGTAGAACCCCATTCCCAGAAGTGAATGTGGGCATGAGACAACATATAATGACAAGTCATGGTTATGGTCTTCTCATGTAATGACTAAAGTAAAAAGTCTTGGTTGTGGTCGAGGATACGATAACAAATGGAGAGATTATCATTATGTTCAGATTAAAAACAACATCCACATGATGTTATTCTAAATGCTATCATAGCTAGTAATGAATATATATAACTAGACCAAAGTTATGGTGTATTATTACTCACATATTATAAACCACTTGTTATTAATTCATTATTCCATAACTTTTTGTTATTTTGGTGGGAGTTATGTAATAGTCAAAGTGATAAGACGTGAGCATCTCGAATCATATAATTTTACTATAACTCATGTTCATATAAAGACATGTTATAACATCATCTATTGTACAATTTGATTTTATTATGCATCTCATTAACAATATGCTATCAATTATATAGCACTGGATAAAATGATTAAAAGACAAGTTGGGTTTTATTATCACAATCTCTCTACAGGGTATAAACATGTTTTATAAAACGATATGTTATAAATTTAAGAATTACATGTTTTCACATTATAACATGTCCTTTGGATGCTTTAAATTATTCATGTAAAGGGTACTAGAATAGAATAAATAAAAGACCCATTTGTGGGTTATTGTTACTCTCATGAAATTTTTTATAAATGTGCTTAGATGATACTCGAAGTTTCATGCTCCTTAAATCTCATAAACGATTTATATAAGGCCATAAGATCTAAGGCCAGTAAGTCTTAAATGATTCAGACATATATATACTTCTCAATTGATATTATATAAAGTTAAAGAGAAGATTATTATGAGAAAAAATCGGACAAAGCAATTTTTGTTTACATACATTTAGTATGCTCATGAAGTATCAATAGTATGTAAAGGTATGTAAGGATTTCATATCCATATGCCAGAGAATATCATGAAACCTGTTTGGTTTTTTTTTCCATTCCTTGAAGTGGATGTTAATTTATATTCGTTGGTGTAATGATCATGATCATGAATGTAATTGAAGAGATTGTAATGATATTCATGACGATAATGTGATCGACCACCACAGTGGCAAAAGAAGAGAATGATCATATGAAAATAAAGAGTGAAGATCAGAAACATGACATTACATGAATGTTTGAATGAATACATCATTCTCTTGTATTTTAGTCGCTTATTAAATAAGCATGGGTGCGACTAAAGCATATACGATCATAAACCGAAAGTTTATAGATCATGATTATTTTATTGGCATGACCGGTTAGACCACACCGAGTCAATGATGATGTGAAACATATTGAATGTTAGAAGATTCTTCAAATTGATAACGAACATGTAATATTTGCTCTTTAGGGAACTATTTACCGATTAAGATGGGTGTGAATCCATAAGTGATCTGGAAGTGATATAGGATATAATGATATATATATATATCCTAAGTTATATACCATTTAGTGTTATAAATCGATGCATCGTCTAAATGGTTATCAAATTCGCAACTTGAAGGTTGCATGATTTGTGGCTTAGCTAATGAGATAGTAAGCACACTCTTCCAAATTATCATATTTATTTTGGTAATATTAATGGTGAATATAATCCCCAAGTTACAAATGATTATTGGAATAAGTGTTGAACTTCATGTTGTTTAAGTTTATACACGAATTGCTTTTGTTGCAGACGGTTACCAAACGTCTGCGATTGATTGCAAAGCCAATAATCATGAGAGAAAAAGTTTATATTTCTATTTAAAGTGCATGTGATTTTACTTGAAATCACATTAATTCATATCAGGCCAATAAGTCATAATACTTCCTCCCCGTTATAGTGGTTTATGGTCAGTTTCAATATTTCCCATCTTATATTTTTTGTTATGTGATATATATTGAAATTGCTCCACCACGAAGCACAAAGATGAGGCGCCAAAGGATGTTGGGAATAAATGTTGGGTATAAATCACTACCAATAGTGATAAATTTATTTTTAACCTAGAATTATGTTTTCAGGAAACAACATTCCCAACATTATGGGGAGATAAAAAGCAGTTGGGAAATAAAATAAGCTAGAATGAATTATCGCTATATTATCTTGATCCTTAAACTAAACATCGTAATTTAGATTTCAAATGATAATTCATTTATAAAGATTAACGTATCAATTACCAGACACATTCACTGACCTTAAAAAGTGACTAAGTCACATATACCAGCTGCTAATGCTCAAATTAAGATTGGTGTTCTAGAAGACCAAATTAATATTGATAATGAGTCTTTGGCATGTTTGAATCGTGGTATACTTGTCGATTCCAATAATAAAATATCCTTGAAAAATAGAGCAACTAATGAAGATGGTCAAGTCGAGGTACTAGTAGAAGAGTCTCTTAAAGAGATACTAGACATGATGGTTCCAGAAGAACCTCAGGTACCTGAAAAATGATGAAGAGATCTCGATAAAATATATCATGTCTAAACATATATGGAATCGAAACAAAATCGAAGTCGATAATATTTTGAATATAATAAGCGCTAGAAATAGTAAAATTGATAAGGATCAAGAATTAAGATCTGCCTGTGATGATTGGCCAAAATGGAAAGACGCAAACCAGGCAAAGTTGAATTCTCTATTATGTTGGATGTAAACGAGTCTATTATGTGAAAACATTATTCAAAAAATAAAATTAAGAAATATGAAGAAAATTGGTGGCACAAGGATTTTCACAAAGACCTATGTTTGATTATGAGGAGAAATATTATTCAATGGTGGATGCAATGAGATTCCAACAGTTCATTAGTCTGGTAATACAATAGAGAATTGATATGCGTCTTATGAAAATTGTGATATCCTAGGTATATGGTTCACTTGATGACGGTACATGAAATATTTGGAGGGTTTAAAGTACCATAATAATAATGTAGAGTAAGTTCTCGAGAACGTTAAGATTGTTGTATAAACATTCGGATCCAAATATGTTATGATTCTCTGTATATATTGAATGCCTAACTATAATCAGAAGTCCATATAAACCCGCAAGACAATTGAATACTTGAAGGTATTTGAAATATCTCAATCTATGTGCACCAATACATATCATATGATCGATGATATGATATGTCAATCAACCATAGATAAGAATGGTATAATGTCATCAATTTAAATTGATTTGTTAAATGATTAAGTTTATGTATCCAAACCCCTCATGGGTGAATGTCTATGTATAATTAGTCATGATGGAAACTAATTGTAGATGGATTATAAATGCCTTAACCATCAGTATAAATCCTTGAGAATATATTATTAAAATTTATCATGTTCTGTGTATGGACTAGAAATAGTTTTGTTAAGTTTCATATCAACACATGATTATCTCGGGATACAAAGATATAAGTATCATGTAAATGGTCCACATGCCAAAAGAACAGTCTCGGGTTTAATAGTAATTTGGAAACATACTCATCCATCATATATGCTAAAGATTGTTAGATTACAGGATACATAAAATGATCATTTTCAAAGAATGAAAAAAAAATATGGATGTAAAAATACTACAACTTTGTACATTTGTTGCATTATCATATCATTTATTTAAATTTATTTGCATGATATTGCTTTTATCCAATGATGATATGTTGGAACGTGTTAAATATATTTTGCAGGTATAAAGGTATATGTTTATATTTTACTAACCTATCGGAACAAGTTTTGTTAGGCATTTAGATGCATGTAATTTTATGCAACACCATTTTGGATCTTGTGGTATTTATCTATTACGCATGAGGCAGTGAACATGTGGTGGAACTCTATTAAGAAGAATAATAACCAGAGTTAAGAAATTGTGTCCTCTACCGTTAGAAATGTCGCTTCCTACTCCAATCAGCTATTGGATTGTCTTTAAAAACATATTGCTTAAGTTTGAGAGTTTTACATGAAGATCATATAACATTGGTCGCTTAAGGAGTTGTACATCAAAGGATTAAGAAGCAAATGTTGCTATAAAAGTACCGAGCACACAACTTAAGGAACCGCATCTCAAGAGACAAGAAGATCGATGCTACTCACATAAATCATACATGTCAAAATGAGGGGGAGACAATACGCGCTGCACTCTTTTTCCCTTAGCTATGGTTTTGTCCCACTGGGTTTTCCTAGCAAGGTTTTTAATGAGGCAGCATCCCAAAGCGTATTGAAATAATAATATATATATATTTTTTATTACATTCTATGGATAGTCAAGGGGGAGTATTATGAATATTTATTAAGTGACTATCCATATCTCATAACCCCTATTTCATTATCATTTATCATTATGTTGTATCAATATCATAGCCCTATAAATAGTGACATTTGTATATGATCAATAGTATGAATGAAATGAGTTCTCCCATATTCTACTCTAGTCTCTTTCTCTCTATGTTCATATCTTCCTATGTATATATATATATTTAGATGGCTAATGGCCTTTGTTATTCAACATCTTCAAATTAAAGCATAACGAATAAAAGTGAAAAATTATCAATCCATTTTGAATTAAGATCAAAAGTGTATATATAAGGCTCAAATGCAGGACGAAAAAATATAGAATTATTAGCTCAGATCCAATTCTGGGAGATTAGGTAAGAAAATTACCAAACACTTCTCAGATCAGCAACATTAAAGAACCTTGAAATCAGCAATATCAAAAACAATTCTCAGATCTAGATCAAGGCCTCAAGGGGTAAAAAAACCGCATAAGAAACCCCAAATAAGTAACATTAATAAAACTCCAAACACTTTTAACATGCAGAATCTTATAATAGCAAAAAGAAAAAGAAATCAAGAAAATAACTTAGGCTCAGATTATATTAATCATCACTGCTATAAGAAACTGAGAAAATGTAAAACATTGGCTCAGATCTGCAGCTAATGGTACAAAGTGGGGATACCAACCATGGCTGCAACGAATCGCCCCGCCAAGATGAAGGTTTTCTCATCTAAGTGCCAATTAACTGAGATAAACATCATAGCCAGTGATATAATCCATAGAAGACAATTTGCTATCTCCGATTAAATCATAGTAACTACCCTTACATCCAACAAAATCGCCATCCAGAAGCAACGATTACCAAAATGAAACTACCAAACACCAAATCGTATCGATATCACGAATTCATAGCGTAACCAAAACGCGAACCATTGGTAAAAAATGAGGTGAAAACGTGTAGGCAAAACATAAATCATAAATGGTCAGAATGAGTAACAATACTTTATGTGTCTATGCCACTGAATGCTTATTGGCATCGATATCTCAGATTCACAAACAAAATGAGACGGGGCAAAGAAACAGAAATCGATAAAGAATTTATTGAGGCGAAGTCTCTTCCTCTCAATAGAATAGAGAGACAATATATACTAACCACCGCCGCCTCAACGGCCCAGGCCAAGTCACCACGGTTACTTCAATGCCCTAAATGGAGCCACGAAACAGAAATGGGCAAAGGGTTTCTTTCAGGCGTAGTCCCTTCCTCTCAATAAAAGGGAGACAAAATGAAGCATCGATGAAGAGACAGAGAGCTAGCCATCGCCTCAATGCCCCAGACGGAGCAGCCATCGCCGCTACAATGCCCTAGGCGGAGCAACAACACAAACCAGCAAATGGTTTCTTTCAGGCGGATGAAATCAAAGTCTCTTCCCTCTCAACAGAAGAGAGAGACCTAATTTTTTAGAGAAAGAAAAGAACGGAAGTTCATTGTAGAGAGAGAGACTAAGCATACTTGGATGTATGTATGTATGTATGTAAAGAAATTGGATGTATGTGTGTATGTAAAGAAATGCCAGCTAGTGAAAAGGAAAGGACAACTGTCCACTTTATTAAACAATTAGTTGTAAGTGGCAAAAGAAAAAGCAAGAGATGTGTCATTACATGATACACACTCACCTTTACGTGGGAGAAAACCATTGGTCAGAAATGAAATGAAAACGTGTGTGGCAAAACATAAGTGGTCAGAATGAGTAACAGTATTATGTGTCTATGACCCCCAATGTATATTGTTAATATATATAATTAGTTGTTAATCATGAGTCAAGGTTTGAATCGTCGGAGGTGGATCCTAACCGGTTCTTATATATTGAATTCTCATTAAATGCATTCGGAACTCTTTGGCAAGGTTCACAGATAATTGACTTGAAACTAGAGGTTGCTACCTTGAAATCGACCTTAAGGTTGTGGTGACAACCGCCACCGGAGATGATGACGACGATGGTGGTGGTGGTAGTGGGTTTGGTAATGGTGGCAGTTTACCAAGAAGATGGCTGGATGTTGGACGGTGAGTCCAGGGTGAGATCAGATTGGGGGAGGAGATGAGAATTTTAATTAGTTTAATATTTACATGAATAGTCCTTTAGAAATTAGGGTTCTCAAATTATTTCTTGAATATTTTTATAAATAACCCCTGATTTGTAAGATGACTTAAATGCCCTTTCAAAAAACAGAAAAATCTAACAGTGTTAGTCAGAGGGACTCAGTTGGCAATAAAATGCAAACCTCAGGCAAGATTTGTTAATAATCTGAAAACTAGACTCAGGTTGATACAGGTGGCAACAAACAACAAACCTCAGGGACGCAAAATGTAATTAACTCTATTAGAAACTTTACAATTAGCGCAGAGCAACGGGAGATGAGCGGAGCGCGCGTTGATACAGGTGAAGGCACCGTTGTTAGGCAACAAACTTATATCTCTGTATCAGTACTTGAAGTTATCATATACTTTGTAACAATCAAATGTAGTTCTTAAATTTAATTCTTTTTGTAACACTGAAATTTTATTTTATTATTATTACAAGCTTTACAATTAGCGTGTTGCTGCTAGAACAACGGGTGATGAGCGGAGCGCGCTTTGCTATGGGTGAAGGCAACGTTGTTTGGCAACAAATTTATATCTCCGTATCAGTGCGTTGAAATTGTCATATACTTTGTAACAATCAAATGCAGATCTTAAATTTAATTCTTCTTGTAACACTCAAATTTTATTTTGTACAGGACTTAATATCATCATCAAGCACAACAACTTTTCATCATCAACTCTGCAACTTCTGCATCATCAACTATAATGACTCCTGTAACATGAACCGGCACTTTGTTCAGCCGGTGATTGTGCATTTTCTTTGAAGTTCTAGATCTAAAAGCACAATCTATGATAGAATAAATCAATATGATGACAAATAAATATGTTTTAGCATCATCAATTGTAACGGATCCTGTAACATGAACTGACACTTTTGTTCGGCCGGTGATTGCACATTTTCTTTTACGTTTTAGATCTAAAAGCACAACTACAATAGAAGAAATCAATATGATGACAAATAAATATGCTTTAAAAGACATTATCAACTAAAGCTCAAAGGTTTCCGCTTTGGATTAAAGTGAAATATTTCAAAAGCAAAAACATACTACCTAATATCAACACCTGCTGGTAATCACATTGTGTTTTAACTATAAATGTCGATGTTATAAACATGATTTAAGGATGATGTAATAAACAATTTTTCGTTTTAATCTAGTGTTATGCACATGATTTAAGGCTGATTTAATACATAAAGAAAGTTCATATTGACCTCTAGTTTATTTATGGTTTCTAATTGTCTTGATCTGCATCATTGCTTATAGTATTCCATTATGCTCAATGAAATTATTACTTTAGAGAGTAAGAGAACCAAGAAGGATGGCATTCCCCAAGAAGTATGGTATGATCAAGATTGTTTTCTACTTCTATTCTACATTAAATGGTCAATAAACAATTGATGTTAGGTTATAATACATAGTCATATCTAAGATATTAAATTGAAAGGAGAACTTAGGTTCAAACCCACCATTATTTATATTATAACTAAAACCAAAATGATTTTCAATTTTCTTGAATTGACTAATATAAACGTATGCAACATTCAAACATTCCAACATTAAAGCTTAATATTAATGAATGTATTGGATTCTGTTATAAAACCACATAAGTTTAAGCAGTAATTTGCATATTATATAGGAAAATTGGATTTAAATAATACGAATTATCACTTGTTGCCCAATAATAATACGAATTCTCATATTGGCCCACAATAATACCAATTAAGCATTTCGGTCTCTAGAATGATACACCGTTAGTTTTTCACTAACGGTGTTAGTTTTTTGCTGAGATGGCATATGGAGGGATTGTATTGTAAGTTTTATAAAATGGAGGGGTTAAGAGAGTTATTTGTAGTTTATTTAGAAAATTGGGTAAAAAACAAAAAAAAAATCCTTGTCCGGCAAAACTCGCTCGTGATTCTTGACCGGAGAGCTCCTGATTCAACTCGTCTCTAATTCTTGACCGGAGAGCTCGTGATTCAACTCGTTCGTTCTCCGATTCTTGTCCGGCAAAACTCGCCATTCGTTTCACTTCTACGACCGGTTGTCGTCGGAACCCTAATCGCCTCCCTAATCACCGGAGAGCTCCCACTTCGCCGGAAGCGAAAAGGAAGACGAAGAAGAAGCAGGGAAGGAGGACGACGATCACCATCTCCGGGGACCTTCCTGCCAACAACGAGAAATGACTGTTGTCCACCGCCGGAATCGCGACCCCCCCTTCCCCCGTCCATCCATCCGGCGAACAATAGCAAAACGGACAATCGATCTCAACCTTCCGCCGATTGATCTCTTGCATAACGGAGTTGCAG
>JBCNJP010000012.1:59419687-59472952 GCA_039602395.1 Deinandra increscens subsp. villosa
GGAAATAAAAGAATTCGAAAGTGGACTTGTAGATTTTAATGGGATTGTTATGGAGCGGATTGGGCTGATTTCTACGAAGCATCATAAAATAATACAAGAGATTGGTTGCGATTTTATTTTTAGGCCTATTGTGGCTTGCGAAGAAAGTCAACCGGGGATACAATCCACAATAATATTGGGAGAACCCTACGGAACATTAATACGAACGGCAGACGGCAGACCCCTACGAAAGAAATATTAGAAAGGGCAGCCGACTTCGAGGGAATTCAGAGACAAAATTGGATCGAGTAGAAGGTTAAGGATCAATCAAGAAGGATCGGGGTTCAATCATTCGACACCGCTAATCTATCCGGGTTTCATCCTTTCTTGTTTTTTTTTTATCTTGTAATTGAATTATTCAAACCATGTTCTTGATCAAAACTTTAACTTTTATCTATGATTCTGGTTTAGACATGTGTGTTGGCTAATTTAATTTTTACCGCCTAGACCGTTATGATGAATTTTTAGTGTTAATGATTTTTATTCAGTTGTGACAGTTTTCTTGATGGATTGATAACTCTTTAAACCCCTCTAATTTTCTGCCATTGATGTATGTGTGTGCTTGAATTAGGTTTAGAATTATCAATTAATCCTTGCTTTGCTTGCGGATGTCTTTCGGTTTGGGTGAAGTAGTTAAATTGTGTGACTGTGTGTTTGCAATTTGATGTGGTTTACTATATAGTGATCATAGGATTAGTTGATAGTTATTTATTTAATTCTTGTGTGCTGCTTATCTAGAGACTCAAAAGGTAATGGATTGTCGGGTAATCGGGTTAGCTAATAGGTCTTAGGAATAATTGTCCCAAAAGGAAATTGCCTAGGTTTTATGGTTAGCTTGTTATTCCGTGTCAATTGTAGGAATTAGAGGTAGCTCCGACTATTTTAAGGTGCCTTAGATTGTTTCGAGGGTGTTCTTAGGTAGTTGAAGTGGGAAGGACTTAAAAGGAGAACCACTTGTCCGAGCGTTAGAGTAATCAATTAGGAAGGACTCAAAAGGTGAACTAATCAAATCGGTAAGCGTATTCCAATTTGTAGGTATTCTATCAGTATCGTCCGGAGAGTGATTCGGGGGCTCGTAGAGTTTCTATAGGTTGTGTGTTAAGATCCCGGTTCCATCAGAATTGTCATAGCCGAGTGAGGTCGTTAATATTAATTAGGATTCTAGGTCTAGGTGGTACTTTCTCTCATTCTTGAATTCATCCTAAGTTTCTCTCGTGTCGGTTGTTAGTTAGTTAGTTAATTTAGTTAATTCAGTTCTCAAATCACTTCCAAAACCAAAAACTCAAATTTCCATTCTTAGGTCCTAGGTTAATTTTGTCTATAAAGTGTCTCTAGGGTTTGATATTCCCGGTCTTACCTTAGCTTTACTATAATCCGACAGGTACACTTGCCTTAGGGTTCGGTTCGGTTTAGGTAGTTTCGGTAAAATTAGGTGTGTCTAGGTCTAGGTTAGGTCTAGGTTTTAATAGTTATTTTTAGGTACGTTCCGAGCACATCACCATGTTTCTAACAAAAAGAGTGCGTTAAGCCCCTTCGTGTTCGAGCACCGGGCATGACCAGTCATGCTAGTCTCACATCGCAAGTCCGTGATGGTAAACTCGAAACTCTGAAGGAAGAATTCAAACAAGAAGAATGCCTTCATGGACTGGAAAGGCAACTGGTAAAGAAACCAAATGGAACCTAATCCTTTGTGGATATACCTTGAGTGTCGAACCTTAAAACGATAAGAGATTGGTCTTAAATAAAGCACACAAGACTACATATTCTAGTTACCAGGGATCCAACAAGATGTATGAAAGTATAAAGGAATTATACTGATTCAAACCTTATTAGGGTACGTTGTGTGGTTATGTGACAGATTGTCATCACGCAAGACAAACCTTGGTAATGGTTGAGACAACCATTTTCCACTCGCCAAGTTTCCACATAACAATAGTTAGCTCTCGAGTATTCAAGCCACACCCCTTTTGAAGCCTCGCATGGAAGATGTGTCATCCGCCCCTTTTACTGGACCGAAGCCAGTTACAACCAACTGACTGGTCCAAAGATAGTTCATGAAACTACTGGGAAGACTTTTCCAAATTTTAGAACCTTCTGAAAGTTGTAGGTAATCACGAGGAAAACCTATGTTAACGCCCGACGCGGGCCATTAGAATCTATAAGAGGGTTCAAAACCTTATAATGAATTCTGCCTTAGACAAAAATAGTTAGGCCTGGAAAGCAAGGGAAACTTAATCCACATTACATTGGTTCCTTGGAATCCTGAAACGGATTGGACCATAGGCCTACAAACCCCGTCCTGTCCAAAACCCATTAAGATCTTAGACCGCAATACCAAGAGACTAGAGCCAAAACCGTAATTCCATCAGTATTATCATTAGAACTCCCAGGAATCAAGGAAGATCCCGTCCGGTAGCGAATCAATCTACATTTTCCATAAGCCATCTTGTCCCCGATACATAGCATATTCCAACGAAAACTGAAAACTCAAGTATGAGCAAAGCCTAGGCTGGTCATGTAAGGCAAATCACAATTGTGGGTGCACACATAATTGTAATCTGAACTGCATGAAAATCCTAGTAGAGCCCATTCGTGAGGAATCATGACTTGTCCAAATCATTCAAGCTCGAACCTCGTTCATCTATGTGTCTAACACTCGTCTTGCTGACGAACTATTATATATGATCTATCAACTCCACTTCGTTAGAGAGTCGTAACAATCAAGGATCACGAGATCCAAACTCCACTTCGTTAGAGAGTCGTAACAATCAAGGATCACGAGATCCAAAGATAGAATCAGAATCGCACTCCCAACGACATGGATCGTTGACATCCTTGTCAATGACAAAACTATTATCTGGGTAAGCGAGAATCAGACCAGACAAAATTAGCTTTAAGTTGTCCACCGATGCAGAGCCATCAATCGACATTAGTTAAATTTCGGGACGAAATTCTTCCAACAGTGGGAGAATGTGATAACTCGTCAAAAATCTAAGGTCAAACCTATACTTTGACCGTATATATATACGTATATACATGTGCATAACTTAAGTTAGTAGTATTATTAGTAAACACTATGCACGTAAACGTCCAACCTTCACAATTCCCACGTTTGTAATGGATAAACATACACGTAACTAAAAGGAAATTCAACCAGGTGATTGGTGGAATTTTGATAATAAGAAAAATAAAATATAAAATGACTTTTTATATTTTTCTTGAAACGGTGTCGTAAGACGCCATACCGACACCCTACGAACACTTTAAGCGAATATTTTATTTAAAACTTTAGTTAGTTTTGACTACGAAAAATATTTGAGCTTAAAACAATTTAAACAAATTATTTATTTTCTGAACGCGGTACGCGAGCAAATAAAATATATAAAAGACGAAACTTCTAAATAATTAAATTACGACCAAAGCAATAATTGTTATCAATATTTAGGACTCGTAATTAATTTATAAACCCGTCCCGATCAAAACGCCAGAACGATTCGATGTGATTCGTCCGTATGACGAATTGGGCCCGGTCTGGCCCAACACCGCGAAATAAACAAACGGGGCCCAAAAATAAAACCCAACGGGTCACCCGACACTTTTGAGCTCAAAGATAATATTCCCGACTAATTTTAGTGAATAAAGAAATGAACCGCGTGAAGGTCGGAGAAAGCCTCGCATACTGGCCTGACACGAATAGTACCGACCCGACACCCTTTCTCCACATTTTCGACCCAAATGCACTAAAGCCCAACACCTTGCATTTTATTTATATAAAATTTTCATGCTAGCCATCCACCTTCATGTATTATTTTTATAAAAAGTGGATAGATTTTTATAAGTTTTATAAAAATGCTAAATATTTTATTTAGGTCACATGCCTATTACTTTGCTAGTTGTCTTTGGTTTTATCCACATTCAAATCCCTTACACCATACCCCTAACCAAACAACACACTACATCTCACACTATAAATACTAACCAATTCACCTCACAAACTCACACCACAACTCTTTTCTCCTCTCATCTCTTTTATTCGGCCGAAGGAAACAACCCTCCCACAACCATCGTTATTCTTTCTTCCATTGTATTAATTAAAAATAAAACAAAAGGATAAACCATTCTTTCGTTTCTGTTGAGATCGCACAGCCCAAAAGCACCATTTTATTTTTCTTCTTTTTGTGTCGATCGAACAAAACTCAAAAACAGTCTAACTGAGCTCCAACCGGCCACCATTTCTCCATTATCGGACAACCGCAGCACCACCCTTTCACCACCAATGGCAAGTCCACCCAGCCACCTCCCAAACGGCCTCAACGCTTTCCCCTAACGATCGTCGTAAACCACCGAAAACTAGCCCGCAAAAAGCCGCTTTACCTTTCGGGTTAAACTTTTAAAACTCGATATTTTTCGATCGGATCTACGGAGATATTTTCGCATCTTTCGGTTCATCACCTAGCCTAGTGCTAGAGGTAAAAGTCTAAACTTCTCAATTTAATAAATTTCGTTGTTCCTTTTTTTATATTTATAATCACCCAAAACGAGTCTTAACACTCCACCCACTAAATATATATAAATGATCAAACCGTCATAAATATTAAACTAACGTTAATATTTAAGCACTTGTGTCACAATATATATTTGACAATCGTTGTGAGGAAAAAAAATATTATAGACCAAGCGGTATAAAAACTGACTCGGGGACCGTCAAAGCGACACATTGGACTAAAAGTATATAAACGAATATATTTTGGATAAAGGAATATATTTTGATTATGTGTTATAAAAATAGGTTTATTTTTATAAAACATATATAATTCTAAATACCGAGCGTTGGACTCAAAAGTAATAACTAAGTGGTCATATTTTTAGATCTCATTATTATAACTTGAAATATTTACTTTAAGTTATCACAACCCGCTAATATTAAAGAATTTAAATATTAGTTTTCATATCGTATTACTTAACGGAATACTTATAAATATAATATATTAATTCCGGACGTTGGACCTAAAAATATACGGTGTTATATTTTAAACTTACTCAATGTGAAACTTATATATTGTTACAAATATATTTTCCTAAAAAGTGTACAAAACACATCACACAGATATCTCATTCTAAAATCTTATTATTTTCTAAATATAGTTTAGAAAAACTATTTGAGATAACATAAACATAATAATATTTACGGAGTTAAATATTAATAACGATCATATGTCAGATACTTATATCTTATAGCGTCAAAACCATCAACTAAATTTCTAAAAATATAGAGACTGTGTTGGCCTTGGAAACAATTTTTGGTTTCCATTTCATTGAGGATGAAAATTTTGAATCAGAACCTGAAAATTTTTCAACCGGCGTCTTTGGTTTGGACCAAAACGGCTTACTGGTTGGTTTGTACGTTGGGGACCATGGTTCATCAAAAAATTTACCATTGTTATCCACATATTTTGCATTTTTATGAACGTATGCAGTCATCAGACAATTTGCAGCCATATGTCCAGGTCGACGACATGCATAGCAAATTCTTTCACGAAACTTTGGTGAGAATTTGAAAAACTTCTTTGGTTTCCAACTATGATTCGCAGCAGGAGAATCGTAGTAACTAAAAGAATGATCAGAAGCAAATGAATCAAAGAAATTATCAGAAGAATCATACCTAGGATATGATCTTTTGGATAAGTAGTAAGAACCACTCGACGA
The DNA here is from genome assembly GCA_039602395.1 of Deinandra increscens subsp. villosa. Taxonomy (NCBI): domain Eukaryota; kingdom Viridiplantae; phylum Streptophyta; class Magnoliopsida; order Asterales; family Asteraceae; genus Deinandra; species Deinandra increscens. The sequence goes on from JBCNJP010000012.1 coordinate 59,425,433, forward strand.
ATCTTCTGAATGGTAACAACCATTTCTTGATGCAGAAACATTTGGCTTCTTCTGATGAGCTTGCTTTTGCTGAGTCTGAACAGGTTTAACAAACGGTTTCTTCGGTTTTTGTTGAGGTTGATGAACAGGCTTAACAACAACTTTATTTTGTTTATGTGTTTCTGTTGAGCAGCAAACACCTCTTTTTGTGACTTAATGAATTTTTCATTGAGGTCATTATACTCATAAGTTTGCAACTTCCTGATCTCACATTCTGCCAAAACTTCTTCCGTAACTTTCACCCACTTCTTCTTGAATATTTCAACATCCTTTGTTAAAACTTCATTCTTGTCTTAAAGAAGAACTTTTTCATCTTGAAGTGTAGACACTTTTGTTTGAAGTTTCTCAATTGTAGCAGCAGATTTAACAACAAGTACATTAACTTTTTCATACTTTTGTTGAACATGATAACTCTTTTCAAATAGATTTTCAAAGTCATGTGCTACATCTAATGCTTCAACTTTGGCCTTTTCATATTCTTCAGCCAATTCATTTTTCTCTTTCACCACAGCTTCATGAACATGAACCAAATCATAATATTTCTTTTGAAAATCTTCTAACTCTCGCTTTAACACTACAATCTCTTCAGTCGATAATTCAAAACCTCTTTCTAGACTTGCATTTTTGTTTTGTAACTTCACACATTCAAGACATTTAGATTCGTCGACCTTTGAGTTATCAGTGACCTTTGGCAAAACCACTTTGGTCAATGATATGCTTGAATTAGAATCGGAACCAGTTAGAATACTATCATCATCATGACGAGCTGTCAAAGAAACAGTAATATGAACATGTGACAATTTTGTAACATCAGAATCCGCATTCCAGGCAAATTCATCTGGATGCCAAAATAATTTTGTCATTTTATCTTCAATAGAAACTGATACTTTTTAATCTTTTTGATATTGAATTGATGAATGCACAACCAAGTGAGCATGTTGACCATACTTCAATTTATTATCAATTGAACTTGGGCATTCTCGTTCAAAGTGTCCATATACGGAACATTTATAACACTCAACCTTCGATTTGTCCAATCCAATCTTACCATCCTGATTTAATCTCTTCTTTCTCGTTCTGCTAAAAAATTTCTTTATTCTTCGAACTAACATAGCATATTGCCAATTCAGATCCATTTCTTCCAAATGATCATAATCAATCTAATCATAATCTTCATTTGTCAATTCCGCGTTACTTACTGAACCAGTAATAACTCCAAAATATGAAGATATTAATGCAGAGATTAAAGCCATATAATCATCGGTTGTTTGAGCAGATAAAGCAGTTTGTGATGAAGAAAATTGAAACAGTACAACCAGTAGAGTAACTAGAGTTTTCAGATTTACCGGCAATGAATGTTGTAGGAGGTGCGGAATTAACATTATTTGACTTCACAGCATTCATGGTTGAATCATTTTCACCATGATACACAGCAGGATTCTGGATTTGTGCAGGTAGTGACTTGTTCACCATTAACTCCATATCCCTTGCTTGTATTCTTTGAACTGGATCATTGAAAGACAAACCCGGAAATTCTCTTAATCGTGAGTAATCATCATCACATAATTTTCCCATTTCTCGGGTAATGCTTCCAAAATCTTTTCTTTCAAATCAGTCTCTTCCTTTTTAAGACTTACCAAACGCATCTCACTCATTAAATGTGAAAATCTTGCAATCAGATTTGGAATCGATTTATTCTGATAATGCTTGAAATTATCAAATTCCTTCTTCAAGACCTTTTGTCGACTTTTCTTATATTAGTCATTGCCCTCACATCTCTTTTCCAAAGCATCCCATAAGCTTTTCGATGTATAATTTGCCGAAAACTGATGTAGCAATTCTTTGGGCAGTGCCATTGTCAAAGTATCATACGCCTTCTTCTCAACTTGATACGCCTTCTTTTGTTCAGACGAAAGTTTTATTTGAAGAATCGGCTCTCCAGACTCATCCTTAGGGTAAATGTATTATTCATTGAAGGATAGCCACATATCAACATAAGCTTCAAAACGTTTAATCCAACTATGATAATCCTCTAATTTTAGCAATTTGGGAACTTTCTGACTTGTTCCAATTTCATTATCATAGTTCATCATCGTTTGCATTGTAGCTTGCATCGAACTCTGAATAGCAGCAAACGCTTGAAAATCTGACACTATGATAATATTGGTTACTGTTCACCTGAACTGAATCCGAACTTGATGCTGCTTATCCGAACTCTGCCGAACCGAATCCGAACAGAAGATGTAGCCGAACCTTGACTTCAGATGATCCGAACAGAAGCCGAACCAAAAGATAGCCGAACTAGAACCAAACAAGAAACAAACTGTCCGAACTCGAGCCGAACGGAACCCGAACTTGATACGAACCCTAACCGAACTACCACAAACACCCGAACTAGATCCGAACCTTGAGTTCGGAGCGGTTATTTTATGGATTTTCAGATCTCAGCCGAACCTTAGACGAACTAGAACATTCTCGACTCAATTTTCGTGATTTTCAGTGTTTTTGGACGAAATTTTCAACAAGGACTCAGATAAACTCAGAAGGAACACTTTAGGAAAAGATTTTTCATAGAAAGCACACTTGAGATGATTAAACGAGTACAAAATTGATTAGATTTTATAAAAAAACCCAAAATTTTGACTCAAAATGATGAAAAACAGAGATTTCCGACCAGTAGAATGAACCTAATGCTCTGATACCACTTGAAAATGCGTGAGCGCTAGATCGTCTACTCGGTCGTATCGAAATCAATGTAAAACATAGAACACAATGAGTAAATACAAAGGATTTTGTATTAGACCACAGAGAATACCACAGAGTACACACACATAAGATTGGAATGTGACAAGAAGTTCTAATCTCTAGACAAGACATACTATTTATAGATGAATACTATCAGCCGAACCTCCAGTTCAGACATGTTCGTGTGAGTCCGAACTGGAAGTTCGCCTACAGTTCGGACAACAACACACTTGTATCTCTTGTCTTGTATTTGATACTTCACATGACGACCTAGAATTATGCATCAACAATTTAAACTAAAAATGGTGAAAGGGGTGAACTAGAAGTTTACCCGAACTTCACAAGCCTCCAATATATTTGTATCTTGTAGCTAGAGGCTCCTATTGGCCGGAATTTGACTCCATACACGAGAAGTAACCGAGAGGAGAGAGTTCTTCAACTGTTGATGTGTGAAATGAGCAGATTGTGAAGAGAATTTTATTTTTATACAACTGGGCCCGATGCGGATCGCATAAAATGCACAAAAGGGGCCATGCGCTCCGCATGGAGTGCGAATGACGCACGGAGCCTAACCCGGTGGGTCGCCCACTCGACCCACTGATCCATCGGGCATGCGGATCGCATGGATGTGATCCGAAGCCTCATGTGATCCGCATGAGGTCAAAAAATTTCTTTTTATTTTTCTTTCTTGAGTAATTCTAATTTCGATCTCGATGGTTTTACCAGAGGTGTTACATCAACTCTGGGACAATGTGGTCCATTGGTTATGCAGTCAAGTAAGGAACTATCAACTTCTTTTAGAAAATTCAGAATCCTTATTTTCCATTATGGGTATTCCTCCCTTTCCAGAATGAGAGGTTTAGCCAATGACCTTAATGATTTAGCATTGCTCTAGTTGCTTCCAGACATTTTAATAAGTAAGTGACAAATACAGTAACAAATTTGAAGTAATCAACAAAACAATGCTTAGAGGAAGATCCTGAATATGGGTTATTCAATCTGCTCTAATACCAAATGTTAGGTCCCGATAGGGGCTCTAATCGGAGTTGGCTCAATTGATTTTAAACAGTTATGATTATGAGTGCAGAAAATAAAATAAACGAGGAAGACAAGCAATTCATATAAACATTTTCTCTATATCTCTTTGTAAAGAATGGTTACAAGAGTTTATGATGTGTATGTGTTAAATCAAAAATATCTTTCTACAACTTTAATAAAGCATGTGGGTCATTGCCGTGAGTAGAAAGTCTTTGTCAATAACTCTTTTGTATCTTTAAATATCAATGCTTCTTCTTATCTTCTGATGATCTCGAACTCCTTCGAGATTTCTTTTTGAAGACTTTTCTTACTTCTCATTAGAAGTGTCTGTGTTGAAGTGTTCAAAATGTGAAAAAGATTTTCACAGAAATCTTCACAGAGTTCTGTGAGGTTGCTCTGTGAATTTCACAGAAATTCTGTGAGTGGTTCTATGAACACTTGGAACCTGGTCAGATGACAGATTCTGTCATTCCTTTCCTAGTATTCTTATATTGTGTCTATGTTTCTTCTAATACTTTATCTATTACATTTGGATTTCCCAACAAACGGCATAGAAAATAAAGTTGCTAAGTTCAATGGCATAATGGTGGACGTCGAGCGAAACTGTCCACGTGGTGCAAGCGACGTGGACTTCTTAGGTATAAGTATCACTAGATACAAATACGACCATAACGGAACCGCATCTCCCATAACATTGGTAAGTTTTGAGAAGGTCGCCGAAATTTAAAAAAATAATGGAGGGGAGTGTGAGAAGTAAAAAACGATCATCGAATGAGATGGAAAGTCCTATGAGCTCGGCATCCACGGGAACGATGACACAACCTGGAATGAGGATAAGGAGGAGTTACCTGGGTCGGTAGGACGTCGAAACGCGAAGGAGAAGAAAAAATGACGAGTTCTTGAAAGAATCAAAATATTTAACGACACTCAAGATAGAAATAAAAATCAAGTTGCGCCAAGAACGTCTAAATGAAATACGCCTACTCACTGTAAACACATCCAACCATGATCCCGTGGAACGAGAAATTATCGAGATGTGGAAGGTGACATTAAGACAAAATATAGAGGAAATTAGTTTTTACTTTTTTAGTATTTTTTAATATTATAATTTTTGTCATGTAATGTTTTTTTAATGTTTTAATTTATTACCCCATATATACAAAATTCAACCTATGGTACAACTTATAAAACATAATGTACAACCCAACAATGCACACAATGTACTACTTTTTATGCATAATGTACAACCCCTATAGCATTGGATTTATTAGCTACAGTTGCCTTCTACAGTTGCCAAACCTGCCTTCCTTATCTTTACCTGCTCCCCAAAACTGCCTTCCTTATCTTTACCTGCTCCGATTTCCTTTGTATAACCTGCTCGAACGCAATCGAAGACACAGCTGCTCTAACGATGATGGTGATTGCATCTTGGTTTAGGGATTTCAATTCTTCTCCCGGTAAGCATCTTCCTCATCACAGGTTTGAAGTTGGCTCCTCCTATTTTTTAATTTTAATTTAGGGTTTATCAATTTCATAAAGCACTTGAAAAGGACAGTATGGTATGAAGGAACACCGCAACCTCATCTTTCATCTCTGCCGCCTCTCTTCATCTATGCCGCCTCTCTCTATCTCGATCTCAATAATCGCCCAAAAACGAACCCAAATCGAGGTTTCGGGTTTTTGAAGGAGATCGATTGCAAGCTCACCCACTGTCAAACCCCAAAGCGCCGCCGTCATTGTGGCGGAACCCTAATGGGAACCGCGGGCTATCGCCGCCTGTCGTGGTCTCCGTCGATTCCGACGAAGATGAAAACAAATTCGCCACATTCTCAATTTCAGTTTGGATCGTTTTTAGGGTTTTTAATTTTTCAGCTTCATTTGTATGTGCTAACGAACTCAGTTTTCTGTTTTTTAGGATTCTGGCCTCTGTGGGTATCGAAATCTCAATCTCAATTACAAGAAGCCATCGTTTTTGTGCTCTAGGCTATGTAGGTAAGTTCCATTCCCACATTTTATTATTAGGTTTACATGATTCGGTTAAATGGGTTTCTGAAACCTACACATTTCTTGGTTTTGTTCCTTTTCTTTTGTTTTTGTTTGTATGCAGGTTGATTGAAATATTTTATTTTTGTTATCTCGAAATCACATAAAATCCTCTTTACCTTCTGTCTTACATCGAGATCTCTCACCGAAGTTCTGAAATTAAACGAAATTTCTTCCGTTGACACATATTCTCTGTTTATAGTTATGTTATTTTGATCTAAAAGTTATCTGGAATTAGGAATTTTGATATCGGAGTGATTTGATGGGTTTAAGGCGTTTGGGCGAGTTGTAAAAGTTTCTTATTGGTTCTCATTTTGCTTCCATCTTTGCTCTTCATCCAAGCTCAGGTACTGATAACTGGAATATTTCTTTGTCACGGGAATAACGTTTTAATTCGTGTCTTCTATGTAAAAGGGTGTGTTATGTGTTCCAGGTTAAACCAAGCATGATGATCTTCCAAGTGGTGGTAACCTATGCAAAACATAATCATCAAAAGCCCCTGTAAGTATGTACATATATGGTCAGTTATAAAAGAAATAATTTTCTATACTTGCTATGATATTCATTTTAAGGAAGGTGGTGTCATAGACATCCTACTATCGACCACAACCACCTATGTTGCTGATGTTTGTTTGTACACAGGTTATAGTCTACAATTTTGACATAAGTTTCATGATTTTCCTTTTCAGTGCAAGACTGAAGTAGATCTTCATCACTGTCTTCTGGGATATTGTTTTAATGAACCAGATAGCTTTGTCCCGGACTCGAGCCTATGTATAAATTTGGTTCAATCAGACCTGCACGAATGACTGGTTTTAGTATTTTGATTAGCTCCATTTAATTTCTTTAGCTAACCTTAGTCATTTCATTAATTGATTATGCAAGCATGCTATGTTATAGATTTTACTTATCACATTCTTTTGTACATTTTGTTTGTTTACACGAAAAGGAAGCAAAGAAAGAAGCTTTTACCAAATCGAATGCAACAAAGTCCTTTCTACAGAGGTGTATAACAAAAATGTCAAGGGCTTTGATGTAGCTTTTGTTATATAGCATATTTTATAATGTAGGTTGGGTTCATGTACATACACATCTCGGAATCAGGGGTTTGTTTTATGTTTGTTTTCAAATAGGTCAATGAGTAAAATCAAGATTTGATTTTTATAAAGGGAACAAGTCAAAAGATGCAAAAGTCTTATAAAAGAACTTTTAAAGATAAAAACCTCCTAAAGGACCTAAACCCTTTTATTCAGGAAAGTCAAATTATTATCGAAATAAATACCTTAGAGTCATATTTCACCAAAAAGTACGTATGAAGAATTTTATAGTTTATTGTTATGTTTGGTGTTTAGACTTTGGCAATCTAATTTGATTAGGCAATGACTGATGTAATTTTCATGATATATTTTTTTTGCAGGTTTGAGGTTTCTGAGTTGTTTTGTTGGTGTTCTTTTACCCTTTGTGAGTATGTTTCTTTTCCTTACTGTTAGAAACTGGCCTTTACTTTGTTGCAGTTAGAAATTGGTCTTTGATTCAAGTGATAGATTTCATTAATATTTTGTCTTTGGAAATTGGCTCACTTTGCTTAAATCGGTATGTTTGCAAGTATTTTGCTCGCTATCCCAACATGAAATATAATTGTTCATTCTTAACAGTATGTATATGATTTACATTAGCAACTCTTTTTGGTCCCTATATACACTTCTTAGAATTTGTATTTCAACTAACAGAAGCATAGGTTTGGTCTCAATGGAAGATTCAGATAATGTATTTCTGGTGTTATTAGCTTAGTATTTAGAAGGCAGAAGATGAGGTTGTTAATAGCTACATATAGAAAACTATAAAACACGCAATTTGTTCTTGGCTTATATAAAATTATAATAGTCAGTGATCATGTAAAGGTAGTGATTTGAAGATGCCCACAAAAGAAGAAGTTGCTAATAGTTACATATACAAAAACAAAAAGAAAAGACTTTAAGTTAAAGAACTTGGTTGGTAAACAGAATCCTAAAATGAAACTAAATAGTAATAATAATAATTATTATTTTTTAGAATTTTTCATTTTAGTTGTTCAGTTTATTTTTTATGAAATTGTAATACGTTTTTTTTGTTGTTGTTGTGTTTTTTGTGTGATATTTTTTATAATTCTTTCTGGTGTTTGCTTCTACCAGTCAATGGACGATTTGTTTATCTACCATATAGATGTTAATATTATATATTAAGTTAGGAGGTGATCTTATTTAGTCCGAAGATGATATTTGTATTAATATTGTCGATTAAGAAAGAATTTATTAAACATATGGAATTGACATTTAACTTCATAATTGTTATAGGTTGTCATACTATATTGATTGCATTTTATGTTAGTGATTCTTCACAACTGATGGCTTTCATTGAGGGTCTTTATTTGTGCACAGGGACTACAGTAGAAAATACAACATCGACTTAAGGTTGAGTCAATTAGAACTTAAACTTTCTTATTCGGCTGTCATAACTCTGGTTGGGAGAGGCTGAATTTTAAAAGGTCAACAGACTTGATCAGAGATCAGAGTGAAAGAACTTTTATTTAGCTTTCTTAATTATAATGTTAAGACTTCATTTTCGTTTATGATGATACTATATTCGTTCTTATCAGTTTCTATGATTTGACTTCAGGATGTGAAATGATGCAGTTCAGGTCGTTAAAGAATGCCTTGATTTATGTTAGTTTGTATTCTTTAGTCATAGACATTATCTTGGCATATAATGGTTACAGATTTGCACCATGAATGCTATATTCTTTGGTTAGATTCAAATTGTAGTATTCCGATTGCATTTTGAGAGCATTCCTTCCATTGCTAGCTTAATTCTTGGCCGATTAAGTGGTGATTTGTGGACGCTTTAGTCAATTTGTGTGGTGATTACTATACCGTGAGTTGATTAGCACCCTACAAGTTTAGTCGAGTGGTGTTCATCTGTACCTCGATTCTAATTCTTTGTATTGTTATAATTTATTCAGATAAATTTTATTACCCGCTTCATATAACGCTTCACCACCCCGAAAACACATCCGAGATTTCAAAACTTAGAATCAAACATTGGTACTTCGGAGGACAGGTGGGAACCCGGTGTTGATGTGACTGCACAGAGCCATGACATAGCTAGCTCACAGGGAAGCTTCGACCCAGGTGTTGATCAATCAGATAAGGGGAATGTGGCAGGCTAACTTATGTCAACAGGAAAGTGAAAGTGGATGGCTTTTTGGATGAAGGCTGACGGTCTAGCTTGGTATCTTTTGGTTGGAAACTAATTTCCTTTAGCTACTTTTGTCAAATAGTTTTGGTGTAGCTTGGTGTCTTTTGGTTCCATATGTAAACTTAATTTAGGTGCTTCATCTGCTTTCACAGATACTTTTGTGCTGTATATTTGGCTGGCCAGCAATGTTATATATCATATTAACTTAGTCGCCTATGTTTACGTTTATTCACTTATCATGTCTTATAATTAAGTAACTCAAGGCCATTACAAAGCAGCGATTCCATGCAGATGGCTGGAAATTCAAGCAGTGCTCCAACGACTTGCCATCCAACCACGTCGGGCGCGGAGCGCCGATCGAAACATCTTGTTTAAAATATAACATTTGAATTTTAATAAAAAAATGTTTAAAAATAATAATAAAATAAGATCAACTTACACCATATACCCCTTCTGTATGAGTTGATATGACACTGTCTACATGACATAACTCACATAACCAAGGTCATTTATGTTATCCTGAATTTATTTTTAACACGAAGTTGCAAAAATGGCCCGATGGTATGGGGATGATGATTAGAGCTTGAGAACCTTAAGCTCTCAAATTCAAACCTGACTCAAGGAGGTTGTTCTTAAGTGGTGGTTTCCTCTTTTATGGTGTTCCTGGGTAAGTCAAGCCTAGAGTGTCAAATCCAGTATAGACGATTGTAATCCAGTCTCAAGAAGGCTCACCCGGATATTGAGATTTGGGGTTGTTCTAAACGTTGTTTAAAACATAATAATAATTTGGATGTTCTTGTTTCTTCCTTGTTCCGTTTCTATTGTTTAATAAGAATTCTACTATATTACAATTTCATACATATTAATATTTTATTTGGTTACAATATTTTAATATTCTTATTATTATTTTATTCAAACTATTATTTTGATAATATATATATTAAAATAATCTAATGTTTTATATATATTTAAATATTTTATATCTTTAATTAATCAAACAAATTTAAATACTTTTTATTATTTTTATTAAATGATATTATGATTAGTCCGATGGTTTTGTGTGCTCGCGTTATCTCAGCGGTAACCTCTATTGACCAACAATTTAGTGTGTTTGCGTTCTCTTAGCGGTAACCTCTATTGATTACCAACAATTTATATTATGCTTGTATATTAGAAATGCAATATTCACGTTGTCAGAGCGGTAATCTCCATTGCAATAGTTTTGTGTGTTCGCATTATCTCAACGGTAACCTCCATTTAGATTATTTAATTTTATAGTTATTTTTTACTTTTTATATTTTTGTTTTGGTTGTGTAATACGTAAACTTTTAAATGGTAAATATGATTTGGTCATAATTTTATAAGTGATTTTGGTCGGTTAATGTTTTCTTTTTTCGTTTCCTCCACGTATCCATAAATGATTTTGTGTGTTTGCGTTATCCCCACGTTAACCTCCATTGATCACCAATCATTTATGTTGTTGGTGGTGTAACAGTTTAACTATTTTTTCTACCCGTGTTATCCGAATGATTAAAACAAGAACACAACAAAATGAGACCGCGTTGAGATTAACGAAGTCTTGATCTTTGGTGAATCTCACTCTATGTGAAACAAACAACAAGCTAAGTTAATAGAACTAACGCAACAACGTAGCAATTTTGATAACATCATGATGTCATTCTTAGACACCTCCGCGCAACGCGCGGAGGGTTAAAATCTAGTAATAATTACACTATCTAACATTTACGAACTTATTGCAAAACCATAAATGCATAAGTTACAAATTCTATTGCATAATGTACAAATTATTGGGTTTGATGGTACAAGTGCTTCTCTTTTCTCGGTGTGGGGCTGACTTATGTGTACTCCCATGCTCTTTGTCTCCCAACTAGAGATCGACCGCGCGTTGCTGCGGTAATCTAGAAAAATATCAGAAAATTGAATAAAATAGATAAAATATTATAGGTGTTATATAACTTTTGTATAAACACATCTGTCAAAAATTCAAGATGTTATATTCCATGTCTTTAACCTTTAATTGTTCATGTCAATACACTTAATGTCTGTATTACATCCCAAATTTAAAGTCAATGCGTCGTTTCAAATAAAGATCTCCGTATCCAAACACTTTTAGTATAAACTTTTTTCTGGTTAAAATAGCCTATGTATTGACCAATTATTTTGTTCGTGGAAAATACAGAAAAAGAGTGAATATAGATTCATAAGTGTATTAGCCACTTTTTTAAAATTTCATTACCACTTATTTCATGTTTTAAATTCCAGATGTTATCCATATCTTTAACTTTCCACAGACTCTTCTTCAGCAGCAGCTAACACCACGCGTCGTTTGGAATAAAGCTTTTTGTATCCAAACACTTCGAGGATCAAAAATATTAATATATTTTTCGTGTGTGTAAAATAGCCTATGTATTTACCATTTCCTCGATTCGTGTAAAATATGTGCTACCTAATACACTTAAAACCTATATAAAAAAGGCTATGTTGTAGTGAAAAAATACGGAACAAATATAAAGTGAGAAGGTTCGAACCCGCGCCAAACCAAAACAAAGACCCTGCAAATCCAAAAAGTAACCACCCGACGACATCATGAAAGTTACCGTTCTAGGAGAACTTATATATATAAAATGACCCTAGCACTAATAACTCTCTTTATTATATGTGTATAGAATAAGCGTATGGCAATGCCACATATATTTAGAAAAAGATTCATATGCCAAACGTGCAACGTTTTATTTTTTTATAAATATTATACATGAACATAAAAAAACATCACGATAACGTTCTACCCGGGAAAAAATATTTAACATGTTTAAAAGCAAACATTAATATTAATAGTTGATAGTAAATAATATAATGAGAAAAAAAGAGTTAATATTAATAAGAAATAGTAAAATGAAAAAGGAAAACATAAAAGTTTAAAAAGGTAGTTTGAAGATTCGAACTTGGGTTTTTGAGTAAAGGTGGGATAGACTAAAGCCAACTGGACTACTATACCTTTTGACAAATTTCTCTCATTGTATATATATAATATTGATTTAGTTTTCTTTATAAAAAGACAAAAAAGCGTGAAATCATATGCCAAGTTCTCATTTGTATATATATACAACTAGTCAGTAACCCGGGTAAATACCCGAGGCTGTGACTTTGTTTTTTAATTTGTTCACCATCATTCGTTGATTAAAACCTAAGCAATATGGATCTAGTTTTGTTGGGTTTTCTGTCACGAATCCAAAGCAATTTACGGATCGAATTTTTGTTAAGAAATAAAAGAGATATAATGAATTAAAGTTGTGTTATTTTAAAAATAAATATATATATATATATGGATAGTTTTTATGTGAAAAGAATTTAATTTTCTATTGAATTATTTAATTTAAAAATCTCACAAATTGACACATAGGATTTATCATTGAATTATTTAATTTAAAAATCTCACAAATTGACACATAGGATTTATCCTATGTGGCACACTTTAAAAAATAACATTTGTACTTTAAAAACTTGTGTTTAATAGTAGTATAGATAGATTTCAACCACATCATACCTCCTTCTAACTCCCCCATTAAAAGCCATGCTTGAAGATCGTCTCTCTCGTCCTCACAAATCCTCAATTCGGCTTCTATCTCTCTCTGGCTTCTCGATCAACTCCTACCGGTGAAGTGGACGGCGATCGTCTTGCAAATATACACGTGTAAACAGAAAAAGAAATTCGAGTTCTGGCTATCTCTCTCAAAACCCTGAAGCGAAATCGTATTCTGGCTCTCTCTCTCTCTTTCTCAAAACCCTGAAGCGAAACCGCATGCCGTTGTGGATTTGAGCTCATCTCTCTCATCGGATCTCTCTCGCCGTCTCTGGGATCTATCTTAGCGGCTTTGTGTCGCTGATATTTGCCGCCGTTGTGGATTTGAGGTATTTTCTGTGGAACTGTTTGTTTGTTATTGTTGTATAAATAGCTCTCGTTCCTTTTTTACACTCGCCTCCATTGAATCGATGTTTTGCCTCTCATATTTCGTTCCTTTTGGTCTTGCTTCTCTGATTCGTACGTGTTTTTGACCTAAGTTCTAATTGGTTTCTTTTGCTCTTGGGTAATTGATTTAGTTCATGACATTGGGGTCTTATTATTGTGTATTTCTTAAGCGCGGGTTTAATCAATGTCAACATGTTGGAAACTTGGAATTGCCCTCTTATTCATGTTAAATTTATGATGAAATTGGGGACTTATTTTTGTGTATTTTTATGTATCACCTCTTCTGTTTAGGTATTTTCTTTAGTTATTCTTCAATTGTTTGTGTTCTTTGATTAGTGCCTAATATTTTAGACCACATGTTTAAAGATTACTCATTTTTTTATGTGTCTGCAAGTTTTAGATTGACAAATAAATCGTTTTCCATTTCATCTGCTATTGCATCGTTGCTTTGAATTTGGTGTTTAATGTGACATCCGAGAATTTCAAGGTTAACTTCCGTTAGATAATCTCCGTTAGTTACATTATAAGTGTTAACTTAGTAACTAATGCTTAACTAGACCGAATACGTCCACGACCTTTGGTTGATCACCGAACCCGACCATATGTGTTATGTGTTTATTTATTTATTGTTATTATGTGCAACGTGTTTAATTAATTAATTTTGAAAATTGGCCCTTTTGGTTTCCAGCGAAACTACTGAGCGAAATTGTAGATTCGCTCGGTAGCCAAACTTTCGATTTACACGAATTTAGAGTCAGTTTCGCTTGGCCGGCGAAACTGCCAGCGAAACTAGCTCCTGATATAAAGACCATAAAACCCTAATTACTCCCCATTTGCATAAACCACACAAAACACACACACACTCTCCATCTATTCTCCTGTGAAACCTGGTCAGCCGAGAAACACCACGAGCCGACGTGATCTCAGCCTCGAGACATCATCCATTCGGATCCTAGATCAAATCGTGAGTCTCCAAAACCATTTTCATGCATATTCTATGTGTTTCCTTAAAAAGCATGCTTAAACTTCCATGTAATCGTTTGATCTTCTGATATGAAGCTTAGGAATGCTAGATCTATCATAAAGTCTGCAACTTTACGTGTAAAATCATTCCATAATGAAGATTCATGCTAGTTAGGTCATTTTGTGCTCTAAAATGTGTTCTGGTGATTTGATGATGAAAATCCATGTTTAAGGTGTTAAGTCTTACTGTTTAATGTTGGTAAATGTTTATACATGCTAGATAATGAATTATATGAAGTATGGAAGCTGTTAGAAAGATTTTCAGTCAAATTTATGGGTTTTTAGCGACTAGCGAAACTGGGCATTCTTTAGGCGAAACTGTAGTTTCACAGACCCTTTGAATATTCATCCAGCGACACTATGTAGCGAAACTATAGTGTCGCCTGTGTATCGCCTGAACGAAATTACCGAGCGAAACAACCATAGACCTTGTCCCTGAACGAAAGTTCAAACCAGTTTCGAGCGAAGCTATGCTAGCGAAACTGTGTCATCGGGTATTACCCAGCGAAAGTGCTGCCCGTGCACACAGCGAAACTGTGTAGCGAAACTGGGTAGCGAAACTATAGCGAAACTGTGTAGCGAAACTGTGCCAAGACCAAAACCCAAACTTGTGCAACTTATTTGAATGTTATGCCATGACTTACATGATTTTGCAATAATGAACATGCTTTGATTCCTGAGTTATGTGAACCCTCGTTTATGATCAACCATCGGTGTCGTGTGTCGGTATGTCGTGTCATAGTTCCAACGTGCTATGTTATGGGCCATAGTGACGTAAGTTAAATATTAGACACAAACTAATACTTAAGACCTAAACGTGTTCTTAGGTCTTCGTTAAGCAAACAATACTTGGATTATTTAGCAAGTGTAGCAGTGCAACCAAAGGTGAGTGTCACTAACCCATTTACCGTGAACCCGTTTGGGTCACACTGAATAACTTAATGAAAACCAATGCTGACAACCTTATGAGTGCTATGCACCTCTCTGATGAACTTGAAAACTTAGGAGTGCTTGGCACCCACTTGATGAACTTGAAGTGTTTTATGGGAGACACTTGTGAAATACTTAAACAATTATTTCTAAAACGAAACTGAAAATGTTTTTGGGATTCATGAGAACCCAAAGTAAACCGTTTTAATATGGCTAGTGTAGGTTAAAGTCTAACCACATGATATCACATGATTTCTAAGGATTGCCTTATAACTGAAAAAAGTCCTCAACTTAATTGTACCATTAATTGTAAAGCGAGGGGATGTTGGGTAGATCTACTGGAGTTTGACAAACTCCACCTCGTGACACGGGAAGTGCACGGAGGTACAATATCAGCCTATGTGACATCCGAGAATTCCAAGGTTAACTTCCGTTAGACAAACTCCGTTAGTTACGTTATAAGTGTTAACTTAGTAACTAATGCTTAACTAGGCCGAATACGTCCACGTCCTTTGGTTGATCACCGAACCCGCCCATATGTGTTATGTGTTCATTTATTGATGTCATTATGTGCAATGTGATTTAAACGCATGATTTAATATTATGAATAGCATGACAATTTGTGAATTGTGTTTATCTTGCTTAGAATGTGAAATTTGACCACCTTTGGGTAACCAGCGAAACTACCGGGCGAAACTATAATGTCGCCCGGCAGCTTGTTGGCTCACTTGTGATCAGAGCCAGTTTCGCCTGGCCAGCGAAACTGCCAGCGAAACTAGGCCCTGATATATAATAACATAAAGCCCTAGTTGCCTCATTTTGTTGAACCATTCTCTCCAAAACACACACACACACCTCTGGAACCTGGTCAGCCGAGAAAGTCACCCAAGGACCAAGATCTCAGCCTCTAGGCCATCATCTCATCTCATCTATCGATTCTTGATATCAAACGTGAGTCCCAAAACTATGTTTTATGCTTTTCTATGTGTTTTCTTCTTAAAGCATGATCAAACCTTCATGAAAACTTGTATGCTTCTGAGATAATACTTAGGAATGCTAGATCTATCATAAAGTTAGCAACTTTGCGTATGAAATCCAGCCATGATAGAGATTTATGCTATTTTAGCCATTTTAGGGTTTTATATGTATTTTGGGTGATTTGATGACAAAATGCATGTTTAAGGTGTTAAAGCTTGCTGATTTATGTTGGTAAATGCCTATGTATGCTAAATAATGAATTGCATGTAAGATCAGAAGCTGTTAGGTTGATTTTTAGGCAAATCCGTATGTTTTTCGCGACCAGCGAAACTGTGTGTTCTCTGGGCGAAATTGTCCAGCGAATTTACTTGTTCATTCAGCGACACTGTCGAGCGAAACTATAGTGTCGCTAGCGAAACTGACCCGACCAGCTCGAACGAAACTACCGAGCGAAATACCTGAACGAAAGTTCAAACCAGTTTCCCTGCGAAACTAGGCTAGCGAAACTGCGTCAGCAGTTTCGGGCGAAACTAGCCTAGCGAAACTGTGTCACCGGGCATTGCCTAGCGAAAGTGCTGCCCGTGCACCCAGCGAAACTGCCTAGCGAAACTGTGCTAGCGAAACTAAGACCTGACCTGAAAACCAAACTTGTGAAATTTGCTTAAGTGTTACGCCATGACTTACATGATTATGCCATGATGAAACATGCTTGATAACTGAATTATATGAACCCTTGTTTATGATCAACCATCGGTGTCGTGTGTCGGTATGTCGAGTCATAGTTGCAACGTGCTATGTTATGGGCCATAGTGACGTTTAGTGAAGATTAGACACGAAACTAATACTTTAGACCTAAACGTGTTCTAGGTCTTCGTTAAGCAAACATAACTTGGATACTTAGCAAGTGTAGCAGTGCAACCCAAGGTGAGTGTCACTAACCCGTTTACTGTGAGTCCGTTTGGGCCACACCGAACAACTTAACGAAAAACAATGCTGACAAATACATGAGAACTCGGGAATGCTCGGCACCCACTTGATGAACTGAAGTGTTTTATGGGAAACACTTGTGGACTTAAACAAACTATTTCTGAAACAAAACTGAAAACGTTTTAATATGGCTAGTGTAGGTTAAAGTCTGAACCATATGATATCACATGTTTTCTAAGGATGCCTTATAACTTAAAAGTCCTCAACTAAAATTGTGCCATTAATTGTAAAGCGAGGGGATGTTGGGTAGATCTACTGGAGTTTGACAAACTCCGCCCCGTGGCACGGGGAGTGCACGGAGGAACAATATCAGCCTATTTGACCGTAGTCCCGGGGAGGACACGGGGGAGGCAAAAGCCGCGATGACGTAGGTCCGCACCGTACGGGATGGCTCGGCCCCCACAAAATAAGTCAGCTTTGGTACAAACTTCCTTAGAGCATGGAACAACGGATTAGCTACCCGCGATATCGGTTGAGTCCTTTAACTTTACGGAACTAGTACATACCCGATGACGTAGGTCACGGACAAACCATTTATAAACTGAGATTTAATTACGAGCATTGCTTTTCACAAATAAATAACTTGTAAGTATACCTTGACACGAATTATGATTATGAGACCGGGCCAATGCATGACAAGCCCACTGTGAACTCACCAACCGTTAGGTTGACACTTGCGTGGTTTAAACTTTTGCAGATCGCTAAGGAGTATCCACCGGAGGTTGGCATGGCACGTGAAGACTCTTATTTTTGATTAACTTAATTTGGGGATTTCTAAAACAATGAATTTGTAAGGCACGTGGTTAGTGCCAGGATAATTATTTCCGCTGCGTGTATTTAAGACTCTGATTTATAACTTGTGTTTGAACTAACCCTGATTCGTTTAGTATTTGTAACTATGGTTGTGGATCCTGGTCTAGTCGCGCCCCTTAACGGTATAAACTCCGTTAGTGGTATTTTGGGGGTGTGACAGATTGGTATCAGAGCCATAAGTTGCAGAGAACTGGAATCATTTTGAAAACGATTTGGAAACTGCAACTTGAAAACCTTAGTTACAAACGAATAAACAAATTCCCAAAATAAAATTTTTACGTGCCAACCTGGGATACTCGCTCTGCTGTGTAAGTAAAAGCTTAATACGTATGTATACGTATGTATATATATATATGGATATAAATATATATATAGACCGTGTCTAGGAAGTCTAACGGAAAACCTTAGGGAAAATTTTCACACACGAATACGAAACGCGAACGCTAATGCGCGCACTATGCCGGGGAAAGCGACAACGAAACGATGCTACACGCTACGTCCTGATTTCTACTACAACGACTACGCCGACGGTGACTTTTATGAGAAAGCCGACTCTCGACGATAGCTACCTACGACATACGACGTTCTCCGACGACGCCTCCAATATGCACAAAATTTTTCTGGACTAATAGAGGGATAACGGGAAAATGGCTAATATACATATTATGGGATATGTATAAAGTATAACTGTGACTGAACATTGGCTACTTTAACTGTTCAGCAAGATGTCTGGAAGAGGAAACGGAAGAGGCAACATAAACATGACGCCTGCACAGCTGCAAGCAATGATTAATGAACATGTGCAAGCCGCGGTGGCAGCCGTCCAAGCTGCATATGCCGCACAGGGTAACTATTATGCCGGTTAAGGCACAAAGCGATTATATCTTGACCTGTTTAATTTTAAAATCCGAACTATTTATGCATCAGGAAACCACCACCACTGCACATTCAAGTCCTTCATGGACTGCAAGCCGATGACATTTTCCGGCGAAGAAGGAGCTGTAGGACTCCTTAGGTGGATTGAGAAGTCTGAAAAGGTTTTCTCCATGTGTAACTGCCCAGCTGAAAGCAAGGTGAAGTTTGCTACTGGTACCTTCGAAGGAGCCGCACTCTCCTGGTGGAACGCTGAAATTCAGATGGTTGGGCTAGACGCGGCTAATAACATGCAGTGGGCAGCATTTAAGGATCTGATTATGGAGGAGTACTGTCCCCGTGACCAAGTAAAGAAGCTAGAAGGCGAATTCTTGAATCTGAAGATGATTGGGTCTGAAGTCGAGCAGTACACTGCACGATATCATGAGTATGAGGTCTTGTGCCCCACAATGGTCGATGCTGAGTTCAAGCGCATTGAGCGTTATCTGGAAGGCCTCGCGCCTCAAATTAAGAGTCTGGTGACTGCCAGCAACCCCGCGACCGTGCAACAAGCCATTCGTTTGGCTCACAAACTTACTGATCAGGAGGTGGAAAAGGGTACACTTCCTGCAAAGGCCACCGAGAAGACTGCCCTTAGTGGCAAGAGAAAAGCTGATGATGAGGCTCCTGAGAACTCAATGAATGTTCAGAGTGTTGGAAACAGCACTGGGAGGTCTTATAACTCCCAAAGCCAAAGCAAGAGGTCTGGGAATAACAGTGGCAACTACCGCCAGGGTGGCAATGGTCAAGGCAACTACAGGGGTAACCTGCCCCTGTGTAACAAATGTGGGAAGCATCATGCTGGTGTTTGTAGGAAGAATCTGAGCTGCGAAAGGTGTGGCAAGGGGGGCCACGAAGCAAAAGACTGTTGGGCAACTTTGCCCGAGCAACAAAACCGCCCCAGAAGGAACAACAACAATCATGGAAACAACAACTATGGGAACAATCGGGGTAATGGGAACAACAACGGTCAGAACCAGAACAACAATGGGGGAGCCCGTGGCTGTTTTGAGTGTGGTGCTCAAGGCCACATTAAGAGGGACTGCCCGCAGCTGAGAAGGCAAGGGAACGGTAACCAAGGAAACAACGGTGGAGGTAATGGTAATGGGAATGGCAACGGAAACGGTAATAACGGGAATGGTGGAAATGGTAGAGGTCGAGCTTTCGTCATGGGTCAGGGTGAAGCTCGCAATGACGCCAACGTGATTAATGGTAAATTTATTTTGAACGGTTTCTTTGCTACTGTATTATTTGATTCTGGTGCTGAGAAAAGTTTTATTTCCACTAAATTTGCTAAGTTGATTAATGCTAGACCTATTGCCCTAGACGCTAAATATGTGGTAGAGCTAGCTAATGGTAAACTTCATGATACGACCCAGGTAGTTAAGGGCTGTAAGTTAGAACTAGCTGACCATACATTAGGAATTGACCTTATGCCTTTCCCGATTGGTAGTTTTGACGTTATAGTAGGAATGGATTGGTTATCTGAGAATCGAGCTGAAATCTTATGTAAAGAAAAAGTGGTTCGTATCCCACTCGAAGGAGGTGAAATGTTAACGGTTCAAGGTGAAAAAGGTGGAGCAGTGACTGGCATTATTTCGTTCCTCAAAGCTCAAAAGTGCCTTCGTAAAGGTCACTTCGCGATCCTTGCAAACGTCACCGATTCGACACTTCCCGAGCGCAGAATCAACGACTACCCGATAGTTCGCGACTTCCAAGATGTATTTCCTGAAGATCTGCCTGGTTTGCCTCCATTTCGACAAGTAGAGTTTGGAATCGACTTAGCTCCTGGCGCTGCTCCGATAGCACGCGCACCTTACCGTTTGGCGGTAAGCGAACTCAACGAACTCTCCGCACAACTTCAAGAGCTACTCGACAAAGGATTTATTCGTCCAAGTTCGTCTCCATGGGGAGCTCCGGTATTGTTTGTCAAGAAGAAGGATGGAACGTTCCGAATGTGTATCGACTACCGAGAGCTCAACAAGGTTACAATCAAGAATCGGTATCCACTTCCTCGAATCGACGATCTCTTCGACCAGCTACAAGGTTCGAGCTACTTCTCAAAGATTGATCTACGGTCTGGATATCACCAACTTCGCGTTCGAGATGAGGATGTCCCCAAGACTGCTTTTAGGACTCGGTATGGTCATTACGAGTTTCTAGTTATGCCGTTTGGGCTAACTAATGCGCCTGCCGTATTTATGGATCTGATGAATCGAGTGTGCAAGCCGTACCTCGATAAGTTTGTGATAGTTTTCATCGATGATATTTTGATCTACTCCAAGACAAAGGAAGAACACGAGGAGCATCTGCGTCTTATTTTGGAATTGCTCCGCAAGGAACAGCTTTATGCTAAGTTTTCGAAGTGCGATTTTTGGATTCGCGAAGTCCAGTTTCTTGGACACATTGTCGACCAGAATGGGATCCATGTCGACCCAGCTAAAGTGGAAGCTATCAAGAATTGGCCTACTCCAAGAGCACCGACCGAAATCCGACAATTTTTGGGACTTGCCGGATATTACCGAAGGTTCATTAAGGGTTTCTCGCAGTTGGCTCAACCCTTAACAGCTCTAACGCACAAAGGAGTGCAATACAGATGGGGTGAAAAAGAAGAGCGCGCGTTCCAAACGCTTAAAGATATGTTATGTTCGGCTCCAATTCTTGCGTTACCCGACGGAGTTGACGACTTTGTGGTTTATTGCGATGCATCTATCCAAGGACTCGGTTGCGTGTTGATGCAACGAGACAAAGTGATTGCCTATGGGTCCAGGCAACTAAAAGATACTGAAAAGAATTATACAACGCATGATTTGGAAATGGGAGCCGTTGTTCATGCACTCAAGATTTGGAGACATTACCTATATGGAACAAAGTGCACAATATTCACCGATCATAAAAGTTTACAGCACATCTTTGATCAGAAAGACCTTAACATGCGGCAAAGAAGGTGGGTTGAACTACTGAACGATTATGATTTGGCCATTAAATATCATCCGGGAAAAGCAAATGTGGTGGCAGATGCCCTAAGCAGAAAAGAGTACGAAAAGCCTCGACGGGTACGAGCGCTTCAACTTACAATACATTCAGGATTACCGGATCGGGTCCGTGACTGCCAACGAGAAGCTCTGAAAGCAGAAAACTTCGCAGCTGAAGCACTGCGTGGTGTAGATGGCCATTCTGAAGTTAAGTCCGATGGACTCACGTACTATAATGACAGAATCTGGGTTCCATTGTTTGGAAATCTCCGTGAGCTCGTGATGGACGAGGCTCACAAGTCAAGATATTCGGTGCACCCTGGATCAGATAAAATGTACCAAGATTTAAAGGGTTTGTATTGGTGGCCGAATATGAAAGCCGACATCGCGCGATATGTGGCTAAGTGTTTAACATGCTCAAGAGTCAAGATTGAATACCAAAAGCCTTCTGGTTTACTACAACAACCAAAGATCCCAGAATGGAAATGGGAGGACATCTCCATGGATTTTGTAACGGGACTACCTCATCGATCAAATCAACCGGATGCGATTTGGGTTGTCATCGATCGATTAACCAAATCGGCACATTTCATTCCGATGAAGGAAAGTGATAATATGGATAAATTAACAAAGCTATACATCGATAAAATTGTGAAGCTCCACGGTGTGCCTAAGACTATCATTTCTGATCGAGATCCTCGATTTACTTCCCGGTTATGGCGATCAATGCAGGAAGCATTGGGAACCCGACTAGATATGAGTACAGCCTATCACCCACAAACAGATGGTCAATCGGAACGAACCATTCAAACCTTAGAAGATATGCTCCGAGCCTGCGTTCTTGACTTTGGGAAAGATTGGGAGACTCACCTTCCTCTGGTGGAGTTCTCTTACAACAATAGCTATCATTCAAGCATCGGTGCAGCACCCTTTGAAGCACTTTATGGCAGAAAATGTAGATCGCCCGTGTGTTGGGCCGAAACGGGTGAGAAAGGGCTCACTGGACCGGAAGTTATCCATGATATGACCGAGCGGATTATTCAAATCAGGCAACGGCTAGCTGCAGCGCGTGATCGACAAAAGAGTTATGCCGACAAACGCCGAAAACCTCTAAAGTTTGAGGTAGGTGACAAAGTATTGTTGAAGGTATCTCCCTGGAAGGGAGTGATACGCTTCGGGAAGCGTGGAAAGTTAAATCCTCGCTACATCGGTCCGTTTGAAATTATTGGGGAAGTAGGCCCGGTGGCCTATCGATTGCAACTCCCTGCTGAACTCGATGGAGTTCACAACGTGTTTCACGTTTCCAATCTAAAGAAATGTCTGGCTGAAGACATCGAAATAATTCCTCTGGAGGAATTGGAAATCGACGAACATTTGAGATTTATCGAGCAACCGGTAGAAATCATGGGACGCGAGGAGAAAGCCCTCAAACGTAGCAAGATTCCGATCGTCAAGGTGCGATGGAACTCAAGGCGTGGACCTGAATATACTTGGGAGCGAGAGGATCAAATGAAGAAAAAGTATCCTCACTTGTTCGAGCAAACGTCCACGGAAACGCAAGGTATAATTTAATTTTGGGGACCAAAATTTCTTAACGGAAGGAGGATGTGACAACCCTAAAAACTTTTGCTTTCTTTCCCCAGCGACGATAGCAACGACGACAGCCGAGGCTGCGAACGCCACGACACAAGAATAATTTTCGGGACGAAAATTCCAATTACAAGGGAAGGATGTGACATCCGAGAATTCCAAGGTTAACTTCCGTTAGACAAACTCCGTTAGTTACGTTATAAGTGTTAACTTAGTAACTAATGCTTAACTAGGCCGAATACGTCCACGTCCTTTGGTTGATCACCGAACCCGCCCATATGTGTTATGTGTTCATTTATTGATGTCATTATGTGCAATGTGATTTAAACGCATGATTTAATATTATGAATAGCATGACAATTTGTGAATCGTGTTTATCTTGCTTAGAATGTGAAATTTGACCACCTTTGGGTAACCAGCGAAACTACCGGGCGAAACTATAATGTCGCCCGGTAGCTATGTTGGCTCACTTGTGATCAGAGCCAGTTTCGCCTGGCCAGCGAAACTGCCAGCGAAACTAGGCCCTGATATATAATAACATAAAGCCCTAGTTGCCTCATTTTGTTGAACCATTCTCTCCAAAACACACACACACACCTCTGGAACCTGGTCAGCCGAGAAAGTCACCCAAGGACCAAGATCTCAGCCTCTAGGCCATCATCTCATCTCATCTATCGATTCTTGATATCAAACGTGAGTCCCAAAACTATGTTTTATGCTTTTCTATGTGTTTTCTTCTTAAAGCATGATCAAACCTTCATGAAAACTTGTATGCTTCTGAGATAATACTTAGGAATGCTAGATCTATCATAAAGTTAGCAACTTTGCGTATGAAATCCAGCCATGATAGAGATTTATGCTATTTTAGCCATTTTAGGGTTTTATATGTATTTTGGGTGATTTGATGACAAAATGCATGTTTAAGGTGTTAAAGCTTGCTGATTTATGTTGGTAAATGCCTATGTATGCTAAATAATGAATTGCATGTAAGATCAGAAGCTGTTAGGTTGATTTTTAGGCAAATCCGTATGTTTTTCGCGACCAGCGAAACTGTGTGTTCTCTGGGCGAAATTGTCCAGCGAATTTACTTGTTCATTCAGCGACACTGTCGAGCGAAACTATAGTGTCGCTAGCGAAACTGACCCGACCAGCTCGAACGAAACTACCGAGCGAAATACCTGAACGAAAGTTCAAACCAGTTTCCCTGCGAAACTAGGCTAGCGAAACTGCGTCAGCAGTTTCGGGCGAAACTAGCCTAGCGAAACTGTGTCACCGGGCATTGCCTAGCGAAAGTGCTGCCCGTGCACCCAGCGAAACTGCCTAGCGAAACTGTGCTAGCGAAACTAAGACCTGACCTGAAAACCAAACTTGTGAAATTTGCTTAAGTGTTACGCCATGACTTACATGATTATGCCATGATGAAACATGCTTGATATCTGAATTATATGAACCCTTGTTTATGATCAACCATCGGTGTCGTGTGTCGGTATGTCGAGTCATAGTTGCAACGTGCTATGTTATGGGCCATAGTGACGTTTAGTGAAGATTAGACACGAAACTAATACTTTAGACCTAAACGTGTTCTAGGTCTTCGTTAAGCAAACATAACTTGGATACTTAGCAAGTGTAGCAGTGCAACCCAAGGTGAGTGTCACTAACCCGTTTACTGTGAGTCCGTTTGGGCCACACCGAACAACTTAACGAAAAACAATGCTGACAAATACATGAGAACTCGGGAATGCTCGGCACCCACTTGATGAACTGAAGTGTTTTATGGGAAACACTTGTGGACTTAAACAAACTATTTCTGAAACAAAACTGAAAACGTTTTAATATGGCTAGTGTAGGTTAAAGTCTGAACCATATGATATCACATGTTTTCTAAGGATGCCTTATAACTTAAAAGTCCTCAACTAAAATTGTGCCATTAATTGTAAAGCGAGGGGATGTTGGGTAGATCTACTGGAGTTTGACAAACTCCGCCCCGTGGCACGGGGAGTGCACGGAGGAACAATATCAGCCTATTTGACCGTAGTCCCGGGGAGGACACGGGGGAGGCAAAAACCGCGATGACGTAGGTCCGCACCGTACGGGATGGCTCGGCCCCCACAAAATAAGTCAGCTTTGGTACAAACTTCCTTAGAGCATGGAACAACGGATTAGCTACCCGCGATATCGGTTGAGTCCTTTAACTTTACGGAACTAGTACATACCCGATGACGTAGGTCACGGACAAACCATTTATAAACTGAGATTTAATTACGAGCATTGCTTTTCACAAATAAATAACTTGTAAGTATACCTTGACACGAATTATGATTATGAGACCGGGCCAATGCATGACAAGCCCACTGTGAACTCACCAACCGTTAGGTTGACACTTGCGTGGTTTAAACTTTTGCAGATCGCTAAGGAGTATCCACCGGAGGTTGGCATGGCACGTGAAGACTCTTATTTTTGATTAACTTAATTTGGGGATTTCTAAAACAATGAATTTGTAAGGCACGTGGTTAGTGCCAGGATAATTATTTCCGCTGCGTGTATTTAAGACTCTGATTTATAACTTGTGTTTGAACTAACCCTGATTCGTTTAGTATTTGTAACTATGGTTGTGGATTGTTGGTCCTCACTGATCTTTATCAGTGCAAATGAAGGTGTTTTTGAGAAGAAAACCAAATAAACAACACAATATAAGATTTCCAATGACTAAAATGGTTTTCTAGCCTTGAACAATCTCAATATGAACCAATAGATTGATAAGTGATGATTAACAAGCTACAATATACTGAAATAAGCTCCTAGCCGTCACCAAAACTCACCAAATGAAGATTTCTTGTATTAGGGTTCAATATGCTTGAGAAAGTTACAAAAGGCTGCACAAGGCTGCGTATTTATACTGTCCAGTGAACAGTTTCGCTGGCAGTTTCGCTGGCCAAGCGAAACTGTCACTGAGACAGTCTAACCTAGGTACCGAGCGAAACTACAGTTTCGCTCGGTAGCTTACAGTTTCGCTAGCCTACCAAAACATAACATTTACAAGAAACTAAACTATTACAATCAAACTAAACAAAAGATGAATTCCTCCCTACATTGATCTTCAATATTCCCCCTAGGGAGGGATTCAGCCACTGGATCTTCACTTGTCAGCATCGGCTTCATTCTGGTTCGGCTCCTTATTCAGATCAGGAGTCCCTGATTCCCCCAAAATAGTTGTCGTGTCAGCAACGGGGACATTTTCTTCAGATTCCCCCACAATTGTTGTTTCATCAGCACCTGGGGTTACAGACTCTGGTTCCCCCAAATTAATTGGCTTTTCGGCGGCGGGGACAGCAGTCTCTGGATCTGGGATTTGAGAAGAAGATTCTCCAAGCCCGCTCAATGATTTGTTCATTTGATTCGCCAGATCCCGATCTTCTTCCATTTTATCTTCAGCAGCCTTGACTTTGTCTGCTAAATCCTTTATTTCCTTGATAATTCCTCGGGCTTTATTGGCGACCCTAACAAACAGGTTTGCTTCTTCAGCAGTGTCATCGCCAGCCCCGTGTTTGATAGGATTTTCACATAATGTCTTGAGATCGTCATTACTAAAGGAGAAAACCTCCATTGGGTCGAACAGCCTGATCTCATCACTTTCTCCGATACGGATAACTGCTTCACCTGTCTGGTTATCGTAGAACCATTTCTTGAAATTTTGCAGTCTGGAAGGCTCTTGATCTGGTATTCTGATTCTAGTCATTGTCTTTGCAGGCTTGAATTTAAGATGGACTTTTGGCTTCCCTGTTGCTGCATCAATTTTAGTCTTAGACTTGATCCTTTGGCCTTTCATAAATCCAAACGATACGAAGTCGTCTTTTGCAGCTTGCTGCAAATGTTTCTCCAAGTTGCCAGCCCTTTCTGCTTTATCAGCATCAATGAGGGGGAGCTCAGACAACCTTCTTAAATCCCATCTGGGCAGGGTCTGGAACTTTTCACGTTTGTGGAGATATGAAATGCTACCCCCCCCCCTTCTCTTAATCATGAAGGCACGAACGGATGAATTGAATTTCCAGCTTATAATGTGACGATCAGACTCTTTTCTGCTGGGTTGAGAGATGTTTTGAAATAAGGGAGTCTGATCCACAAGCTCAGGTTTCTTGAACCAATCATCTCTGCTGAACTCGAGAACCTCTTCACTAACAGAGCTAATCTTTGCTAGATAAGTAAGACCATGCTCTTTCCAATCATAGCTTTCTGGTTCAGAGTGATCGTCAATTTCAGCTTCTTCCTCATCTTCATCGATCAAAACGAATTTGGCTTGAACAATCTCTGGCTGTGGTTGTTCTGTTTCAACACTAAATAGATTTGCATCACTGACATTGATAGCATCCAAGTCTTCAGCATTGGGAGCTCCACTGTCATCAGCATCATTCAAACCTGTACCACTTCCTCCGACTCCACCAGATCCACTTCCTCCTGCTTTATCAGTTTCAACAGAACCACTGCCACCCGCTGCTCCGGATGTGTCCTTTAAGATGTCATTAACTGATTCAATCTCAGCATCACTCATTATACCAGGCATGTTCAGATGCTTCTTGATATCGTTCAATTCTACCATCAAAAATTTGATCAAGGAAGATTGTTTGGCTATGATCTCGTTCATGTGTTTGATCTGATCATCTTTCTCCTTCTCCCGAATTTCAGAGTTAACCAGCTTGGTTTTAATCATACCCAATTCATTTGACAAAGAGGTATTTACACCTCTGATGATGTCTTCGTCTAATTCAGCTCTGGGATCTATTCTTCTTTTCTTTGAAGCTCTCAGCTCATCTTCAGTCGGAATATTCGGCTTTTCCTTTGATTTCTGTTTCTTTTGTGCAAGATTTTCCAGTTCTTCTTCGATTTCATCTACCTGCTCCTTTCCTGAGCTTCTCACGTATTGTTTTCTTTTACCCTTCACATTTTCATCCACCTTTCCTTCAGCTCTTCTCTTGTTCTCATCTGCTATCAACTTCTTGATATATTCGTACCTTTGAGGAGGATACATGTGTTTCATTAAGTATGTAGTATATCCTGAGAAATCAGCTCTTGTTGCAGCACAGTCTGAGAGGATTCTTGGGTGCATGGGATTAAGAATAAGAGCAACACCCTGCTTGGGCAATTCAGGAGCCAGATGTTCAATGATCATCTCCAGGAACCTTGGGTACAACAACCATCTAGACTTCTTTAAAGCTTGAATGTTTGCCGTCATGGCATCAAAGATTCTTTGAGGAATATTAGCTTTCTTGCCTCTGCAGACTAATAACATTGCCTCGGCCCAGTTCTGATTTAAACCATCGGATCCGCCTTTCCTGTCATCAATGCAAGAAATGAAGACATGAGCGATGTATCTCCATTCTTTTGATAGCAAGGATTTCTTAATTTCCTTCTTATTCTTCCACAACGCTCCGCCTTCATAACCCATGTCACGTTCAAAACCTTTCAGTACTTCCAGATCTGTCATCTTAGTAACTTCACCCACATCATTTTCCAGTTTGAGCACTTCAGCAATTGTCTTCATTGTAATTACTATATCTTTCTGCATAACTCTGGCCCGGATGCATTCAGGCTTAGATCTAACGTCATACTGAGCCGTGAGCCAAAATTCTTTGATGTGTCTATCGTCGATGATTGGTGAGTATGAAATCGCATGAGATATGCAGGACTGCTTCAGCCACTCGATACAGTCTCTGAATCCAAGAGATTTGTCGGTGCGGATATCCAAGTATGCGGTGACATTACTCCGAGGATCGTGCTTTAGATCTGACATTGTTCTGCACATGAAAACGAGATCTTGTAAGTAAAACCGAACTTACATTAAATTAAATTAAATTAAATATGAAATTTCAAAAATTTGACAGTTTCGCTGCGAAATTGTATTTTCGCTGAGAGAACCGCAGTGTCGCACACGGCGAAACAGTTAGATTCGCGACATTGGTCTCGGCGACATTGACTAGGTCAGTTTCGCCGAGAAACTGTAGTTTCGCTGCGAAACTGTAATTTCGCTGAAGGCGAAACAGCAGTTTCGCTGCGTATCACGGCGAAACTGTCAGCGAAATTTGGGCATGACCGCTAGACAGTTTCGCTCGAGACTGTGAACTTTCGTTCAGTTTCGCTGGACGAATGCTTAGTTTCGCTGGACGCGACTTTTGAAATTTAAATTGCCGAAACTCGTTTTAAGCCCAGTTTTTCGCAATCCAAACCTACACACACCATAAACGCAACAAGACGAGTACAATGCGGGTCCAAAACAGGGTATAACTCCAGTTTAAGGTGCCAAAAATCTTTGTTGACTATTCGGTTCAAAAACCCCCCAAAAACTTTGAATCTGGAAACGATTACAGATGCGGTAAAGCGATTACACTACTATGAAACATACGAACCTTTACACGAAATCAGTTAAACGATAGACAGAATGAAAAGAGATGGAACAGTTTGGCGAACTTGGAGTTTCGCGAGTGGGTTTGCAGGTTGGGTGTGGTTAGGGTTTCGGTGGAGACTGACCGAGATTCTCGATGAAAGATATATATACAGTGACAGTTTCGCTCGTAATTTCGCTCGGCGAAACAATAGTTTCGCCAAAGCGAAAGAGCAGATTCGCTCGATACAGGGATTAACCAGATCAATTTCGCCGATGACGAAAGTATAAGTTCGCCGAGAGCGCATGCGGCGAAACTGAGCGGGCGAAACATAGTTTCGCTGGAAACCCTAAAAATCCAATTTTGACCAAATTTTGATTTTGACTTTTGGAAAACCGACAAACACACACAAAACGACAAATTATTTACAAAGTATCGATCTTATCAAAAATAACGCAGACAGAAAATCTTTTTGAGCTTTTTCAAATGTAAATTAAAACAACTATACAAGCAGATACTAATTTAATTTGTGAGAAAGATCCAGACGTGAGATCACATCAACCGATACGCATCATACACATTTCAATTTCAATTTTAATCAGCATGCACGTCAAGCAGATCCCGAATGCATCACATTGATATTAAGCATGCACTAATAGTATTTAACATTTTTGGATATGCTTAAGGTATATTAATCAAGCACTGATTACCCAGCCTCACTCTATCAAAGATATTAACAAGTCATCATATTTATCATTATTTTTCTTTTAATTCTTTTTCAAATGAGATATACGTTCATGATGTTTCATGCAAAAATAAAGCAGAACCCTAAGAGAACAGCAATCAGGTCGGCCGCTAAGCACGCAGAGAAAGCCCGATACACTTAGGAAAATAAAGAAAGAAAAATAAAGCAGAAATCGTGTATATCAACAACAATCAGGTCGGCTTGTGGGCACGCAGAGAAAGTCCGATGATATACACTAAACACCAAGAAAATAAAGCAGAAAACTCAATCAGCAGGTGATCAGGTCGGCCGCCTAGGCACGCAGAGAAGACCCACTGAGTCGAGTGTAAAAATGGCATAAAGCCTTATTTGCAAAGCATGCGTACATCAGAACATCTCTTAATTGGCAGAATCATTGCAACACTTATCAAGAAATGAAAACTAAAGTAAATCAGGCAAGCGTTATGTTTATATCCTACTCATAGATATCATATTAGGCATACACACTCAAAGATCATACAAGCACAATGCAGCCTTTATTTTTACTCTATCCATGGCAGATAACGCAGGTTGATAAACAATCATTTCTCACAAGGTCGGATCAATTTCTCATTTTCATTTTTGAAATTTTATTTATGTACCAAATTTTCTGAGGACTTCAATTTTCCCCCAAAATCCATAAATACTCTATTTTTGGATTTTCAATAAAGAAATTAAAAACAAAGTAAAATGATTCGATCGATACTTGACACAAAAAGGAAAGACAGACACTGGAAAGGAGGCACACAATCGAAGAAAAGTTTGACAGGAAATCCGCTTCGAATTCATGAAATTTAGGTATTTTAGTGTGATTTACCCCCAATTCCCCCACAAAATAACGGTAAGGACATCACAAAGCAGTTAAGAGAGAATTGCAAGGTAAATGAAACTAAAATACTCCCCTGATCATATTCAGATGACGAATGGCCAGAAATCATTTGTGGAGAACTGCATGATCATGATTTCTTGATGTCCAGATTCAGTTCCGACCGTCACCTGATTCATTGACAAAATGAAATTGGCATTCAGGTTTAGACGATAACAAACAAGATGAAGTGAAATTTAAAGAAGTATTTACAAAAAGGTTTATTTAATCCCCCCTTTTTTTTTTTTTTTTTATTTACCAAAAATTTAAAATGTTATCATGCCCAGCATTTTAATAAGCTCATAGAAGCGGGGTTTATCAAAGGTTTTAGTAAAAATATCCGCTTTTTGAGCTTTGGTTTCGATGGGGACAACATCAATAAACCCTTTTTCCTGAGCATCACGGATTGCATGAATCCGTGTTTCAATATGTTTGGTTCGGGAATGATGAATTGGATTCTTGGAAATTCCGACGGCAGCTTCGTTGTCGCAGAACAACGGTGTATGAAGAAAATTAATCCCGTAATCCATCATCTGATGTTGAATCCACAGCACTTGGCAGCAGCAACTAGAAGCAGCAATGTATTCGGCTTCGCCTGTAGATAAGGAGACTGTTGTTTGCTTCTTGCTTTGCCACGAAACCAAGCATTCCCCCAAAAACTGGCATCCCCCAGAAACAGACTTTCTATCAAGTTTGCATCCTCCGTGATCACTGTCTGAATAAGAATTAAGCTCAAAACTTCCACCCTTAGGATACCATAAGCCCAATCTTGATGATCCTTTCAAATAACGGAAGATACGTTTGACCGCCTTTTCATGAGATTCCCTTGGATCAGCTTGATAACGAGCACAGTAGCACACAGCAAAGGTGATATCTGGGCGACTGGCTGTGAGATACATGAGGGACCCAATCATTGATCGATACAGTTTCTGGTCAACCCGTTTTCCTTCACTGTCGGGAGTCAAACATGTCTGAGATGTGAAGGGAGTGAGTTCGGCTGAGGCGTCATTCATCTTGAACTTCTTCAGAATCTCCAGAATGTACTTTTCTTGATGAATAAGAATTCCATCAGGCTTTTGTTCCACCTGCAACCCAAGGAAGAAACACATCTCTCCCATCATACTCATTTCGAACTTTTCTTTCATCAATTCCTCAAACTCACGACATAACTTCTCATTTGTTGATCCAAAAATGATATCATCGACATATACTTGAACGATCAGCATTTCACCTTTGACCTCCTTTTTGAACAAAGTCATGTCGATAGACCCACGAGTGAAACCCTTTCCCAATAAATACTGAGTCAACGTTTCGTACCAAATTCTGGGTGCCTGATGTAGACCATATAGAGATTTGTCGAGCTTGTACACTTTGTCGGGAAATTCATGATCTTCGAAGCCTGGAGGTTGATCTACATAGATTTCTTCATCGATGTCTCCATATAAGAAGGCGCACTTGACATCCATTTGATACACCTTGAAATTTTTGTGCGCAGCATGAGCCAGGAAGATTCGAATGGCCTCGATTCGTGCAACGGGTGCAAAAACTTCAGTATAGTCGATGCCTTCTTCTTGATAAAAACCTTGAACCACAAGTCTTGACTTGTTTCTGATCACCACACCTCTATCATCAGGTTTGTTTCTGAAAACCCACTTTGTGCCAATTGGAACCTTGTTTTCTGGAAGATCCACAAGTTGCCAGACCTTCAGCTTTCTGAATTGTTGCAGCTCAGCCTGCATCGAGTCCACCCAGCTTGGATCTGCAAGAGCTTCATCTATGTTTTTAGGAACAATCTGAGACAGAAAACACGCAAACAAACATTCATTAATCAATCCTGACTGATGACGAGTCCTCACTCCATCCGTAATCGAGCCAATGACGAGGTCATGTGGATGATCCTTTAAGGTTTTGAGATTTAAGTCAAGGTGAGGGGGAGCGGGTTCGGTGGTTTGAGGTAGTTCATGAGATGAAGATGGAGGATCGGGTTGATGTGGGGTTTCTGAGGATGAGGATGAGGATGAGTTTTGTTGTGGAATTTCGGGTTGAGGGGTGATAATCACGAGAGGAGGATTGTCATTTGCTTCAGCTAGGATAGGAAGATTGAATGATTTGAACAGTGTGTCTGAATCATAAAACCATTCGGGTCCAGTTCCGGTGTTGGGAGAGTTAGATTCTTGCCAGTCCACGTAGTAAGATTCCTGCACAATACGAGTACGTTTGTTATAAACACGATAAGCTTTTTGTGATGAAGAATACCCCATGAAGAAACACTCATCGGAGACAGCTCCAAATTTTGTGATTTGAGCTTCGGTATTCAGCAATGTGCACGAGCATCCAAACGGCCTGAAGAAGTCAATCAGCGGCTTCCTTCCGTGATACAGTTCGTAAGACGTCTTCATTTTATCTTTTACGATCAGGACACGATTCAGCACGTACGACGCACAATTCACAGCTTCAGCCCAGAAAATAATCGGCAGCTTTGATTCAATCAGCATAGTGCGAGCAGCTTCAACCAGTGTGCGATTCTTCCTTTCAGCAACCCCATTCTGCTGTGGAGTTCTTGCTGCACTATATTGCCGAAGAATACCTTTGTTTGCACAGAATGAGTCAAAGATCTGATTTCGAAATTCAGTTCCGTTATCACTTCTGATTGCCTTGACTTTCTTGCTTCTTGAGCTTTCCACGGACAGAATGATATTTTGTAGAGCTTCAGTCGTTTCACTCTTGTGCTTCAAGAATCTGACCCAAGAGTACCTGGAAAAATCATCAGTCACAACAAGACAGTAAGTTCTCTTTCCCAAACTTGGTACACTAATAGGTCCAAATAAATCAGTGTGGAGCAATTCTAAGGGACTTGAAATAGAATTCTCCAATTTGGGCTTATGTGGCTTCTTATGTTGTTTTCCTTTAGCACATGAAAGACATTTTTCAACAACAGAAAAATCTTTGTATGGAAGACCTCGGACCAAATTGTTTTTAACAAGGTTGTTTAGAATTTTGAAGTTTATGTGTCCTAGACGTCTATGCCACAAGAAGCACTCAGAAACAGATGCCTTTGAAAGTAAACAAGTCATGGAGGAATTGAGAGATGCAGTTGAGGTCAAATTCAGCAAGTATGTGTCATTGATGCGAGGCGCACGCATCGCCACCATCTCTTCGGGCACAGAAAATTCAGGCTTGAGGAACAGGCATTCATTTGCTTTGAACAATACTGGAATATTCTTGTCGCAGATTTGTGATACGCTCAGAAGATTAAACTTTAATTCGGGTACATGATTGACGTGTTCCAGAGTAAGAGACCCAGTTGACACGTCTCCTTGACCAACCATCTTACCACCCCTTTTATTTCCTGCAAAAGACACGAATCCACCATCCAAGATTCTATAATTTGTGAGCAGGTCTTTCATCCCTGTCATATGCCGAGAGCATCCCGAATCAATATGCCAGTAACTGTTCTTCGGGAGTGCCTGGCAATACAAAACGAAAAATTACTTAATCACTGGTACCCAGACTTTTGCATTACCGGGAATTTTGACTTTCTGTTTTCCCCCAAAGAATTGTTTTACAAAACTGGTTACCTTGTGTCCAAAGGATCTATCATGGTTTGTTCGATTTAATTTTTCTTTACAATTTTTAACAACATGATCATCCTTACCACATCTGAAACAGTGAGACCTGTGACTTGTGCAAGAGGAGGTTTCTGAAGTACTTTCCTCCTCAGAATCTGATGTTCTATAATCAGAGTCACTGTTGGTTTCAAAATCCACTTTTGTTTTATCTTTTGAAATCCTTGGATTATTGTTTTTCAAAAATGATTCCTTCTTTCGAGAAATATGTTTTTCTGTAGGTTCTGAAATTCGTATTGGTGTAAAAGAAGGAATTGGATTAGAAAGAAATTTGTTGAATCGATTTTGAGATGTACTAGCATGACAAGGAACATTTTCATTTGAAACAAATCTTTCTTGACTAACAGACACGGACTCTTCACTACTGCTATCTAAAGAAGAACTACTGCTAGCTACGCTATTGTCTGAACTAGACTTCTTGGAATTAAAACTACTGCTTGAAACAGACTCCTTAGAATTTAAACTACCGCATCCAAGCCCACTTGTGTTACCGTATCCATTATCATAATCCTCCCTGATCTCCTTATGGTTCACTCCTTCTAGACCTGCATGCAGACTGTTAGCATCACTAGGAATTAAATCATTTAAGGGATGAGGTTTCGGAGTAGGTGAATAACAATGCGTGCTAGGAGGAGGATAAACCTTAGGAAACACATTCCCATTGTTCTCCATGCCTATTCCGGTTTTTATTTTAGCTCCTCGTTGTTTAACGAGCATCTCTTCAACTTTCATTTGTGAAACGGTCCATCTATCTAACTTGGTCTGAAGTTGAGAGGTTTCAAATTGGGCTAATGTGACTCTTTCAGAAAGCATGTTTATTTCAACATTTTTTGCAAGAAGAGTTTGTTTTAAATGTTCATTTTCATGCATTGCTTCATTTAATTTCACAAAATATTTTGCTTCATTTTCTTTTAATTGGGTGTTCATGGTTTTTAATTCGTTGTTGGTATCAATCAACAATCGATTGGCCTTGTAGATGCCGAACAAACGAATTCTACAAGGATGAGAGCACATATCTTGAACAGATTCATATGAGAGTTCCATTATAACCTTTTCTGCAGCCAGGGCTTTTTCACATGTGCATGCTGGTGTGCTTGCAGTTTTCTCATTCACCTTCTTCTCAGCTTCTTCCTTCTGACAACTGTTAACTGTGTGCTCATTGCTTTGTTCCTGAATTTGAGCTGCAAGAGCTTGATTGATGGCTTCCTCGGTTTCAGAGACCTCCGAACTCCAGTCGAAGTTAGTCAGAAGAGCCACTTCTTTGGTTGGCTTGGCTTCTGCTTTGTCAGTGATAGGAATGGCACGAGTTGCTGGCTCAGAGGTAGGTTCAGTGACAATTGGACTTGGGCACTCCCTTTTGAAATGGCCGAGTTGCTTACAGTTGTAGCATCTGAGCTTAGCCTTGTCGAAACCGACTCTTCCATTTTGGTTCTTGAAGGTGTTTCTCCCAGTGCGTTCGAAGAATTTTCTAGCTCGAACAGTTAACATGGCCATTTGCCATTTCAGGTCAGTTTCTTCTAAATCATCTGGATCAACTTGGTACATGTCCTCAGCAGTCAGAGTCGAACCTTGAAGTTCTCCAGCAGCGAAAGCTTGATAGCTGTTAGTAAACAATGAGAACAATCCCATGTATTCAGGTGAAATCTGGGATGTTTGCTGATTAGTGGCGGAAGCAGATGCAGTTGAGGATGACCCAGATTGAAGTTGTGAGAAAGCTCCTTTGGGTGTGACGGTTGAGATGAAAGCAGAATTTGGAGAGTAAACTTTGGTTGGACCCATGGTTTGATTGTATTCTCTCCTTTGCACATCCAACTCAAAGGATTTAAGCTTGTTAATAACATCCATGAGCTTGTAGTCGGGAAAACTTCTTTCTTGCTTTAGCATGCGAACCTGAATGCTCCACTCGGGAGGAAGAGCATCCAGCAGCTTCTTGATTTGTTCTGAGTTAGTGAGTTGAGCATCATATTTCTTCAGATTGCTTGATACAGTTAGGAAGCGATTGGTCAAATCCACTAGCTTTTCGTTCTTCATGCTTGTGAATGAATTGAATTCTTTGGTGGCTTGGGCTTCCTTGTCCTTCACCAGGTCTTCATTGCCATCATAGAACTCACAGAGAGCGTCAAACAAACTCTTTGCGTCAGTGTGCTCAGCAAAACGGTTGTAGATTTCTTGTGACAGGCATAGAGAAAGGGCACCGAGAGCCTTTTGATCACGATCAATGAGTTTCAAGTCCTTCTCAGAGAATGAAGACGGAGTATTGTTGATCTGTGTTACTTCACCAGTAGTAGTTGTAGGAACGTGAGGTCCGTTGACAATTGACAACCATTGATTATAGTCGGTGTACAAGAAGAACGATTTGAGACATCGTTTCCAATCCTCAAAATTGTCGCCATTGATCAGCCTTGGAGGTCTGTTTGGAGCAATACTCTCAGTGTCACCAGCATTTGTACCTGACGCCATCTTAAATCAGCCTGAAATAAGAAGGACAAAGAACAAACCAAGAACAAGACAAAGTGATTAGTTTCGCTGGGAGATATAGTTTCGCCAGCAATTTCGCTCGGAAATCCTGAACAGGTGAACAATTTCGCTGGATTTTATAATTTCGCCAGCAATTTCGCTTGACAATACTGAACCAGATCAGCAATTTCGCCAACTAGTTTCGCTGTATGCACGGGCAGTACTTTCGCTCGGAAATACCCGATGACACACAGTTTCGCTAGCTAGTTTCGCTGGAAACTGGTTTGAACTTTCGTTCAAGAAAAAGACAATAGTTTCGCTTCTCGATTTTCGGCGAAAGAATAGTTTCGCTCGGTGATGGTAGTTTCGCTCGGTGATAATCCGGCGAAACTGCCAAATGACTTGATAGTTTCGCTGTTTGAAGGCACAGTTTCGCTGAATAAACAGCAGTTTCGCCCAGAACAGAAAACCCTCTTTTTGAAGAAGAAATGATCAGAAATCAACCCAAATCACTATGGATTAATGATCGGTTGATTGCCTAGTGTTCAAGACATCAAAACACACAATATTCAATCAATTTCCAGTCCAAAACAAGCTGATTTCAGAATCAAATAGATTTTTCAAAGTTTTACCCAAAAACACTCAAAAACACCAAAATCAAGAGCACAGAGGCTCTGATACCATATTGTTGGTCCTCACTGATCTTTATCAGTGCAAATGAAGGTGTTTTTGAGAAGAAAACCAAATAAACAACACAATATAAGATTTCCAATGACTAAAATGGTTTTCTAGCCTTGAACAATCTCAATATGAACCAATAGATTGATAAGTGATGATTAACAAGCTACAATATACTGAAATAAGCTCCTAGCCGTCACCAAAACTCACCAAATGAAGATTTCTTGTATTAGGGTTCAATATGCTTGAGAAAGTTACAAAAGGCTGCACAAGGCTGCGTATTTATACTGTCCAGTGAACAGTTTCGCTGGCAGTTTCGCTGGCCAAGCGAAACTGTCACTGAGACAGTCTAACCTAGGTACCGAGCGAAACTACAGTTTCGCTCGGTAGCTTACAGTTTCGCTAGCCTACCAAAACATAACATTTACAAGAAACTAAACTATTACAATCAAACTAAACAAAAGATGAATTCCTCCCTACATTGATCTTCATGGATCCTGGTCTAGTCGCGCCCCTTAACGGTATAAACTCCGTTAGTGGTATTTTGGGGGTGTGACAGCCTATCTGACCGTGATCCCGAGAGGACACGGGGGAGGCAAAGCCGCGATGACGTATGTCCGCAACACAAAATGGATGATGGCGATGCCACTACAATATTAGTCAGCTTTGGTACAAACTTCCTTAGTGCATGGAACAACGGATTAGCTACCCGCGATATCGGTTGAGCACTTTAATTATACAAATTTAGTACATACCCGATAACGTATGTTACGGACATTACTTTTACTAAACCACAATACTATGATTTTGGATATCACTAAGCATTGCTTTTCACAAATAAATATTACATAAGTATATGTTGACACGATTATGATTATGAGACCGGGCCACTGCATGACAAGCCCACCGTGAACTCACCAACCGTTAGGTTGACACTTGCGTGGTTTAAACTTTTGCAGATCGCTGAGGAGTATCCGGATGCGGGTTGGCACGGCACATGAAGACATTTTATTTTTGTTTAAACCAAATTGGGAATTTAAGACAATGAGTTGTAAAGCACGTGGTTAGTGCTAAGACAATATTTTCCGCTGCGTATTTTGAGACTTTATTTTATGATATATATTTGGACTTACTCTGATTCGTTTAGTATTTGTAACTAATGGTTGTGGTCCTGGTTTGCTCGCACCCCTTAACGGTATAAACTCCGTTAGTGGTTATTTGGGGGTGTGACAGATTGGTATCAGAGCCATAAGTTGCAGAGAACTGGAATCATTTTTGAAAAGAAAAAAAAACGATTTGGAAACTGCAACTTGAAAACCTTAGTTACAAACGAACAAACAAATTCCCAAGGACTAAATTTTTATGTGCCAACCTGGGATACTCGCTCTGCTGTGTAAGTAAATACTTCGTACGTATGTATATATATATATATATATATATGTAAGTATATATATAGACCGTGTCTAAGTAGTCTAACGGAAATACCTTAGGGGAAATGCACACACGAATACGAAATGCGAACGCAAATACGCACACTATTCCGGGGGAAAGCGACAACGAAACGACGCTACACGCTACGTCCTGATTTCTACTACGATGACTACGCCGACGGTGACTTTTATGGGAAAGCCGACTTTCGACGATAGTACTTACGACTTACGACGTCTCCGACGACGCCTCAATTTTGCACAAAATTTTTTCTGGACTAATAGTGGGATAACGGGAAATTGTCAATATACATATTATGGGATATGTATAGAGTATAACTGTGACTGAACACTTGCTACTTTAACTATCCAGAAAATGCCTGGAAGAGGACACGGAAGGAACAACATTAACCTGACACCTGCACAACTGCAAGCTATGATTAACGAACACGTGCAAGCCGCAGTGGCAGCCGTCCAAGCTACCTTCGCCGCGCAGGGTAATTATTACGCCGGTTAAGGCACAAAAGCGATTATAATTTAACTTGTTTAAACTTAAAACCTGAACTATTTATGCATCAGGAAACCTCCATCACTGCACGTTTAAGTCCTTCATGGACTGCAAGCCAATAACGTTTTCCGGCGAAGAAGGAGCGGTAGGACTCCTCAGGTGGATCGAGAAGTCTGAAAAGGTCTTCTCTATGTGCAACTGCCCTGCTGAGAGCAAAGTGAAATATGCGACTGGTACCTTTGAAGGAGCTGCTCTCACTTGGTGGAATGCCGAAATCCAGATTATTGGGTTAGATGCGGCCAATAACATGGAATGGGAAGCGTTTAAGGAACTGATTATGGAGGAGTACTGTCCCCGTGACCAAGTGAAGAAGTTAGAGGGCGAATTCTTGAATCTGAAAATGACTGGGTCTGAAGTCGAACAGTATACTGCGCGTTACCATGAGTACGCGGTCTTGTGCCCCACAATGGTTGATGTTGAGTTCAAACGCATCGAGCGTTATCTAGAAGGCCTCGCGCCTCAAATCAAGGGACTAGTGACTGCCAGCAACCCCACGACCGTGCAGCAAGCCATCCGTTTGGCTCACAAGCTTACTGATCAGGAAATTGAGAAAGGAACACTTCCTGCAAGAGCCTCAGAAAAGACTGCCTTAAGTGGCAAGAGAAAAGCTGATGATGAAGCTCCTGAAAACTCAATGAACAATCAGAGTGTTGGAAATAGCAATGGGAGGTCTTTTAATTTCCAAGGTCAAAGCAAAAGGTCTGGGAACAACAGTGGAAACAACCGCCAGGGCGGAAATGGTCAAAGTAACTACAAGGGTAACCTGCCCATGTGTAACAAGTGTGGGAAGCATCACACTGGTATTTGTAGAAGGAATTTGAGCTGTGAAAGGTGTGGCAAGAAAAGTCACGAAGCAAAAGACTGCTGGGCAATTTTACCTGAGCAACAAAACCGCCCAAGGCAAAACAACAACAACAATCATGGCAACAACAACTATGGAAACAACCGGGGCAATGGGAACAACAATGGTCAGAACCGTAATAACAACAATGAAGCTCCCAGAGGAAATGGTAATGGGAACTGCTATGAATGTGGTGCTCAAGGCCACATGAAAAGGGACTGCCCGCAGTTGAGAAGACAGGGAAATGGTAATCAAGGAAACAATGGTGGAAATGGTAATGGCAGAGGAAATGGCAACGGGAATGGTAACAACGGGAATGGTAATGGCAGAGGAAGAGCTTTCATCATGGGTCAAGGAGAAGCTCGCAACGACGCCAACGTGATTAACGGTAAATTCATACTAAATGGTTTCTTCGCTAATGTATTGTTTGATTCTGGTGCTGAAAGAAGTTTTATTTCCACTAAGTTTGCTAAGCTAATTAATGCTAAACCGATTGCCTTAGATGCTAAATATGTGGTAGAGTTAGCGAATGGTAAACTTCATGATACGACTCAGATAGTTAAGGACTGTAAGTTAGAGCTAGCTGGCCATACGTTAGGAATCAATCTTATGCCTTTCCCGATTGGTAGTTTTGATGTCATAGTAGGAATGGATTGGTTATCTGAAAACCGAGCTGAAATTTTATGTCAAGAAAAAGTGATTCGTATTCCACTCGAAGAAGGTGAAGTGTTAACAGTTCAAGGTGAAAAAGGTGGAACAGTCACCGGTATTATCTCATTTCTTAAAGCTCAAAAGTGTCTTCGTAAAGGACACTTCGCGGTACTTGCAAACGTCACCGACACGACACTTCCCGAGCGTAAAATCGACGATTACCCGATAGTCCGCGACTTCCAAGATGTATTTCTTGATGAATTGCCTGGTTTGCCTCCATTTCGACAAGTCGAGTTTGGAATCGACTTAGCTCCCGGAGCGGCTCCGATTGCACGCGCCCCGTACCGTTTGGCGGTAAGCGAACTCTCCGCACAACTTCAAGAGTTACTCGACAAAGGGTTTATTCGTCCAAGTTCATCTCCATGGGGAGCACCGGTATTGTTTGTTAAGAAGAAGGATGGAACGTTCCGCATGTGTATCGACTACCGAGAGCTTAACAAGGTTACTATCAAGAATCGGTATCCACTTCCTCGAATCGACGATCTTTTCGACCAACTGCAAGGTTCGAGCTACTTTTCGAAGATTGATCTACGGTCTGGATATCACCAACTTCGTGTTCGTGATGAAGATGTCCCCAAGACTGCTTTTAGAACTCGGTATGGTCATTACGAGTTTTTGGTTATGCCGTTTGGGCTAACTAATGCGCCTGCTGTGTTTATGGATCTGATGAATCGGGTGTGCAAGCCGTATCTCGATCAGTTTGTGATAGTTTTCATTGACGATATTTTAATCTACTCCAAGACAAAGGAAGAACACGAGAGACACCTACGACTTATCTTGGAATTACTCCGCAAGGAACAGCTTTATGCTAAGTTTTCGAAGTGTGACTTTTGGATTCGCGAAGTCCAGTTTCTTGGACACATTGTTGATCAGAATGGAATTCATGTCGACCCAGCTAAAGTGGAAGCTATCAAGAATTGGTCTACTCCGAGAGCGCCGACCGAAATCCGACAATTTTTGGGACTTGCCGGATATTACCGCAGATTCATCAAGGGTTTCTCACAATTAGCTCAACCCTTAACAGCTTTAACGCATAAAGGAGTGCAATATAGATGGGGTGAAAAAGAAGAACGCGCGTTTCAAACTCTTAAGGACATGT
This sequence comes from Deinandra increscens subsp. villosa, assembly GCA_039602395.1. Taxonomy (NCBI): domain Eukaryota; kingdom Viridiplantae; phylum Streptophyta; class Magnoliopsida; order Asterales; family Asteraceae; genus Deinandra; species Deinandra increscens. Next base: position 59,468,137 of record JBCNJP010000012.1, read on the forward strand.
TATGTTCAGCCCCGATTCTCTCGTTACCCGAAGGGGTTGACGACTTCGTGGTCTATTGCGATGCATCCATTCAAGGACTCGGTTGTGTGTTGATGCAACGAGACAAAGTGATTGCCTACGGGTCTAGGCAACTGAAGGACACTGAGAAGAATTATACAACACATGATTTGGAATTGGGAGCCGTGGTATTTGCACTCAAGATTTGGAGACATTACCTCTATGGAACAAAGTGCACGATATTTACCGACCACAAAAGCTTACAACACATCTTTGAACAAAAGGACCTCAACATGCGACAACGAAGGTGGGTCGAGCTACTAAATGATTATGACTTAGCAATTAAGTATCACCCGGGAAAAGCCAATGTTGTGGCTGACGCCTTAAGTCGAAAAGAGTACGACAAGCCTCGACGAGTACGAGCGTTGCGACTTACCATTCACACGGGACTGCCGGATCGAATCCGCGATGCTCAACAAGAAGCTTTAAAAGAGGAAAACTTCGCAGCTGAAGCACTGCGAGGAGTGGATGGTAACTCTGAAGTTAAGTCCGACGGACTCAGGTATTACAATGGCAGAATTTGGGTTCCTTTACTTGGAAATCTCCGCGAGCTCGTGATGGACGAGGCTCACAAATCAAGGTACTCGGTGCACCCTGGATCGGACAAAATGTACCAAGATTTGAAGAACTTGTATTGGTGGCCGAATATGAAAGCCGACATTGCGTGATATGTGGCTAGGTGTTTAACATGCTCAAGAGTCAAGATCGAGTACCAAAAGCCTTCTGGATTATTACAGCAACCAAAGATCCCGGAATGGAAATGGGAGGATATCTCCATGGATTTCGTAACAGGACTACCTCATCGATCGAATCGACCGGATGCGATTTGGGTTATCATTGATCGACTAACCAAATCTGCACACTTTATTCCAATGAGGGAAAATGATAATATGGATAAGTTAACGAAGCTGTATATCGACCGAATTGTGGCACTTCATGGGGTGCCTAAGACCATTATCTCTGACCGAGATCCTCGATTTACTTCCCGACTGTGGCAATCTATGCAAGAAGCACTGGGAACCAGACTGGATATGAGTACAGCTTATCACCCGCAGACCGATGGTCAGACGGAGCGAACTATTCAGACTTTGGAAGACATGCTCCGAGCTTGCGTTCTCGACTTCGGTAAAGACTGGGAGGCTCACCTTCCGTTGGTGGAGTTCTCCTACAACAACAGTTATCATACGAGCATCGGTGCAGCACCTTTTGAAGCTCTCTATGGCAGAAAATGTAGATCGCCCGTGTGTTGGGCCGAAACGGGTGAGAAAGGACTCACCGGACCAGAAATCATTCATGATACAACTGAACAAATTATTCAAATCAGAAAACGGATAGCCGCAGCACATGACAGGCAAAAGAGCTATGCCGACAAACGCCGTAAACCTTTGAAGTTCGAGGTAGGCGACAAAGTACTATTGAAGGTATCTCCCTGGAAGGGAGTGATACGCTTCGGGAAGCGTGGAAAGCTGAATCCTCACTATATCGGTCCATTTGAAATCATTAGGGAAGTAGGCCCGGTGGCCTATCGATTACGACTCCCTGCAGAACTCGATGGAGTTCACAACGTGTTTCACGTTTCTAACCTGAAGAAATGTCTGGCTGGAGACATCGAAATAATTCCTTTGGAGGAATTGGAAATTGACGAACATTTGAGATTTATCGAGCAACCGGTAGAAATCATGGGACGCGAGGAGAAAGCCCTCAAACGTAGCAAGATTCCGATCGTCAAGGTTCGATGGAACTCAAAGCGTGGACCTGAATATACATGGGAACGAGAGGATCAGATGAAGAAAAAGTATCCTCACTTGTTCGAGCAAACGTCCACGGAAACTCAAGGTATGATTTAATTTTGGGGACCAAAATTCCTTTAACAGGAGGAGGATGTGGCGACCCTAAAACTTTTGCTTTCTTGCCCCAGCAACAACAGCAACAACGACAGCTGAGGCTGCGAACGCTACAACGCAAGAATAATTTTCGGGACGAAAATTCCATTTACAAGGGGATGATGTGACATCCGAGAATTTCAAGGTTAACTTCTGTTAGATAATCTCCGTTAGTTACATTATAAGTGTTAACTTAGTAACTAATGCTTAACTAGACCGAATACGTCCACGACCTTTGGTTGATCACCGAACCCGACCATATGTGTTATGTGTTTATTTATTTATTGTTATTATGTGCAACGTGTTTAATTAATTAATTTTGAAAATTGGCCCTTTTGGTTTCCAGCGAAACTACTGAGCGAAATTGTAGATTCGCTCGGTAGCCAAACTTTCAATTTACACGAATTCAGAGTCAGTTTCGCTTGGCCAGCGAAACTGCCAGCGAAACTAGCTCCTGATATAAAGACCATAAAACCCTAATTACTCCCCATTTGCATAAACCACACAAAACACACACACACTCTCCATCTATTCTCCTGTGAAACCTGGTCAGCCGAGAAACACCACGAGCCGACGTGATCTCAGCCTCGAGACATCATCCATTCGGATCCTAGATCAAACTGTGAGTCTCCAAAACCATTTTCATGCATATTCTATGTGTTTCCTTAAAAAGCATGCTTAAACTTCCATGTAATCGTTTGATCTTCTGATATGAAGCTTAGGAATGCTAGATCTATCATAAAGTCTGCAACTTTACGTGTAAAATCATTCCATAATGAAGATTCATGCTAGTTAGGTCATTTTGTGCTCTAAAATGTGTTCTGGTGATTTGATGATGAAAATCCATGTTTAAGGTGTTAAGTCTTACTGTTTAATGTTGGTAAATGTTTATACATGCTAGATAATGAATTATATGAAGTATGGAAGCTGTTAGAAAGATTTTCAGTCAAATTTATGGGTTTTTAGCGACTAGCGAAACTGGGCATTCTTTAGGCGAAACTGTAGTTTCACAGACCCTTTGAATATTCATCCAGCGACACTATGTAGCGAAACTATAGTGTCGCATGTGTATCGCCTGAACGAAATTACCGAGCGAAACAACCATAGACCTTGTCCCTGAACGAAAGTTCAAACCAGTTTCGAGCGAAGCTATGCTAGCGAAACTGTGTCATCAGTTTCGAGCGAAACTAGCTAGCGAAACTGTGTCATCGGGTATTACCCAGCGAAAGTGCTGCCCGTGCACACAGCGAAACTGTGTAGCGAAACTGGGTAGCGAAACTATAGCGAAACTGTGTAGCGAAACTGTGCCAAGACCAAAACCCAAACTTGTGCAACTTATTTGAATGTTATGCCATGACTTACATGATTTTGCAATAATGAACATGCTTTGATTCCTGAGTTATGTGAACCCTCGTTTATGATCAACCATCGGTGTCGTGTGTCGGTATGTCGTGTCATAGTTCCAACGTGCTATGTTATGGGCCATAGTGACGTAAGTTAAATATTAGACACAAACTAATACTTAAGACTTAAACGTGTTTTTAGGTCTTCGTTAAGCAAACAATACTTGGATTATTTAGCAAGTGTAGCAGTGCAACCAAAGGTGAGTGTCAATAACCCATTTACCGTGAACCCGTTTGGGTCACACTGAATAACTTAATGAAAAACAATGCTGACAACCTTATGAGTGCTATGCACCTCTCTGATGAACTTGAAAACTTAGGAGTGCTTGGCACCCACTTGATGAACTTGAAGTGTTTTATGGGAGACACTTGTGAAATACTTAAACAATTATTTCTAAAACGAAACTGAAAATGTTTTCGAGATTCATGAGAACCCAAAGTAAACCGTTTTAATATGGCTAGTGTAGGTTAAAGTCTAACCACATGATACCACATGATTTCTAAGGATTGCCTTATAACTGAAAAAAGTCCTCAACTTAATTGTACCATTAATTGTAAAGCGAGGGGATGTTGGGTAGATCTACTGGAGTTTGACAAACTCCACCTCGTGACACGGGAAGTGCACGGAGGTACAATATCAGCCTATCTGACCGTGATCCCGAGAGGACATGGGGGAGGCAAAGCCGCGATGACGTATGTCCGCAACACAAAATGGATGATGGCGATGCCACTACAATATTAGTCAGCTTTGGTACAAACTTCCTTAGTGCATGGAACAACGGATTAGCTACCCGCGATATCGGTTGAGCACTTTAATTATACAAAACTAGTACATACCCGATAACGTATGTTACGGACATTACTTTTACTAAACCACAATACTATGATTTTGGATATCACTAAGCATTGCTTTTCACAAATAAATATTACATAAGTATATGTTGACACGATTATGATTATGAGACCGGGCCACTGCATGACAAGCCCACCGTGAACTCACCAACCGTTAGGTTGACACTTGTGTGGTTTAAACTTTTGTAGATCGCTGAGGAGTATCCGGATGCGGGTTGGCACGGCACATGAAGACATTTTATTTTTGTTTAAACCAAATTGGGAATTTAAGACAATGAGTTGTAAAGCACGTGGTTAGTGCTAAGACAATATTTTCCGCTGCGTATTTTGAGACTTTATTTTATGATATATATTTGGACTTACTCTGATTCGTTAGTATTTGTAACTAATGGTTGTGGTCCTGGTTTGCTCGCACCCCTTAACGGTATAAACTCCGTTAGTGGTTATTTGGGGGTGTGACATTTAATTTGGATTGTCATGATCTTTTTCCATGGAATGGAGGACGTGGGCTATTTTTGTTGATTTGACGTCGTTTTGATTGGCAAAAAAATATATGCAATCGCTTTGATCATTCATGTCTGTCCTTTTTATACAGTATACATGTTGGGAAGATTGATGATT
>JBCNJP010000012.1:59473452-59522052 GCA_039602395.1 Deinandra increscens subsp. villosa
TTGCTAAATCTACCACATACTTAGCATCTAAGTCAATTGGTTTAGCCTTAATTAATCTAGCAAACTTAGTGGAAATAAAACTTCTTTCAGCACCAGAATCAAACAATACACCATTAGTTACAAATACTAAACGAATCAGAGTAAAGTCCAAATGTTTCGAATAAAACAGTTTTAAAAGTACGCAGCGGAATAAAAACATAAGTATCTTAGCACTAACCACGTGCTTTAATTACAGAACATAAATAGTTGTTTAATTCCCAAATTAAGTTTAAAATAAAGTTAAGTATCTTCTTGTGCCATGCCAACCTCCAGTGGATACTCTTCAACGATCTGCAAAAGTGAAAACCACACAAGTGTCAACCTAACGGTTGGTGAGTTCACGGTGGGCATGACATGCATTGGCCCGGTCTCATAATCGTATTCATCAACATATAAATAAGTAATAGATTTGCAAAACATTGCCAAGTGTTGAATTACCGAATATGCACTAGTTAAGTAAAAGTTAAAGCGGTCAACCGATATCGCGGGTAGCTAATCCGGTTTCCATGCACTAAGGAAGTCGTACCAAAGCTGACGTAACAGAGTTCGGCATTTGCCGACGGTTTGTGCCTCCAGTTGTGTTCCTCATGGGACCCACAACTAAAATAGGCTGATATTGCACTCCGTTCGGCCTCCAACCGGTTGGCTACACATTTGTGTACCGCGGAGCAGGGTTTGTCAAACCCCAGTAGATCTACCCAACATCCCCTCGCTTCACAGATTAATGGTACTAAATTGTTGAGGACTTTTAAGTTTTAAGGCATCCTTAGAAATCATGTGATATCATTTGGTTTAGACTTTAACCTACACTAGCCATATTAAAAATTGTTTATTCTGGATTTCATTTGAAATCCTAAAAATATTTTAAGTGTCAAAACGGTTATTCCGGATTTCATTTGAAATCCCAAGGATGGACAGGTGCAAGCGCTTCCCATAAAGCACTCCAACTTCCATAACAGATATCCCATTCGGCGATATCTCAAAGTGTCAGCGTTGTTTTCCGTTAAGTAATTCGTTGTGACCCAAACGGGTTCACAATTAAAGGGTTAGTGAAACTCACCTTAGGTTGCTCAGCTACACTTGCTAATTAATCCAATTATTGCTTAACGAAGACCTATGAACACGTTTAGGTCTTAAGTATTAGTTTTGTGTCTAATCGTTAACTTATCGTCACTATGGCCCATAACATAGCACGTTGGAACTACGACACGACATAACGACACACGACACCGATGGTTGATCATAAACAAGGGTTCATATATTACAGAAATCATAGCATGTTTCATCATTGTATAATCATGTAAGTCATGGAATATCATTCAAATAAGTTGCACAAGTTTGGGTTTAGTTAGGCGAAACTGCTGGAGAAACTGCTAGAGAAACTGTCAGAGAAACTGCTAGTTTCGCTGGCTAGAGAAACTGTTAGTTTCGCTGGCCAGAGAAACTGCTAGAGAAACTGCTAGTTTCGCTGGCTAGAGAAACTGTTAGTTTCGCTGGCCAGGGAAACTGCTAGTTTCGCTGGCTAGTTTCGCCAGGAACTGGTTGAACTTTCGTTCAAGGACAAGGTCAGTTTCGTTCACGAGGGACACTACAGTTTCGCTGAACAGTTTCGCTGGAAGGAGATATGCATAGTTTCGCTGGATAGTTTCTCCTGATGAATGCACAGTTTCGCTAGACGCTAGAAAAACCCGAAAAACTAACAAAAATCTTTCTAACAGCTTCCAAACTTCATGTAATTCATTTCCAAGCATCCATAAACATTTAGGAACATCACAGGAGCATTTTTAGCATCATAAACGTGCATTTTCATCATCAAATCTTCAAGAACACATTTTACATAAATTAGCCTATTCTAGCATAAATCTTCATCATGGATCAGTTTCACACGTAAAGTTGTTGTTTTTATGATAGATCTAGCATTCCTAAGTATCTTAACAGAAGATCTAACGATTACATAATGATCTAGGCATGCTTTATTGAAGAAAACACATAAGAGAAGCAAGAACATGGTTCATGGGACTCACCAAGCTCGAGGGTTGATCTTCAAGGGCTGAGATCACTGTGATTTACTGCAGATCTTGGTGGTCAAGTGATGATGGCGGCTGGTCTAGTGAGGAGAGGAGTGTGTGTGTTTTTGATGGTGATGCAAGTAAAGAATGAGGTTAGGGTTTAATGACCATTTAAATACTAATGGTCATGGTGGGCTTTCATTGGGATTTGGGCCCCAATGATTAGCCAATCTTAGCCCAATGATTAATCCATCATTAACTAATTACTAGCCCAATCATTAGACATGTATGCATACACTTAATTACCCGGTTTAAACATATAATCACATAATTAGGCAATTTAAACATTTTATCACATAATTTAACAAGTAAACAATTAATCATGCTTTTTAATACTAATCATGCATTTAAATCACGTTTCTCATAATAACAACATATAAATAAATACATAACACATATGGACGGGTTCGGTGATCAACCAAAGGACGTGGACGTATTCGGCCTAGTTAAGCATTAGTTACCAAGTTAACACTTATAACGTAACTAACGGAAATTGTCTACCGGAAGTAAACCTTGAAATTCCCGGATGTCACATCTAACCTGTATTCTCAAAGAAGAGTACCCCCAAATCAATTTGGGTGGAACAATTTTGAATCAAAAACTTCTCAATGAGAAGACTTTTTCAAAACTGGCTCTTAACAAGTCAGCCTTTCTCGGTAGGGACACTTACCATCCCTTACCTACTCCGAGGTAGTTTCCTGGTGAACCTTCAAATGCTGAGGTTCAAACGGAAACTGTTGCTGGAACTGAGCAACCTGCTCATGATGACATGGCTATTAAGCCAATAGTCCCTGAGCCCACATTAGTCCCAACTTCCTCTACCCTTCAAACTTACACATCTAAGAAGAGGAATTCTACCACCAAAACAACTGCCACTTCCCACTCATCATCTGAATCCCCCCACCTATCATTTTCAAAAGACAGAGAACTGTGGTAGCTGGGTCACCTCCACCTACGCCCACTGACCAACCCCAAGCTTCTAGCCCTGCTAAAGGCAAAAAGTCTAAGCGGAAACTAACCAAATTGGGATTATCTCTTAGGGATGAACCTTCATTTGAGGGGGAGTCATTAGACAAGGATGCACAATCCCCATCCAGGAGGTTCTCACCCCTACTTTCCTTATCACCTAGGAGTGACAACGCTTTCAATCCTAGTCCATATGATGGTGTTATTAACTCACAAACCTCATTACATGAGAACATCCAGATGACTTGGACCCTGTTACATTGATTCACCACTCCTCTTTGGAGGTGAATCTCAGTAGGACTGAAGAGATTCATACAGAAAGGGCTGCTGCCGCCCAGGTGTCCCCACTGGACCTTGGTGTCAGTCGTAATATAACTAAGACCCAATCTGTGGAAATCTTCTCTGAATCAGCACCTGCAGGTCCTTCACTGGAACCAAGGGTTGTTGAAACAAACGAAGAGAATCCCAGGTACCAAGAAGCCATGGGTACCGAGCTTGATCAATCTAGGATTGATAACTTCGTTTCGTCTAGGGATACTGGTAAAAAGCCAGTTGAGGACAGTTTGACACTATCTGAATTGAGGCAATGTATAAATCTCTACAATGACAAGTTGACACTCTCAATGTCACTTGTGGGATCGAAATCTGGTTACAGATTTTAACCAATTACAAGGTTTTACTTTGAATTAACCAGGCGGAAACAAGTTAATTCTTATGCTCTGTTTGAAGTAAAGTAATATGAAATCGAATACAAGACAAGTATAACAATAATATGAATAAAATCGGGCACTGTATTATAACTTGTTGATTCGAAGTACATATCAGAGTGATTTACACTTTCATGTTTTAAACAGGTTACAACTGTCTATGTATAGTGCCCTAAGGAATCAGGAGAACCTTTGATTCCTTTAACGATCATCTAGACCGTCGAGTAAAGATACATGAAGTAGAATAATATTAAACTAGTCTAGAAGATAAAAGTGTCAGCTTCATGTCAGGAGAAAGGCGGGAAACTGGATTAGATATGTCAGAGACAAGTGGAGCAGGTCAAGTTGATGTCCGAGATAACTCGCCTTACCAAGGCAACTTGAGTTATCTCGGGCGTATCCACTATCCGAGATAAAACTGTGCTTCCGAGATAAAATATCCTTCCGAGGTAAAATGACCTTCCGAGGTAACTACAAGTTATCTCGGGCAGTTTGTTCTTCCAAGGTAACTTATCTCGGGCCTTCTATTCTTCCTAGAAAACATGTTTAAGCTGATGAGCATCATTTCTTCAGAAGAAATAATTTCTTACAATCTCCCCCTCTGATGATGCTTCCAAAATCTTCTGAATATCATATTAAATGAAAAACAAAACACGGTTGAAACTGTCTTGAACCAAAAACAACTAACTTATTCAGCAAAGCTGACTTCTTATACTGATTCTTTGTCATGTCAAATCTGAACAGTCGGTTTGTGAGCATGCAATCCACTATTTTTTCTGATCATTAAATTTCCATTCAGCTGGATTTATCTCTCCGTGTCGTGTGAATGATCCACCAGCTCTGTATACAAGGTATCTGTCACTAGCTAGATCCAATTCTACATGAGTGACATGACAGTCAGTTCTGATAGGTTCAGCAGATGAAGTTTCCCTTGTTGTGTCAAAGTGCATCCTTATTTTCATCATTAACGACTGTTCTTGAGCACTTAGTCTTTTGCCATCATTAGCCACACTTCTTACATCACCAAGTTCTAAGTTAGATAAAGTTGTGAGAGCTTCATTGCTGCTGGGTCTTAGAGCTTCATTGGTGTTTGTAGTGAATAGGTAGATATCTGAGTCTTCATCAAATTTCCAGGAGAAAATTCTTCTTCTATTAGTGTGCAGATCTTCAGGTTCTTTCTTGTTTGAAGATTAGTCAGAGCTGGAGGAAATAACTTGAGATATTTTCCTTTTTGCCTTTGATTTCTTTCTCCTCGAGGTACCTATTCACAGGGTTGGTTGTTTCACTGGGTGATGAAGTTGGTTGTGTAGAAGGTGGTTGTGTGGAAGGTGAGTTGATTTTTGTATTGAAGGAGTTTGAGATGATTCTGTTGTGGGTTTTGGTTTGGGTTTGATGAGAGGTTCAATTGGTGTGAAGTTATCAACTCTGAATTTTGGTGGAATAGGTTTGCTAGGTTTGGAATTTTTGGTGGGTGGCTTTATGAATTGAGGCCTGCTGGCCATGGGTGGGTTTCTTTTGGTAGGAATGGTGGATATTTGTGTACTAGTAGGTGGAGTAGAGGGTGTATTGCCAAGAAGTGAGTCAATGAGACTCATAGGTTTAGGAGGAAGAGAAGGTGTACCTGAGAAAGCTCCTGGAGTTCTGGGAATTCTTGTTCTTTCTGATATCCTTGATTGCTCCTTTCTTATCTCATCATACCTGTCTTTTAGAGTATTCAAGGAACAAGGATTGATTGTGTTCTTTTCCTCTCCTAAAATCTCTATGAAGTACCTTTTGAGTGCTCTTGTCTCTTCTGCTTTTGTAAGAGGAGCCTTAGCAATTTTCTGTGTTTCCTCAGTCTTCAATTGCTCATGAGTGATATTATCAGCTTCAAGTCTTTGACTAAGCCTGAGATTTCCTTCTTCTTCTACTACCATTAACATTAAACCACATAAATCATTAGCAAAGGTCAAGCTAATGGTTTCAGGGGTGACCCATCCTTTGGCTAAGATAATGTTTCTCCATCTTTTCAATAACTCGCAGCTAGCATCATTTGCAGCTAGCCTAAACTGTTCCTTTTCTTTGTTTACAGCAATGCTGGCCTCTTTAGCAAATATTAATGCCTGTCTAGCTTCTTCTTCCTTTCTTCTATAGACCTTCTTTTTGTTTCTTTTATAATATCAAACACTTCTTCATTGTTTTGATAAATATTCAAGTTGTCTTGAAGCAAAAATGCTTCTACAATCTCTTTGTCTAGTTTTTCCTGTTCCATTCTTTCAATTAAATTAGCTGCAAGTACAGAGTTTATCATACTTACTTCACTAGCAGGTAAGGTGGTTTCTTTCCCATCCAGAAGCTTTGTAGGTTCTGTGGCCTTTGCTTTCTCTTATGAAAATAGTTTTACAGGATTCTTCACACCTTCTCTGCTTCTTTTTTTTCATATCATTGAACTCTTTTAATTGAGCCATATGACTCATCATTCTTGAATTGAATTCTCTGCTCAGTGCTTTGTCACATTCTCTTATCCCATCACGATCTTCACCATACTTGTCAAGAATAGGAATGAATACTGTTCTTGAACAGTCTATTTTGTTTTCAGGAGAAACAACATTTTTATAAGCAGGTTTGAATCTTTTCTCATATTCTGCCTGTAGGGCTTCACCATCTGTCAACTTTTTCTTACCTTTCCTAAGATTTGGATTGTCAGTGGGGTAGGTTATGACTTTGTCACTGATGGCAACCCTCTTGACAAATGGTGGCAGTGGATTGACCTTTACCTCACCTGTTCCTGGCTTATATTTGGCCTAGTAGTTGGCCAAAATATTTCTTACAATTTCCTCCACAGGATTTGAAGGAGCCACATGAACAATTTCTGAATAGTCTTTTGTTGGTGGGTAATAAGGTCCAAACTCCATGAGATACCCTCTTTCATCTCTAACACCTCCCAAATCTATTGGAGGAGCTTCAATATGAAGAATTTGTTCATGTTCCACAGGAGAAGAAGGAGCAGAAGTTAACCAAGAAAAGTTGATTCCTTGATAGATTTTTCTAGCAGACAACATAGCTAGTGTCTCTGCTTCTTCCCATATGTTTTCCTGGGTGAATTCAAACCAGATTGGCTGTTCTGTGTCTGTTGCAAAGAACATTAGAGAGTTAGTTTCATCCTTCGGAGTAAGCGTTTGCTCCGAGGTAACTTGATCAGCAGCAGCAACAATAGCAAGTTCCGAGATAATTTGATCTTCCGAGATAACATTCTTATCCGAGGTAAAATGTTTACCCAGAGTAATATGTTCTCCCGGAATAACTTCTTTAGCTTCTGAGGTAATTTTATCATTTACCTCGGGATCAATCAGATCTCTGGAATCCTTCAGAACGTCTTCTATTTGTTTATCAGCAATATCCATATCAATCTTGTATACATTTTTATTGATTTCTTGAATATTCTGATCTTTGTCAGCAGTGTCTTCTTTCAACACACTTTGAACTTCCTCATCATCGTTCTTTCCATCACCATTATCACCATTATTGTTATCATCATTATCATCATCATCATCATCATCTTCATCCATCACTCCTGTCTCAGCATCAAGATCAACTCCTTCTTCTTCAGCAATTGCCCTCATTTCAGGGGTAATAAAATCTCTTTCAATACTTTGCTGAATTTCTCTGATAGAAGCAAGAAGAGCTCCTACAACTATCATAGTGAAGAGAAATAGTTCCTTCATGTTGTCTTTGTGTGGGGCCACATCAAGGATGTCAGTTATTGAGACTTATTTCCATGCTTCTTCAATTGTAAATGGCTCTCTTCCCACAGATTGAAACAACTTCAATCTAACCTCCTTGGGTACTCTTGTATACCAGTCATATTCAGTAAAATCTTCCTCTTTGTAGGCCCTATACCCCTCTATTTTGGTAGCATCATCTTCATTTGTACCAAGTTCTTGTGGTAGAGTGGTGGCTTTAGATTTGGAGTCAGTAGACCTGGTAACATTTTCTTTTACAAGCTGATGCTTGACTTGCTTCAATTCTTCACACTGCAATTTCACAGTGTGTGAAAGCAAAGTGAACTCTATTTGTAAATTTTGGTACAAAACCGTTAATTCATTTAGTGAAAGCTTTCTCTCCATTGGTTTAAAACCAATATCCTTGAGCATAGAAGAACCATCAAGCCTAGCTTGATCATATTCTTCACCCTGGTTTTTTCTAGCTCCTGGGATTCCTAGTCACATCCTCATTTACCTCGGGCACCACTAAAGGTGCCTTTGGGTCAGAAGATGGTCTAGTTGCGATGAATTGGGTCTTACTTATGTTATCACTATCCACTGGATCTAGTGGGGATTCAAGTGTAGTGGAAGCCCTTTTCACATCAGTCATGTCTATACTCCTATGGCTGAACTCCTTACCAAAGTGTGGTTGGAGTATTTTTCTTTGAGACTCTTCAACACATCTCCTGCAAATAAGGTTTTTGGAGATAGTGTATCATAAGAAGTACAGAAAATGTCATCACCTTCACTTTGAGGTGTAAACTGGCTTGGTCTTGTTGGAGTTTTGCTAGTGAATGAGGGATGTACATTCAACCCTATAGGATCATCTCCTTTTGGATAGTCACCTTTTGCTTGGCTATCCCTTTTGGCTCTTTTCTGCCTAAGGACGTTGTCCTTGGCAGGGCTTGAAGTTTGGGTGGCTATGGGTTGCACAGGTGGAGTAGACCTTGCACCCTCTTTTTCAGGATTTTCTGGATCATTGTTTGGGGACGAAATGACTGGAATGTTGTCAAATTTTGAGTGTCTCTTCATCTTTTTTGGTGGTTCATGCTCGGAAGAGGAAATGTTGATACCTGATATGTGCGTCGTGTGAAGTATCAAGCAATGTTCATAGTTCAAGCCAAAGTCTGAGTGGCCGAACCAGGTCCGAACCTGGAGTTCGGACTGGCCGAACCTGAGGTTCGGACTGGGATCGGCCAGCTGGGTATAAATAGATGTTTGGACAGTGTAATAGAGAGTTCTGAGCGTGTGAGATTTCTTAAGTGTGTGTTTCTGAGAGTGTTCTCCGTGTCTGTATTCTAAGTGTTTACTGGTTGTAATTGTTCTTCGTTGATCAATAAAAAAATCGGTTAATTACGTTTCAATGTCCGATTAGCTAGATCATGTAGACGATCCGTTACTCACACATTTTCAAGTGGTATCAAAGCTTTCTGGTTCACTCTACTGATCTGTGGTTGCTATTTTCGGATTTTTGAAGCGTTTTTGAAGTTTCTCGAGTTTATTTGCGTGTTATCAATTCTATCGAGTCTTTGGTGTCAAATTTGCTCCTAAATAATTTCTTATTGATTTTTCTGACTCTCAGTTGCAAAGTTCGTCAAATTCTGTTCAAAATCGCATGTGTTTGAAAAATGATATCGAGGTTCGGAGTTTACTGTTTAGGTTCCGAGTAACCGCCCCGAACTTCGAGTTCGGACGGCTTTCGGTCTAAGATCGGCAAGGGTTCGGTCGGTGTTTGGCGTTCTTTCTTATTCGATAGTGCTTCGGTATGAGTTCGGTCAGTTTTTGGTTCGGAGAAGGTTCGGAGCACGTTCGGAGGTAGTTCAGAGATTTTAGGTTCGGTGGAAGTTCGGTGAAAGTTCGGCCAACAAAATTCAAAATTTTCAAACGAGGTCGGAATTTCAAGCTTTTGCCGTGATGCAGAACGTGATGCAAACCATGTTAAACTTTGACAATGAAATCGGAACAAGTCAGAAAGTTCCCAAATTGTTGAAACTTGAAGATTATCAGAATTGGAAACAACGATTTTCGGCTTATATAAGTACGAATGATATCGATTTGTGGATTCCTATCAAGAAACTGTATCAACATCCGACTGATACGGGAGATTTTAAGGAAGTTCATACTTTTGACATTGCTGAAAGGAAAGCCTATGAGCTTGAACAAAAGGCTTTTGGTTATCTTACAATGGCATTACCCACTGAGTTGTTACATCAGTTTAGTACATGCAAGAAATCAAAACAATTGTGGGATGCCTTATCAGCAAGATATGAAGGTAATGATGATTACAAGAAAAGTCGGAAGAAAGTGCTGCATAAGGAATTTGATAATTTTCAACATTATGACAATGAGAACATTACTGCTCTTGTTTCCCGATTTTCACATCTGAGTAGTGAACTTAAGGTTGTCGGCATTGAGAAAACTGATGCTGAATTGAAAGAAAAGATTATGGAAGTATTGCCTGAAAAATGGGAAAATTATGTTTTGCTTCTCACTCATGATAAGGAATATTCTACATTAACATTTCACGAGCTTACTGGAAAACTTCATGCTCGGGAAATGGAAATGTTAAACTGAAAGAAATCAACTGCTACTTTGCAGAATCCTGAGTTGTATCATGGTGAAAATAGTGCAAGCATGAGTGCTAAGTCTAAGCCAAATCTGAGTACGACACCAAGTGTTTCCTTTCTGGAAGGAACTTGAGGGAATTCTGATAACAATTCATCACGGGGTTGTAGTTTCACAATTCCACATTCTTCAGGTCAAAATGCTTTTTCTACTGAATCAATGGATGATTGTGCCAAAATGATTGCTGCTTTAATCTCATCATCATTTGGTCTGGTTATCAAGAATGTTGCTGATGCACAATTAACAAGAGATGATCTTGATGCTCTTGATGATGAACAACTGACTGAATTGGATCTATCTTGGCAATATGCTATGCTGAGTCATCGATCAAAAAGATTTTTTAAGAAGCATGGAAAATCTACTTCTGATTTTAGTGAGAAATTAGGTTTTGATAAATCAAAATTGAAGTGCTACAAGTGTTCAAAGCTTGGACATTTTGCCAAAGAATGTCAACAAGCAAATCTTAGCAAGTCTGGTTTTCCTTTATCAAGCAAACCTGGTTTTACTCAGCCATCTTCTAGTAACACAGACAAGACAACAGCTCTAACAGTTCAACATGATGGTGTTTATGATTGGGGTCAAAGGTTTGGTTATGATTCATCAGCTTTGATTGTCACTCATGTTCAATCCGATGATTCTTATTCAGATACTAGTTCTGATACTAGTTCAGACCCAAGTTCTCATGAATCTGCTGAAAATTTGGAGAGTTCGATGAAAGAAAATAATTCCATATTGAATGAAATTCAAAAGCTTTCTGAGAAGTTCAAATCAGCTAAGGAAGACTTGAAAGTCTCTCAAAGAAATGAAAAGGTAGTTGAATTGAAAAATGAGTCTTTAATGAAGGAAATTCGATTGCTTGAAGAAAAGAATTGCAAATTAAATGAAGAAAAGGAAAAGTTAGGTCAAGAAGTTACGAAATGGAAGTTTGATGCTGAAGATGCTATTTCTGATTTTAATAATTTGTTTGACAAGTGCAAAGTCAAGCTTGATTTGCTTACAAAGAATGTTGAAGAATCTGCTGCTAAAATTGAAACATTTCAAGTTGACATGGACAAGTTGTTGGATGAAAAGCGGGAATCGGTGAGTGTTAATAAAGTTCAAACTGCGAATCTGGAAATTCAAAGGAGAAATGAAGAAAAATTGAGAAAAGAATTATTTGAGGGCATGGAAAATCTTCGTATGCAGAAATTTGAAACACACAAAGTTGCCAAAAGGTTGATTGCTACTGAAAAAGAGTTAGTTGAAGCGCACTAACAAATTTCTGATTTGAAGATTCAAGTAATTGATGCTAATAGATTGCTCAACAATGTTTCAAATTCTCAAGTGTTCACAAGTTTTCTTGCTAAGGATGAGAATTTTGAAAAGATGTTTAATAAGACTGCATCACCCCCCTGCTCAAATCAAAGAAGCTTTTAAGGAAGTGAAGGAACAGGTAGATGATTATGATTATTCAAAGTCTTCATCATTGGTTCCAGAGGAAGACACGGTTGTCAAGAAAAAGAAGAATAAGAAGAATAAGGAGAAAGACAAAAAATCTGAGATTCCTCCTGCTTCAAAGTTTTTTTCTGGTTCATCTTCTGCTGATAATGAGAAATCAGCGACTTCAAGTGACAAGATTCAGTCTCAACCAGAGTTTAATGAGAAGATTTTCTATGATCAAAAGAATGTGACTGAAGTCAAAGCTGAATTTTCTCGATTGGCAAAGAACGAGCATTCTACATCTGAGGATAAGGTTTTTGGAAAGAAAGTTGGTTTGGGTTTTCTAGGGTTGAATGATAAAACTGAGGAGATTCCAGCATCTGCACCACAAAACTTGAAGAAGCTTAAGATGATGCAAGTGAAGAAAAAGGTTTTCAAAGCACATAAGGTTCAACCTGAGAGATTTTACAAGCTCAAAGGTTCTGATCAGCTTTTCTCTGACAAAGAGTTTCCTCTTCACTGTGTTGATGCTCGGAAGATTTCGGAGGTTTTTGTGAAAGATAAAATTTCGTCTGATGGTTCTCAATCTCGAAGCCCAACATCCAAATGGGTTCATGATCACATACATCAGGTATATGATTCTCATTTTGATCATGTTCGAGATATTCATATGTGTGGTTCTTTGCAGGTACATAAAAAGTGGGACAAAACAACACGTATATGTTATATTTGCCGCCGACCAGGGCATATGGCAAAAGATTGTCCACTACCTGCTGACTCACCTCAAAGGTTCCACAAGAAACCAGATTTTGGTAAACCTGCCCACACAAAGTTCTTTGGTGAACAAGGAAGAGTTTTTGATGAAGTTGAACCTACATTCTTTCATAAACAAAAATGTTTGTTCCAATGTTTCAAAAAGCTCAAAATGTAGGTTCATCATCATCACGGACACCTGTGACGACTTCATCAAAAATTTAATTACCCAAACAACAGCAACGGAAACCTAAAGCGGTTTCTAAGCAAAACCAGGACATTGGTCGACCAGAAGCGATCCGCTTCGGGTCATTTATGAACTAATCAGTTTGACCAGTGTGTAGGTATTTCTAGAAGACCTATCGACGATTGCAATGTTATTGATGGAGGAGTATTCTGCATAATTTAAATTTCATGATAAATCTTTCTAACTTGCAAATTTTCTGAACAATTCTTAATCCTGCAAAATATCCATGTTGCTTGATCAATTTTCTTTGCTTACAATATTTTCTCAAAAAGCCAAACATAGAGTCGTGTTTTTGTGTAAAATGAAAATCCAAAAATAGAGTTTTCATTTTAAGGGGGAGAATTGTAAGTAAGGGGGAGTAATTGAGAAAAAGCATGTTACGGGAAGAAGGTGAATACATGCAAAATATAAAAGGAAGAAAGGTGAATACATGCAAAATATATAAAATTGTGAGAAATTGATCATTGGGAAATGATGGTACATTGGCATACGTATCTGACTCATGGATAAAATAGATGAAAGAGCCATAAGATCATTGCTTGATGTGCTTGGTAGGCTCGACGAATCAGAAAGTATTCAGATGTGATATACACTAAATACTAATGCTTGACCAAGTGGACAACATCTTGATGCGTATTTCATGACACAAAAAGAATAATAAGTGTGAAAATAGTAATGAGAAGTCACTGTGTACACATGCGTTCATTTTGCAAAGATTTAAACTTGTTTGATTTTCTTTATGTTGTCAAACGATCGGCCTTTCTCTGCGTATCGAAAGATCGACCTGATTGGTGTTCGTTTGACGTTCTGCTTTATTTTCTTTGGTGTTTCGTATAACTCATCGGACTTTCTCTGCGTGTACGGGAGTACCGACCTGATTGTTGTTGAGTTATACAACTTCAACTTGTTTTATTTTTCTTATTTTGTTAAATCCGAGGCCTTATCTGCGTATCGAAAGATCGACCTTAAGGTAGACGATTTAACGTTCTTATTTCTTTTTGCACGGAACACAGTTGACGATATCATGAAAATCATTATGCAATGTTAAATATCACAAGTGCTATCACACAAGAAGGAAAAGAAAGAAAAACAGAAAATGTCTGAATATGTCGGATAGTGTGGGGTACACTGGTCAAAGCAAATCTAATCAATACCTTAACATATCCAGATGTTATGAGTATGATTCTGTCTGAGTTGAAGATGGACAAATTATACCGGCAATCAGCATGACTTCTGAGCTTCGATTAATCGAAATTGAAGTGTAGTTCAGTGCGTTATGATCAATATGATCCCTTATAGTGATCTTTCTCATACCGAAAATAGTGTTTGATTCTGTAATTGCAATTTCATTTCATATCAAGAAAAGCACAAAAATATTTTCGGTGTGTTTTAGCATAAACTTTGAAAAATAAAAAAGATTTTAGGTTTGTTTTAATATAAACTTTCTAAAAGCAAAAAAGATTTTGTTTTTGCTTTATTTTCGATCTGATCAACACGTGATACAAAATCAATTTTCAAAATCATATCTTGGAGTCTCGAAGAGATGTTTTGCTCCAAGATTATTTAAATGTCTGAGCAGGTTGCTAAAGTGCAAGATATCATCACTTCAAGTCTTCTGAAGGTGTAGATAAAAGACCAGAGATACACTAGATGCCATCAAGTATTCAAGATCAGGCTACGATCAAGTTGAGGAGGAGTTTGTTCGAAGATTCATTTCGTTGGACGGACGAATTCTATACTTGAGGGGGAGCTTGATTAAAGATACAGATTTGATGATATTGAAGTGATACTGCACACGACGAGGGGGAGTTTGTTGATACCTGATATGTACGTCGTGTGAAGTATCAAGCAATGTTCAAGTTCAAGCCAAAGTCTAAGTGGCCGAACCAGGTCCGAACCAGGTCGGAACCTGGAGTTTGGACTGGCCGAACCTGAGGTTCAGACTGGGATCGGCCAGCTGGGTATAAATAGATGTTTGGACATTGTAATAGAGAGTTCTGAGCGTGTGAGATTTTTTAAGTGTGTGTTTCTGAGAGTGTTCTCTGTGTCTGTATTCTAAGTGTTTACTGGTTGTAATTGTTCTACGTTGATCAATAAAACAATCGGTTAATTACGTTTCAATGTCCGATTAGCTAGATCAAGTAGATGATCTGTTGCTCACGCATTTTCAGGAAGGATTGGCAATTGGGGCTTCAAGCGCTGCTGGTAACATAAGGTTGTCCACTGGAGCAATAAGCTCAGGATTTGCCTGTGGTTGCATCATTGGTGCAGCCACTGGAGGTCTTGGCACATGTATGGGATGGTCAGTGTCCCTGCCTGTATACCCTTTGTTCTTTTCATTGCTTGATAAATAAGAAAATAATTATTATTTGGTACCCTTAACTGATAAATTTTATCTGAGATTTTTAAGTTGGGTATCAAACACCTTAGAATGTGCTGCAAAAACCTGGGATACATGTGAAACAAGTGAACATTGTTTGGTTTTAAATTGTCCACCATCCCATCCAGCACCATTGTAGAAAAATTAAAATTTTGACCTTGTACAGTCCATGAAAAGCTGAGGCCTGCACTGAAGAGAGTTCGTCAACACTCTTCTTTGAGGATAGATTTTCCAATATAACATGAGCAAGAAATCTCCATTTGAATGGCAGTTGTGACTTCTTGATTTTCTTATCAGATCCTCCATACCCTACTGTTGGGTTTTACAGTGGGTATACGGGTTACCGATTTTATTTTTTTTATCCGATTAAAACCGATTTAATTATATAAATTAATACAAGATTAATTAAGTAGCGGAAACGATTTAAAACGACGCGAATACGAACTGTAAACAGGATTAGTCACCGATCGCAACAAACACAGAAAATAATTATTTAATATAAATAATTAAAATTAATATCTAAATAAATTAGATATACCTTGTCGGGTTCCAAGCAACCGCTCGAGACACCCAACGGACTGTCACTAGCATGAACAGATACATCAAACTCGAACCGGCGAGTCAGATCTTCGACCGATGCGGCGGCAATGGGTGGTGGTGGTGGTAGTGGTGGCGGTGGTGGTAGACTGATCACAGGCAACAGCGACAACAAAACTTGATCTCCCTTGTTAATCGGAATCGCGACTTGGATCGTCCCCACAACAATGCCATCACTGGCGAAGGACGGCGGTGGTGACCGGAGGGTATAGAGGTGCGGGCCACGACGAAGAAAAGGACGCGGTGACCTCGGCTGCGCCGGCAGCATAAGGACCACCGACCGGCGATCCGGTTGCGGCTGCGGCTGCGGCTCGCGTTGGCTGCGGCTGCGGCTCGGGCGATCTTGGTTTCCTCCTCTAAACGGGAACAAACGCTCGCTAAACGGGGATCCATCGGACATGCGATGAATGGTGGTGGTGGCGTCGGGTGGTGATCGGCGGCGACAAGGGGTGGGCGCCGGTTTGGGGTCGACGCAAGAGAGAGAGAGAGAGTGGAGATTATGGTTCTTAATTGATTGCTTGCTCTATACTCCTCTCCCTCCCTATTTTATTAACAAAATCGCGGACCGAGGCTCTGACGGACTGGGCCCGGTCGCGATCCCCTCTAGTCCATAAATCCGATCAGTCTGTTAATCCAGTAACAACTGATCAGTCCGTTTAATTAATTAGCGAGTGTTTTAACCGTAAATGCTTTGTCGTTTAATCAAATAAATAGACAATTATTTATTTAATCAATTAATTGTTCGCTTGAATACTAATTAACGAGTAATTAGTTTTATGGTCTGTTGACCCGGGTGTAACTCTTACGTGTCAATATCGGGTCGGGTTTGTTAATTTTGTCGGGTCAGGACACCCTTTTCCAACAGTCTCCCACTTGGACTGAACGCGACAGTTTAACGAGGGTAGTCAGAGGCACTCTAGCTATGCATGGCTACACCAACCAATATTGACACTTTAAGTCATCAGCCAAAGTATATCTGATTACAGATCAAGCAGACTTATGACTTGTGCATTCATTGTCATATGTTCCTTTCTATATAAGAAATTGATGAATTATGAGACATGGACTCTCATATATGATTCATCGATTATCGTTCTTGATAGAATTCAAAGTGATCCAACAAACACACAGTAAGTTTGGGTGAGGCCCCTCACTTATCACTTTGAATCAACGAGGGTGCCTTTATGCTTATCTATTTCCGAAGCAAGAGTACATAATTCCTTGTTGAGGCATACAACTCCCACTAAACTTCAGAGCCATTACCAAAAGTAACCGTTATGGTTGGCAGTTACGCGACAACGTTAGGCTACAATCAAAAAATGTTCTTTAGTAGAAGGGAGTTCAAATATGCGTCTCAGGTCTAAGGATACATTAGAGCATGCATTAATCAAGCAAGCAAGACTTCAATGTTTGCGTTGCATGATGCGAGTTACGTCCAACGTCATTCACCAATGAGGTTTGTTAGTTTGAACGTTAATCGGCTTTAAGGTTCAAGTGGTCACAATAGTCTTAATTTAGTATAGCTCCCACTAAACTAATCGACTACGGACATTTAGAACAAAGACTTGTTGTTCAAGGATTAAACGTATTAATATTTAACACAATTATGTAATTCATTATTGCATTAAACAAATGGAATAAGAATGATATAGATAACTGCTGATGTTCATACATCCAAATACTAAATCAAAACATGACTTTAGCTAATCTAAGCCCTATCGCTTCTCTGTGGTGTATATGAGTCTCTTGAGTCATAGGATTAGTGAAGGGATCAGCTAAGTTTTGATCTGTGTGTACTTTGCTTATTTTAATTTCATTTCTGTCGACTACTTCTCTTATGTAGTGGAATTTCCTCAGGATGTGCTTGGCCTTCTTGTGAGACCCTTGCTCTTTGGCTTGAGTTATAGTGCCTGTGTTATCGCACATCATCTTGATTGGCTGCCTAATGCTTGGCATGACATCGAGATCGGATATGTATCTCTTCATCCATACAGCTTCCTTAGCAGCTTCTGAGGCGACTATGTATTCGGATTCAGTAGTAGAATCTGCTCCTACTGGCTGTTTTGAGCTTCTCTAAGAAACAACCCCTCCGTTTAGAGTGAAAACGAATCCTGACTGCGAGCGAGAGTCATCTCGGTTAGTCTGAAAACTAGCATCAGTGTAGCACCGTACAGTGAGCTCCTCATTAACACCTCCGTATACGAGAAACATTCACTGGTGTTTCTCAAGTATTTTAGTATGTTCTTTACAGCTGTCCAGTGAGCTAGTCCTGGCGTCCGTTGGTACCAACTAGTCACACTCAGTGCATACGAGACATCAGGTCGTGTGCAGAGCATGGCATACATGATAGATCCAATAGCAGAGGCAAATGGGATCGATGCCATTTGGCTTATGTCTTGCTCCACTTTAGGTGCTTGAGATTTGTCCAAGATTGTTCCCTTAGTCATGGGAAAGACTCCTTTCTTGGAGTTGCTCATGTTGGACTGTGCTATGATCTTATCAACGTATGTGCTTTGACTGAGACCCAAAAGGTGCTTAGATCGATCTCTGTGAATTTTAGTTCCCAGAATATAAGCGGCTTCTCCAAGATCTTTCATAGCGAAACAAGATGAAAGCCATTTCTTAACTTCGATAAGCATGGGTATGTTGTTTCCTATGATGAGTATATCATCTACGTACAGTACGAAGAACGATATAGCTCTCCCACTTGCCTTCCTGTAAACACAAGGTTCATATTTATTTTGATAAAAACCAAACTCTTTGACCTTTTGATCAAAACTAAGATTCCAGCTTCGAGATGCTTGTTTGAGTCCATAAATGGACTTGCTCAGCTTGCAAACCTTATTTGGATTCTCTGGATCGACAAAACCATCAGGCTGAACCATGTAGACATCCTCTTCGAGTTGTCCATTCAGGAAAGCGGTTTTAACATCCATTTTCCATATCTCATAATCATAGTATGCGGCTATGGCTAGGAGAATCCTGATCGATTTGATCATGACAACGGGCGAGAAGGTCTCATCATAGTCAATCCCTTGGGTTTGAGTGAAACCTTCCGCTAAAATCCGTGCCTTATACATGCATGTCAGTTTTTCTTTTAAAGATCCACTTGCTCCCTACTGCCCTTGAACCGGGGGGTAGCTCAATCAAGTCCCAAACATGATTGTCACGCATGGACTCCATATTTTCGTTCATAGCTTCAAGCCATTTATCCGATTCTGGATCTGACATAGCAGCTTTGTAGTTAGTAGGCTCATCGTTAGAATCGGCTACTAACAGAACGTCTAAGGCTTCATGATAGCCAAGGTATCTTTCAGGCTCTTTGCGTGTCCTTTCGCTCCTATGAACGCTTGCGCTTGTGCTTGGATCTGATGGTGCGACAATTATCTGTCGGCCAGATGCAGCGACCATTTCAGGGTTAGGTGTATCTCGAATCTCTTCATGATCCACTAGATCACTATTTGTTCCTCGAGTAAGAAATTCTTTCTCAAGGAACTTACCTTTCCTTTTGATGGAAATTGTATTTTCACCAGGGTGGTAAAAGTAATAACAGTATTACCATAGTATCCAACGAAAGTTACCTTTTCGCCTCGGCGATCGAGCTTGTTGTCAGATGCGCTGGTGACATAAGCTTCACATCCCCATACCCTGAGGTATGATAGTTTAGGAGAAGATCCATGCCATATCTCATATGGGGTCTTCTCTACTTTCTTGGTCGGTGCCAGATTTATTAGGCGAGCGGGGTTAAGATGGCATACCCTCAAAAGGAGTGTGGCAAGGTGGTCCTGCACATCATCGATTGAACCATGTTAAGCAGGGTTCGATTCCTCCTTTCACTTACGCCATTTAACTAGGGTGTGCCAGGAGGAGTAGGTTGTGAAACAATTCCACATTCCTTCAGATGATTTAGGAATCAGCGCTTAGGTATTCACCACCTCTATCAGATCGAAGTATTTTAATAGTTCAACTCAGCTGATTTTGTACTTCGTTTTCATCAGATAGACATAAGCATATCTGCTGTAGTCATCGATAATAGTCACGAAGTACCGTTC
Source organism: Deinandra increscens subsp. villosa (assembly GCA_039602395.1). NCBI lineage: Eukaryota > Viridiplantae > Streptophyta > Magnoliopsida > Asterales > Asteraceae > Deinandra > Deinandra increscens. The sequence goes on from JBCNJP010000012.1 coordinate 59,493,050, forward strand.
ACGATTTCTCATATCGGTTCGAAAGGGGCCACACACGTCGGTGTGAATAATGCCTAACAATCCTTGGGCCCGTTCACCTGTATGGGTGAAGGGTGACTTGGTTAATTTACCAGATAAGCACGCTTCGCATTGATTGAAAGAATCTGCATCTTGGGACTCGAGAATCCCAGCAGTTTGCAGTTTCTTAATGCGAGCTTTGCTTATGTGACCAAGTCTATGGTGCCATAACGAGGACTCGTTACTATCAGCTTTGCTTCTTCTAGAAGCATGATAGAGCTGATCATTTATTTGAACTTCTATCTCATATATTCCATGTCGAGGTTTAGCCTCGAAATAAAAGATATCATTAAGATAAGTATCAATTGAATTGCCATTGAGTTTATACCGAAAACCTTGTTCAAACAACGAAGAGACAGATATAATCTTTCTGGATAAACCAGGTGCATATAAACAGTTAACTAATGTAACTACAAGGCCAGTCTGGCATGAAAAAGAATTTGTGCCTGTAGCAAGTACTGGGACTCTTTTCCCGTCACCAACGATGACGTCCATGACACCTTGATCTGTCTTCTTCCACTTCTCAGGTTCCTGCAAAACATTAACGATGTGATAACCACATCCAGTATCAAATACCCATGAATTAGAGGAAACAGTGTAAAGTTCAATAACATGTATTGACATACCTGATGAGCAACTCTTATTAGGGTTCTTGGTCATCTTCAGCTTCGCAAGATAAACGCGAAAGTTACCACGCCAGTGTCCTATTCTGTTGCACTCATAGCACAGACGCTCCTCGGGAGGCTGCACCTGTGGTTTCTTGCCTTTTCCTTCTTTAACCTTCTTGGCTTTGGAGATCTTTGTATTTGCAACTCTGAGCACGTTTAGCGTGGTCCTGATCTTCACGTTGGGTATCAACGGAATAACCTCCTCGATCGACTGAACGGAATTTAATCGCAAGAATGCGATAATGTTCTGGTAGAGATCTGAGCACTACATCAAGAACGATCCCGTTAGAGATGGAGTAGCCGAGGTCGATCAACCTATCGTGATACGCTGTCATCAGCATGACATGATCGTATGGTGAGGACTCGCTAGCCATATAGTACTTCACGAATTGTGAAAGTGCCTCGGCTCGCTCAGTCCTTTGACCTAACTCAAATAAATCCTTGAGTTTATGCATGGCCATGATGTCATAAGTACACATACCCATGAAATTGTACCCATAATCTTGAGTCATGCTAGATAACATCAGGTCAGTGACGTCCTTATCATCGTCAGTGTGCTTTTGGAGCTCAGATCGTGAGTTCTCATTTAACAAGTAAGATGGAATACTCGCGATAGGTTGGTCAATAAAATAGAGTTTCCAGAAGAGCCTTAAAAGGTTCCTCAGGGTAGTCTGCCATGCGAGAAAACCAGTCTCAGTGAAGGGGTCGAGTTGTACCATTGAACTTAATAGATGTGAGTTTTCATTAGCCTTTTAAAATAAGCAAAGTAGATTTAATTGGTATTTTCAATGTTTTATATGTCTTTAAAGCTGGTAAAGTTTATTTTTAAGAAATCGAGAATTTGTTTAGGCGACATTGCTTGAGACCGCCAAATTAAGCCTCAGGACCAAGGCCGTGTAAACAAACTGACAACAGTTGTCAATTGTGAGCCTCAAGTCACAACTCTCGGTATGAGGCCGCTATATACATGCTAGTGCATTTTGCGATACGTTTAGCCTCATCCATGCCCACTTTAGCAATATATACACCCGTAGCGCGGTGTTGAAATACTCCAACAGTGCGAACATATACGTCTAAAGCGATAGTAATCCTAAATGGTCAATGTGACGGACATGGTGTTGAAATACTCCAAAGTCCTCACCTCAGAAGGTACCCTCGGCACCAAGTGCAGTGTTGAAATACTCCAACACTGATGCTCCGGTTAATACATTCCAAGTTCGACTTGAGATTGGATGGCACAAACTATCAGTTATTAATAATTACCATATAGGGATATTAATTACTTTTAATATATGATTATCTTCAGACACGAACGATAAACCCTATCACCACTCGGGACTAGTAAATTAATTTAACCTAATTAAAATTACTAAGTTGTCGCGAATGGCATATTGTGTGTTAAACGGATTTTGGTCATAACCTCGCTTGAGCCATATAGGCGAGATCATAAGGGACTTACTTAAATAAAATTAAATGAAATACACGGTGAAAAACCAAGGAGGCAAACAGTGCGTTCTTGGATCCGGTTCAGCTCCCACCTGCTTCGACATCCCTCTTAGCGTGTGTCCTGTCTTCGAGTCTTGGTTTTTACAAAATTTACTATTACTAAACTATTAGTAATCTAGCTCTAAATTTTTTACAACTATGAAACCCTAAAATGGGTTGTACAAAACCAAAAACGAAAAACTAAATGGGCCAAACATTTGGGCCAACCAGAGAAAACAAACACGCCACATCACAAACAATCATGTAAATTAAATAGGGGTCGGCCGCAACACACAATATATATAAATTGTAGAATTAAAGTTACACAAGAAAATTAATACTAATTCGTAATTTGGATGTTTCTTTCGAAATTGTGAATCACCGGTTAGAAAAGGACCGGTTCTGGTTTGCGCGCGGTGACAATGACTCTGATACCACTGTTGGGTTTTCCAGTGGGTATACGGGTTACTGATTTTAATTTTTTTATCAGATTATAACCGATTTAATTATATAAATTAATACAAGATTAATTAAGCAGCGGAAATGATTTAAAACGATGCGAATACGAACTGTAAACAGGATCAGTCACCGATCGCAACAAACACGGAAAATAATTATTTAAAATAAACTAGTGGAGTACCCGCGCGTTGCAGCGGGTGAAGGTTTATAACGTTTTATTTTTCTTATGTTCGCACATTCGACAGTCATGACAATTTTAAAAGCCTCATGACAGGTGGTAACAAAAAAAGGGGTCAAACGGCTAGCACAATGTATTCATACAAAACCCGTAAATATATTTATTTCTTTTTTAGTTTCTATCTTCTTGCTAAAAAACATTTCTAAATGAAAATCATAAAAATACGTACTCAAAAGTGATAATTAGTTTTGCATCTTGTAAATTATAATGTTAGGAAACAAAAACGATTCAACCATAAGAAAACATACTTAGTCCACGGGCCTTCAACAAAAATTAATACCTTATAATGAAGCAGCATGTATAACCATTTAAACAACACAGAACTACAAAATTACAATCCCAATCAAAATATATAAATTGGTGACAGGTTTGTCATCCATAAATAACCAAAATGCTAAAATGGTCTTTTATAACATGCCACACAAACTTGTGGGGAAGAATATACTCACCCAAATCTAAAAAAAATGTACTTATCTCAACAACGAAACTCAAATTATGTTAATTGTTAAAACCAGAAATACCAAATCTGCATCTCCAAATCTTCAAATATACATACATGATTAACCTCCCTCCAGTCAACAGCTTAATTACACCATCTTCTCAATGTCTTGTTCAATCAATTGAGAAACAGATATTGGAGTAACATATACCTATTATAAACAATATGCAGCTAATAATTGTAACTACCTTAAAAGAAAATTATCTGGTCAATACTCATATATCTACCGGTACTGCCAGTTTTTGCTCCTTTAATGTCCATTATTTTCTTTCCACAGTTGCATACCAGTAAACCATTTTGACTCAGCAGTAGATTTTATAAATTTAATTTGATTTTCTAAATTTAATTAGAAGGGAGAAGTTCCAACTCAGCAGCTTGACGATGGCATATGTACAAATTAGGTTATAAAAATTCAAATCAAATTACCGGGTGTGTGCTAGCTCGTTGGACTATATCCGCATTCACCACCACCAGCAAATGAATCAAAGCAAAAACCAAAAACTCTAAGCAAACATGGAATTACCAAAACCGCGAACAAATGAAGAAAAATAGAAAGAATGCTATACTCTTCTCCTCTCCTCTCATATTCATATATATCTTTGTATGTCGATAGTTTATAAAGGCTTTGAGAACCTCTATAGTTATTCTCAATTACACATGAAAAGGATGGACTTTCTACAGCAGTTACACAATCATCAGAATATTATAAGGATCCTACTTAGTACGTTAGTCATAGTAGTATAGATCCATCAGTTTTTATCTTCAGGTCACAGCCTATATCTTTATTAAAAATAAACTTTTTAGCTCTTGCTGCCAGGAATACAAATTTGGTTACAATGCTTATGAATGATTTATTTTGGGACACTTTTGTATGAGGAAAAATGTCCCTGTACATATAAGTGGTCTATTCTTACCAAAGATACAAGTCACCAAAAATTACAACCTATAATATTCTTACCACAAGCTCGATTCAGCCAAACTGCCACAGTTACATAGCTAAACATAGTTTTAATGATTATGTATTAAACTTGAGGCCTTAAAACATATTTCAAATCTCTGGTTATAGCCATCCTTTGAACTCGTAGTATATGTTATTCTGAATTCCCGTCCACACATCTCCTTCCCAAGCACATAAGTTGGAACTAACAAAATAACTCGGTAACGATGCACTGCAAACAAACTGTCATTGACAATATTAAATTTATTAAGATTTAACCTGTAAATATCAAAACACAGATTCAAATCTGACCATCTCTGAAGAGTCGAGAAATCTATGACGTAAAACTGACATGTCAACAATTATTTTAATAATATCCTTATTTATAGCTCTTAAACCTTTTATAGGCTACAAAACAGAATTCATAAAAAAAACATTCAGCCAACAAACATCTACCAACAAATCTGCACCTTCTTTTGGCATGTTCAAATGAAAGAGATCATACGCCTGATTTCCTGGTGATATCTGGTCAAATGAGCACAACCAAATGAGCACACTCTGAACATAAAAAACAACAAACAATTAAACAAACAACATAACAAAATGGTTACCATACAAATCATAAAACAGAAGTCTAACTATAGTAAAACATAAAATGATTAAATGAACAACATAACCAAAATATTTTCATACAGACCATAAATAACTAATAATTAATAAAACTATAACTAAAAAGGAAGTAAAAAATATAAAGTGATGCAAAGAATGAGTAAGATAGCTGAGAGGCATGTGAAGAACATTGTATATCAATCAAAATTCAGTTGAGGCCAATTAAAATAGAGCTCCTTTCATTCATAAAACAGTAAAACTATGTAAAAATATTTCTCCAGAAAATGCAATATTTAATAATTTGAACATACGAAAGAATTTGGTTGTTAGCCATTGGCCTATAGATTAACAACAGTAAAGTGATAGATTTGCCTTAATGTTGTGGTAGAAACAAACCAAAACATTAAAACACGTACAAAATAGGTTCTTGACATTGTAGAGGTTGTTCATCTCTCTCCATCTCTCTCCTTGCTTACTTTATCCGAGTGATGCTTGATGGTAACACTAATTAATTAGCAGTATAAATCATGCCTGACATATATAATTAAAATACACCCTAAATGTTATATTTGCATGACACATAACTTGCTGCCCAACACTTGGTCATAAACAATTATTTTCATGATAAAAAAAAACTTATTCAGTAATTAGACCAATAACTTTATTAATTATTAGAATAAATGTGGGGCTTATCATAACAAAATGGTTTACTTATAATCTCTTATATAAAGGAGATTATGCTTACAGCCTTTACATCTACTAATCTTGGAATATTAGAGCAATATTCTCATATTGTAGCACCATGATATGATAAGCTGATTATTTAATATAAAGAAAGATGCTTGACAAACTGATTATGATATGATAAGCTGATATTAATGTGAGTAAAATATTTAATATAACAAACTAAAACTGATATTAACCTCCGTTTTAACCTTTTGAAGGTTTCATTTTGAACCAATTTTTACAAGGGTTAAATTAGCTTTATTGCTCATATTATGTTTAGGATAACGCTAAAGAGATTTATATTTCAGCATTATGTTGACTCTGCTATACATTATATTTTATAGCCTTTTTAAGCATGGTGTGTTGTTTGTACCAAAAAATCACAATTGGTTCCTGTATATACATTATATTTCTGCTTTATGCATGGTTACTTTACATCTCTTAACTTAAACTACTTACTATATTTTCTATTTATATTGTAACAACCAAAGGCAACTTCTTAGCTTATTCAAACTCATTCAGTCAGCTAAAAAATTGGATAGGGTCCAACCAAATCACAGACTCACATAGAATGTTATAGGGTCCAACATTTTTTGTGGATTTTGCTCATTATTCTCATGTAATGTGGTTAAAGAAACTATTTCTTCAAAATGATTGTTTTTTTTCTTCATAAATGACAGGTTGAACCCAATGTTTTTTTAGATGACTGATTATAAATTGAGCTTGATATGTGTAGTGTTCAACTTACAGCAGGTTACAACAATTTCCATGAACAGAAATCATGCTTTTAACAGCAGGTAATTGCAAAGTATCAAATATAGTAGTTCCAAAATAAGAATAAAAAGCACTTGCAAAGTAATTGTTAATTTACCTCAAACAGTAGTTCCAAAATAAGAACCGCAAGAATTAGAACTACAGAACAAAAATTGGAACATTCAAACAAAAATTCAAATTAGAACAAAGAAGGAGGAGCATAAATAACCTAGAATCGTTTCGGTGAATGGAAACGGAGAGGATGTTTTCAATTTATAGAGTAGCAGAATCGATTGGGTGCCTTCAATGGCCGTTTGAACTGTTCGACGAAGATGATGAATCATGGCCGTTTGAACTGTCATGGCCAATCGAAGGGAGAGAGGGTGGAGAGCGGGTATCACGAAGTCGGCTGAGGAGGAGTTGAAGGAGGAGGAGCCCAATCGAGGAGGATAACCTTTGTATGCATAACCCTGCCTTGTACGCATAACCCCACCTAAAGATGGTTAAAGACTCAAATAACCCTATCTTTTTAACATATTTTTTTTACAACAGATTCTTTAATTACCTTAGATGCTTAAAACACTTGTACACACTGCAGAAATCCTTGTATGCGTCTTAGAGATTAAGGAAATTTGATGACTAAAATGCCCCCAAGACCAATATGTATTATATATAGTAATAGATACTTAAAATTAATATCTAAATAAATTAGATATACATTGGCAGGTTCCAAACAACCGCTCGAGACACACGGATTCAACGGACTGTCGCTAGCATGAACAGATACATCAGACTCGAACCGGCGAGTCAGATCTTCGACCGATGCAACGGTGATGGGAGGTGGCGGTGGTAGTGGCGGTGGCAGTGGTAGACTAACCACAGGCGGCAACGACGACAAAACTTGATCTCCCTTGTTAAGCGGAATCACGACTTGGATCGTCCCCACAACGATGCCGTCACCGGTGAAGGACGGCGGTGACGACGCGATGGCAGTGGCGGTGGTGACCGGCGGGTATAGAGGTGCGGCCACAACGAAGGGACCAGACACAGTGGCCTCGGCTGCGCCGGCACCGCAGGACCACCGGACGGCGATCCGATTGCTACAGTCGTGAGGCAGCGGCGGCGGCGGCTTGGGCCGAAGCCTCGACTTTGGCTGCAGCCCGGCTTGCGGCATCGGCTCGGGCGATCTCGGCTTCCTCCTCCAAACGGGAACAAACGCTCGCTAAACGGGGATCTATCAGACATGCGATGAATGGTGGTGGTGGCGTCGGGTGGTGATCGGCGTCGGCAAGGGGTGGGCGCCGGTTTGGGGTCGACACGAGAGAGAGAGAGAGAGAGAGAGAGAGAGAGAGTGAAGATTAGGGTTCTCAATTGATTGCTTGCTCTCTACTCCTCTCCCTCGCTATTTTATTAACAAAATCGCGGACCGGTGCTATGAAGGACTTGGCCCGGTCGCGATCCCCTCTAGTCCACCAATCCGATCAGTCTGTTAATCTAGTAACAACTGATCAGTCCGTTTAATTAATTAGCGAGTGTTTTAACCGTAAATGTTTTGTCGTTTAATTAAAAATTATTTATTTAATCAATTAATTGTTCGCTTGAATACTAATTAACGGGTAATTAGTTTTATGGTCCGTTGACCCGGGTGTAACTCGTACGGGTAAATATCCGGTCGGGTTCGCTAATTTTGTCGGGTCAGGACACCCTTTTCCAACAACTACAACCCTTAAGGTTGCAAGATACTCTGAGGAGGGCACTTCTTTGAAGCCTCCTTGGTCATTGGACTTTAGATATGTTTTTATGACCTCTTCAGTGATTGTTACCTTGTGACCTTGAACTTTTGAGTGTACTTCATAGACTCCTTCAGCAGTCTTTGTTCTTGAAGCATTTTGCCAAAATTCTTCAAGAACAACTTCGCAAATGTTTGGGTAAACTGTAAGAGCGTAGAAAATGTGTGATGCTTTCAGAAAGTCAATCATTTCATGGAATACATAGCTTTTTCTGTTTTTGAGAGTAGTGCCAATGTGTTGTGGCCAGCATGGAACAATGCATTTGCATCTGAAGACGATTCCCCTTTCTTTGCTTTGGATGCCATTTGTTAATGTTAGTTTGAAGATGAACAGAATCGGAGAAGTATGAGTAGGTAGTGGATAAAAGTGAATGTTTGGAAGTATATGAGAGTGATGGTGATTAACTGCGTGCAGTTAATTTGTGGAATCATGGGTTTTAGGTTACCGCTTGTCGCTTTAAATTAGGGATGTGGAAGGGACGGTTATTGTAAAAGGCATAAGTGGGTCTGGTAAAAGAGAAAAAGTTGGGTTGACGTGTCTTCTTCTTGTTGGACCCACGGTTGTCCCATCGGACAACTTGCATAGATATTTGTTTAAGAAGATAACCTTTTTCTTAAGTCATCAGTAAAAATTTATCTCGGAAGACAAATTTTACCGATAACCTAGGTAAAGTTTTATCTAGGGTGAAGTTACCTCGGAGGAGGTTTTCATCAGAGATAACACTTTTAATCTTTTAAATATCCTGACAAGATTATCTTGGAGAGATGACATCATCCGATATAAATAAAGTTACTTCAGTTGTAGGTATCTCAGGTGAAATAACTTTTCCTTGGTAATTTTAGTTATCTCGGATGAGATTATCTCGGGTGAGATTACGTCATCCGATATAAATAAAGTTCTCGGGTGTAGTTATCTTGGATGCAATAACTTTTCCTAGGTAATTTTAGTTATCTCGGATGAGATTTACCTCGGGAGCATTTTTAACAGAAAGTTTTGTGGCTTAAGGACTTTTCAAAGGTTTTGACCCGGGATGAGTTATCTCGGGTATAAAAATATTTTCTTTTCATATCAAGAGATGGAAAAGTTTATTTTTTTTATTAGACTTGATAAAATATTAATCAAAATTCATCATGCCTACGGATGTGATAAGGTAGAAGAATCTAGCTTCATTAAATGCTTTTATAAATAAATCAGCCAATTGGTTTTCAGTTGGAACATGATGAAGTTTGATTAATTTCTTTTCAGCACAATCTCGAATAAAATGATACCTGATCTCAATGTACTTTGTTTTTGAGTGTTTTACTGGGTTGTTGGTGATGCTGATGGCACTTGTGTTGTCAGCATACATAGGAGTTTCCATGAAGTTTATGCCATAGTCCATCATCTGATTTTGAATCCAAAGTACTTGTCCACAGCAGGTTGAAGCTGCAATGTATTCTACTTTGTAAAACCACGGAACGGATCTTAATATTGCATGATTCGGTCAATCAATGAACACAAACGTAAATAAAGCTTTGCTTTATTGATTCACTTAGAGAATACAATGTAGAGAGAGAAACACACTCAGAACACATAGTTAAGAAGATGGAAAATAACAGAACTCTTTAACTCTCTCTAACACGAACTATTTATACTTACCATTAAGTGCAGCGTACCAACCCATGTGCCAGTTGGTACGTCCGTACCAACTGGTACGGCGGACCATATGGTGCGACCCCTAATGGTATGTTGACTATTTGACTCACATACTTGCTCTAGTCTAGATACAATACACGAGACACATCGTAGCATAGGAATATGCTCTAACAAACTCCCCCTTAACGTGTAGTGTATCTAGCTATCTATCTATCTAACAAAACTTCAGTCTTCAATCTTCAGCATCGCTGCATCTGATCTTCAACTTGAAATCTTGTCAGAAATAGAGCTTGCATGGCTGGATCAATCTTGAACAATCTTTGAACTTTAAGATCCACTTGTTAAAGATTTTCATACTCCCCCTTTCACCATGCTTGAGTCTTGTTACACAGATAACCTGCAATTTCAGAAGACGGAAACACGACTTTCCTTTATGAAAACTTAATTTAATCTTGGCGCAAAACTTATCTTCGAGAATCCACTATATAGTTTTGAAATCAAAATTTTGTATCGTGTACCGATCGGTCAAAAACAAATAAGAAACAAAATTTTTTTGACTTTTTGAAACTTTAAATCAAAACACACTGAAAATCTTTTTGATTTTTCTAAATTTATGCTAAAACACACCTAAAATCTTTTTGGATTTTTTTTAGATATGAAACATAATGCAATACAGAAATGAAATACTGAATCACTCACTATTTTTGTCTTTTGCGAGAAAGATCACAACTTGGGATCATATTAATCATGACATGCTGAACTACACTTCAATTTCAATTACTTTAGCACACAAGTCATGTCGATTTCTGGTATAATTTGTCCATCTTAAACTCAGGCACAATCATAATCATAACATCTGGATATGTTATTGTATTGATTAAGTTTTCTTTGACCAGTGTACCCCACACTATCAGACATACTCAGATATGCTTTTACTTATCACACTTTGTGACTTCACTTGTGATGTAACACATAGTGATTGAATTCATGATATCGTAAACTGTGTTCCATGAAAAAAGAAATAAGAACGTTAAATCGTCTACCTTAAGGTCAATCTTTCCATATGCAGATAAGGCCTCGGATTTAACAATATAAGAAAATAAAACAAGTTGAAATTGTATAACCCAACAACGATCAGGTCGGTACTCCCGTACACGTAGAGAAATTCCGGTGACTTATACGAAACACCAAAGAAAATAAAATAGAACGTCAAACGAACAACAATTAGGTCGCTCTTGTGGACACGCAGAGAAAGTCTGATCGTTTGACAAAATATAGAAAATCAAAAAAGTTTTAATCTTTGCAAAATGAACACATGTATACACAGTGACTTCTCATTTTTCTTTTTCCACATATCTTTTTCTTGATATCATGAGATACGCATCAAGATCTTGTCCACTTGGTCAAGCATTAGTATTTAATAAATATCACATCTGAATACTTTCTGATTTAATGCCGAGCCTACCAAGCACATCGAACAATGATCTTATGGTTTTTTCATCTAGTTTATCCATAAGCCAGACACGTAAGCCAATGTACCATCATTTCCCAATCATGTCGGATCAATTTCTCATTTTCAATGTTTTTGTATTTTTTGTTTTTCAATGTTTTTGTATTTTTCTATTTTTTCTCCCCCTTAAAAGGAAAACTCTATTTTTTGATTTTTCATTTTAACAAAAACACAAAGACACTATTTTTGGCTTTTCCATTTTCTCCCCCTAAACTACATACAGAATGTAAAAGAAAGAAAATTGACCAATTGATACTGATACCTTTCAGTTTTTAGCTTTCAGAAAATTTTTCATTTTGTAATATGAAGCATTCAATTTAAGTTAAGCAGGAGACTCCACTATCAGCAATCATTTGAAGCTTGATCTTCATAATCACCGATAGCTCTTCTTGAAGTAACCTGCACACTCAATTTAAAGATTAATATTCAAATGACCTGAAGCACACAACTTCTGGTCGACCAGTGTCCTCCCCAAAATCGGTTGAAGCTTGGCTGACCACCTTAGGTCGCCACTGCATTTTCGCAGGTGAAGTTTTTACTGAAACATCATCTTGTGATGAATCACCAACACTAGAATCACTTTTGAAAACTTGTTTACTTTTTGATTTAAAATGCGAAGTTGGTGAGTCAGTAAAAATTCTGCCTGATTCATCAATTATCGTGGCAGTTTTTCTAGAAAAAGTTCTTCTGGCAGTTACAGGACAATCCTGTGCCATATGTCCCTTTCGGCGATATTGATAGCACAAACGATATGCTCGCTTCAATTGTGGTTTGCCCTGAACTGGATGCCATTTATCAGTGAATTCAGAATCATCAGAAAGATCATCAAAAACTAAAATCGGTTAGAATGTACCTATTTAGATGTAGGACTTTGAGGTGTAGCATTTGAACCAGATGAAGAAGATTCTTTTGAAGAACTTTCAGACACAATCTTCTTCGTTTGCTTTCTTCTAAATCCCTTCTTCATGGTAGAAATGAATACTTGAGCCAGGTGATATATTTGATCTAAGCTTGTATCTTTCTTTGCTTTCTGAACCTTCTTTGACCCAATTTTAGGTTCTCTCTTTGCAGCCTTCTTGTTTTCACTACCCAACCCAGATTGTTTGTAACCAGGTAGCTTGGATAAATCAATTTGAGAACTGGAAGGACCAGCTATGGCATCCTGGGTGAATTTAGCTTCAATACCCTTCAAATTGTTAGCCTCTACCAAATCAGCAGCTAACTGTTCATCAAACGCCAAATTTTCATCTTTCTCTACCATCTTGTCATCAGAAATCTCTTTATCAACTATACCATTTCCACCAGAAACAAATTTAACAAACGCGGGTGTATCAGATGTTGAAGATTCTACTTTCTTGTTAAAAGTCCTTGAATTCTTCTTCTCCGATTTCTCAGACACAAATTCAGAATAATCTTGCTTTATACTCTGTTTGAATCACTGGATGCGGAATTTGATTAAAATCATCGCCTCCGAACACATTCTTGAAATTATCGTCTTGACACAAATAACTTGCAAAAGAATGAGAATTCTTCAAGTTATGCAATTGACGATTTAGATCCAAGATTTCAACATTCAAATCGGCTATGGCCTTTTGAGCTTCAGCAACAACTTTTTCTGTTTGAATCAATTTTTTAGATGTGCTGTTAAGTAACGATTTTTCTCTTCTCATAAAATCATGAGCAGCATGCACTTCTTTTGTGACTTTATCCACTCTTTCCTTATATATCTCAACATTTCTAGTTAACAGGGTTTTGTCCTTCTTCAGAGTAGTGATCTCATCTTGCAATTCAGACTAGACAATTTGATATTGAGTTCTTTCAGCAGTAACCACATCCAAAGCTTTTTGAAGTTCATCATTAGATGCTTTAAGTGCTTCTACTCTTGCTGTGGATTTTTGAAATAGATTCTCAAAATCTTCACACACATCTTTAGCTTGAGACTTATATTCTTCAACCTCCTTGACCAACTTTTCATTTGCAGAAGTCAACTTTAAATTTTTTGTCATGAACTCATCATTCTCATGTTGAAGTTGTGACTTTTGTTGCTCATTATGAATATAACCCTCTGACAATTGTTTCTGAATATTTGCTAATTCTTCCAACTATACATTCTTTTCTTTGAGTAGCTTCTCATTTGCTTTGCAAATTTCATCAAATTCTTGACATTTCTTGACATACTCTGCCAACTCCTCATCTTTTCTCTTGATTTCAGCAGCTTGACCTTCACTTTCCTTCAACAAATTTTGAATTCGAATATCCTTTTGTGAACAAAATTCACACACGGATTCATACCCACTCACTTCTGTCTCAGAATCACTTGATTCAGATGCACTTGTTTGAGATTCAGAATCGCTTGATTCAACTTGCATAGTAGCCATCAGTGCATAATTTTCTGGAGAATGAACTAAAAATGCAGATTCATCTGGAAAATCCTTAGCCCAATCATATCCTTCCTCGGCCACCAGCGCTTTCGCATCTTTATTATGGTCATGATTATCCGAAGTACTTGGTTTAGAAGAAGATTGCTTGCATTCTCGAGCAAAATGTCCTAATTTGGAACATTTGTAACATTTCAGTTTAGACTTATCTAAACCCAGTTTGCCTCCTTGAATTATAGATTGCTTTCCATGCTTATCCATAAATCTTCTTCCTCTTTCGACAAGCATAGCAAACTTCCAATCCAAATCTATCTTTGGCAATTGATCATCATCCAGCTGCTTTAAATTTCCGGAAACAGATTAAAATTACCAATTTGACTAAAAATTGACCCAGAAGCAGATGATATGAAAGCAGAAAACAATGCAGCTAGATCTTCTGCTGTTTGCACTGGAATCGACTTGGATGTTGTCTTTTCAGGAATAGTGAAACTGCAACCTGGAGAAGAACTAGAATGTTCAGATTTTCCAGCAAGAAAAGCTGTTAGTGGTGGAGTAATGCTTGAATCAGAATGTGACTTTGATTTAGCATTCACAGTGGCTGGATTATCTCCATAATACAACTCTGGATTCTGATTGAGAGCGGGTGTAGATCTTTTCACCTTCATTTCTAACTCACGAGCTTGCAATTTTCCTATTAACTTGTGAAAAGACCATCCAGAATATTCTTTATCATGTTTCAATAACAGAACATAATTTTCCCAGCTATTCGGTAATGCCTCCAAAAACTTCTCATTTAAATCCTCATCATCTTTTGTAACTTTCAAATCACCAAGTTCACTAACAAGATGTGAAAACCTAGAAACCAAGTCCGAGATACTCTCTTTTTCATAACGTTGAAAGTTGTCAAACTCTTTTAACAAAACTTTCTTTCGACTTTTCTGATATTGATCATTTCCTGCACGCCTATCTTTTAATGCATCCCACAAAGTCTTAGATGTTGTGCAATTTTTGAATTGATGCAAGAGCTCTCTTGGTAATGCCATCGTGAGATTTCCGTATTTTTTCTTTTCTCGTGCATAAACTTTCCTTTCATCTTCATCAAGATCACTTCGCATGACCGGTTCTCCATTTTTCGTAGGATATTTATACCCTTGTTCAATATCAAGAGCACTTATGTATGATTCAAACCGTTGCTTCCAGTTGTGATAATCTTCCAATCTTAACAATTTAGGAACTTTTTGATTTTTTCCGATTTCATTATCATAGTTGAACAAATTTTGCATTGAAGATTGAATAGCCGAAAATGCTTGATAATCACTCATTTTGAACTTGTGATACCGAACGCAAAAACTTCAGACTAAAAAACGAAGGTCTTCCAAGCGGATTTTGGGATTCAAACCGGAGTACTAGCCGTTAGGCGAGTAAAAGTATAGATCTCATTGAGATGAACGTTTTGGCTGGTATTAGCTCCCGTAACTCTTAACGGTTCTCAAGTTACGTCAATATTAGTGAAGACCTCTTTTCTGCCAGCGTACCAAACCGTCGACTTCCGTACCAATGAGATTCAACGTATCAATCTACGTACCAGACCAAATCAGCGGACCAAACCAATTTAGTGTACCAGTAGTAGACCAGAATTGTCAGAGTACCAAATCAAGCAGCGTACCAATTTGGTACGGCGTAACTGCTAGCGTACCAGAAAATAACCGTCGCGTACCACTATTGAAGATTGCCCTGCGTACCAAACACCAGCGTACCAGAAATCTATGAAGATTGCCTAGCGTACCATTGTGTTCTACCAGCGTACCAAGACCTTCAAGTAGCATACCAGCAGCGTACCACGCTGAGATCGACTGATTTTACGAAGTTTTGACTTTTTGAGCTGAAAATTGGAATAGTATGATGCGAAAACACTCTAGGAGCACTCAGAAATCATTTTTGACCTTTGAATCACTCAGAATTGGAAGAAATTGATGAAAACGGCTTAAACTCAAACTTTTTTTTCTCTAAAACTAAGAAAATTGACCAAAATTTCAGTAGTAGAGCAACCAAATGCTCTGATACCACTTGTAAAACCACGAAACGGATCTTACTACTGCATGATTCGGTCAATCGATGAACACAAACATAAATAAAGCTTTGCTTTATTGATTCACTTAGAGAATACAATGTAGAGAGAGAAACACACTCAGAACACACAGTTAAGAAGATGGAAAATAACAGAACTCTTTAACTCTCTCTAACACGAACTATTATAGTTACCATTAAGTGCAGCGTACCAACCCACGTACCAGTTGGTACGCCCGTACCAACTGGTACGACGGACCATATGGTACGGCCCCTAATGGTATGTTGACTATTTGACTCACATACTTGCTCTAGTCTAGATACAATACACGAGACACATCGTAGCATAGGAATATGCTCTAACATGCTTCTGCTGTAGAAGTTGAGACACATGTTTACTTTTTGCATTGCCATGATACAAGTCTGTCTCCTAAAAATTGGCATCCACCAGATGTTGACCTTTTGTCAAGATTGCTTCCTCCATAGTCACTATCTGTAAAAGCCTTCAGATTGAAGTCTTTATTTTTAAAATACCATAACCCAAGCTTTGGTTGTCCTTTTAGGTATCTAAAAAATTCTTTTCACAACATTTAAGATTGATTCCTTTGGTCCAGCCTAATATCTAGCACATATGCAAACACTAAACATGATGTCAGGTCTTCTTGTTGTAAGATACATAAGGGAACCAATCATGGCCCTATAAGTGTGCTCATCAACAGGTTCACCAGTTACATCAGATGTTAACTTGTGTGATTTTGACATAGGAGTTTTGGCAGTGGAGGATGACATCATGTCAAACCTCTTTAGCATATCCTGAATATATTTTGATTGATTCAGAAAAATGTCTTCTTTTGTTTGCCTTACTTGAAGACCTAAAAAGAAAGTGAGTTCACCCATTGAGCTCATTTCGAATTTTGCTTTCACTAAGACTTCAAACTCCTTATAGAGAGTATCTTTAGTTGAACCAAATATTATATCATCAACATAAATTTGAACCATTAAAAGATCCTTACCAACGGTTTTAATGAAGAGAGTTTTGTCAATAGCTCCTCTTTTGTATCCATGTTCAGTTAGATAACAAGAGAGAGTCTCATACCAGGTTCTTGGTGCATGTTTAAGACCATACAAAGCTTTTATCAGTTTACACACCTTATTTGGATTATGTGGATCTTCAAACCCAGGTGGTTGACATACATACACTTCTTCATTCGGTAATCCATACAGAAAAGCACTTTTGACATCCATTTGGTAGACATGAAAATTTTTGTAAGCAGCATAGGCTAAAGATATCCTGATTGCTTCTAATCTTGCTACTGGTGCAAAAAATTCATCATAGTCTATTTCTTCTTCTTGAGCAAAGCCTTCAACTACTAACCTTGCCTTGTTTTTTTACCACAATGCCCCTTTCATCTTTCTTGTTTCTAAAAACCCATTTGGTTCCAATTGGTGGTGGTGCATTCCTTTGTAGATCCACCAATTCCCAAACTCTTTGCTTGTTGATTTGAAGTAGTTCTTCTTGCATGGCTTCAATCCAATTGTTTTCTCTGAAAGCTTCATTTATTTTCGTTGGTTGCTCCTGTGACAGGAAGAATGCATGTAGACAAATGTTTGCATCAGTTGATTTGCTTCTTGTAAGTACAGGTGCTTCTACATCTCCTATTACATTCTCTAGAGCATGATTTTTCCAGACTCTAGAGTTATAAGAAGGTGGGAATTCATGATGAAAATTAGGCTCAGAAAGGTTTAATGGAGTAAACTTATTCATAAACACTAATTCTGATATTTCTGGTGAAGAGGGTGATTCTTGAACATATTGATTTTGTGAGCAACATGCTCAATGATTTCTTCATTAATGTCATCAACAGGAGTAGGTGAGCTAAAACCTTCAGGTAAAGTGGCGGTTGAGTTTCTACATCCTATCTAATTTTGTATTAAAGCCTGTGATTAGTTTTTCAGATCATATTTGTTTCTTGAGTTTCCAAGATTTACCGCTGTGTCTTGATGAGTTACTAGATGATTTTCAGATGGTTGTTCTGATTCATTTGCAATTTGACGAATAGGTGTTCCATTAGAGTTTAATTGAATAACATCTCCTGGAGTCAAGTTGAAACTGGTTGTTGGGACAAAAGGTCTTGTGCTGATAGATGAGAAGAATGGAGGGTCAATGCCTTTGAACCTGCCATTTGTAGCATTTTGAGGTTCTTCTGTCTGCACATTTTCACTAAGAGGCTTATCAATAGTTATATTGAAAGCAGTGGTTAGTGAGTCAATATCAAATAACCATGAGGGCTCAGTTCTAAAATTGTTCTTTGATTTTTCATTAAATACCACATTTATGGTTTCTTCGATAATCTTGGAACTGGAGTTGTATACCCTGTATGCCTTAAAGACACCAGAGTATCCCACAAAATAACCATCAATAGCTTTTTCAGCAAATTTTGACAGTTGCTCATTGGTTATTAGTATTGTAACAGGACAGCCAAACGATTTAAGAAAATAAATATTTGGTTTTCTTTTTCTCCAAATTTCATAAGGTGTCTTGTTTTGTCCTTTTACAATCAAAATCCTGTTTTGCACATAGCATGCAGTGTTTACTGCCTCTGCCCAAAATGTTACAGGTAATTTTGATTCAGCCAACATAGATCTTGCAGCCTCAATTAAAGTTCTATTTCTTCTCTCAGCAACACCATTTTGCTGAGGAGTTCTACCTGCACTGAATTGCCTAGTGATTCCTTTCTCTTCACAGAAAGAGTTTAAAACGTGATTCATAAACTCTGTACTATTGTCACTTTTTACTGTTTTGACTTTTAAATTAAACTGATTTTCAAGCTGAGTAATTAATTCTTTTAGAATATCTGAGGTTTCATCTTTGGTTGAAAGAAAGAATACGCAGGTGTATCTTGAAAGATTATATGTTATTACAAAACAATAAGAGTTTTTCCCTAAGCTGTTTACTCTTGTAGGACCAAATAAATCCATATGTAGCAATTCTAAAGGATTTGAGATAGAGCTTTCTAATTTGGGCTTATGAGAGGATTTGCGTTGCTTACCTATTAGACAAGCAATACATTTTTCAGTGCATGTGAATGTTTTATTTGGTAAACCTTTGACCAAACCAAGTTTTACAAGTTTGTTCATAGTTTTAATGTTCACATGACCTAATCTTCTATGCCATAAATTCGATTCATCTATAGAAGCTTTGGATATAAGGCAGGTGATACCATCCTTAGATGTTGTATGTGCCATATCCAGAGTGTATAGACCATCCTTTCTATGTGCTTTAATCAAGATCATTTCATCAGAAATTTTGATACATGGTTTAAGGATGATAGATTTTTTCTCATTAAACAGAACATTCAACTTCTTGTCACACATTTGTGAGACACTTAGAAGATTGAAGTTAAGCACATCAACAAAATTTACCTTATCAAGGTAAGCTTCCCATTGGTAACTGTACCTTGTCCAGAAAATTTTCCCTCAGTGCTTCCAAAAGCAACTGGTCCTCCATTAACTCTTTTTGTATTTTTTTAATAGGTCTTTATTTCCTGTCATGCGGCAAAAACATCAACTATCTACAACCTAGATGCTGTTCTGAGATTTATTGGATGTGATCTGCACATGTTAAGACAAAATATGAGTTAATTTCTGAGGGAGACCCAAGCCTTTGTGGTCTTGGGTCTTCCCATTGCATCATTGTATTTGTACTCTTTGAGTACAAGTGTTTGAGTCACTTCTTTAGTTTTTGAAGACTCAGCTTTTGACTGATTTAAATTTTTTTGACTGTTTTGGGGAATAGAAAAAGAGTTTATTTCAGACTAAAAGTCTATGGCCTTTTTTCTTGTGACATTCCTTCTTGATCTATATTCCCTTTGTTTTCTTTCCTTTGATGTTTCAGAGAATTTTAGTTTGAAATCTGAAGATTTTCTCTGAAATACCCGTTTCTTTTGATTATTTGAAACAATTTTAGTTTGATTAGGACAAAAACTGTTGTTTACAGTCCTGGAGTTCCTTTTTCGGAGTAACTTTTGTCATCCAAGGTAATTTTTACCCCGAGTATGTAAAAATGGTCTCCCGAGATAACATTTATCTCGGGTGCCCTTTTTTTTCGTTTTGACACTTTCCAGAGTGATTTTGTCCCTCCGAGGTAATTTTTACATCGGGATCATGAATTTTGCTTTCCAAGATAAATGTTACCTCGGAATCATGAATTTTACTTTCCAGAGCAGAATTACTCCTAGGATTTTGTTTCTTCTGAGTTTTAGTAGCATGAAACTGTTCAAATTTTTCAAAATTATGATTTATGAATTTTTCAAATCTTTGTTTGTAAAATGAGTTTGATTTTGTCTGTTCTGAGTGGTATTTATTTTGAATTTTTGATTCTTCATAATTGACCTTTTCAAAATTTTCACAAACAAATTTTGATTTAGTTTCTCCTTTTTCAGCTGTCTTGACTTTTGACAATTGATTTGATGACAATTGATTAGCAAGGTGACTAATTTTTCAACATATCAAACATTCCTTTATCATTTTGGTCCTAAACTCAGAATTTTTTTAGACTGAAGGTGTTTTCTCATTTGAAGAGTTTTGAGAGGAACAAGATTTAGTTTCTTTGGTGTCTTTCAATTTCCAGAGAGTTTTCCTATTTTTAACAGAGTTGCTATAAATCTGAGGTTCATTTGTAACATCAGTTACAAATGATACTTTTTCAGCTTTTAACTCAGACACATCACTAGATTTTGAAATTTCTTTTCTTGTGTTGATAATGGGATCATGTGTAAGTTGAACTTTAGTTTCTTCATTCTTAACCTTCGTCACACACTCAGTGTATGAATCAGGATAAGTAACCTTATTATACATAATTCCATTATTCATTTGATTTCCTGTTGACATCTGACTTTTCTACAGTTTTAGGTGTTTCTCATTACTTGCCTGTAGTTTTTCACAGTCAGCAGTAGCAACTGAAAGCTTGACTTCACAGATACTTAATTCAGATTTTATTTCCTCATTTTCCTTGTTTGCAATTTCTAATTTAGAAAGCAGATCCTTGATTTGAGTAACAAGACTGGATTTTTCATGTTTTAAAACACTGATGCTTTTTATTAGTTCTTCAATCTTATTTTTATAGGCAATGTCAGCTTTTCTAGAATATTATTTGATTTCTTTTAAACTTGCCATTTCCTCAATTAGTTCAAGGTTATTTTTTCTGTAACTCTCTATCTGTTCAACACATTCAGTTTTGCAAAGAAGAGAAAGTACTTCATTTGGAATTTCATTGCTTACCTCATAGTTTGAAGAGGTATCCATGGATGAAGCAGAGGAGTTCTCGGAAGAGTAAGAGATCTCTTTTGCCATTAAAGCATGATTGATATGAGAGAATTCTTGCAAGATTTCCTCCCAATCAACACAACTGGTTTGATTAGCAACCACAGTAGTTGCATGGTTTTGTGGCTTTGAGCTTGATGAGGGAGCAGTGGGACCTTCAATAGATACACTTGATGTTGATGGTTTTGTTCTCGAGCCTATATCATGAGTGTGGTAGGTAACTGGTGTGTATGAATTGTGAGGTTTCTAATATTTGTTTCCCCCATCTTGACCTGTGTTCTCTCTTCTGGGTTGCTTGCATTCCCTAGTAAAATGTCCTAATTGGTGACAGTTGTAGCATTTAGCTTTACTTTTGTCAAACCCAATTTGAGCATTTCTATCTCCATTGAACTTTCTGCCTGTTCTTTTGTAGAACCTTTGTGAACATAAGGAGATCATTGCTAGTTGTGTGTTGATGTCCATTTCTTCTAAGTCATAAGCACTGAAGCATTCTAGGTCTGATCTAGTGAGCCCACCCTGACTGTTATCTGCAATATGAGCAAAGTTGTTATAGAAGAGAGGCATAATTTCATTACCTCTTGGTGATGTAGGGTAAGTGATCAAAGGATCCTGTTCACTGTAGTGACTTCTATCTTCATGAGCAGTGACAGTGTAGTAGAGATTGGAATGCTTAAGTTCACTGGTTTGTTCAGAACACCAGTCTTTTCGTTGATTTCCATGTCATGTGCACTGTGCATTCCATGATGTTCACTCAACTTCAAAGTTTTGAGATCCTTGTTATACTTGATGCTTACAGTATATACTGTCTAGACATCAGGAAGTGATCTCAGAAACTTTCTGATCACATCGCCATTTTCCATCTTCACATCATTTCCTTGTAATTCATCAAGAAGTTGAACAAAACGTAGATATTGAGCATTCATACTTTCACCATTTTTGTGAGAAAAAATTTCATATCTTTGTTTTAGAACTTCTTTCTTATTTTCTTTTACTTCATCAGTTCCTTCGTACATTTCATTTAAAGCTTTCCACAGATCGAAAGCAGTTTTGCAATTTTTGAAACCTACGAGAACAGAATTTGGAAGTGCTGCCTGTAATGCCCATAAAGATTTGTGATCTCCCTCAACTGACTTGTGGTCATCATCAGAATAATCAACAACAGCTTTTACTATATCTACACTTTGTGTAGTAGTGGATTTTGCTGTAGGGATAGTGGGGCCATACATAACAGATTTCCACATTCTGTAATCAGAATGATGAAGATAGCCTATCATACACAATTTCCATGTATCAAAATCGTCGGACATGAATGATGGTGGTTTGTTAGAACTACCATTTCGTGATTCTCCCATGATTAAGGATGAACAAGTGGAAAGAGTGACTTTTACTAAAAACAGAGTATGCGGGTAAAATAGAGTTTTAAAAACTTATATTGAATTCAAGTTTTAAAAACACGAGCCAAGGCTCTGATACCACTTGTAGGATCGAAATCTGGTTACGGAGTTTAACCAATCACAAGGTTTTACTTAGAATTACCCAGGCGGAAACAAGTTAATTCTTATGCTCTATTTGAAGTAAAGTAATATGAAATCGAATACAAAACAAGTATACCAATAATATGAATAAAACTAGGCACTGTATTATAACTAGTTGATTCGAAGTACATATCAGAGTGATTTACACTTTCTTGTTTAAAGAACGTTACAAGTGTATATATATAGTGCCCTAAGGAATCAGGAGAACCCTTGATTCCTCTAACGATCATATAGACCATCGAGTAAAGATACATGAGCTAGAATAATATTAAACTAGTCTAGAAGATAAAAGTGTCAGCTTCATGTCAGGAGAAAGGCGGAAAACTGGATTAGATATGTCAGAGACAAGTGGAGCAGGTCAAGTTGATGTTCAAGATAACTCGCCTTACCGAGGTAACTTGAGTTATCTCGGGCGTATCCACTATCCGAGATAAAACCGTGCTTCCGAGATAAAATAGTCTTCCGAGGTAAAATGACCTTCTGAGGTAACTACAAGTTATCTTGGGCAGTCTGTTCTTTCGAGGTAACTTATCTCGGGCCTTCTATTCTTACTAGAAAACATGTTTAAGTTGATCAGCATCATTTCTTCAAGAGCAATAATTCCTTACATCACTGTTGCATCTTTAGTCAATGCTCAAGGTGCTCCTACACAGGTTGAAGCAGGTCCTTCAAACCCAGGCAGAGTTCATTCGGTTGAAGCTGATCATGTCAAATTAGGGGAGAAATTACCAACTGCTGCTTCACCATCTCTCTCTGCAAGCTACAACCAAGAAATTGAGGAAACGGAAAGACTTCCGGTTGAAGTCAGAAACACTGCATTCAAGAAAGCAGGTGTTCAATCAATCTCTGTTGAAGAAAGTTGGGAGAAAATTAGGAACAGTCAACTAGTTGATGTGTCCCCATTCAAAGACCCCATTATCACTCAATTGGTGCAATCTTCAATGCTTATAGCTGGTGCCCTTCCTGAGCATATCAACATGATATTGAGGCTACTGAAAGATGTTATTTTTCCGGCTGAAAATGCCTTTGCTCAAGCTGAAAAAGATATAGCCTCAATCAGCAGGGTCATAGAAGAATATGTGATTCCAGAAGATGTTACAGTTGAACAGAGTGAAACTGCTGTGTTAGGAACTGGTGTTGAAGGAGGAGATGAGAATGTATTGGGTGAAGATGAAGATACAGAGGTAATTGAGTCAATTGACTTAGGAACTGAGGTCACCAAACCACAACTGGTGACAGAAGTTCAAGCTGAAGTCCAAGAGGATGTTCAAGCGGAAGGTCTGATTGAAAATCAATTTGAGGTAATAGAGATTGATAACAATTCTCCTGATGTTGAGAGGGCAAGAAGGCTTAATGAGAACAACTACATTTTTGGAACTGGTCAATTTCTGGAAGTTCAACCGGAAAATCAACCAAGAGATGAAACTGACGATGTAGCTCAAACACTGGTAGCTATGAGGGGTGATCAAACTGAAGAGCAAGTTGAAATGGAAGAACCAGTTCAAACTAATGTTGCTCTAACTATTCATCAGGTTGTTCACACTGAAGAATCTGAAGCTCTGAATAAGTTTGTGGAAGATGCTAGAGTAGCTGCTGAGAATGAAAGGTTAGCCAAGGAATTTCAAGATGAATTGGATTTATTTTCACAAATTTGGGTTGTTGAAAGTCTGTTTGAGGAAGCTAAAAGGAGATCAATGGAGTGGAGATTAAAAGAATACAACTTGGAAGGAATGGCTGAAAGTGAGAGGCCTTTTGATTGATTTAGCCTCAAGGATGTTCACCAAATTGGTGAAGAATGATGAAAATTATGTGTTGCTGAAGAAGGTTAAAAGGGTCCTGATTGTCAAAAATTGGAGATCAGAGGAAGAAGTGTTTCATATGAAGGTAAAGGAGCTAGCAGCCTGATTGATTCCATTTATCAAAATCTCAAAGGAGATAGTTTTGATTTCAATCCAAACCTGGTGCTACCCTTGCCTTCAGAGATAATCTCAGGTATGGCAACTAATGTATCTGTCAAACCAGAGTTTGATGACTTTGCAGATATACTACCTCCACCTTCTTTTATATATGAGCCAAACCCTAACCCAACAACCCTTTCATCATCATCCCTTGCCTTAGTTCCATTCAAACCTCCCACCATATCTAAAAAGGTTGCCACCAAGCTCTCAAATCCCAAATACATAACAGAAAACTTTACTCCAATCATTCCTTTTCAAAGAAAACCCACCTCTAACCTGGATTTATCTGATATTTTTCCACCATCACCTTCCACTAGCCCTGCACCAGAAGCCACTAAACCACCCACTCAAAAACCTCAACCTCTACCACCTCTTACTATAAGAGAACCTTCATCTACCATTTCTCCCACACCTCCAACCAGACCTGTTGACTTACCTGGTCCCTCCCTCCCTCATCAAAAGGGAAAGCCCCTGTTGATAAAGATTCAGAAAATGATTCTGATGAGGGGAAGAAGAAGAAAAAGAGGAGACTGATGCATGCAAAAAGAAAGAAAGAACATAAGACAAAGAGAAAAGGTCCTACCAGAAAGAACAAGGTCATTGGGTGGATAGTCAATGAAGACACCTTTGACTTCACTTTCCAACTTGTGGATGACACAACCAGAGTTGTAAATGCTCATAAAGCCTCTAGAATGCTTGACGTCTTTCAGTTGACATATATTTATGTAAATACATGGAGAGATGGATCGTTTGCTAATCAAATGATTACAAATAGAGACGAGATCAAACGTAAATACAAATGAGAATTGTATTGATTGAAAGCTTGAGAGCATACACACAGAAACACACACACAGATTGTAGAATATGACTCAGAGTTCTAATGCTCTCTACACAAGCTATTTATTTATAGGTGGCTCATTCCCGCTAGCGTACCACCCAGCGTACCATTTGGTACGTTGGTCCGTACCAACTGGTATGGAGCCTGGTACGTTGCCAGGAAGACTCACTCTCATGCTCTTTACATAGATACAATACACAAGACACATCGTAGCATAGGAATATGCTCTAACAAACTCCCCCTTAACGTGTAGTGTATCTATTCTAACTAAATCTCTAGTCTTCAATCTTTAGCATTACAGCATCAGATCTTCAACTTGAAATCTTGTCAGAAATAGAGCTTGCATGGCTGGATCCAAACTTGAATAATCTTTGAACTTCAAGACACACTTGTGAAAGCTAAACTTCAAACTCCCCCTTTCACCATGCATGAGTCTTGACACACAGAACCTGCAACTTTAGAAGACAAAAGTGTGGCTTTCCTTTGATTTATCAAAATTTAATTTAATCTTGGTGCAAAACTTATCTTTTGAGAAACCAAGATAACGTTTTTGACATTTTGTTTCTATATCAAGGGCCAATCGATCGAAAACAAATAAGAAATAAATCTTTTTGGCTTTTTGAAACTATCAAAACACACCGAAAATCTTTTTGATTTTTCTAAGTTTATGCTAAAACAAACCTAAAATCTTTTTGGAATTTTCAGATATGAAACATATATGCAATACAGAATCACACACTATTTTTTATTTGAGAAATATCACTATCTGGGATCATATTGGTCACAACGTGCTAAACTACACTTCAATTTCAATTAATGTAGCATATAAGCCATGTCGATTGCAGATATAATTTGTCCAACTTTAAACTCTGGCAGAATCATACTCATAACATCTGGATATATTAACGTATTGATTAATTTGCATTGACCTATGTATCCCACTCAATCAGACATATTTAGATATGTTTCACATACTTTTCATGTGATTATACTTGTGAATTTCACAAAGTATTTATTATTTTTTTTATTCATGATATCGTCAACTGTGTTCCATGCAAAAAGAAATGAGAACGTTAAATCGTCTACCTTAAGGTCGATCTTTCGATACGCAGATAAGGCATCGAATTTAAGAAAATAAGAAAATAAAACAAGTTGAAACTTTATAACCCAACAACAATCAGGTCGGTACTCCCGTACACGCAGAGAAAGTCCGATGAGTTATACGAAACACCGGGAAAAATAAAGCAGAACGTCAAACGAACAACAATGAGGTCGGTCTTGTGGACACGCAAAGAAAGTCCGATCGTTTGACAAAATAAAGAAAATCAAACAAGTTTAAATCTTTGCAAAAAGAACACATGTATACACAGTGACTTCTCATTTTTCTTTTTCCACATATCTTTTTTCTTAATATCTTGAGATACGCATCAAGATGTTGTCCACTAGGTCAAGCATCAGATTTAATGTATATCACATTTGAATACTTTCTGATTTACCGAGCCTATCTTACACATCGATCAACAGTCTTATGGCTTTTTCATCTAGTTTATCCATGAGTCAGAAACATCAGCCAATGTATCATCATTTCCCAATGATCAATTTCTCAATTTTGATCTTTTTCATTTTTTTAATCTTTTGTATTGCTTTTTTCTCCCCCTAAAATGAAAAACTCTATTTTTGGATTTTTCATTTTAACAAAAACAAGACACTAATTTTTTTGCTTTTGTCAATTTTCTCCCCCTAAACATATGTACAACTACCAATTGTAACAATACGAAAAAGAAAGAAAATTGATCGACCAAATACTGACACTTTGCAGTTGTAGTTTTTTTTAAAAAAAAAAAACACATTTTTATCAAAAATTTATTTTGAAAGACTTTTTGAGAATGATAATGCATTGAAACTCTAAATTAAGCAAGTTCTTCACTATCAGCAACACACGCATGATAGATCTTCTTCAAGAAACCTGCAGACACCAGATAAAACATTAGTGGTTTTGGGATCGGCCCAAGTCCACATCCTCGGGTCGCCCGGTGTCTTCAACATGGTCTTTGTTTGCCATGGAAACAGCTCGTGGTTTCCATATCATGGGCGAGGAAAAACTTTTCAATGAACCCACAAAATTATCAACTTGCGTCTTTGCCCAAGACGACTTACTGGTTGATTTGAACATGAACGGTTGTGGTTCATAAAAAATATGACCATTTAAATCCACATATTTAGCAGTTTTGTTCACATAAGAGTGAGTGCTCGCATTCGTAGGACACTGAGCAGCAAGATGTCCTGGTTTACGACATGCATAACACTTCCTGTGAAAGACATTAAGGGAACTGCTACACAAATTCATTTCTAAAATTTGTTTGGTATCATAAAAATGCTTTGGTTTTCTATTTCCTTGTTGACCGAACACATCATGATAACCAAAAGAAGTTTCAGAACCAAAAGAATCATAGAAACCATCAGAAGAATCATACCTTGCAGGTGAACTTCATGGAGAATAACAAGAACCATTTGAAGAACCTCCAGAATAGTAATGATCATTCTTTGATGTGAAGACATTCTGTTTTTGCTGTTTGGATTTGTTCTTTTGATTTAAACCAGCAAATTTCTCTACTTGTTGTGTTCGAGGAACTGGTTCTTCCATAACTTCATAACCAAGACCTTTATGTTTGTACCCCTGAACTTTTAAAGAATTTGAAGAAGACTCTGGAACTGTTCTTCCTTTAGCTTCGCTAGTGAATTTAGCTTTAATAGCTTTCAATTTGTTATCCTGAATCAAAGCTTTTTCTTTTTCATGGGCAGATGAAGAACCAGAAGCAACTTTCTCACAAATCTGTTCATTTTCCAAAAATATTGAACTTGATATAAACTTCGGAGCTTCACCCAACTTCTTCTCCTTTTTCTCTGACTTGTTTTTCTTCTTCTTTGCCGGAGTTGCAAATTTAGAATAATCTTGCAATTCAGCTCTTGGATCAAGTGACACAAATGGAGGATTTAATATAACCACAGGAGCTGGAACAGAATGTAACACCTCTTCTTTCACACTTTCATCACCCTTCTCCTGATTGTAAATGTAATTCAGTAAAGTAGGAGACAAAGCTGAATTCTTCACTTGTTTCTGAAGAGCGAGAATCTCAATTTTCAACTCAGATACCTTGACTTGAGCATCCAACAATTCTTTGAGTACCAATAAATTGATCTGATAAATCATTGTATTCAGACTTCAGCTGCCTTTTTGTATCACATATCTCCATTAACTCAACATGAACCTTCTCCCACTTCTTCATGAAATAAGCAACATCTTTTGTTAAAATTCATTCTTCTCACGAACCTGAACATTTGTATCTCGAAGCTTTAAAATTTCTTCTTGAAGCCCTAAAATCCTATCTGCAGCTTCAGTAGCAATTGCATTTGCTTTTTCATACTTTTATTGGACAGGATAGCTCTTTTCAAATAGGTTCTCAAAATCTTGAACAGCATCAAGATGATCAACTTTTTATTTTTCATACTTTTAAGCCAACTTATCATTTTCTTTTAC
>JBCNJP010000012.1:59522552-59615794 GCA_039602395.1 Deinandra increscens subsp. villosa
CCCTGAGCACCACACTCAAAGCAGCCACGGAGTTTATACCGTTAAGGGGCGCGACTAGACCAGGATCCACAACCATAGTTACAAATACTAAACGAATCAGGGTTAGTTCAAACACAAGTTATAAATCAAAGTCTTAAATTACATACGCAGCGGAAAAATAATTGTCCTTAGCACTAACCACGTGCTTTACATAAATGTTGTTTTAAATTCCCAATTTAGTTTAAATAAAAATAAAGGTCTTCAAGTGCCATGCCAACCTCCAGCGGATACTCCTTAGCGATCTGCAAAAGTTTAAACCACGCAAGTGTCAACCTAACGGTTGGTGAGTTCACAGTGGGCTTGTCATGCATTGGCCCGGTCTCATAATCATAATTCGTGTCAAGATGTACTTACAAAATATTTATTTGTGAAAAGCAATGCTCGTAATTAATTCTTAGTTTATAAATGGTTTGTCCGTGACCTACGTCATCGGGTATGTACTAGTTCCGTAAAGTTAAAGGACTCAACCGATATCGCGGGTAGCTAATCCGTTGTTCCATGCTCTAAGGAAGTTTGTACCAAAGCTGACTTATTTTGTGGGGGCCGAGCCATCCCGTACAGTGCGGACATAGTCATCGCGGTTTTTGCCTCCCCCGTGTCCTCCCCGGGACTACGGTCAAATAGGCTGATATTGTTCCTCCGTGCACTCCCCGTGCCACGGGGCGGAGTTTGTCAAACTCCAGTAGATCTACCCAACATCCCCTCGCTTTCACAAATTAATGGCACAATTTAAGTTGAGGACTTTTAAGTTATAAGGCATCCTTAGAAAACATGTGATATCATATGGTTTAGACTTTAACCTACACTAGCCATATTAAAACGTTTTCAGTTTTGTTTCAGAAAAACAGTTTGTTCAGAGTTCACAAGTGTTTCCCATAAAACACTTCAGTTCATCAAGTGGGTGCCGAGCATCCCGAGTTCTCAAGTTTATCAGTGAGGTGCCTAGCACTCTCGAGTTTATTCAGCATTGTTTTTCGTTAAGTTATTCGGTGTGGCCCAAACAGGCTCACGGTAAACAGGTTAGTGACACTCACCTTGGGTTGCACTGCTACACTTGCTAAGTAATCCAAGTATGTTGTTTAACGAGGACCTAGAACACGTTTAGGTCTTAAGTATTAGTTTCGTGTCTAATCTTTACTTAACGTCACTATGGCCCATAACATAGCACGTTGCAACTATGACTCGACATACCGACACACGACACCAATGGTTGATCATAAACAAGGGTTCATATAAATCAGATATCAAACATGTTTCATCATGGCATAATCATGTAAGTCATGGCATAACACTTAAGCAAATTTCACAAGTTTGGTTTTTAGGTCAGGTCTTAGTTTCGCTAGCATAGTTTCGCTAGGCAGTTTCGCTAGGTGCACGGGCAGCACTTTCGCTAGGCAATGCCCGGTGACACAGTTTCGCTAGGCTAGTTTCGCCCGAAACTGCTGACGCAGTTTCGCTAGCCTAGTTTCGCAGGGAAACTGGTTTGAACTTTCGTTCAGGTATTTCGCTCGGTAGTTTCGCTCGAGCTGGTCTGGTCAGGTTTCCCGGCGACAC
This sequence comes from Deinandra increscens subsp. villosa, assembly GCA_039602395.1. Taxonomy (NCBI): domain Eukaryota; kingdom Viridiplantae; phylum Streptophyta; class Magnoliopsida; order Asterales; family Asteraceae; genus Deinandra; species Deinandra increscens. Next base: position 59,524,146 of record JBCNJP010000012.1, read on the forward strand.
TATAGTTTCGCTGGTCAGTGTCGCTGGAAGGAGATATAATTTCGCTACTTAGTTTCGCCCAGAGAACAACAGTTTCGCTGGTCGCGAAAAACATACGGATTTGCCTAAAAATCAACCTAACAGCTTCTGATCATACATGCAATTCATTATCTATCATTCCTAGGCATTTACCAACATAAATCAAGCAGCTTTAACAAGTTTAACATGTATTTTGATCATCAAATCTCTAAAATGGGTTCAAAACCCTAAAATGACCTATTTTGCACAAATCTCTAACATGGATGGATTTCACACGTAAAGTTATCAACTTTAGTACAGATCTAGCATTCCTAAACAATATACTAGCAGATCAAGCAGTTACATGAAGATTTGAGCATGCTTTAAGAAGAAAACATATAGAAAAGCATAAAACATAGTTTTTGGGACTCACGGATGATTCTAGAATCGATGGACGAGATGAGATGATGGTCTAGAGGCTAAGATCTTGGTCTCTTGATGGTATTCTCGGCTGACCAGGTTCCAGAGAAGTGTATGTGTGTGTTGGTTGTGAAATGAGGCAAATGAGGCTACTAGGGTTCATTAAGTTTATTTATATCAGAGGCTAGTTTCGCTGGCAGTTTCGCTGGCCAGGCGAAACTAGCTCTGGTCTCGGGTTAACTTGGATCAGTCTAGCCTGGCTACCGGGCGAATACTATAGTTTCGCCCGGTAGTTTCGCTGGCTACCAAAACTAGGTCAATTTTCACATAATCAAGTATTTACAATTAATCATGCTATTCACAATATTAAGTCATGTATTTAAATCACATTGCACATAAAGACAATCAATGATGAACACATAACACATATGGGCGGGTTCGGTGATCAACCAAAGGTCGTGGGCGTATTCGGCCTAGTTATGCATTAGTTACTAAGTTAACACTTATAATCGTAACTAACGGGTTTGTCTAACGGAAGTTAACCTTGAAATTCTCGGGTGTCACATCATTCCCCTGAAATTGGAATTTTCGTCCCGAAAATTATTCTTGTGTCGTAGCGTTTGCAGCATCAGCTGTCGTCGTTGCTATCGTCGCTGGGGAAAGAAAGCAAAAAGTTTTAGGGTTGTCACATCCTCCTCCCGTTAAGGAATTTTGGTCCCCAAAATTAAATTATACCTTGAGTTTCTGTGGACGTTTGCTCAAACAAGTGAGGATACTTTTTCTTCATCTGATCCTCACGCTCCCAAGTATATTCAGGTCCACGCCTTGAGTTCCATCGCACCTTGACGATCGGAATCTTGCTACGTTTGAGGGCTTTCTCCTCGCGTCCCATGATTTCTACTGGTTGCTCAATAAATCTCAAATGTTCGTCGATTTCCAATTCCTCCAGAGGAATTACTTCGATGTCTTCAGCCAGACATTTCTTTAGATTGGAAACGTGAAACACGTTGTGAACTCCATCGAGTTCAGCAGGGAGTTGCAATCGATAGGCCACCGGGCCTACTTCCCCAATAATTTCGAACGGACCGATGTAGCGAGGATTTAACTTTCCACGCTTCCCGAAGCGTATCACTCCCTTCCAGGGAGATACCTTCAACAATACTTTGTCACCCACCTCGAACTTTAGAGGTTTTCGGCGTTTGTCGGCATAACTCTTTTGTCGATCACGTGCTGCAGCTAGCCGTTGCCTGATTTGAATAATTCGCTCGGTCATATCATGGATAACTTCCGGTCCAGTGAGTCCTTTCTCACCCGTTTCAGCCCAACACACGGGCGATCTACATTTTCTGCCATACAGTGCTTCAAAAGGTGCAGCACCTATACTTGAATGATAACTATTGTTGTAAGAGAACTCCACCAGTGGAAGGTGAGTCTCCCAATCTTTTCCAAAGTCAAGGACGCAAGCACGGAGCATATCTTCTAAGGTTTGAATCGTTCGTTCCGTTTGACCGTCAGTCTGCGGGTGATAAGCTGTACTCATGTCTAGTCGGGTTCCCAATGCTTCCTGCATTGATTGCCATAATCGGGAAGTAAATCGAGGATCTCGATCAGAAATGATAGTCTTAGGCACACCGTGAAGCTTTACAATTTTGTCGATGTACAGCTTTGTCAATTTATCCATATTATCACTTTCCTTCATCGGGATGAAATGTGCAGATTTGGTTAACCGATCGATGACAACCCAAATCGCATCCGGTTGATTTGATCGATGAGGTAGCAGTTTCGGGCGAAACTAGCCTAGCGAAACTGTGTCACCGGGCATTGCCTAGCGAAAGTGCTGCCCGTGCACCTAGCGAAACTGCCTAGCGAAACTGTGCTAGCGAAACTAAGGCCTGACCTAAAAACCAAACTAACAGCTTCTGATCATACATGCAATTCATTATCTATCATTCCTAGGCATTTACCAACATAAATCAAGCAGCTTTAACAAGTTTAACATGTATTTTGATCATCAAATCTCTAAAATAGGTTCAAAACCCTAAAATGACCTAATTTGCACAAATCTCTAACATGGATGGATTTCACACGTAAAGTTATCAACTTTAGTACAGATCTAGCATTCCTAAACAATATACTAGCAGATCAAGCAGTTACATGAAGATTTGAGCATGCTTTAAGAAGAAAACATATAGAAAAAGCATAAAACATAGTTTTTGGGACTCACGGATGATTCTAGGATCGATGGATGAGGTGAGATGATGGTATTGAGGCTGGGGTCTTGGTCCTTAGGTGATCTTCTCAGCTGACCAGGAGAGTGTGTGTGTGTGTGTTGTTGTGTGGTTTGAGCAAATGAGGCTACTAGGGTTCATTAAGTTTATTTATATCAGAGGCTAGTTTCGCTGGCAGTTTCGCTGGCCAGGCGAAACTAGCTCTGGTCTCGGGTACTTTGATCAGTCTAGCCTGCTACCGGGCGAATCTGTAGTTTCGCTCGGTAGTTTCGCTGACTACCAATTTTAGGCAATTTTCACATAATCAAGTATTTACAATTAATCATGCTATTCACAATAATAAGTCATGTATTTAAATCACATTGCACATAAAGACAATCAATGATGAACACATAATCACATATGGACGGGTTCGGTGATCAACCAAAGGTCGTGGGCGTATTCGGCCTAGTTATGCATTAGTTACTAAGTTAACACTTATAACGTAACTAACGGGTTTGTCTAACGGAAGTTAACCTTGAAATTCACGGGTGTCACAAATGAGTTTAAAACTCAATAAACTCAATAAAACTCAGTGTTGCGTTTAAAACTCATTATTTTAAAAATAATTGTCTTAAAATGTTCGATTTTTAATGTTTTTTGTTTTTTTTAATTTATTTATTTATTTTTTTGGTTCTTAAAAGCTTATCGTAATAAAAAAAACCAAATTTACAACACTGAGTTTTATTTTTATTGAGTTTTATAAGGGTCTACGGGGTCTACAAAATTTAAGGGGTCTACACGGAACCCTTCCCTATATAGGTAAAAGATCCGTGTAGACCCCTTATTTTTTGTAGACCCCGTAGACCCCTTATAACTCAATAAACTCATTAAAACTCACTAAAAATAAAACTCAGTTTTGTTAATTTAGTTTTTTTTATTTGCGATAAGATTTTAAGAACAAAAAAAGACAATTAAAAAAAAAGAAAAACGAAAAACATTAAAAATTGAACATTTTAAGACAATGAGTTTTAAAAATCAATGAGTTTAAAACTCAATAAACTCAATAAAACTCAGTGTTGCATTTAAAACTCATTATTTTAAAACTCATTGTCTTAAAATGTTCGATTTTTAATGTTTTTTGTTTTTTTTAATTTATTTATTTATTTTTTTGGTTCTTAAAAGCTTATCGTAATAAAAAAAAAGCAAATTTACAACACTGAGTTTTATTTTTATTGAGTTTTATAGGGGTCTACGAGGTCTACAAAATTTAAGGGGTCTACACGGAACCCTTCCCTATATATATATATATATATATATATATATATATATATATAGAGAGAGAGAGAGAGAGAGAGAGAGTTGATTACGGAGGCCATTCAGTTATGTAGCTACAACAATCAATCCAAGCTAGCTCCGAGCTTAATTTCTTTATTCACATAAATATATATAAAGCAGGCAGGGTCCGAGTGACATTCATCACATGATGAATCAATCTCTAGTCAATATCCCTCCCACAACTTACTGTAGATTACAAAACATTGAATTGAAAAAATTAATATATAAATGCTTTCCTACTAGTCAGTCCGTCCGGCCTCCTAGTTTACATCATGATCATGATGAAGAGAAGCACCCCACACATTAATGCCAACATGCTCATGTTAGAATCCATCTGCACCATACCTCCTCCGCTACTCGGCATCATGGAAGGTCCCGGGCTCATGGGCATCATCGTCATTGGCGGTGGTCCCATCATTGGTGGCGGTGCCATAGGCATCGTCATTGGGGGTGGTGCTATCGTTGTCATCATCATTGGCGGTGGTGCCATGGTGGTCATCATCATTGGCGGTGGTGCCATGGTGGTCATCATCATTGGCGGTGGTGCCATGGTGGTCATCATCATTGGCGGTGGTGCCATGGTGGTCATCATAGGTGGCGGTGGTTGCACTGGTGACATTGAGGGAGCTTGAGCGGTGGAGAAGGCAGCCAAGTATGTAAAGGATAAGAGTACAAGGTGAAACATGTGACGTGAGACGCCCATTTAATTGGAATCGAGTATAGCTGGTGAGAGAGGAAAAGGGTTGAAGCCCCATATTTATAGAGAGAGCTCAGCTTGCTAGTATATATACTATACACATGTCATGTGTGTACGTGTATAAATATATGGGGTGATACTATATATTATAATAATTCACTAGTCATTTACCCGGATAAATACTTGAAGATGTAACTTAAAAATAAATAATAAAATATAGTATAAAATAAAAAATTAATAAAAACATAATTTAGTAATAATAAAAAAGGTTCAATAATAATTACAAATCTAAAAAAAAAGATTTAAACACGATGTTTTTTTGTTATGTGTCGGTATTAATCTTATGTGAGTATTTTAACCAAAACTTAAATCAATTAAAATGCTCCCACACTTAAAAAATTTAAAGGCCCATTCGTTCAGGTACTTATCCTTACTTTCCAATTTATATATTTGTTTTCCTCGATATAATTATTGATTTTGTCGGGTTTTGCATGTTTTGAAAATTCAAAAGTTAAAGTAACTGATTCATGTTTTGAAGTAACGGATTAATTTATAAACCATACTTCTAATTGGTTAGCCTCCTACTCTCATCGACTGAGAAGCCAAAATTTGTTTTCCTTGATTGAACCTACCACCAAGCCAAAATTTAAACATGGAACAAGACAATAACTAGGCCAAGAACCAATTTGCCCAAATACAAACACACAACATTCAAGAAATTAAAGTAACAACCAAAAGCAGAGTTTCAACGGGCACTACAATCAACACCCAATGAGCTTGAATCGTAATTAAACCAGCAAAATTAAAGAAAAATAACATCAGAACAAACGCTGATTGCAATCGATTAGATTAGGAAAAAAAGGAAAAGATATCATGAATCGTTTATTGAAATATAGCATAAAACTAAATTCGAAATAAAAACTGAAATGAATAATACATAAAACTAAAAAGGAAAATCAAATATAAAATGTATGTAAAAAAGGTGATCAATAAGAAAATGTATATGTTATAAAGTGTTGCATTTCATGTTTATACTGTTAACACATAAAAAGCTGAAATTATGCAGTTTGATACGATTAAAGTAAAAGGTAAAAATAATAACGATTATAAATATGATTAAAGAAATAGTTCGATAACTGTGTATTAAATAAAAAATATTAAATATGTTTGAAATTTAAACAATTACGAAAATTAAAAAGAAGGTTCAGACAAATGGAACCATACATGCTGGGTGCACGTATATAAATCTCTTTTATACTTCATCAATTACATTCTTGATCTAAACTTCATCCAATTACACTCTTGATCTAAAATTTGACCACAAAAGTTATAATACTAAATTCGAAATAAAAATCTAAAATTTCATCCAATCACATTGATCTGTGCATGCTAGCATATGTGTTAACAACAAAAATTTAGATCAAAAACTAAAACTAATTGTATAAAATGATACCAACAAACCTTGACTGCATCCACCCTCCCCAATCTCCAATTCTCCATACCAAATAAGCAAAACTCATGTCTACATCTACCATACCAAATAAGCAAACCTCATATCTGCTTGATAAAATCAAACATTAAATGACATGGTTTCTTAATCAGTAAGCATAGTGTGTTTAACTGGAAAGAAATAAATTAATTTTCTACAACTGCATGAACCCAACCAAATTGATGCAACCAAACTGAAAAAATGAGATAAATATATATATGAGATACTATAACCATACATCCAAATAGCCAAAAAAGAATAAGGGAAAAGAACAGGAAACAGTAAACCCTTAACTCAGTGAGAATGTCACACCCCCAAATAACCACTAACGGAGTTTATACCGTCAAGGGGTGCGAGCAAACCAGGACCACAACCATTAGTTACAAATACTAAACGAATCGGAGTTAGTCCATATATAAATCTTAAATTAGAGTCTCAAGATACGCAGCGGAAAAATAACATCTTAGCACTAACCACGTGCTTTACAAAATCATTGTTTTAAATTCCCAATTAAGTTTAAACAAAATTAAAATTGTCTTCACGTGCCATGCCAACCTGCTCCGGATACTCCTCAGCGATCTGCAAAAGTTTAAACCACGCAAGTGTCAACCTAACGGTTGGTGAGTTCACAGTGGGCATGTCATGCAGCGGCCCGGTCTCATAAGCGTATGTATCAACATATAAATAAGTAATAGTTTTGCAAAACAATTGCCAAGTGCTGAATTATCGAATATGCACTAGTTAAGTAAAAGTTAAAGCGGTCAACCGATATCGCGGGTAGCTAATCCGGTTTCCATGCACTAAGGAAGTTCGTACCAAAGCTGACGTAACAGAGTTCGGCATTTGCCGATGGTTTGTGCCTCCAGTTGTGTTCCTCATGGGACCCACAACCAAAATAGGCTGATATTGTACTCCGTTCGGCCTCCAACCGGTTGGCTACACATTTGTGTACCGCGGAGCAGGGTTGTCAACCCTCAGTAGATCTACCCAACATCCCCTCGCTTCACAAATTAATGGTACTAAATTGTTGAGGACTTTTAAGTTTTCAAGGCATCCTTAGAAATCATGTGATATCATTTGGTTTAGACTTTAACCTACACTAGTCATATTAAAATCGTTTATTCTGGATTTCCTTTGAAATCCCAAAAAGAGTTTAAGTGTCAAAATGGTTGGTTGCGGATTTCATTTGAAATCCCTAGGATGGACAGTTGCAAGCGCTTCCCATAAAACACTCCAACTTCCATAACAGATATCCCATTTGGCGATACCTCAAAATGTCAGCGTTGTTTTTCGTTTAGAATTTTCGTTGTGACCCAACCGGGCTCACAATTTAAAGGATTAGTGAAACTCACCTTAGGTTGCTCAGCTACACTGGTTAAATAACCCACGTATTTGTTTGCTTAATGAAGACCTAGAAACACGTTTAGGTCTTAAGTATTAGTTTTGTGTCTAATCTTTAACTTAACGTCACTATGTGAAATTGCTTGAGCGTGTCGATCTTCTACTTAGTCGTATAGAAATCAATGTAAACGAGTAAAACGCAGAGAGTAAATACAAATGAGACTTGTATTAACCACAGAGACCACAGAGTACACTTAGAGAAAGTTATAACACGGAAGCTCTTCAAGTCTATACAAGACAAACATATTTATAGGCTGAAATCACGACTGGCCGAACCTCAGGTTCGGCCGAGCCTCGGACCTCCGAACTCCAGGTTCGCTGGAGGTTCGGACCTCAGCTAACTTGCATGTCTTCGTCTTGTATTCGATACTTCACATGACGATCAGAAACTATGTATCAACAAACTCCCCCTCGGCATGTGCAGTATCATATTCTCTTAACAAAACTTGTATCTTGTATCATCAATCAAACTCCTCCTCGATCTAGACAAAGAATTCAATCTTGAATACTTGATATTGCAACGTGTATAGCCTCTTTATCAACAACCATCAGAAGACTTGAAGTTGTGATGTTCTCTTCCACTTAGAAACCTGCCAACATAAATAATCCTGGCGCAAAACGTCTCTTCGAGACTCCAAGATATCTTGATTTTGAAAATGATTTCGTATTCCGTGTTGATCAATCGAAAACAAATCAGAAACAAAATCTTTTTGGCTTTAAGAAACTTTATATCAAAACACACCTAAAATCTTTTTGATATTTTCTAATAATGAAAACTAAATGCCATACAGAATCAGACACTATTTTTGTCTTTTGTGAGAAAGATCACGACTTGGGATCATATTGGTCATAACATGCTGAACTACACTTCAATTTCGATTATTGTAGCACATAAGCCATGTCGATTGCAGATATAATTTGTCCAACTTTAAACTCTGGCACAATCATACTCATAACATCTGGATATGTTAATGTATTTATTAGATTTGCATTGACCAGTGTACCCCACACTATCAGACATACTCAGATATGCTTTGCTTATCACATTTTGTGACTTCATTTGTGATATTAATCACATAATGATTGTAACCATGATATAGTCAACTGTGTTCCATGCAAAAAGAAATAAGAACGTTAAATCGTCTACCTTAAGGTCGATCTTTCGATACGCAGATAAGGCCTCGGATTTAACAAAATAAGAAAATAAAACAAGTTGAAATTGTATAACTCAACAACAATCAGGTCGGTACTCCCGTACACGCAGAGAAAGTCCGATGAGTTATAAGAAACACCAAAAAAAATAAAGCAGAACGTCAAACGAACAACGATCAGGTCGGTCTTGTGGACACGCAGAGAAAGTCCGATCGTTTGACAAAATAAAGAAAATCAAACAAGTTTAAATCTTTGCAAAATGAACACATGTATACACAGTGACTTCTCATTTTATTTTCACATATCTTTTTCGTGATATATCTTGAGATACGCATCAAGATGTTGTCCACTAGGTCAAGCATCAGATTTAGTGTATATCACATATGTATACTTTCTGATTTGCCGAGCCTACCTTACACATCGATCAAATGGTCTTATGGCTTTGTCATCTATTTTATCCATGAGTCAGACGATGTCAGCCAATGTACCATCATTTCCCATTCATGTCAGATACAATTTCTCATTTTTCAATGTTTTTGGCTCTTCAAATTTCCCCTCCCCCCCCTAAAAAAGACAACTCTATTTATAGATTTTCATTTTTACGATTTGAAAAACAACACACTATTTTTGTATTTTTGCAAAAACAAACTCCCCCTCAGAATGAGACTGAAGGAAAAACCAAGAAAAATTGATCAACCAACACGAATACTTGCAGTTTAAATCTTTTTGAAAACAAAATTGATTTTGAAAGTCAGATTAATTAGAACAGATATTTCACAAGCAGCAATTATCCAATCACTGAAAGGTCTTCCTGAAACACCTGTTGACACAAAATAAATCATTAGTCGCTCTGGGATCGACCCGATGTAACATCGTCGGGTCGCCCGGTGTCTTCCACAAAGTCATTGTTGGCCTTGGAAACAACTTTTGGTTTCCAAATTTGTAAAATTTTCAATTTTTGATCAGAACCTGAATCAGACTCAACCGACGTACTTGGTTTAGACCAAGACGATTTACGAGTTGATTTCATCTTTGGGGACCATGGTTCATCAAAAATTTGACCTTTGTTATCCACATATTTAGCAGTGTTGTGGATATATGCAGTCGTCGGACAATCAGCAGCAAGATGTCCTGGTTGACGACATACATAACAAAGTCGTTCTCTAAACACATTTGAAAATTGTTTTGATTTTGAAAAACCTGATGAATGCTCAGAATCAAAATTGTCAAAGAAATCATCAGAGGAATCATACCTAGGAGATGGACTCCTTGAAGATGACGATCTTCCAGAATAGTAAGTGAATTCCTTCTGAGATGGTGATTTCTTTGTATTCTTTGCTTTAGGAGCCTTGGCAACTTTCACCGGTTTCTTTGTTTGAATCAGTTCTTCCTGCACAACAAACCCCACACCTTTGTGTTTGGAACCTGAAACCTTTGAAGTACTTGAGGAAGAACCCGAAACTTCTCTTGCCTTAGCTTCACTTGTGAATTTAGCTTTAATATCTTTCAGTTTATTCTTCTCAACCAAAACTTTTTCTTCTTCGGTTGCAGATGAAGAACTTGACGCAATCTTATCAAAAACCTTCTCATTCTCCAATAAAACAGACTTAGAAACAAATATTGGAGCTTCACCTAAAGGCTTTTCCTTCTTTTTGGACTTAGATTTATTCTTCTTGGGTGGAGTAGCAAACTTGGAATAATCATGCAATTCATCTTTTGGATCAATTTGAGCAGCAGTAACTTCAGTTAAATCCACTGGTTGAGGAACCAAGTGAACATCAGCCTTCTGAGAACTATCTGAACTCTGATCCTGCTTGTATAAGAAATTTAGCATTGTTGGTGATAAATTGCAATTCTTCACTTGCCGCTTCAACTCTAAAATCTCCAGTTTTAAATCATTGATCTTTTGTTGAGCGTCAAAAACTTCTTTCTGTGACTTGATGAATTTTGCATTGAGATCATCATATTCATAAGTTTGTAGCTTTCGGATCTCACATTCAGCAAATAATTCTTCAAGAACACTTTCTCTCTTTTTCTTGTAAATCTCAACATCCTTTGTCAAAACTTCATTTTTATCACGATAGAGTGTATTCTCATCTTGAAGCATGGAAATCTTGTTTTGAAGCTTTTCAACAGTAACAGCAGTTGTAGCAATAAGAGCTGTAGCTTCTTCATACTTTTTCTGTACCGGATAACTTTTCTCAAACAGATTCTCAAAATCTTGAGCTGCATCTAAAGCTTCAGCTTTTGCTTTCTCACACTCTTCAGTCAAAGTGGCTTTCTCTGTTAAAACATCTTCATGAACATGAACCAACTCATAATACTTCTTTTGAAAATCTTCCAACTCTTTCTTTAACACCACTATCTCTTCAGTCGAAATTTGACGGCTTTGTTCAAAACTTGCAATTTCCTGAAACAATTTCTTACATTTAAGACATTCAACTTCTTCAACTTTTGAATTAGTAGAAACTTGAGGTTGATCTTCTTGAACCAAAGATACACTTGAATAAGAATCAGAATCAGTTAAAATGCTATCATCATCAATATGACGAACAGTCAAAGCAATTGAAGGTTTAGTATTATTCCTTTTAGCTTCAGTATCTGCATTCCATGCAAACTCATTTGGATGTTGAAAAGTATTGGTCCAATCATGAGCAAGAGTAGCAGATTTCATCTCAACCTTCTCAGCTTTATTTGATGGATGATACACCAAATGTGCATGTTGACCAGTCTTCAATTTATGATCTGCAGAACTTGGACATTCTCGAGCAAAGTGACCATAATTTGAACACTTATAGCATTTCACCTTAGACTTGTCCAAACCAATCTTTCCTTCCTGATTCAATCTCTTCTTCCCAGTTCTATTGAAAAACTTCTATGTTCTTCGAACCAACATAGCATACTGCCAATTGAGATCCATTTCTTCTAAATGATCATAATCAATCTGATCATAATCTTCGTTAGCTAACTCAGCATTACTCACAGCACCCGTGATAACACCAAAATATGAAGATACCAATGCAGACATCAACGCATTATAATCATCAACAGTTTGTGCAGATAATGCAGTATGATTTGAAGAACTCGGAACAGAAACAGTACAACCAGCAGAAGAATAACTTGAAGATTCAGATTTACCTGCCAGGAATGCTGTCGGGGGTGCAGAGCTAAGAATATTCGATTTCCCAGCATTCATTGTAGAATCATTTTCACCATGATACACTGCAGGATTCTGAATTTGTGTAGGAAGTGACTTGTTCACCATCAATTCCATATCCCTAGCCTGAATTCTTTGAACTAAGTCATTGAAAGACAAACCTGGAAAATCCTTGTCATGAGTAATCATCATTACATAATTCTCCCATTTTTCAGGTAAAGCTTCCAAAATCTTCTCTTTCATATCAGCTTCTTCTTTAGTAAGATTCACCAAACGCATTTCACTCATCAGATGAGCAAATCTTGCAATCAGATTGGGAATCGTTTCATTCTGATAATGTTTGAAACTATCAAACTCTTTCTTCAAAACCTTTTGTCGACTTTTCTTGTACTGGTCATTGCCTTCACATCTTTTCTCTAAAGCATCCCATAGACTTTTCGATGTGTAATTACCAGCAAATTGATGAAGTAACTCTTTAGGCAAAGCCATCGTTAAAGTACCATAAGCCTTTTTCTCTGCTTGATAAGCTTTCTTTTGCTCAGATGTCATTTTTCTTTGAAGAATAGGTTCACCGGTTTCATCTTTAGGATAGACATATTGATCAGTAAACGATAACCACATATCAATATCATTCGTATCGACATATGCTTCGAATCGCTTAACCCAACTATGATAATCCTCTAATTTTAACAATTTGGGAACTTTCTGACTTGTTCCAATTTCGTTATCATAGTTCATCATCGTTTGCATCGTTGCTTGAACCGAGTTTTGAATAGCCGCGAACGCTTGAAAATCACTCATTTTTTTTTAAAAACAGGTTACTGTTCACTCCGAACCTCGTCCGAACTTAATATACCCTCCGAACTTCCACCGAACTTGATCCGAACTCAGAAATACAGTCCGAACTATCTCCGAACTCTCACCGAACCTTGTTAACTCCGAAATCCTCCGAACCTTGTCCGAACACTCACCGAACGAGGAAAAATAGACCGAACGCACTCCGAACGAACACCGAACAATAGAAGATTCTCCGAACGAACTCCGAACCAGGAGTTCGGAGCGGTTATGACCGAGAGTCCTCCGAACTTGAAGTACGGAGCAGTTACTCCGAACGTTGAGTTCGGCCGAACGCGAAATTTCGGAAAAACTTGGAAAAACTCACTGAAATCGACACCTCTCGAGCTGTAAACACTCAATCAACTGAAAACGAACAAACACAAACATTTTGGACATGAATCATGATGCTCTGAACGAGAATTTCGAGAAATGAAGATGAAAAACGAGTTTTGAAAGTCAAAAACGTGAATTTGAACTCGATAACTCGAAAAACACTGATCTCCGACTAGTAGAACAAACCAAATGCTCTGATACCACTTGAAATTGCTTGAGCGTGTCGATCTTCTACTTAGTCGTATAGAAATCAATGTAAACGAGTAAAACGCAGAGAGTAAATACAAATGAGACTTGTATTAACCACAGAGACCACAGAGTACACTTAGAGAAAGTTATAACACGGAAGCTCTTCAAGTCTATACAAGACAAACATATTTATAGGCTGAAATCACGACTGGCCGAACCTCAGGTTCGGCCGAGCCTCGGACCTCCGAACTCCAGGTTCGCTGGAGGTTCGGACCTCAGCTAACTTGCATGTCTTCGTCTTGTATTCGATACTTCACATGACGATCAGAAACTATGTATCAACAAACTCCCCCTCGGCATGTGCAGTATCATATTCTCTTAACAAAACTTGTATCTTGTATCATCAATCAAACTCCTCCTCGATCTAGACAAAGAATTCAATCTTGAATACTTGATATTGCAACGTGTATAGCCTCTTTATCAACAACCATCAGAAGACTTGAAGTTGTGATGTTCTCTTCCACTTAGAAACCTGCCAACATAAATAATCCTGGCGCAAAACGTCTCTTCGAGACTCCAAGATATCTTGATTTTGAAAATGATTTCGTATTCCGTGTTGATCAATCGAAAACAAATCAGAAACAAAATCTTTTTGGCTTTTAGAAACTTTATATCAAAACACACCTAAAATCTTTTTGATATTTTCTAATAATGAAAACTAAATGCCAGTACAGAATCAGACACTATTTTTGTCTTTTGTGAGAAAGATCACAACTTGGGATCATATTGGTCATAACATGCTGAACTACACTTCAATTTCGATTATTGTAGCACATAAGCCATGCCGATTGCAGATATACTTTGTCCAACTTTAAACTCTGGCACAATCATACTCATAACATCTGGATATGTTAATGTATTTATTAGATTTGCATTGACCAGTGTACCCCACACTATCAGACATACTCAGATATGCTTTGCTTATCACATTTTGTGACTTCATTTGTGATATTAATCACATAATGATTGTAACCATGATATAGTCAACTGTGTTCCATGCAAAAAGAAATAAGAACGTTAAATCGTCTACCTTAAGGTCGATCTTTCGATACGCAGATAAGGCCTCGGATTTAACAAAATAAGAAAATAAAACAAGTTGAAATTGTATAACTCAACAACAATCAGGTCGGTACTCCCGTACACGCAGAGAAAGTCCGATGAGTTATACGAAACACCAAAGAAAATAAAGCAGAACGTCAAACGAACAACGATCAGGTCGGTCTTTCGACACGCAGAGAAAGTCCGATCGTTTGACAAAATAAAGAAAATCAAACAAGTTTAAATCTTTGCAAAATGAACACATGTATACACAGTGACTTCTCATTTTATTTTCACATATCTTTTTCGTGATATATCATGAGATATGCATCAAGATGTTGTCCACTAGGTCAAGCATCAGATTTAGTGTATATCACATTTGTATACTTTCTGATTTGCCGAGCCTACCTTGCACATCGATCAAATGGTCTTATGGCTTTGTCATCTATTTTATCCATGAGTCAGACGATGTCAGCCAATGTACCATCATTTCCCATTCATGTCAGATACAATTTCTCATTTTTCAATGTTTTTGGCTCTTTCAAATTTCTCCCCCTAAAAATGACAACTCTATTTATAGATTTTCATTTTTACGATTTGAAAAACAACACACTATTTTTGTATTTTTGCAAAAACAAACTCCCCCTCAGAATGAGACTGAAGTGAAAAACCAAGAAAAATTGATCAACCAACACGAATACTTGCAGTTTAAATCTTTTTGAAAACAAAATTGATTTTGAAAGTCAGATTAATTAGAACAGATATTTCACAAGCAGCAATTATCCAATCACTGAAAGGTCTTCCTGAAACACCTGTTGACACCAAATAAATCATTAGTCGCTCTGGGATCGACCCGATGTAACATCGTCGGGTCGCCCGGTGTCTTCCACAAAGTCATTGTTGGCCTTGGAAACAACTTTTGGTTTCCAAATTTGTAAAATTTTCAATTTTTGATCAGAACCTGAATCAGACTCAACCGACGTACTTGGTTTAGACCAAGACGATTTACGAGTTGATTTCATCTTTGGGGACCATGGTTTAAACTTGTAATGAAGCCTCAACTTATCTCTAAGTTTCAAGACACACAAATTGAAAACATCTCAGGAATGGCATCCTCAGATATATTCAATTTCTTGAAACAAGTCGTATCATACTAGTTATGAAACGAGAACTATCCAACATAGGGATGTTGCATAAGTGTCACTGTAAGGAGTTACACAACGACACATGCTGGAAACCGAATCATCTCAACTTGTCTTGATGATGACAAATGTTCATGATGAGTACTCGAGTATACTCACCGAACAACGAGCCATCTTAAGTGAAATCTTTGAATGATGAATGTAAGGGTACATTCAAAGAAAGTTAATTGGATTATGTTGATAATCAATTAAAATGCCATAGTGATAACATAGTAATCCATGTGCATACCAAGGGCACACGTTTTATCACACATTCAGATTCACTTAAATACTTTTGCTGTTCTGAGCAACACCAAAACTAATGAAACAACTAAACAGGCAAAACCAAAACACAGGCATAGAACCTAGCACGAGAATTCACAGTTCCATTGATCAAGTTTGATCAATAAGCTAATACTGTTACGTATTACTTGAATTCTACGCTACATTGTTCTACTTTAGTGTTGGGATGTCGAACCTTAACGTTTGCACCAAATCATTCAATCTGATCTAAAGAGTTAGATGCAGGTTTCGAATTCTGCGAAACGTGTTCGAATTCTATACGTTTTAAACATCCATGAATATTTGGTGAAATATTCTAAAACCGTCCGTAGTCGATCTAATTTGTGGGAACAAAACTGATCTATGACTATTCTGACTCTGGACTCAAAGGGTTGACTCTCCAGACTCACAGACCTCATTAGAGAATGACGTTGTGACGTAACTCGTATCAAATTGTCTTCATGGATTTAATCATAAGACGAATTTGATTAATGGTATACTCAATAGTGTCCTTTGACCTGAGATACATATGCTACCTCCCGTTTGCCAAGGACTGTTCTTTGATTGTAGTATACGCTGTCGCGTAACTGCCAGTAAAGACTACTTTTGGGAATGGATCCGAAGCTTAGTGGGAGCTGTATGTAGTCAAGATGGGATTCTGTACTCTTGCACTAATACTGCAACAGCTAGACATCGTGGGCCCTCTCGTGAGTTCCAAGTGTTAAGTGTAAGGCCTTACCCAAACTTACTGTGTGTTTGATTGGACCACTTCGAACTACGACACGAGAAATAAAATGATTGAACATTAAAGAGAATGAATAAATCCATGTCTCTCGTTCAATTGATGTCTTATACGGAAGGGAACTAATGACTTTGAATTACCATAAGTCTAAACTACAACGCGAGTTTGTAGATATGCCTTGGTTACTGACTTGAAGTGTCATAACTGGTTGGGACAGCCATGTGTAGCTAGAGCACCTCTGACTGTTTCTTCAAATGTTGTCGGACTCTGTCCAAGTGGGAGATTGTTGGATATTGGATGTCCAGACCCGACAACACCAAGAACCCGACCCGGTTAGACCCGTAAAGAGTTACACTGGGGGCAACGAGAAAAAAAATCCGCTTACTAGGCTAACCGGTAATTTACGGAAATATATATAATTAATTTAATGTTTATTCATGATTAATAAACATTTAATTAATTACAAATAATTATTCTTGAAATAATTAAATAAACGGAGAAAAACATTTGATTAATGTTTTATGGTGAAATAAATAAATAGTTATTTATGTTTCTCGTAGTTTGCGACTTGTAAAATTAATAAAGTTGTTTTATTAATTAATCGCAAACTAAAAGGGGATTAATTGTAATTTTAAATTACTTGGAGAAGGGTTAATGGACTGGATCCTCATGGGCTTAGGTTTTCCATAAAGCCCATGATCCATCCATTATATATAGAGAGCTAGGGGAGGAGTTTTTGTGGCTCATTCCTCCACACCCTCTCCCCTCTCTCTGCGCCACTTTTAGTGCCGCCACCTCCCTTCTCCCTCGTCCCCTCCCTTCACGCAAACCAACCTCATCTAGAGCTTGGTCGTCTTGCTTCCTTGGTGGAACCCTAGAAGACGGTGTTAGACGAGAAGCAACCGGACGATCCCTTTCGCGTGATTGATCAAGGTAAGACAATCACCATCGTCCCATGATTCACCATAGGCGACGCCAACCCCTTTCATAGGGCCGTCGCCGCCGTCAAACCCTAGCTCGCCGTCGCGACCTAGCGTAGCTCCGTTTCACTACGACGCGTTTCCATCACCACTCATCGGTACAATCGTCGTCGTCACGATTTTACGAGTGCGAGCCCTCGTCGTAATAATCGTGGTAATCGCCCGGCTAAACCCTAGCCGCCGTCACCGTCTCGATTCGATTGGTGCTCGATTGTCGCCACCATAAACGGAATCATTGCTATTCTCAACGAATCCGTTTGAGACGGTGTATGCGATTTGCAAACGATTTAATCCGCCGGTTCGGATTATTTTTTCGTGAAACCCTAGCGTCATCTTGTTGACCCTCGGTGTCTCTAACGTTTGTTAGAACACCGCGAAGGTATATCTAAACTCCGGTTTTAGTTTAGATATTTAATTTCGATTAATGTAATCGTTATTATTTTCGCGCTAAAATGTTTACCGCGAAATGGTGTTTGCGTGATTAAATATTTTTGGTGATCGTGATCCTGTTGACACGATTTCGACACTAACGGTTTACGCGTTTAAATTTAGTAAAATTTATTTTTCCGCTGCGTAAACGGATTACCAGATTAATCCGTTTTAACTCTCAATTTACTAAACCCGATCGGTAATGTTTTAATCAAACGGTCAAGTTTTTTTTTTTAACGTCACCGGGCACCCGTATACCGCTGTCAAAACCCAACAAAAACTTCATCATAGCAATTCCTTCCTCTTGAGCATACCCTTGCACTACTAATCTTGCTTTGTTTTTCACCACTATTCCTCTGTCATCCTTCTTGTTTCTAAACACCCATTTGGTACCAATTGGCTCTGCCCTCTTTGGCAAATCAACAAATACACATACCTTCTGTTTGTTGATCTAAAACAGTTCTTCCTGCAGAGCTTATACCCAACTATTATCTTCTAAAGCTTCTGTTACCTTGGTTGGAACTTCTTGTCAACACTGGTGCTGACATTTCTCCAATAACATTCTCTAACGGATGATACTTGCTGATTCTTCTATCTTGGAACATTGGAAATTCATTGCTTCTTCCATTGGTGGGAAAATTGAGTTGTGGAATTATTAGATCAGACTCAATGTTACCAATGGGTGAGATGGGATTGGGTGTTGTGTTTAACTCTTGGGAACTAGGCATTGACCCATAGGATTCATATTCAAAACTGAGCTCATTTGATGCCAAATCATTTGAGTTTGAAGGCTCAGTGATCATAGAGTCAGAGTTCTCCAAAGACTCTGAACTGTCATTTTCCGGTTGAACTTGAGCCGGAGATTCAGTTTAGATAGGTTCCGTTTGAACTTGAACCGGAAGTTCTTCCGCTTGATTTTGAACCGGAACAGCATCTGCTTCAATTTGAATGACATCATAAGTATTATTCACAACAGTTGGCTTCAGTGGGTTCATGTTGATAGAAGAAAAGAATGGAGGGTCAACTAAGAAATTCTTTGAGCTACTCCTCCAATGTTCATCAGCAGAAGTTTTGATTTCTTGTTCCTGCACAGAATTACTAACAGGCTTCTCAACAGTTATGTTGAAGGCAATTGTTAGTGAATCAATATCATATAACCAAGTGGGCTAAGAACTAAAGTTGTTCTTTGATTTCTCATTAAAGAACGCATTTAGTGTTTCTTCAACAACCTTAGTTCTCTTATTGTATACTCTATATGCTTTTGACACACCAGAGTAACCAAAAAAATATCCATCATCTGCCTTTTCAGCAAATTTTGGCAATAGCTCATTGGTTATCAAAATTGTAACAGGCACCCAAAAGATTTAAAGAAATAAATGTTAGGTTTTCTATTTATCCAAAGCTCATAAGGTGTTTTATTCTTTCCCTTAACAATTAAAATTCTGTTTTGAACATAACGGGCAGTATTTACTACTTCAGCCCAAAAGATTACAGGAAGTTTACAATCAGCCAACATTGCCCTGGCAGCTTCAATCAAAGTTATGTTTCTCCTTTCAGCAACTCCATTTTGTTGTGGAGTCCTGGGAGTACTGAACTGCCTAGTTATCCCTTTTTCTTCACAAAATGAATTTAAAGCATGATTTTTAAATTCAGTGCCATTGTCACATCTGATTGTTTTGACATTAAATTTTGACTGATTTTCTATCTTGACAACAAGAGTTTTCAACAATTCAGCAGTTTCATCTTTTGTTTTTAGAAAGACAACCCAAGTGTATCTGGTGAAATCATCAGTTATTACAAAACAATATGACCTTTTCCCAAACTCATTACCCTAGTTGGCCTAAATAAATCCATGTGCAGCAATTCTAAGGGTTGTGAGATAGAACTTTCAGCTTTTGGCTTGAAGGAAGACTTCTGTTGCTTACCATTGAGGCAAGGTACATAGTGCTCAGAACAAGTAAATTTTTTAGGAGGAAGACCCTTGACTAAACCATGATTTACAATTTTGTTCATGTTCTTGTAATTTACATGTCCTAGCCTTTTATGCCAAAGATCAGACTCATCAACTGAGGCTTTGGATATAAAACAAGCAGTGCCACTGATAGGTGCAGTAACTGACATATCCAATACATAAAAACCTTCTTTCCTGGGTGCTCTTAGAAAAATCATTTCCTCGGGAATTTTAACCTCAGATTTAAGTATGATTACCTCTTTCTCATTAAACAAGACATTTAACCTCTTATCACACATCTGTGAGACACCAAGTAGGTTAAAGTTTAATGTACCAACAAAATTAACTCTATCAAAACTTACTGAACCATTTGTAACATCTCCTCTAGCTGAGATGTACCCCTTGTTGCTTCCAAAGGCAACAGCTCCTCCATTGTATGTTTTTGTATTTTCTAGGATATTTTTATTTCCTGTCATGTGACTGGTGCATCCACTGTCAACGATCCATAGTCAATCTTGACTCTTATTCTGCACCTGCACATGTCACAAATTTATTAGTTTTTGTAAGGGACCCAAGCCATTGTGGTCTTGGGTCTTCCCAATGCATCATTATACTTGTACTCTTTCAGTACTAAAGTATTTAAAATAGGTTGCTCAGTGAGAAAATCATCATTTTCAATGTCTAAACTTTGGTAAGAACCTTGTTGATGAAATTTCTCACTTCCTATTTTTGATTTTCTTTACAATGCTTTTCTTTCTCTAAACTCTCTAAACTTCCTGTGTTTGTTTGATTCAGTTTTTACAAAATCATTGGTTGGAAATTGGTTACTTGGAACTCTATTTCTTTCTGGTGAATCAGCATATTTATGTGACGCAAAGCTATTTTTGACAAATTTTGCACTTTGAAGCGGAACAATGGAACTTCCGCTAGAACTAGTCATAAATTCATTTTGACCAAAATTCTTTTCTGTTTGGAAAAAGTTGCGAGGATTGACTTTTCCTCTTGAAGGATTCCTCCTTCCTTGACTTTCAAACACTTCATAATTTTCACTCAACTTCACAGATGGTCTTTGTTTCAAAGTAGTGACAGACCTGAAGTTTTTCTTGTTTTCCGGTTGAACTTGAGTTCGAGCGGAGAATTGTTTCGCTTGAACTTCAGCCGGAAATTTGTTTTGCTTAAAAATCGAGAAACTTCCATTTCGTTCATTACCAATTAAAACCTGATTTGAATTTGACTCAAAATGCTTAACTGTATGACTCTTAACAGGTGAAACTTTTCTTGTTAGTTTCTTGGCTAAATTTTGATTTTTCACAATTTTAGGTTTTACAGCTTGGTTTCTGTTCAGAGGGTCGGTTGAAATAGCAATCAGTTGCCAAGTGACCCATTTTACCACAAACTATACACTCTGGAACTCTAGAAGATTCATAAGAGTTAGTGTATCTGGGGGATTTCTCATTTGTTTCTTGATTGAAAACAGTTCTACCAAAAATTTGGCATTTGCCAGTTTAACATTTTCAACATGTTTACCTCCAACTTTTAAATCTTTTGGTTCATAAAAAGTGGGTGGAGGCACTTCAATCCTTGGTTTCAAAAATTTTGATTGATCAACTGCTGCAAAGGTGCTTCCAGCAGTGAATTCAGTTTTAATAGTTTCACATTTTTCTTCAACAACTGTTGCTTGAGCAGCATCATCAACAACTAGACTGACTGTGCTTTCGTTTCGTCAGGCAGGAATTGGTTCACTTACGGGTAAGTAATCACTTGATGGTTGGACAGAGTTGTAACCAATTCCAGTTTTGCCATATATGGCACCTTTCCAAAGTTATTCAGCCTTTTCATTTGCCTTTCGAAATTTATCACAGGTGAATTGAGCTTCAGTTAGCTTCACCTCAAGAGCACCCACATCTGCCTTAGCATTTTGGGTCTCCTTTCTTGAGGTGTTCAGCTTGGGGATTAAGTCATCAATCTGAGTTTCTAGGTTTGAATTTGTTTGTTTCAGCTTCTCAATTTCTTCATTTAAAGCAGTTACTTTTGAAATGTATGAATTTTCTGTCTTTCTAAAGCATTCTTTTAATTCTTTGAGGTTTGAAACTTCTTATATTAACTCAGAATTGTGGTTACTGTATCTTTCCACTTCTGCAATACAAGCAGGAGAGTACAAGTGTGTTAACACTTTCTCAGAAATAGAGTTTACCTGAAATGCTCTTCCTTGACCATAAGATGATGACTCAAATAAGAACCTTTTTCCTTAATTAACCAATCAAGTAACTATTATTATTTTGAGGATAATTGCAAAAACGCATAAAGCAATGAACATGATATTGTTTTTCTTTTGACCAGCAAGAATTACAATGAAATTTTCTTCATTAGGCTTATATTCTAATTGTTCTACATTTGTAAGTATCTTCCAATGTTCAATTAGCTCACAGCTGATTGAAAATGATTATATGTAACTATATTTAAAATTTTAAGATAGTATATAAAATAGAGAATTAAATAAATCACGACATCACTTATGAGATTTTAAAGATATTATATAAATAAGAAATTGAAATCCTATTTTACCGACGTTTAAATGAAAAACAGTTTAAAAGGCGAATCAAACTAGTAAAGCACACGAATTTCGCTTCAACCGATCCGACCGGCTGGTCTGGTTTAAACCTGAATCTTTTCTATAAGGTCACTTTCAAACCTGAATCTTTTGTATAAGGTCATACCAATGACCCATGATCTCTTCCAAACTTCGATAACCTGTGAGTCTATTGTATGAGGTCATACCAGTGACCCATGATCCCTTTTAAACTTACGCACCATCACATATATATTTTGGTTACAACCGCAAAGCCTTCAAGATTATGAACACATGAATTGTTTTGTACTACCGCCTAGATTAATATTAAACTTTACAACAAACAAAAACAGAGACCGCCCGCAACGCATGGCGGGCAATCATCTATCTAGTTAATTTTGAAATAATCACAACATAACCGAATTCATATCACACCAAGGCCCAACTCAGGTTGCTACTACTGCTTTAGCATAAATCAAGAAGAAATTTAGTGAGCAAGTGCCAATTTACATTGGCGTTATTACATTAATACAGGGCTTTGAAGTATCAAATGTCAGCATCTTGTTCCGGTTTCATACCTTGATTACTTAGTTATTTCGAGACATTGACCACCGACTATCATAGCGATTTGTCATTTGTGAAAGTTGTTTTATTACCTGGTGTTTGCTAACACCTTTCTCACGAGAACATACTATTCTAACACACATCTTAAGCAAATAAAAAAGAGGTTTCATGTCCCTTCCTCGATATTACAATACGAAAAAACCATGACCCATTATCAGTAGTGTTGGGACCAATTAGCGGCACTCCCGACTCTTGGCATTCCAGACTCTTTCCTCGAATCAGAATCCACTTTGAAGTTTGCACCGCAGACGTCTCCTGAACTGTCCACTCTGGGCACAGCCTTCAGTTCATTCAAAGGATGCTCAAAGCTCCTTAACCCTCCAGAAGTTGTGAAAAAGCACCCTGTATTTATAAGGGTTTAACATCACTTCAGATGGTATTTGTGGTAAAACCTAATAGACCAGGATTATGAGGTGCGAATTTTGAGTAGGTCAACCAACATAGGTTGTGTTAATTTCTAATGTGTCAAATAAACAACATAAAAACAAGTCAAATTGATTGAGCGGGTTAAAAGTCATCTCAAACTGTATTCACATGCATAAAACTATCTCAGTCTCGTCTCTTATCGATAAAAAGTATCATGTTATTTTTTAAACAATATAGTTTGTACTCATATTTAAAAGTCTGTACCAGAATGGAAATAACTGACCCATAACCCAAATAAACATCGTAACCAAACCAAACTAACCGAACGTAACCCAAAACCGACGGTTTGGTTTTATGTGTTCTCAAAAAGCAAATTTCAGATTTGCATGTACAAAAACTAAACCGAACCCATAGAAAACAAAAAAAAAAAAAAAAAAAAAAAACCAAAATGAACCCCTAAAACCCAAAAAACCTAGCTGAACACGTAAAAAGCAGACCCATAATTATTATTTTTAATTGCTAAATATATTTATACGTAGTGCAACATAAAAATTTTGAACGCAACTGTGTAATAATGAATTAGTTATTAATAACAAAAATAACTTCATTATTTTGTGCCATTCTTTTCGCCCAAAAGTTTATTCCTGTATGGCAAAATCGAAACCAAACCGAACCCTAAAACCAATTTTTATGCTCAAAACCGGCCCATGCTCACCCCTACCAGTCATATTTAACACACTATCTATTTGAAAAAAACTGCAGGATGTTCCCCCACAACCCATTAGACCTGTAACAAAAAGTACCTGTGCTGACCCAAACCATTTTACATGAGTAAAGTCATGTATAATATCTCATAGAACGAATGCAAATTAGAAACAACTTACTCCAACGTAATCATCAACTAACGGTTGCAGCTTAAGCTAAGTGGTCAGAACCAGATGGTATGTTAGATATACAAAGCACAAACCTTTTGGAAATGGGGCAAATGATTTCCCACAGCCTTTCTTTACAGTGTCGACATCATCAGAGAGCACCAAATGTCCTTCTGAATCAGCCCCCCAGAAAAAAGGCACACTGCCATCCGCATCCTGTATAAAAAATGTGATAATTGTAAGCAAAGAAAAGTTAACAAACTGATATAAAAAACAAGCATTATATTTATTACTCACAGCAGCTATGAAACTTGACTTGGCAGTGCTGTCATAGAGAATAAAAGCAAATTTTCCTTGGAGGTCTCTCATAACTTGGTCTGCAGGGTAAGGACCTCTGTCTCTTAAAGTTCTATAAGCCTCGATAACAATTGTCACTTCGTTTGCAGTCTTGTTTAACCCGTATTGTTGTTTTAAGGGTGCAACGTTTTCTACATGACCTTGGAATAAGCAGAATATGTCGTCCACGACAGCGAACAATCTACCAAAAAGTGACACAATACCATCATAACATTAGTGCAAGATCCAAAGGCCTAAATCAAAAAGAGATACTTCAAGTAATACACATGGTTAATATACATACCATGAACCAAAAGACTACATGTATATGGCATGTTTGGGATTGCTTATAAAAACTGCTTATGGCTTTTGGAGGGGCAAAAAGACACAAAATACCCCTCCAAAAGCTAATAAGTCATAACATTGTGGCTTTTTGCTGCTTTTGGAGGGGTATTTTTGTCTTTTTGCCTCCTCCAAAAGCCATAAGCAGTTTTTATAAGCAATCTCAAACATGCCCTATGTGTGGACTAGAGTCCATTTTATAACATGCAAAGATTTATGGCTTGACAGAAAGTAAGTTAGGGTTAAGTTGAGACACAAACAAAATGTTAGGTACTAGCAAATTTCACAAAATGCAAATATTTAAGGTGTGATCAAAATAAGTTAGCATTAAGTTGAACAACAAAAAAATTAATTTTCAATTTGTTAGTTAACATGTTAGACAAAAACTAAAGAAACCCATGTCTTGTTCACCGATATAGATATCACCTCTGACTGAGTGAGATTTAGCAAGCAGTATCAGATTACATCATTTCCTCAAAAAAAAAAAAAAAAAGTAGCAAATTCGAGACAATCGATCTCGTACTATCCTAATAAAGTCATACATATTATAGTATTCCGAGTTAGGGCTTTGTTCTTGTAATCAATCAACTTTGTTTGTTGAGAAAAGAAAAAGAAAAAAGAAACAATGGAACAGCAGGAGAGTTACCTTGGTAAAAGAGGGTTTTGCCTGTCAATGGCGTAGGAGATGAGACCAGAGTCAGCGAGATTGATGGTGACGGCGGAAGGATGGAGGGAGGTGAAGTGGCGAGACAAAGCCCCGTCTTTGAGGAGGGCGTTGATCGATTCTTGTTGTGGGGTTTGCAGACCCTCGGGGATCTTGGCCACGGTGTTGTCGAACACTGCTAACATTTTCCAAGATCGATCAGATCTTCAGATGGGAGATGGAGGAGGAGGAGGAGGAGGAGGGGGAGTTGTTGATTTTTAAGGGGTAGGCGAGTGGGATTGCGCGTAGTTGGTATTGGATAATGAATTACACGTATTTCTGACACCACTGAATTTAATATAATAATTATTTTTCATTAAAGAGAGAAAAAAAATCAAATTAAGATATTGCTATCGAATCTTGACCTATTTATCGGCTACTGTCATCATTTTTTCTTTAACGGCGAATCTTGACCTATTTATCGGCTACTGTCATCATCTATTTATCTTGTATTTATTATTATAAGGCTATGTGTAATGGTTTAATATTTTTAAACCTTTTATATGGTCATAAAATGACATGTGGTGTGTGATATGATATGGGGGCTTGAAAGAAAATGATGTGTAATGGTCAAGCCCCTTCCAAGTCTCATGTCATGACTGTCTAATTTTTTTTTAATTTCAACCAAATTAAATTAACTAAATACTATTTTTAAATAAAACACAATAAAATAAATAATAAAAGTTCATTAATAAAAAAAACAACTTAAAAAAATACAAATTCGAAGGATTTTTTTTAAAAAAAACTAATCATCATCTTGGACATCATCGTAATCATCATCTCCGTCTTCATCTTCTTCTTCGTCTTCGTCTTCGTCTTCAACTTCGTTTTCGTCTTCATCCTCCATGTTTTGGACCGGCACATCATCGAAGGGACGAACCGACCATACATGCTCTATCAAATCGTACTTAAGAGAGTTGTGTGTCTCTCTACTCCGCATCGCCCTAGAGTTCGCCAAACGTTCTTCTTGCGTTGCATATGGTGTTTCCACCACGTGTTCGGGCCGATGGTCGGGACAAATCGCTTTGCCTTTATCCTCCTTGTTCATGTTGTGCAAGATAATGATAGCACGCATACAATCTTTCATCTTGTCATTTGTCCACAACCGACAAGGATTTTTTAGAAAATGCCACTTCTTTTTAAGATTACCAAAGCAGCACTCGATATCCTTTCTTGCCGCCTCTTGGACCGTCTTGAAGTATTTCTGTTTCTCATCAATGGGGTCCTTGAAGGTCTTCACGATAAACGAATACTCTGGGTATATTCCGTCACCCAAAAGATAACCATGAGGGTAGTAATTTCCATTCGCATAAAAAGAGGCTTTCGCTCCTTTCCCCGAAATGTAGTCCTCAACCACTTGCGAGCTTTCCAAAACGTTAATGTCATTAGCCGAGCCGGCAACACCAAAATGAGCGTGCCATATCCAACGGTCATTTGAACATACGACTTGCAAAATTACCGTTGGACCTTTTTGATCACCCCGTGAGTGTTGGCCTCTCCAAGCGGTGGGGTAATTATCCCAAGCCCAATGCATACAATCTATGTCACACCCCCAATTTCCACTAACGGAGTTTTACCGTGTGGGGTGTGATCCAGACCAGGACCCGAGTCATTAGTTACATCAACCATAAGTTAAGGGTTCAAAATATAAATATATTTCCAAACGGGAAATATCAAAACCATAGTTTAAAAATTCAGCGGAAGCATATTAAAGTAATGTCGCGCAAAACAAGCGCCCATTAAGTAAACAACCAGTTTAAGTCTAAGTTTTGAAAATGTTAAACACAGATTCCCAAAATAAAAGGTTTAACCAGCGTACGTGCCCAAAATCAGATCCTCCTAGCGTCCTGCAAAGCATGCGTAAGAGCAAGTGTCAACTAATGTTGGTGAGTTCACATAAGCACATAAGTATATCTAGTATAATTATGCAGTACGAATACAACATTCTTTATTCGTATGTAAGCATGTATATTAACAGTACAATCCATATCGTAGGTAGCGAACCTAAGTTCATGTCACTAAAACGTTTCGCAACCGAAGCTGACCAATTAGTTGTAGGAATAATTCCTTACGTGGTTTGCCTTCCCCGTGTCTACTCGATCACGGTAAGTTTAGGCTGACATTGTCCTCAGTCCGACCGCCAGTTGGGTGGTGCATCTCGTGCCCGCTGAGTGGGGTTTGTCAGACCCCAGTAGTACTACCCAATATCCCCTCGCTATATGCTATTAACGGTTCGATAAGTAAGGACTTGAAAGATAAAACATTTTACGTGAACATGTGATATATACTGGATTTCTACTTTAATCATACATAATACTTGTTGTGTTATCACCCTAACCCGGGTGTAACGTGTTTGCGTGTGTTATCGTCCAAAACCGGACATAACGTAAAAGGTTGTGTAACTCACCTTAGGGTGCGCTGCTACAATTTAGTAAGACTCCGAGCCTTGCGTAACTACTGAGCACCTATTGAATTTACATACGTAAGTGTGTGTCCGCACATGAGTAACATAGCCTAGACGACAGTATTAAATCAAGTAATTCCAAATCTGACGTAGGTGACAATTCCAATACGTGATAAAAATCGTTTGTTCGAAAGTAGTCAAAATGACATTATGCTGAAAATTTAAATATATATATATATTTGTAAATTTAAATATCGAGGTGTAGTCAAAAGTGTGAGAAATAAAACGTCCTAAATATATATTTATATGCTGTGTCAAAACTTATAGGAGTTTAAAGAAAATCTTTAAAACGTTCGCATGACAATAATCAAATATATCTACTTTTCTATGTTTAAAACTGGCTTATATTAATATAAACGAAGTTTTTAAATCTCTTAAATAATAAGGTTTCCACAAAATAAAATAAAATCCAACGAGTACCCTAACGGAGTCTATGGAAACTTCACGGGTCGAGATCTAATAGTCGTGTAATAGTAATTTTAGGTTTTGGACCAAGAAAAACTTGAAATCTCTAAAAGAAATTAAAACAGTAGAAATGATGGTAACAAGACTCGAACCCGTGACCTCTGGGTTAAAATAGAGCGCCCCTACCACTGGGCCAGATCGTTCTTTGTTAACAGGTTGACACCATAACAGTTTTAATCGAGCAGCGACAAGGAAATCTGATTAAAAAAAAAGAAACAACGTTTTGGGGCTGGGGAGGGTCGAACTGGTGACCTCCGCGTAACAATGCGGGCGACGGACCACTAGGCCACCCGAATCGTTCGGGATATAACCCGCATAGAAGATATATAACACCTAATAGCCAGGGGCATCTTCTACCTTAATAAACCCAAACCGTCGGACCACTATTGATGGTTCACCAGAAATTTTCAGAGGCTAAGAACGGGTAAAATCGACGCGTATATACACTTTAAATCGATTACAAGGAGTGCTAGGATTACCTCGGATGAAAAAAACGAACGCCGAACACGAGAATGACGAGTAAGCTTTTCGAACCGAACACAAGGATTTTTTAGAAAATGCCACTTCTTTTTAAGATTACCAAAGCAGCACTCGATATCCTTTCTTGCCGCCTCTTGGACCGTCTTGAAGTATTTCTGTTTCTCATCAATGGGGTCCTTGAAGGTCTTCACAATAAACGAATACTCTGGGTATATTCCGTCACCCAAAAGATAACCATGAGGGTAGTAATTTCCATTCGCATAAAAAGAGGCTTTCGCTCCTTTCCCCGAAATGTAGTCCTCAACCACTTGCGAGCTTTCCAAAACGTTAATGTCATTAGCCGAGCCGGCAACACCAAAATGAGCGTGCCATATCCAACGGTCATTTGAACATACGGCTTGCAAAATTACGGTTGGACCTTTTTGATCACCCCGTGAGTGTTGGCCTCTCCAAGCGGTGGGGTAATTATCCCAAACCCAATGCATACAATCTATGTCACACCCCCAATTTCCACTAACGGAGTTTTACCGTGTGGGGTGTGATCCAGACCAGGACCCGAGTCATTAGTTACATCAACCATAAGTTAAGGGTTCAAAATATAAATATATTTCCAAACGGGAAATATCAAAACCATAGTTTAAAAATTCAGAGGAAGCATATTAAAGTAATGTCGCGCAAAACAAGCGCCCATTAAGTAAACAACCAGTTTAAGTCTTAGTTTTGAAAATGTTAAACACAGATTCCCAAAATAAAAGGTTTAACCAGCGTACGTGCCCAAAATCAGATTCTCCTACACTACTACAAAAACTGTCTTCCTTGACACGCGAACGATGACACTCGATAATTCTTGATGTGCAAAAACTGAAGTGTCAAAATAAAATGTCAATTATAGGTAATTCCTAAGAATTCATGACGCGCATTTTTGCGTGTCAAGAATTTCTGTCATATTTCAAAAAAAAAAAAACACGGAGGACATATAAAAACCGCGTGTCAAGAAGAAAGTGTCGTCTTTTAATTTTTGGCTCTAAATTTCCCCCCAATATTTTGCCCTAATTTTCAATTTTCAGCCTCTATTTTCCCCCAAAAACACTCGGTCTTCTCCCCAATTTTTTCCCCGCTTCTATATTTTCAGTCTGACCTAATCCATCTTTAACCTCCGCCGCTTCTCAAGAATTGAGTTCTACCTCCGCTTCCCAACGCCGCCCTCTGCTGTGGATTCATAACCCCTATGTTCAAATAAAACCACCACACCCAGTGAAAGAAAGCCCTAATTTCTATCATTTTAACGTGAAGATGGAAGAGTGGAAGCGGAAGGGAGATGATTATGGCGGACCCAAATTAGCTTCTTGATACACGATATGGAACTCTTCTAACTTCTGATTTCTCTCCACCGTGTCCTAATCTCCATCTCAACTCAGATTGATGAGGGTTCTCGCTCTTAATTGGCCGGCGACTACCAGTTTCTCGCTCGCCGTGTACCAGGTGAATCGGTGATGCCTTTTTACTCCAAATTCGTAAATATTTGCGTCTCTTAATCGCTGTTACTTCAATTTTGTAAAAATTTGTTGTTATTTGATGATTTGATTTGAATTTTGTGTTCGTATATGCTTTCAATGGACCGAGACCGTCTCGCAGCTCGAAGAAAAGGAGCAAAATCGCTCAGAAACAAGTCGATGTATGTTGCGCGCCAAATTTATCCCCTTAATGGCTAAATCTCCATTTTCTCAACTGATTCTTCCTCTGTATGATTAAATTTGTAATTATGTTTCACATTGCAGAATGTTTTTTCTGGATTATACTTGGCTGGGATTTCAGCAGTTTCGTATCGTGTTTAAACTTATCAGGTATAATTTCTCGATGTTTATACGGAGTTCATGTGATCTGTAATCTGTTCATGTTCATTCATAGATGATTTCAGTTGTTGCAGAGGCGGTGAAATCACTGGAATCACAATCTACTTGGAGCAGAAGGCTTTTCATGCTTTTTACTGAGGCCTTAATTTGGGTATAATGTGTCTAATTATTCAGAAGTGATTGTTAATTTAAGTATAAACATTATAATTCCAGTACCTTGTGTACTTATTAGCTTTTCAGGTTGCTTTAAGATATGGAAATATGTTAGGATATGAATATGTAGAAGGTTCAAACTAGTAGTTTATTAGAGCTATGAAGTTGAAGGTTTGGTGATTTGTGATTATTATTAGTATTAACTATCAGGATTAAACTCTATAATATATGAAAGTTGAAGCCAAACCAAAATGCAAGTGAACAACAAACAAAACATATATCATATTACTTGATTAGCAATTCAGTTCTACATGTTTGTGATTGTTGTATCAGTGATGTGATTGTTGTATAGCTGCATCTTCTGTTTATTTTGAAAACATCAAAACTGAATTTAGCAGAAAAAAAGGTTACTTAGAGGTATTATTCAGTTCCATTTTGCTAAACCTCTTTCAAGTATTTAATCGTTCGAGACCGGTAGCATGCTGTTAGTTTTAGGTATGATTTAACTCCATATTGCTAAACCTGTTTCAAGTATTGCCAATTTCATGGATCTGTTGTGCATTTCTACTATCTTGCATGTTATTAGTTTTAGGTGAGACTTTGTGGGATCACTTTATTGTTTTCTTTTTAATTTTCCTGTTCTTCATAAAAATTTATTAAAGCATGTTATATTGCTTGGTAGTGTTACTGATCTAAGCATATTTCCTATTAGAGATATCAATAAATACAACAGAAGTCCTCATTTTTTATTAATTCATGTCATTGTCTCAACTTAAAAAGTGAACTTCGTTGACTTTTGACCCACTTGACCCGTTTTCTTTTTACCCCATTTTTAATACCTGTCTGACAGCAATACCTATGCCATCATGAAACAATTTATTTTTCGGTGGTTTTTCTAAAGATAATTTCTTAGTTGAAGGATGCAGCAGCAACAACAGGGAGGTCAAAATAAGCAAGCCTAAACGCCAAGGAAGTCGGGTGATGATGATTCTACTTCAAATATGCAGAGGTCTCTTGTCAAGCCTCTGCTGAAAAACACACCAATTTGAACTCGAATTCATGAGGGGGAGTTTGATGCTCAATGTCCCATGCAGCAAGCGCCCGCTTAAAGTAGCGGTTCTTCTCAGCGGTGGCGTTGAAAGCAGCGTCGCGCTTCGCCTCCTCTATGCGCTGGACACTCCTGCACTGCTGTCTACCTTAAAATTTGGTTCCAGGTACTTCGCCTTTTGATTTGATTGCACATTAGTAGATGATTATTTCACTGTAATTGCTCAGATTCTGTTTGTACACCCCAAGTAAGTAGAGATGTTATATTGTTTCTGTTTGTTATTATATCTACAGTTTGTATGTAAGAAGCTACTTCAACAAGAAGATCAAGGCCATACCAATATTCAAATTGTGTCGTGTCCTAAAGGAAAAACAATTAGCTTTATAAAAAAAGAAGGTACACTTTTTTATGAGCTTATTTTATAGAAAAATGTATAACACATTCTGCACCTCACTTTTTATTATACAAAATAGTTATCAAAGAAGAAGCTGGATAATGGAACAGTCAACGGTATGCGGATAACGAGGTTTTTTGATGCATTGGATCTAGGAGACTTAATATGTTAGGAAAAAGGTATGAAAGTTAATGGTAAAGATTTATAGTTTATGGCCGAAACTAATGAAAGGTTCTATTATATATATTCTGCCTTTTGATATTAACAGCTGCGGTAATGTTTTGAATCATAACAATGATATCTTGACTATATATATATATATATATATATATATATATATATATATATATATATATA
Organism: Deinandra increscens subsp. villosa; assembly: GCA_039602395.1. Taxonomy (NCBI): domain Eukaryota; kingdom Viridiplantae; phylum Streptophyta; class Magnoliopsida; order Asterales; family Asteraceae; genus Deinandra; species Deinandra increscens. Next base: position 59,557,052 of record JBCNJP010000012.1, read on the forward strand.
TATATGAGGAGCTTTTGCTTTATTACTGATTTTCCAAATTATATATCTTTGAGGCTTGTTTTTTTTTTTTGGATTTTGCAAAGTCTAAACGGGCATGTAGGGTAACGGCTCATACCCGATCAGTTTAAAAAATATCAGTTTGCTCCGGTTTTCGAGTTAAAATGGCTTTTTAATACTTACATAGGTAGTAATGTTTTATGTAAAGCTTATTGTATATGGTTCTTGTTTCGTTCTATTTTCAACAAAAAGTCAAATGATAGAAGATGTAGAGAGACATGGCAGTGGCAAATTTAATTTTAATTTTGTCGGAATTTGTATACATGATAAATGCCAAAGTTTCCTGAATTATAGTTGAATGATTTGAAGCTTTAAATTAATCTGATCTATGTTCTTTTATTTTTGCCTCGATATAGTTGTGTAGTTTTGATTGTAGGTTCATTAATCTGATATAACTTTTGATATATATTAAGTGTATGTATGAATATGAACCAGCCCTGTATAAAAGCTTTAATAGGCCTCGAGAGATGGAGTGGGGAGAAAGGACAATATTAATTTAATAAAAAAATTGACTTTTTGCGGCCACACATGTGCTTATAATGAGTTTTTTTCTCAATAATTCTATACAAGACAATTATTTTAGCTCTAATTATGGTCTGATATGTATTGATTTTTCTCTATATGCAGGTTTGAACGGTGTTGCTGTTTGGTTGCGATGTTGTATTGCCTTTTGTAAGTTTATGTTTATCTCCTTTGACCTATCTGCAGTTGTGTGCTAATTATGTTTAGGTAGTTTGTTATTGTATATTGTTTTTAGTTATGTTAATGCTCTTGTAGTTCTTCAAAGAACTTAGACTAGAACACAAAATCTCGATCTCAATTCTGAATACTTACCTTTGTAGTATTTGTAGTTCTTTGTTTGTAGTTCCGTTCATATAGAAAGGCTCAATGCTTGGTCTGTTTCTATTTGATTACCTAACAGTTGACAACTATTTTTTTTCTTTGCCTTAATATAGTTGTGTAGCTTAAAGAAAAAACGCAATTAAAGAATAGGTACTTGTGGATGCAGAGTGCACTCATGACGGTTCAATCAAACACCTCTAGAAATTTGAAAGTTTGGGATGGACGACTCTGAAGCGTCGGGTTTTGGATGCAGAGAGAACTGATGATCTGGCTATTCTTCAGGTAGTATTGGTTATCATGTTAAGGTTTTATAATCACCAAGTTTATCTCATCTTAAAGGCATTTTTGACTTGATATAGTTTCGGCTTTTGACTAATTATACTATATATAGTTTTACAAGTTATAAATAGAATTTTAACCCTTTTTGAACAGGTTTCTAAACGGTACTGTTCTAGTGCTGCTGTTAGTGTGAAGAATGGTACTGTTCAGCCTACTTGGGAAAGGTTGATCGGGTGACAGAGATGGACACAGAAACGAAGGGTAGGCTCACTAAGATCATGCTGGAAGACAACAGGTGTGTATCCTCTTTCAAACGAATGCAGGTGAACATCTGTTTTTGTTTTACATACGCCTAATGTACACCAAGGCTGAAAATATTGACACTTCAAAGATCATGCTGATTTGTTATGTTTATTATTTTCTTACATGTTGCTATATACTCATCAACATACCGTATATACAAAACACAAGTAATGTAGTAATATCGTTGAGGATTTTTATCATACATACAAGAGCAAAAATTAATGTAGAATAAAACAATTAAACATGAGGTTATAACCCATATGACATGGTTCATTTAGCTACCTATTTTTGTTTATAGTTTTAGCTACTGGAATAACTTGTTTATGTGACCTGTTTACATGTACTAAAATTATGTCATGATTAATGCAGCCACAAGAAAGGATGTTATGATTAATTTAGTAATGAAATTTTGCTTAGTTCCGTGCAGGTGGGAGTGCTTGAAAGACTTGCTTCTTGGTTGCTGGACAGATGGCATATTGTGTAGTTTTAGAATGCTTGTTATCAAAGGACCAAGGTTTTCATCTTTGCAATTAGTTATATTTTTATGAATTTGAACTATATTTTTGCAGATGTGTAACTAATGACAGCAGCAACAACAACTAGTAAAGTATTGATAGTATAGTGTTTATATTATGTATTAATTAGTTCATAGTTTATTTTTTTATGTAACTCATGTTAAGTTTGTAATGCTTACTATATATATATAAAATGCATTATTTTGTTGTAAGTGTATTGTATTTTGTATTGAGGTTAATTGCCATTTAATGTGGAAATTAGTGATTTACAAACAAATGTTTTTTTTTAATTTTTTAAAAACATTCTTGACGCGCAAAAATGCGCGTCATTGTTCGCGCGTCAAGAACTTCTTGACATGCATTTTGCGTGTCAAGAAGCTTCTTGACCCCGGCTTCCTTGACGCGCATTTGCGTGTCAAGAAGACCATTTCTTGACACGCAATGCGCGTCATAAAATGCGCGTCATCTTTCGCGCGTCAAGAGCTTCTTGACACGCAATTTGCGCGTCAAGAAGCTTCTTGACCCCCGCATCCTTGACACGCATTTGCGTGTCAAGAAGGCCCTTTCTTGACGCGCAATGCACGTCAAGAAAGCCAGTTTTTGTAGTAGTGCTAGCGTCCTGCAAAGCATGCGTAAGAGCAAGTGTCAACTAATGTTGGTGAGTTCACATAAGCACATAAGTATATCTAGTATAATTATGCAGTACGAATAAAACAGTCTTTATTCGTATGTAAGCATGTATATTAACAGTACAATCCATATCGTAGGTAGCGAGCCTAAGTTCATGTCACTAAAACGTTCGCAACCGAAGCTGACCAATTAGTTGTAGGAATAATTCCTTACGTGGTTTGCCTTCCTCGTGTCTACTCGATCACGGTAAGTTTAGGCTGACATTGTCCTCGGTCCGACCGCCAGTCGGGTGGTGCATCTCGTGCCCACTGAGTGGGGTTTGTCAGACCCCAGTAGTACTACCTAATATCCCCTCGCTATATGCTATTAACGATTCGATTAGTAAGGACTTGAAAGATAAAGCATTTTACATGAACATGTGATATATACTAGATTTCTACTTTAATCATACATAATAGTTGTTGTGTTATCATCCTAACTCGGGTGTAACGTGTTTGCGTGTGTTATCGTCCAAAACCGGACATAACGTAAAAGGTTGTGTAACTCACCTTAGGGTGCGCTGCTACAATTTAGTAAGACTCCGAGCCTTGCGTAACTACTGAGCACCTATTGAATTTACATACGTAAGTGTGTGTCCGCACATGAGTAACATAGCCTAGACGACGGTATTAAATCAAGTAATTCCAAAGCTGACGTAGGTGACAATTCCAATACGTGATAAAAATCGTTTGTTCGAAAGTAGTCAAAATGACATTAAACCGAGGACACAAAGATTTACAAAAATCAATGTGAATAGGTTATTCCAAGTAATAAATGTAGATGACGATTGGTTAAAAATATGTATATATATATATATATATATATACTTATATATATATATATTTGTAAATTTAAATATCGAGGTGTAGTTAAAAGTGTGAAAAATAAAACGTCCTAAATATATATTTATATGCCGTGTCAAAACTTATAGGAGTTAAAAGAAAATCTTTAAAACGTTCGCATGACAATAATCAAATATATCTACTTTTCTATGTTTAAAACTGGCTTATATTAATATAAACGAAGTTTTTAATTCTTTTAAATAATAAGGTTTCCACAAAATAAAATAAAATCCAACGAGTACCCTAACGGAGTCTATGGAAACTTCACGGGTCGAGATCTAATAGTCGTGTAATAGTAATTTTAGGTTTTGGACCAAGAAAAACTTGAAATCTCTAAAAGAAATTAAAACGGTAGAAATGATGGTAACAAGACTCGAACCCGTGACCTCTGGGTTGAAACAGAGCGCCCCTACCACTGGGCCAGATCGTTCTTTGTTAACAGGTTGACACCATAACAGTTTTAATCGAGCAGCGACAAGGAAATCTGATTAAAAAAAAAGAAACAACGTTTTGGGGCTGGGGAGGGTCGAACTGGTGACCTCCGCGTAACAATGCGGGCGACGGACCACCAGGCCACCCGAATCGTTCGGGATATAACCCGCATAGAAGATATATAACACCTAATAGTCAGGGTCATCTTCTACCTTAATAAACCCAAACCGTCGGACCACCATTGATGGTTCACCAGAAATTTTCTGAGGCTAAGAACGGGTAAAATCGACGCGTATATACACTTTAAATCGATTACAAGGAGTGCTAGGATTACCTCGGATGAAAAAAACGAACGCCGAACACGAGAATGACGATAAGCTTTTCGAACCGAACTCGCTCGATCGGAGACGGGTCTGCAACTCTTTGTTCCTGCTGCGCTCGTGATGTCGTTGAGCTCCGGCTGTGACGCAGAATGGGTGATGGTGACAGTAGTGACGAAGGTGGCGGTGGCCGAAAAACGTCACGGTTGTTCACGGTGGGGTTCCTCGGAAATTGAAAGGAAACGAGGGAGAGGGGAAACGTTTGATGATCTTGCAGGGAGAACGATGATAATGATCAGTTGATGGATTGGGACTTCCTAATGATTGTTATGAGGGACCGATCGGTTGGACACAAGATGAAACCGATGTAATTACGATCGGTTTAAAAGAAGTCGGTTACAAGAGTAAATATCGTTCGACTGTTTTTTTTTATTTAAAAATCGACTTTGATAAAATGGCAGCAATGGTCCCTCTCCAATTTATGAAGTGAAGATTAGGGTTTAGGTATTTACACAACAGGTCCTCCCAGGTTTATTAAATATAAATCAAGTTTAGAAATTACAAGCTAGGTCCCTCGTAGTTGCAAACCGTTAACAATATATTTAACGTATAACATTTATTAATATATAAACTTTTAAATTCACATAAAATCATAGTTATAAATCCATAACTACACATCTTAAATTCCTATAAAAATATAGAAACGCTCCGTACGATTTCACGACACATCGTCACATAAAATCATAAAACGACGTGCGTATATATATATATACATATATACCACGTGAAAATAATAAATGTAATTGCCACATAAAATGACAAAACGTTTCGTGAAATCATAAAATATGATTTACATAAAATCATAAAAAATATAATTATTCAAGTTAGTTAACCGACGTCTAGACCCATGTGCAATGCTCATAACTATTCTAGTTAACTGAGGTAACGGACGTTATCGAAATATAACACAAGTTATTAACGGGGTTAACCTGGGAAATTGCCGTTGTCACATCATCCCCTTGTTAAGGAATTTTCATCCCGAAAATTGCCTTAAGTCGTTACGGTTTCTGTGGAAGGAAAAGAAAATTTTTAGGGTTGCTACATCATCCCCTTGTTAAGGAAATTTTGTCCCAAAATTTAACTCATACCTTAATTAGATGTTGAGGCTTGATCAAATAGGTGAGGATATTTCTTTCTCATCTGATCTTCTCGTTCCCACGTGAACTCTGGTCCACGCCTGGATTGCCATCTCACTTTGACGATGGGAATTTTACTTCGTTTTAGTGTTTTCTCCTCACGTCCCATGATTTCCACGGGTTGTTCGATGAATCGCAGTTGTTCATCGATTTGCAGTTCTTCTAGTGGAACTATGAGAGTGTCATCAGCTAAACACTTCCTCAAGTTCGAAACGTGAAACACGTTGTGTACTCCATCCAATTCAGGAGGTAAATTTAAACGGTAAGCCACTGGACCAATGCTTTCGGTGATCTCGAATGGTCCTACATAACGGGGATTCAACTTCCCGCGCTTGCCAAAGCGTACGACGCCTTTCCAAGGCGAGACTTTCAATAGTACTTTGTCACCGACTTCAAATTCCAACGGCCTTCGGAGTTTATCCGCATAACTCTTTTGTCTATCTCTTGCCGCTTTCATGCGGTTTCTGATTTGCACGATTCTCTCCGTGGTCTCGTGTACTAATTCAGGTCCAGTGAGTTGGCTCTCACCGACTTCGGCCCAGCAGATCGGCGATCTGCATTTTCATCCGTAAAGAGCCTCAAATGGAGCAGCTCCAATACTGGTATGGTAGCTGTTGTTATAGGAGAATTCTACCAGTGGTAAATGAGTTTCCCAATTTTTCCCGAAATCGAGCACACATGATCTAAGCATATCCTCGAGAGTTTGGATTGTACGTTCAGTCTGTCCATCTGTTTGAGGATGATACGCGGTACTCATATCTAAGCGAGTGCCCATCGCCTCTTGTAATGATATCCAAAAATTTGAAGTAAATCTAGGGTCTCGGTCAGAGATAATAGATAAAGGCACTCCGTGAAACTTGACAATCTCCTTGAGGTATATCTTTGCAAGTTTCTCTGTTTTGTCACTTTCTTTGATAGCTAGGAAATGGGTGGATTTTGTTAACCGGTCAACGATAACCCAAATCATATCGTTACCGCCAGAAGAACGGGGCAATCCCGTGATGAAATCCATCGAGATTTCTTCCCGTTTCCATTCGGGAATTTTAGGTTGTTGCAGTAATCCTGCTGGCTTTCGATGTTCCGTTTTAACCTTCGCACACGTCAAGCACTTGCTGACATATCTAGCGATATCAACTTTCATATTAGGCCACCAATATAGCCCTTTTAAGTCTTGATACATTTTGTCAGAACCTGGATGGATCGAATAACGGGACTTGTGGGCCTCGTCCATCACCAGTTCTCTAAGATTTCCATGCAAAGGTATCCATATACGGTCATTATAATAACGAAGTCCATCAGATTTAACTTCGGAAGTTCCATATATGTCACGTAATGATTCAGACCCGAAATTTTCCTCCTTTAGGGCCTCTTTCTGAGCATCTCGGAGTCTATCCGGTAGCCCCGTATGGATCGTTAATTGGAGAGCTCGAACCCTTCTAGGTTTAACATGTTCCTTTCTACTTAAGGCATCGGCCACAACGTTGGCCTTGCCTGGATGGTACTTTATTGCTAGATCGTAGTCGTTTAGCAATTCGACCCACCTACGTTGCCTCATGTTGAGTTCCTTCTGTTCGAATATGTGCTGGAGGCTCTTGTGATCAGTGAATATCGCACACTTGGTTCCATATAAGTAGTGTCTCCAAAATTTCAAGGCAAATAGAACAGCGCCCAACTCTAAATCGTGAGTTGTGTAATTCTTCTCATGGGACTTTAGTTGCCTTGACCCGTATGCGATGACTTTACCTCTTTGCATTAATACACATCCGAGTCCCTGGATTGACGCGTCACAATAGACCTCGAAGTCGTCAATCCCATCAGGTAAAGATAATATAGGTGCAATATAAAGTTTCTCTTTCAAAGTTTGAAGGATGCCTCTTCCTTGTCACCCCATCTGTATTGAACCCCTTTGTGCGTAAGAGCGGTCAATGGTTGAGCTAACTGAGAAAATCCTTTTATAAAATGACGGTAGTAACCCGCTAAACCTAGGAATTGGCGAATTTCCGTAGGTGCTCTAGGGGTAGACCAATTTTTAATGGCTTCGACCTTGGCTGGGTCAACGTGGATACCTTGTTCGTTGACGATGTGACCCAGAAATTGAAACTCTCGGATCCAGAAATCACACTTAGAGAATTTTGCATAGAGTTGTTCTTTCTTTAACAATTCTAAGATTAACCGCAGGTGTTCCTCGTGTTCTTCTTTTGTCTTGGAGTAGATGAGGATGTCGTCAATAAACACTATGACGAATTTATCCAGGTAGGACTTGCACACACGGTTCATGAGATCCATGAACACAGCTGGTGCATTTGTCAACCCGAAAGGCATGACCAAGAATTCATTATGGCCATAGCGTGTTATGAAGGCTGTCTTTTCTATGTCCTCCTCACGGACTCGAAGCTGATGGTAACCAGACCTTAAATCAATCTTGGAATAGTAACTGGATCCTTGAAGCTGGTCAAAGAGATCGTCTATTCGTGGAAGAGGGTATCGATTCTTGATAGTGACTTTGTTAAGCTCGCGGTAATCAATACACATCCTGAATGTGCCATCCTTCTTTTTGACGAATAACATAGGTGCTCCCCATGGTGACGAGCTAGGTCTAATGAAACCTTTATCTAGCAGTTCCTGCGGTTGTGTGGATAGCTTATTCAATTCGTTCACCGCTAGACGATACGGTGCACGCGCGACCGGAGCTGCTCCCGGAGCGAGGTCAATCCCAAATTCTACTTGCCGATTGGGAGGAAGGCCAGGTAATTCCTCAGGAAATACCTCTGGGTGATCACGTACGATCGGGAAATCTTCGATTTTTCTCTCCACCCTGGTTTGGTCCGTAACAGTGGCCAGGATTGCCACGTGTCCTTTCCGAAGACACTTCTGCGCTTTAAGGTATGATATGATTCCGGAGACAGCACCTCCCTTTTCGCTCTGAATTGAGAGTACTTCTCCTCCTGCTATGGGTATTCTTATGACCTTTTCTTGACAGACAATTTCTGCCTGATGTTTGGATAGCCAATCCATGCCCACTATCACGTCGAAACTACCGATGGTAAAAGGCATAAGGTCTATACTTAGTTTATGACCAGATAGTTCTAATGTGCAGTTTTCAACCAAGTGAGTGGTGTCAAGAAGCTTACCATTTGCTAATTCAACTGTGTACCTAGCTTTTAGTGGAGTTTGGGTAGCCTTAATCAACTTACAGAACTTAGTCGAGATAAAACTTTTCTCAGCACCCGTATCAAATAAGACATTTGCGAAGTAGTTGTTTAGAAGGAACTTACCGGTAATGACGTTGGCATCGTTTCTAGCTTCACCTGAACCCATAACGAAAGCTCGCCCTTTGGCGCCATCTCCACCGTTCCTACCCCCATCACCACCGTTGTTATTGTTGTTACGGTGGTTGTTGTTGTTTCTAGCATTGTTGTTATTGTTCCTTCGGAGCTGCGGACAATCCCTTTTCAAGTGCCCTGGCTTTCCACATTCATAACACCCCCTAGGGCCTTCATTATTCTGCCTCTGGTTCTGGTTCTGGTTCTGATTTTGATTGGGACAGTTTTGTAGTTCACCCCAACAGTTCTTAGCCTCATGGCCCCCCTTACCACAACGCTCACAGGTGAGTTTCTTGCATGCTCCATTGTGGTGTTGGTTGCACCGATTGCAGAACGGTGCTCGTCCCTTGTACCCATTGTGATTCTGGTTGCTACCACCTTGGCGGTTCTGGTTACCGCCCCCACTGTTGGTGTTACTGTTGTTATAGTCACCCCTAGAATTGTTGTACCTCTTGTTTTGATTGTGAGAGTTGGAGGATCTCCCATTGTTGTTTCCACTACCATTGTTGTTGTTGTTGGATTCACATTCTCTTTTTCTTTTCCCGTCTAGGGCAGTTTTGGGAACCTTCCTGGGTGGCAAAGTTCCTTGCTCTATGGCCTGGTCAGTCAGCTTATGGGCCAACCTGATAGCATTCTGCACATTTGTAGGGTTTGAGGCAGTAACCATCCCCTTGATCTGTGGAGCTAACCCATCCACGTACCTTTCAATCTTTTTGAAGTCAGCATCAACCATCGTAGGACACAGCACCGCGTACTCATGGTAGCGAGCGGTGTACTCTTCAACCTCAGAGCTTACCATTTTCAAGTTCTGGAACTCACCTTCCAACCTTTTGACCTGGTCACGAGGACAATACTCCTCCATCATGGCATCCTTGAATTCCTGCCAAGTCATAGCATTCGCTGCGTCGAGCCCTAACATTTGGATTTGCACGTTCCACCAAGTGAGGGCAGCTCCCTCGAGTGTAGCTGTTGCGAAATTGACCCGATTCGCAACTGGGCAGTTACACATTTAGAACACCTTTTCTGATTTCTCGAGCCATCGCAGCAGACCCACGGCTCCTTCATCACCCTTGAACGTGAGCGGCTTACAATCCATGTAAGTTTTGAAGGTGCATTGAGCTGGGCCTGGATTTGTTTCATAAAATTATTTTAGAGAATAATTTTGGAGAGTGAGAGAGAAAAAAAATGTTGCCAATTCGTCTCTTTTACTTACCACCGTTGTTGTTTCCTTGTGCTTGAGCCGCAGCGAGTGTTGCCGCAACGTTTTCGTTTATCAAAGCCTGGATCTGAGCTGCTGTGAGGTGTTCAGCCATGGTTCCGTTTGCCATGAAAGACATTCCCATGATTAATATACCCAATATTAATTTTATTATATACGTTAGAACGCATACAACCAAATTATTAATATATCCAATATCAATTTCATTAAGCACTAAATAATTATTCATGCAACCATCCATCACACGAAATAATTTTTAGACACACATTGGAAAAATAAAGATGTAATACCCATTACATAATTTCAAAAAACCAACCACAATGAATCTTAGCACTTGAAACATTCAAAATAAATTGAACACCCAGTCAATTTTATTCGAAGTAACAAAATAAAAGAAAAAGAAGACAGACTAGATCAAGGATCAATAACATCTGGTTCTTCCTCCATGTCCTCTTGAGGATCCTCCTCAAAAGGTTCTTCCTCAAAGGCTTCCTCCTCTTCTTCCTGAACAGGAGCACCTTGAATCTTCAGAGCTGCCATTTGAGCTTGGAGGGCGGCGACCTATGCCGCTAGTGCCGCATTGGAGTGTTGAAGCGCTGCATTGGAATGTTGTAGTGCAGTAATCTGATGTTGTGCTTGATGCAGTCTATGCTCGTGAAATGTCATGGTAGAATAATCCTTGTCATGAGTGAGCAATAAAACATAATTCTCCCACTTTTCAGGTAATGCTTCCATGATCTTTTCCTTTAAATCCGCATCAGATTTTTCAATTCCAACAACCTTCAATTCACTAATCAAATGTGGAAATCTTGAAACTAGAGCAGTAATGTTTTCATTGTCATAATTCTGAAAATTATCAAATTCTTTGTTCAAGACTTTCTTTCGACTCTTCTTATAATCAGCATTTCCTACACATCTTGCGGATAAAGCATCCCACAATTGCTTAGATTTCTTGCAAGTGCTAAATTGATGAAGCAATTCAGTAGGTAAAGCCATAGTAAGATAACCATAAACTTTCTTTTCAAGCTCATAACTTTTTCTTTCAGCACCATCGAAATCTTGAATTTCTTTAAGATCTCCATCTTTCATTGGTCGTTCATACAACGTTCGAATTGGAATCCATAAATCAATGTCATTTGTGCTAATATAAGCAGAAAATCGTTTCTTCCAATTTTGATAATCTTCCAGCTTCAATAATTTGGGAACTTTCTGACTTGTTCCAATTTCATTATCAAAATTCAGCATGGTTTGCATGACACTTTGCATTGCAGCAAACGCGTGAAATTCCGACATCGTTCGAAAAATTAAGATTCTGCCGGCCGAACTCTCTCCGAACTTATAACTAAGCTCTGAACTCTGTCCGAACTTAAATCCAAACTCCGAACGTTGTCCGAACTTGCTCCGAGTCAAAATCAACAGACCGAACTCCTAAGAGACTCCGATCTAGCTCCGAACCTCAAATCACTCCGAACTTTGACGGAGACAGCTCCGAACCTTGACCGAATATCGACCAAACTTCAAGTTCGGAGCAGTTACTCCGAACCTGATCAGACAACTCCGAACTTCGAACTCATTTTTCCAAAATGCGCGAAAATGGACGGATTTTTGACAAAACTCGATACTGTGACTTAGAAAAACTGATAGAAAATGACTTAGGAACAATTTTGACACCAGACACTCGATAGAATTGATGAACAACACGAAAACAAACTCGAGAAACTTTAAAAACGCTTCAAAAATCCAAATATAGCAACCACAGATCAGTAGAGTGAACCAGAAAGCTCTGATACCACTTGAAAATGCGTGAGCATCGGATCGTCTACTCGATCTAGCTAATCGGACATCGAAACGTAATTAACCGATTGTTTTATTGATCAAAATGAACAATTTCAATCAGTGAAACACTCAGAAACACAACACAGATAAACACCTTGAAAACACACACTTAAGAAATCTCACCCGCTCAGAACCCTCTCAATTACTAAGACCAAACATCTATATATACTAGCTGGTCCGAGCTTCGGCCGAACCTCAGGTTCGGCCAGTCCGAACTTCAGGTTCGGACCTAGTTTGGCCAGACCTAGTTTGACATGATCTTGATCTTGTTTGATTCTTCACACGACGCACCTATCAGGTATCAACACCATGTTTTTATGCTTACATTTCTTTTCGATTGACAGTTAAAGCACATCTGAATTGGCTACCGTAAGCGAACTTTGTATACAATTTGTGGTTTTTATTAGTGATTTGTACAGTTGTTACTTGTAATCTTCTCGATTCACCGTAGTGAAGATCATTTGGGGTTTTTATGATCTTCACGATTCAAACAGTAGGCAGTTGTTAGAATTTGGGGTTTAGGAATGATGTAATGATTTTTTTTTAACAAAATGGTCGATTAAAAAGAAAAATCACATACGTGGTGAAATAAATGCCATTGTTCTTATCTACTGTTCTTAAAATTGCTTAGGCCACTACAATGTATGTTGTGCCATGGACAACTGCGTTTCAATTGTTTGTTATAATTCCACGAGATATGGCAACAACTTCATAAAATTCACAGCCAACACCATCAGCCCAGCACCAACTACAACAACACCAATGCTAACATTAGCAGGTCACAAGGAGAAAAAAAAACTAAGCATCGATTCAGAAAACTACATCAGTAAACAACTCTTCCTAGCATATGGTATACATGAGAGTTTGCAAAAAGATGGCCATGGGGCCAAGCTTCCCAAATAACAAAATCATTCAAATTTAAACAACCACCACACCAATTTTATAGGTAAGCTTGGTTCATATGAATGCTTCTGCATACAATTTTGTAGTCTATATGTAATCTTCTTAATTAATTAACTATGAATTTCCATTCATGAACAAACTGGAACAGTAATTTTAATTCTTCATATGAAATTTCTTGACTTTTTTTATTTTATTTTCAACTAATTAACCAAAGCATATTTTTTGGAAGATAAATTAAAGATTCTTTTCTTTCCTTTTGAAATGATTTCTTTCTTTAATTGCATCTTCAAAACCTTTTATGGGACACTTACATTAGGATTTATTGGGTTTTTGACAGATCTAAAGTCTTATGCTTGAGGCTGTGAAGGTCATTAAAAACCTTTGATGGGTAACTAACAGTAGGATTTATGGGTCGCTTACAGCTCACTTACATTTAAAGGCCCTTATGTTTTTTATTTTAGCTCATTTGCATATGAATGGATATTAGAAACTACCTAAGTAGGAATCTGTCTAACCTCACATGACCCACAAAAGCTTTTCAAAAAAGGTGTTCTGGATAAGCAACTAAGCATGACCTAATTTGTACCAGCATATGTATTGGCATAGAATTTGATAAAAAAAAACTTTTGTAAAGAAAGTTTAATATATATGGATGGTGTGGATGCAGGTAAAGAAGAAGATTGTAATGTGGAGAAAATATGTTGGACATCATAAGGAGCAGTTATGATGAACCACGGTTATTTGCTTCAGTCCTCTACAACTATGGTTTACAAATTCAGTTCTTTGTTGCTTTACTCCATTGACAGTGAGGAACAAGAAAGATAAAGTGAGATTGTGTGGATTCCATGTTCAATTTTGTTCGATTATGCTAATAGATTTTCCTTTATAAGCAATCCTGCATTAGATGTTTTTTCAAGTTTTGTTTTTGCAGTAATCCGAGGACGACCTACTGTATCAACATGATAATTATGTCACCGCTAAAGGAACCAAAAAGCTTCGCAGCCAAGGTGCTAGCCTTAAGGTAATTATAAGATTTCATTCATTTTAGCATCCTAACAAGGATGACCTTTTGTAGCCATCCAAGAAGAGCTGTTAGCGCATTATTCTGGTCGTCATGTGAAGTATCAAGATCAAGACAAAGCTTCAAATGTGTTTGTACACGAACTCACCCGAACTGCCAGTTCAGGTGCACACGAACTGACCCGAAGTGGCATTTCGTGTGATATCCAGTTCGCACATTTAGGAACGACTATAAATAGCTTGTCTGGTTCAGTTTCTGTAGCTTTTTGAGTCAGATCTTATGTGTGTGTTTTTGTGTGTAATTCTCTGTGGATATCAATACAATTCTCAATCGTATTTACCTTCTCGTGTCATCTTTATAACTCGTTTTACACTGATTTCACTACGTTCGAGTAGATGATCCGCCGCTCACGCACTTTCAAGTGGTATCAGAGCTTTCAGTTCAATCTACTGATCATTAAATCTGTGCTTTTCGAGTTTTCGGTTCAAAAAGTGAGGTTTTTCCAAAAGTAGATACATTTGCTTCCGTTTGTTCATCTTTGTTAAGTTTTTAGTGAAAAATCCACTTCTAAATCATTTCTTTTCATCATATCTGATCTACTGCTGAAAATCACATTTCTAAACACTCAAAATCACAAATTTTAGCTCAAAATGATTTTGATTCGTTTCCAGTTCGGGTGACGAACATTCTGTCTGGAAAATAACTGCTCCAAAGTAAAGGTTCGGTTCAGTTCGGATAAGTTTGTTTAAGCGAAGTGCTAATTCGGTTAGGTTCGGGTGTGTTTGGTCAAGTGAAGCCTAGTTCAGAACTTAGTTCGGTCCAGATCGTGTGAGTTTGGTTGAGTTTAGTTCGCTTTTCAGTTTGTTCTAGTTCGTGTAACCGAAGTCACAGTTCAAACGAGTTCGGTTAATATTATTTTAGTTCGGAACCCAGTTCACCGCAGTTCGAATCATACTTATTTAGTTCAGATCAGTTTCAGTTCAGTTCCAGTTCGTTTAACTTCGTTTCATTTCGAATAGATAGTTTCAATTCGGACAAGTTCGGGTAATCAGATTACAAGACAAGTTGAAATAGTTGATTATCAAGCATTTGCTGCTATTCAATCATCGGTACAATCCACGATGCAAACCATGATGAACTTTGATAATGAGATCGTAACAAGTCAGAAAGTTCCCAAATTACTCAAATTTGAAGATTATTATAGATAGGTGAAACGTTTTGAAGCATATGTTGATACAAATGACGTGGATATGTGGTTATCATTCACGGATCAATATTTGTATCCTAAAGATGCAACTGGAGAGCCTATTCTTCAAAGAAAATTTAGTTCTGAGCAAAAGAAAGCGTATCAAGCTGAGAAAAAGGCGTACGGTACTTTGACGATGGCATTACCCAAGGAGCTGTTACGTCAATTTTCTGCTTACTTTACATTAAAAACATTATGGGATGCTTTGTAGAAAAGATGTGAGAGTAATGATCAATACAAGAAAAGCCGACCAAAAGTTTTGAAAAAGGAATTTGATAATTTCAAGCATTATCAAAATGAATCAATTCCAAATCTCATTGCTAGATTTTCACACTTGATGAGTGAAATGGTGTTGGTAAACATTACCAAAGATGTAGGATCGGTATTAGTTATGATTTAACTAAAACAAGAACCCTCTAATTGTAAATATAACCCTGCGGAATTAAAGTTATACTTCACTTTACTCGAGCATATTTAGTTCTCTTGTATTAGGTAGTGTTTGATTTGCATAAGTATAGTAACAACAAAGTAAGAAATACTCGACACTATTTGCATTAACTCAAAGTTACACTATTACAAGTTGATCAAGAACCGTGTGTAAACTAGAGCTAACTACTGCTATATATAGTGCAAATGAGATCAATGATAACCATTGATCTCAAACGATCTAATCTAAACCGTTTAATACAAAGGCAAATACAAACTACCAAAAGCATAAACTTCGACAATTGGAATATCTTGCGTGTGATCAGCACCATACTATTTTAGGAAAGCGGCTTTGACAGATTTGGAAGCAAACAAGAAGCTTTTGCAGGATTGGACTACTGAAAAGACATCTCAGAAAAAGTCCGGTTGAACTCATTATCTAGTGGATAATCGAGTTTACACGAGATATTCGCTAGCTGACGAAATTGCTTCTTCCGCTTGAACTGCCAGTTCCGCTTGAAGTTGAGAATTCCGCTTCAACTTCAACTTCAGCCAGAACTCATCAAAAATGGCTTTCAGCCGGAAATCTTCAAAGCGATATATTCCTTACAATCTCCCCCTAAGCCGAATGCTGTCAAATTATTTTTCAACTTCAAAGTTTATCTTCAAAAACTGACTTATACCCAAAAAAAACTTTCTTTGACCTACTTGTCCAAGGACCTGAGGTTTACATCCAAATCCTGAGACAACTCTTTCATATTGGCTTTGGTTACCTTTACATGCTTAAGAGCTTCCCATTCTCGTTCATTCCACTGATCTTAAACAGAGATGGATTCATGAGTGGTAAATGTGTTGTCTGCCCTGTGCACATAGAAGAGCTTTTCCTCTTCTTCCCAAATCACAAACTTGATCTCGCTGAAAGGTTCTTCTTCTTCATTGTCAGTGTCTCCTTGAGACCTATAAAGCAACCCATATTCGAGCACTATAGTTTCAATGCTCATTCTAAGCAAATGCTCAGCTCTGGTTGGGCTCATAATTTCTCTTAGCTTCACATAGATGTCTGTTAGTTGGAACATATCTAGCATTCTGGAGGCTTGATGAGCATTTACCATTTACCACTCTGGATGTGCCATTGAAAAGTTGGAAGTAAAGTCAAAATTATCATCATTTGCAGTCCATCCAACAACTTTGTTTTGTTTAGTCGGGCCTTTCTTCTTTGGCTTTTGTTCTTTCTTTCGCTTGGCATGTAACATCCTCCTCTTTCTTTTCTTCTTCTCTTCATCACAGGTATTTTCTGATTCTTGCACAACAGGTGCTTTGCCTTTTGATGAAGGTGAGGAAGGACCGGGTTGAGCTTCAGTAGGTTTAACAGGTGGTGTAGGAGCATTGGTGGTTGATGGTTCCCTGATGGTGAGTGGGAGGTAAGGGTATTTGAGTTGGTGGTCTACTAGCTTCGGGTGTAGGGATTGAAGGAGGAGTAGGTGGGAAGATATCTTAGAAATCAATGGTGGGAGCTGGCTTCTTTTTAAAGGGGACAATTGGAGTGAAGTTATATGTTCTGTACTTTGGGTTTGAAAGTTTGGTGGCTACTTTCTTGTATAGTGAGGGAGGTTTATAGGGTATGATGGAAAGTGACTGTAGAGTTGATGGAACTGTTGTAGGTATAGGGTTTGGGTTATATATGAAGGAAGGTGGAGGTAGGATATCTGCATCATCAGTGAATTCTGGTTTAACATTTAAGTTAGTTGCCATACCTGTTGTGAATTCTGAAGGTGAAGGCAACACCAGCTTTGGGTTCACAGCAGCTATATCTCCTTTGAGCTCATAAAAGATTGAATCAATCAAGTTGCAAAGCTCCCTGACTTTCAACTGAGCTACCTCTTCTTCTGATTTCAAGTTTCTAACAACCAGGACCCTTTTTACCTTCTTTAACAGTAAGTAGTTCTCATCATTCTTTACCAATTTGGCAGGCATATGAGAGGAAATTGAAATCAGCCTTTGCCTTTTAGCATCAGTTATTGCATCAAGGTTGTATTCCCTCAGCCTCCAGTTGAAGGACCTTTTCTTAGCTTCTTCCAATAAACTTTCAACAACTCCATCTTGTGAAAACATCTCAAATTCCTCTTGAAGCTCTTTTGCTAGTCTCTTATCTTTAGCAGCCATTCTGGCATCTTCCACCATCTTAATTATAGCTTCTGATTCAGGAGTTTGAACAACCTGCTGAATAGCTTTGAGAGTTGTAGGTTGAATTGGCTCTTCAGTTTGAACCGGCTATGTGCTTCTCATAGCTATCAGTGTTTAAGCTATGTCCTCAACCTCTTCATTCAGTTGTTCTTCGGGTTGAACCACAGGTGGTTGATCAGACCCAAATATTGATTGACCAGGGCCATATGTTGGATCAGGAGTATTTTCATCAATTTGAATAACTTCAACCTGGGTTTCAGCTTCCGGTTGAACTTTCGGTTGAACTTCACGTTCAGCTATATGTAGACCTTCAGTCACCACCTGAGGTTGGGTGACTTCAGGTTCTTTATCTGTCATCTCTAACACCTGGGTTCCTTCTTCACCTTCAGTCATAGTTGCCACTGCTACAGTATCAGTGTTGTCTTCAATTTCAGCTGTTGCCTTGCTAGTGGAAGCAATGTTTTGTTCTGCTTGATCACTAGCTTTTTCAGCTGGAAAAATAACATCTTTTAGTAGCCTAGTGATCATGTTGATGTGCTCCGAGAGAGCACCAGCAATCAACATCTGAGGTTGGGTGACTTCAGGTTCTTTATCTGAAATAATTCGATGAGGTTGGGGTCTTCAAATGGAGAAATAGCAATCAGTTGACTGCTCTTCATGTTAACCCAACTTTCTTTAATTGTGAAGGGCTTGACACCAATTTTCTTGCAGGCTATGGCTCTAACTTCAGCCGGAATTCTATCAATTTCTTCAATTTCAAGAATAGCAGGTGTTGAAGTCAACTTCTCCCCCAATTTGACAGTATCAGCTTCATCAGCTTCTCTGTTAGGGTTTGAAGGACCTACCTCAGCTTCAGTAGGAACAGCCTTCACCAAAGTAGCAACAGTGGTGTTCACGTGATCAACCTGTGTTTGGAGATTTAGGTACAGTTTCATCAATTCAGGTAGTGTATAACTGTCCTCAACTGGAATTTTACCAGTGTCCCTGGACAAAACCAAGTTATCAATCCGATATTGATCAACTGTGGTACCCATGGCTTCTTGGCACCTGGGATTCTCTTTAACTGTTTCAGCAACCCTTGGTTCCAATGAAGGACCCGTGGGTACTGATTTAGAGAAGATTGCTGCAGTTTGGGTCTTATTTATGTTACTGCTAGCACCAAGATCCAGTGAGGATACTTGGGCAGCAGCAGCCCTCTCTGCATGAATCTCTTCTAAGCTCCTGAGATTCACCTCCGGTGAGGAGTGCGGGTTCAGTGCATCAGGGTATTGACCCATTAGAATGTTCTCATGTAATGAGGTTGGTGAGTTAATAACACCCTCATTTGGGTCAAGAATGTGTGCACTGTCACTCCTAGGTGATAGGGGTTGCAGGGTTGAAAACCTTTCAGATGGGGATGGTACATCTGTTTCTATTGACTCCCCCTCAAAAGAAGGTTCATCCCTAAGAGAATATCCTAGTTTTACCAGTTTTCGCTTGGGCTTTTTGCCTTGTGCGGGGTTTGAAGCTTCAGGTTGGTTGGTGGTAATAGGTGGAGGAGACCTAAAGACCACATTTCTCTGTCTTTTGAAAATGACAGGAGGGGATTCAGATGAGGAACTGGCAGTGGTAGTTTTAGTGAAAGTTTTCCTCTTTTTGGATTGATAGGTTTGTAAAGTAGAGGAAATAGGGACAGATGTGGGATCAGGAACTATTGGGTCTATAGTCCTGTCATCTTGAGTAGGTTGCCCAATTGCTGCCACAGTTTCCGTTTGAACCTCAGCTTGAGCAGGTTCATTAGGAAACTGCCTCGGAATTGGCAGGGGATGGCCAATATCCCTTCCAAGAAAAACAGACTTGTTCAAAGCTAAATTTGAGAAAGTTTTCTCATTGAGGAGTTTTGGTTGCAAAATTGTACCACCCAAAACAATTTGGGGTATTCCTCTCTGAGAATACAAGTTAGAAACCTAGGGTATAAATAGACATAGTCTGGTGAAATGTTTGTTTTGAGACCCTTGAAAATCAATTTAGAGAAATTAAAGTTTTGACCTTTTACCACAGCATAAAACGCTGAGGCTTGTTCAGCAGCAAGCTCATCAAAACCGCCTTTCTTGGGAGTTAGGCAAACCAGAAGGGTGTGGGCTAACAATCTCCATTTGTAAGGCAGTTGCCCCTTCTTTATGGTCTTGCTTCCCATTGAACCGCCGTAGCCGATATCTCTAAAAAGAGGTAGGTAAACAGATGATTCAACAAATACATATCCTTCTTCATCCCTTACTTTCAACACCTTTCTGATTTTGGCTTCATCTATTTCCACTATTGTGCCCTGAACTGTTGACACATTCTTTTCACCACCATCATCGCCTTCAGCAACCCTAGCATGCGACCATAATTCCTCCATGATTTCTTCAAATATCACCGCTTCAACTGTCAGCGCGTGATGAAGATGACCGTTTTTGAGGAAGTCGATCATGCCATTGTAGATGTCGGTCCTACTGGGTGCTTCTACTGGTAAGCCACCAGGTTTTGTTCCACAGGGAACCTTGAGTCACTGGCAGGCTTCTTGCCACTCGTACTCGCCTTAGGAGCCATTTTTGATGCAGGTTTTGAGAGAAATTGACGGTTATTTGGAAGTTACGGAGAGGGTTTGGGAGAAATTTGGGAGTAATTTGGGAGTAATTTCGGAGTGGGGTTTGAGAGAAATGGGGAAATGACGTAATTTAGGGCTCTTTACCTTTTCCGTCGGTGACGTGGAGGAGAGAGGTTTTAAACCAACCATTCAGTAACTGATGTGACGGGTGCTTTACGGGTTATACGGTACAACACGTTAAAGCACGTCTTTATCCAAAAGAATATTTACTGAAATCTCGGATACTTAATGGTTAAAAATTCAATGGGTAATTAAATGTGTATCCGTTTAAAAAGTTGTGCCTTCCGGGTAATTTAATGAAAAGTAACTTTGACTTGTTGACCCGGAAGTTCAAGCGGAACCCATTTTCTCCTTTATTTTAAAAACCAAATTTCTTCCGTTTGAACTTCAAGCGGAAGATTTTTCCGCTTGGAAGAATTGTTTTCAAAAACTTTTTCCACATGATTTACAAAGCATTTTTCCGGTTGAAGTTCACCCGGAGATTTTCAAAAGTTTTGTTCTCGCAGGTTGAACCGGAACTTGGACCGGAAAACCAAAACACATGATTTTCGAAAATTTGTGTTAATTTTTCATAGTTTTAACGGCAGTTACTGACTATGAACTGAAATGTTTTCTAATTAACACAAGAAATTTTCATTTTTCTTTTATTTTTGTATCAAGAGACGGGCTCTTGAGCACATGCCTCTCTTTTATTAAAATTGTGAAAGATTTGTTAGTCAAAATTCATCATTCCAATGGCTGTGATAAGGTAGAAAAATCTTGCCTCATCAAAGGCTTTGGTGAACAAATCAGCCAATTGATGATCAGTATGAACTTTGAACAACTTAATCAAATTCTTTTCTGCACAATCTCTAATAAAGTGATACCTGATATCAATGTGCTTTGTTTTGGAATGCTTGACTGGATTGTTGATGATGGACATGGCACTGTTGTTGTCTGCAAAGATGGGAGTTTCCATGAAGGTGATTCCATAGTAAAGCATCTGATTTTGAATCCGAAGGACTTGACTATAGCAACTTGAGGCAACAATGTATTTAGCTTCAGCTGTTGATGTAGAAACACAGGTTTGTTTCTTGCACTGCCAGGAAACAAGTCTTTCACCCAAGAATTGACATCCTCCTGATGTTGATTTCTTGTCAATGTCACATCCTCCATAGTCACTGTCAGTGAATGCTTTGAAGGAGAAATCAGAATTCTTAGGATACCATAAACCCAGTTTTGGTTGACGCTTCAAATACTTGAATTTTTTTTTACTGCTAGCATGTGAGATTCCTTTTGTGAGGACTGATATCTTGCACATATGCAAACACTGAACATGATGTCAGGTCTACTTGCTGTGAGATACATCAGTGATCCTATCATGGCCCTGTACATGTGTACATCCATTGGCTTGCCACTTAAGTCACTTGTTAACTTGTGGGAAGTGGAGATAGGAGTTTTAGCACTTGAGCATGTTAGCATGTCAAATCTCTTCAGCATATCTTGAATGTACTTTGACTGATTCAGAAAAATCCCAGCTGCAGTTTGCTTCACTTGTAGGCCCAAGAAGAATGTTAATTCTCCCATAGAACTCATTTCAAATTTTGACTGCATCAAAGTTTCAAACTCTTTGCACAAAGTAGTGTTAGATGAACCAAAAATTATATCATCTACATAAATTTGAAGCACCATCATATCCTTACCAACACATTTGACAAAGAGTGTTTTGTCAATTGCACCTCTCCTGTAGCCATTCTCTAGAAGATAGTTAGAAAGATTTTCATACCAGGTTCTAGGAGCTTGTTTGAGGCCATACAGGGCTTTGATCAGCTTGCATACCCTGTTTGGATGATGAGGCTCCTCAAAACCAGGAGGTTGTTTGACATAAACTTCTTGTTCCAGTAGGCCATACAAGAAGGCACTTTTGACATCCATCTGAAATACTTGGAAGTCTTTAAAGGCAGCATAAGCTAGAAAGATTCTGATTGCTTCCAATCTAGCTACTGGTGCAAACACTTCATCATAATCTACGCCCTCTTCCTATGCATAGCCTTGCACAACCAGTCTTGCTTTGTTTTTTATTACAATACCCCTGTCATCTTTCTTGTTTCCAAAGCTTCAGCTACCTTGGTGGGTACTTCTTGAGACAAAAATGCAGCATGCAAACAGATGTTTGCATCAGCAGATTTACTTCTTGTCAACATTGGTGCTGACACATCTCCAATAACATTTTCCAAAGGGTGATTCTTGTTGATTCTTCTATCTATGTGCATGGGGAACTCATGGCTTCTTCCATTTGAGGGTATGTTGAGCCGAGGGAGTATGTTATCAAACTCAACATACCAAAGTGTGACACAGGATCTGAAACTTTAACTGATTCATGAGAATTTGTTTCTAAATTGTAGGTCAGATGCTCTAAATTAAGCTCATTTGATGTGGCGTCATTTGAATTTTCAGCTTCATTTGACCCTGACTCAGTATTCTCTTCAGTTTCTGAAATGGAGTTTTCCGGTTGAACTTGAACCGGAGAAACTGGTTCCGCATGGACTTCAACCCGAACTATTTCTTCTTCAATTTGAATTATTTCAGTCGGTTTCTTTCCATTGCCTGGCAAGATAGGTTGGATGCTCATTGAAGAGAAGAAGATTGGCTTCTTGGTTGCTCTTCCAATGTTCATCAACTGACCTATAAGAATTATGTTCCTGCACTAAAGAGCTCACAGGCTTATCAACAGTTATGTTGAAAGCAGTGGTTAGTGCATCAATATCAAATAACCAACTGGGCTGAGACTCAAAATTGTTGGGAGATTTTTCATTGAAAGACACATTTATAGTTTCCTCAACAATTTTGGTTCTCTTGTTGTATACTCTGTATGCCTTTGACACACCAGAATATCCAACAACATATCCCTCATCTGCCTTTTCTGCAAATTTGGGCAATAGCTCTTTAGTTATTAATATTGTAACAGGACAACCAAATGGCTTGAAAAAATAAATGTTTGGCTTTCTCTTTCTCCAAAGCTCATAAGGTGTCTTGTTCTTGCCTTTGACAATCAAAATCCTGTTTTGGACATAACAGGCAGTGTTTACTGCTTCTGCCCAAAATATCACAGGGAGCTTGGATTCTGCTAACATAGACCTAGCAGCTTCAATCAATGTCCTATTTCTCCTTTCAGCAATACCGTTATGCTGTGGAGTTATAGGAGCACTAAATTGTCTAATAATTCCCTTTTCCTCACAAAATGAATTCAAAACATGATTTTTAAATTCGGTGCCATTGTCACATCTGATTGTTTTGACTTTAAGGTTGGATTGATTTTCTAAATTTATCACAAGTGTTTTCAACAATTCAGCAGTTCCATCTTTTGTTTTAAGAAAGAAAACCCAAGTGTATCTAGAAAAATCATCAATTATTACAAAACATTATGACCTTTTCCCCAAACTCATTACTCTAGTTGGACCAAAGAGATCCATGTGCAACAGCTCTAGAGGTTGTGAAATAGAAGATTCAACTTTTGGCTTGAAGGAGGTTCTGTGTTGTTTGCCCTTGAGACAAGGTACACAGTTTTCAGAACATGCAAAATGCTTGTTAGGAAGACCTTTAACCAAGCCAAGATCTACAATTCTATTCATGTTCTTGTAATTCACATAACCTAACCTCATGTGCCACAAATCAGACTCATCAACAAAGGCTTTGGATAGAAAACAGGCAGTGCCACATGAGGGTGCAGCAACTGACATATCCAAGATGTATAGTCCGTCTCTCCTAGGTGCCTTAAGCATAATTAACTCATCAAGAATTTTAACACCAGGTTTGAGAACTCTAGCCTCTCTCACATTAAACATCAAATTCAAATTCTTGTCACACATTTGTGACACACTAAGAAGATTGAAATTTAATGTATCAACAAAATTGACTTTATCAAATTTTACCAGTCCATTGCTCACATCTCCTTGTGCTAAGATATGGCCTTTTGTGCTTCCAAAGGCAACTGGTCCTCTATTTATTCTTTTTGTGTTTTCTAGTATTTGCTTATTCCCCGTCATATGGCAAGTGCATCCAATGTCAACTACCCATAGGCTATTTTGGCCTTTATTCTGCACATGCACATATCAGAATTGATCAGTTTCTATAGGGGACCCAAGCCTGAGTGGTCATGGGTCTGCCATAAGCATCATTATACTTGTACTCCTTAAGTACTAAAGTATTTACAACTGGAGCTTCAGTGAGCAGATCATCATTGTCAAAACTTAAGTTCTCATACTGAGTACTTGTTTGACTAAATCTTTCACTTTTGGTGTTTTTCCTTTTAGCAATTTTTCTTTCACTATATTCCCTAAATTTTCTTTGCTTGTTGGTTACCTTCTTAGATTTTTCATTACCTTGATTGACCAACTTAGTTCTTTCAGGTGATTTGGAAAATATTTGAGGAAAATACTTGTTATGGTTTGAATTCTCCCCCTGAAGTGGAACAGTATGACTTCCACTTGAACTAGCAGCAAATTCAGGTTGTTCAGACTTTTTGCTTCTTGAAAATTTTTCTCTAGAGGTGGTCTTTCCTCTAGAAAGATTTCTTCTTCCTTGAGCTTCAAAATGCTCAAACCCATCAGCAAAGTGTACATGTGGTCTCTGTTTTGGAGCAGTGGCTGATCTGGGTTGAATTTTGTTTTCCGGTTGATCTTGAGTTCGAGCGGAAGAGTGTTCCGCTTGAACTTCAGCCGGAAACCGATCTTGTCTTAGAATAGAAAAACTTCAATTTCTTACGTTACCAATTAAAACCCTGTTGGATTTAGATCCAAAATGCTTCATTGTATGACTTTTCACAGGTGAAATTCTTTCTGTGAGTTTCTTTTGAAAATCAGCCTTTGGTTTTTAAATAGGTTTTGGTTTCAAAAGAGGTTTAACTTTACTCAGTGGGTTGAACTGACACATAGCAGCTAGGTGACCTTGTTCACCACAAAACATGCATTCATCAATTTTGGTTTCACACAACTCAAATTTCCTGGGAGACACATGTTTGGTCACTTGTTTGAAAGTGAGTTGACCAAGCCTTTGAGTTTGACTTCCCTTTGGTTGCTCAGGTTGCTTTCCTCCAACTTTTGAATCTTTGGGCTCATAGATAGTTGGTGGTGGAACAACAATTGAAGGTTTCAAAATCTTTGATTGGTCAACGGATGCAGAAGTGCTTGCATCAGTGACTTCAAGTTTCTTTGACTCAACAGTATTTTCGAAACTTGACTGTGATGAGGTGTCATCAACAGTAAGACTAACTTTGCAGTCTGTTTTCAAAGCTTCAATTGGTGGTTCAACACTGTTGTAACCAACACCAGCCTTACCATACATCCCTCCCAACCATAACTTTTCAGCCTTTCTGTTTGCAGTTTGAAATTTATCACTGGTGAACAAAGCATCTTTTAGCTTGATTTCAAGAACATCAACCTCAACCTTAGCATCTTTGGTTTCATTTCTTGATTTCTTAAGTTTTAACAGTAAATCATCAAGCTGTGTTTCAAGAATTGAGTTGGTTTGTTTTAACTATTCAAATTCTTTGGTTAAATTTTCAATCTTTGAAATGTAAGATGACTCAGTTTTCTTGAAACATTCCTTTAACTCATTCAAGTTTGAAACTTCATCAACTAAATCAGTGTTGTGATTTCTGTACTTTGCCACTTATTCAATGCATGCAGGGCTGCACAAGTTTTCAAAAACCTTTTCAGGAATAGAGTTTACCAGATCTGAAGTGGAGTCTTGTTTGGCCATCAAAGCATGATTAAGTGGCTCAAACTCAGCAACAATATCTTCCCATTCAACACATGAGGTTTGGTTTGCAACAGCAGCAACCACATTCTCGTGGTTTTGACTTCCGGTTGGTTTTGGTGGGGTGGGTTGCTGACCCGAGTTGTGACCAGAATTGTTGTTGTTAGAATTGTTTCCACCATGATTCTTCATTTGGACATGACCCTGGTTCTGTCCTTCTCTTCTTGGTTGTGGGCATTCTCTTGCAAAATGACCAAGTTGGTGACAGTTGTAGCATTTCACCTTGCTCTTGTCTAAGCCAATGTGAGCTGCCTTTTCTCCCTTGTAGGTTCTACCAGTTCTTTTGTAAAACCTTTGAGCTCTAACAGACACCATAGCAAGTTGAGTCAAAATATCCATTTCTTCTAAATCATCAGCACCTATACACTCGAAATCTTCACGAATGAAACCTTGGTATGAGTCAGTTGCTACGTGAGCATTGTGAGAGTTGTCAAACACGTTTGAAAAACTCTTTTGACACCTTGGTGTCTCAGGGAAACTGACTATAGGTGACTAGTATGATGATGAGTTTGAGGATCTTTGAAACTGACTATAGTTGAAAACTGACTATAGTTTGAGGATCTTTGAAACTGACTATAGGAAACTGACTATAGGAAACTGACTATAGTTGAAAATAGTTGAGTTGACTCAGAAGATGAGTTTTGCTTACAATTCAATTCCATTTCATAGGCACTAAGTATGCCATGAAGTTCACTAAGCCTCATCTTTTTCAAAATTTTACATTCCCTGATGCTAACAGTGTAAACTGTCCACACAGAAGGCAGGGAATGTAGGAATTTTCTGTTTACATCTACTTGTTCTAGTTTTGCGTCTACCTTTTGCAGTTCATCAAGTAAGGAAACAAATCTTAGGTACTGGTTTGTCATTGATTCACCAGATTTGTAAGTAAAGTTCTCATATTTCTGTTTTAAGACATCTTTCTTGTTTTCTTTAACTTCACTGGTTCCTTCATACACTTCACTTAAAGCATTCCACAGGATATATGCAGTTTTGTATCCTTTAAACCCACTTAAAATGGAATTAGGAAGTGCAGCCTGTAGAGTCCAATATGCCTTATAGTCAAATTCAAGAGCAGCATAGTCAGAATCAACATATTTTTCTAAAGGGTTTGGAATTTTGACTTCTACATCATCAGCTGATGAAACCATGGGTGAGTAAGGGCCTTCAGTTAAAGGTTTCCATATACGACGGTCTAAAATCCTAACAAAACCTTCCATCCTGAGTTTCCAGGCACCAATGTCATCAGGAGTGAACATTGGTGGTTTGTTAGCACTGCCATTTGAAGATCCTAAACTGAGATCATTCATTTTGAAAACTTTTAAAAGAGAAAAACAACAAAGCTTGTAAAGTAGACAAGTAGAGTATCAACTTTGAAGCACTGGAAGTCTTCAAAGTGGGATCCAGGCTCTGATACCAATTGTAGGATAGGTATTAGTTATTATTTAACTAAAACAAGAACCCTCTACTTGTAAATATAACCCTGCGGAATTAAAGTTATACTTCACTTTACTCGAGCAAATTTTGTTCTCTTGTATTAGGTAGTGTTTGATTTGCATAAGTATAGTAACAACGAAGTAAGAAATACTCGGCACTATTTGCATTAACTCAAAGTTACACTATTACAAGTTGATCAAGAACCGTGTGTAAACTAGAGCTAACTACTGCTATATATAGTGCAGATGAGATCAATGACAGCCATTGATCTCAAACGATCTAATCTAAACCGTTTAATACAAAGTCAAATACAAACTACCAAAAGCATAAACTTCAACAATTGGAATATCTTGCGTGTGATTAGCACCATACTATTTTAGGAGAGCGGCTTTGATAGATTTGGAAGCAAACGAGAAGCTTTTGCAGGATTGGACTACTGAAAAGACATCTCAGGAAAAGTCCGGTTGAACTCATTATCTGGTGGATAATCGAGTTCACCCAGAATATTCGCTAGCTGACAAAATTGCTTCTTCCGCTTGAACTGCCAGTTCTGCTTGAAGTTGAGACTTCCGTTTCAACTTCAACTTCAGCCGGAACTCATCAAACATGGCTTTCAGCCATAAATCTTCAAAGCGATATATTCCTTACAAAAGAAGATGCAGATTTGAAAGAAAAATTGTTCCATGCATTACCTAAAAAATGGGGAAATTATGTTATGATGATCACATATGATAAAGAGTATTCGGGTTTGTTGTTTAATGATTTAATTGAAAGAATTCAAGCTCAAGATATGGAACTAACCGTGAAAATTCCATGTCTACTCAAATTCAGAATCCAGCAGTATATAATGGAGAAAATGTGTCTACCAATCCTGCTGTGAAATCAAATGTTTAAATTCTGCACTATGACGCCCACTCCCAGACTTGGCAATAGGAGGGGTCACACATCGGATTTACTCATGAACGCATGGCACAACAGAGATATTAAGCAGCGGAAATTTAAGACCTTTATTTATATAAGCCAAGTACTACACTAAGAGAGATATTGTACATAACTATAACTAATTATAATAACGAAAACTATAACTAAGCCAGCTTGCCAGAAACTCTTCCTTCATAGCTTTCTTGATTATCCCGTCCATACAAGATTCGTGCCTTTACTTCTAAACGTCTCTGCAGAACCTAGCATACATACTTTTAAAAAGCCAGCTTACGCTGGTGAGTTCTACCGTTTAGTTCAAAATCATTTTAAGTGTTTACCTGGTTTCACAACACATATATATTTCACATTTAAATCCTAACACATAATCACTATGATAATATTTCACACTATCTTAACTGTGACCCTATGCTTAACTTCTAGGTCACTATATCTATCTGACGACCGTAACCATGACCCTAGGCTTAACTTCTAGGTCACAATATTTAACCGACTCTTCTATAATGAGAAACCCTTCCACTGCATTCTCTAGGGCACCCCCATTGGAGAAGAAGCACCGTCTGTACACGGTACTCTAGGGCACCCCCATTAGAGCAGCAGCGACTCCTCATTCTTACCAGCGACCCTAGGCTTATCATCTGGGTCACCGAATCTTTCTATGAGAAAACCTAACACTACATTCTCTAGGGCACTCCCATTGGAGAAGCAGCGCCGTCCGTACACGGTACTCTAGGGCACCCCCATTGGAGCAAAAACGATTCCTCAACTCTAACCACCAACTTTATACTTAACTCTATTAGGTCATTTTCTCGTCTTAATGACTTAATCTCTGATCATGTATACTACCTACCCCTAGTTAAATAACCAGATGCTTTAGGTTTGTTATTAAACAGTGATAAGGCATTCATATACTGCAACAAATGAACATCCCCCAATTTACCGTAGGTGTATGTATACAGGATGTACCAACAACGTATCCTCCACACTTCCAATATACCGGGTAACTTATACTATTATGTATATATATAGGATGTACCAGTGGCATATCCACCACATATTAATATAAGCAAATGCATAACCTATTCTCATATAATGATACATATTCACTAAACGTTTACTAATAACTCCCTTGTCACTTGGCCACTTAATTTCAAGCAAGTATATACATATCACATTATAATTAAAATATTTGCACAACACGTATAAGCACTTTAGTAACAACTTCATCATCTAACACGTATATATCACGTCACAATTATCTAGAATATATTTTCACAAATATTGTATGTATACCATCCCGAAAACGTTAAAAGCATTTAAAACATTTAATAGTGGCCTCATCGGACTCACTATATTAAATAGGGCTTGTAGAAACTCACCATATATCTTTAATCGGTTATTCAGACAGAATCTCCGTTATGGTCCACATTTAACCTAATCGTGTATCGGATTGCATTAATGCAAGGTCATTATAAATAATACCTATGTTTATTTATATCTGTAAATCACATATATGGATCTTACTAGTGCATGATAGTAATCGGATTCGGAACACACGAGGTAAATAATGATTCGTTGATTGATCACAAGCTCGGTTACAGAGAGAGAATTACAGAGAGCAATACACTGATGAAAACACACAGTTAAGACTCAACCCTCACAATTTAATTATTCTTTCTTATATTAGTTGTATACTATCCAAAATAGGTCCTCCAGTTATTTCATATTATTTCCATAATTTAATCTATTTTAAAGTATTTTTAGTCATTTTTAAGCACATAATTCCATTTTAATTATTAGATAAATTCCAAAAATTCTAAAATATTTTTCTAGTCATTTTCTACTGATTACCAACCTTATGCTACTGACCTAACTTTAATTTTCGGATTTTTGTTATATTTTCACATTTTTATAACCATTTGATGCATTAAATATACTAAAAGTTCAATTTAATACATACCCACACATGGGGGTTTATTTACTCCAAGTTTTTAATACTAGATTTTACTACTTTTTGACATAAATATTCTGACCTCAAATTAATTTTTATAATTTTTATCTATTTTATATAATACTTACATAATTTTCCAAGTATTATATACTTCGTGTTTTCTCATGACCGACCATTATAGGCAGAATTACTATGAGAAATAGTCACGGGGTTTCATCTTAGTGACAATCGTTACCGACCGTGTAGTTGTCATTGACGACCATGAGGCGGGTTTACTACAATTGTAACACCAAATCTTGATTTTATTTAAGCTTTTTATTCCAAATTCAAGTATATATATATTTATTTAAAATTTTCGGATTTTATTTAAAATCCAAGGGTTTCACAACCTAATATCACATATACATAACATTTATATATAACCAAGATCAAAGATTATCAAATATCTTAAGATAATCATCATCATATGCACACATATACATAAAATCACATAAAATCATGATTTTTGTTCATGCATGTGTCATCAAGTTAACTAGGAACGTACCCGTAACAACAATAGGGTCTTCCCTGGCAGCTCCTGTACTCATCTCAAACGCTTTGCCCTTGTTATTCTGGCCTCTGGGTTTGGTGCAGTCCCTACTATAATGTATAACTTCTCCGCAATTATAGCATTTGCCGCTCCTCTTATCTTCTTCAGTTGGAATCTTAGCATAGCAATTCTGAAGCAGATGTCCGTAGTGGTGACATCTGGTGCATTTCTTGCATACTCCTCCGTGATTCCTTCCACACGTCTTGCATGTCGGTTTCGAATTTGCATCCTCTGCTTTCTTGTCCACGGTTGCCGCAAACAGTTGGCCCGATTCCTTATTCCTCTTATTTTTCTCACTCCTTCCTTGCTTCCTGAATTTTCTCTTTCTGCGAGATTCTGGGTCGGTCGTCTTGGAAGACTCGCCCTTCTTTCCCAGAATACCTTCTCACACTGCATCATCCGTTAGAGACTTGGCTAGGGATATTGCGTCCTGGATTGTGCTAGGGTTGGCTGACGTAACCATGCTCCTCATTTGAGGAACTAATCCCCAAATGTACCTCTCTATGCGCGCGTATTCTGGAGTGACCCTACATAGCACCAATCTAGATAAATGCATGAATCGAGTGGTATACTCTCTAATCCCAGCGTCTATCATCTTATGATTCCAGAACTCAGTCTCAAGTTTCTGAATTTCCTGTCGTGGGCAATACTCTCGCATTAGCATCTCCTTCAGTTCTTCCCAAGAGAGTTTGTTTGCCACATCCTCTCCTAGTGTCTTCACCTGAGCGTTCCACCACGTGGGAGCTTCATCATGAAATGAGCAAGTAGCATACATCATCTTCTAGTTGGCACTACAACCACTGATCGCCATGACAGACTCCATCTTCTCAATCCAACGTACGATATCAAGCGGTCCTTCCAAACTAGTAAACGAACGCGGATTACATCCTTAGAACGTCTTATAGGAACAACCAATTGTTTGACCACCTGAGCTTCGATCGTGTGGTCCATGTTCTTGCCCGGCGTTCACGTTGCGGTCTGCTATTGCCGCTTCCACTCGTTGGGAAATGAGCCTTGTCAATTCCTCTTGAGTTGTTGGAAATTCGGCGTTTGAACCAGGATCACTTAGATCAGCTTCAGTTGCCATTGTTATCTATCATTTTGATGATAGCAATTCAGATTAATTGGTTGCTTATGGCGGAAAATAAGGAAGTGCATATATATATATATATATATAATAACTAAGGGGAGATTTTTAATACTACTAATCATGCATTCATTTAAACCAAATTCAAATGTCTTAAGTGGGTTCACATCCCACATTCAAATATTCAATTTAAACATACAATCCAAATTGATGAAGAATAAAAACCCACTCGTGCGTAAAATGAAATTCTAGACCTCACTCGTGAATTCGTAGAAAGAAGTCAGAGAGGATTATGGTGAACGAAGGTATTGTATTGATTGATTAGTTTGTACCAATTCAGAATCTCGAGAGAAACACACACTAAAGGTGTAAAATCTCTCATTGTTCCAAAAGTCCTTTCTATGATTCATGAATGTTCTATTTATACTAACAAACTTGGTTCGCAAGTTCCTTAACGTGAAGCAGATGCACTTGATGTCGGCTCCGTCGCAACTGCATTTTTCTGTCTTGGAGATATTTTAGTTTGATTTTCACCTACGAGTTATCTTTGTTGTTACACTACCATATCCAATTTTGACCTCTCCTCATCACAAATAGTCTCAAAATAAACCAATTTATTACAAACAAATAACCACAAACTACTGGAGACCCATTGCCTCCTTCATCCTCCTGTCACTCTCCTCGAGCTCATTGATTCGATAATGTATCTTGTTCAAGGATCCCTTGTCCAAGAGGCAAATTTGCTCAATAAGTTACAGCTGCCCGATCGGCCAGTTGACCTTTCTTTTCAAACCAATGAGCTCCTCATTGATTTTTGCAATCCGGTGATCAGTTTCACTGCCAGGAGTATTTCCGCCTTCTCAAACCGTTGCCATAGGTTGGGATTCCTCAATCATCGGAGCCTTACCCTTCTCCTCTCGAGTCAACTTTCCCTTGCGATGGCGAGTGTAAATCTGAAGAGGTAACCCCTTCTCGCGCCACGTGGGTAACTCGAGCAAAGATGGCGGCACCTCCCACCTATCAGCTTTTCCCGACGTATCTCCCTCTGGTTCCCCCATCTCCTCGCTTGGCTCACTTTCAGATTCACTAAGCCACCTATTTCCAGAGTAAGCCCATATCTGAATCTATCTCCGTCCCAAACGAGTCGAAGGTTGGAGATATCAGTTGTTTCGGTTCAATGACATCGTTTTGAGGCACACCCTCAGAGTCACTGTCCACAACGAAAATAGTCCTTCGGGAGGGCGACATCTGAAATTAAATAAGCAATAAAATAATTAGCGATAATTCAACAAATTATTAAAATAAACAAATAACTTTACCGTAAGATGCATGGCGATTTGGATTGGTGTACTTTCGTTGCACGTGCTATCCTTCGTCATATTTCTCATTCCTTAGGTTATACTTTAAAATTTATAAAAATATTTTTGGGTTCCCTATAACCTGAGGCTCTGAGACCACTTTCTGTAACACCCCAAATTTTTTAATAATATAGCGGAAGGCTTACGTGGTAGTAATTTATTTTAACCCATGGTTTTAGCAGTGTTAAGCGGAACATAATTTATATTAAAAACACTTTTCATTTACAAAATTGGGATATACTAGTTATCCCCTAAAGTGTTTACAAAAGATTTGGGATGAATCTATCATCCCATATTTAGGTCCATATTACATTCCACCACTACTAAAACGTAATATAGACTCGATAGCACGTCACGTAGTCATCCTCGTACCACCAAATCCATATCTCCATGCATCCCATTAGATACCTGAAAAATAGTTTAGAATCACAAAGTCAACACTAGGTTGGTGAGTTCACTAACAAAAACGTTTGGTTTCCACTTTATCATTTAGTCCCTTTCATTCAATTCATGAATCAAAGAGTGAATCCAAATGGAGAATATTTCTGGTTCGTAAACTAGCTAGGTTTACGATGTACAAACTAAACGCAAGCTCTAAATCAAAACTAGACCCATGTTTGATCGTATTTCTCACCATGTTTCGCGACCAGAGCGACTGATCAGTGAGTACGGGTGGTCAACCCCAGTAGATCTACCAATACATATCATGCTACATTAATGATCTAGAAGGCATTGTTCTGAATTATCCAAATTCCAAATTCGATATAGGCCTAGCTCATCTTGTTATGAGCGTGCGCCGACACTCACAAATAATTTCGTACCCATAATATTCTCAATCAATCATTAATTTCAAAATGCATATTCAATAATAATAATAAGCCCAAAACATTTAACAAAAATTCATCAATTCCAAATTGGGGCTTTAAGTTAGTAAACTCACCATTGCCTTATCGTGGATTGTGATTCTAATTGTGTGATTTCGAGTGCCTTGATCCTATTTCCCATTAATATCAAATTAGTTATGTAATTCTACATTAACTAATGTGGCAAATTCTGAAATTTTTGAATATTCAGGCAAAATGACGATTTTGCCCTTATTCGACTAACTTCGACAAATAATGCGAAAGAAATTAATCTTTGCTCATGAAATTTTATGCTAAGGATCAATGTAAGTTATTATACTTGATTAATATCATTTGAAATATTATAGCACTTATTTTCTAACTTTTCTCTATTTAATGCTAAATTACCCGTTTTTACAGCTTTTCGGTAACGGTTTTTATCCAATTTTTCTCTAATACTTAAGTTTCCATCTTCACAATATTAATATATGTTTTTAAGGCTTTGTTATTCAGTTCCAAGTATTTTAGCTACTGATCTCAATTTATTTTCCTATTTTACACCTTATTTTTACTAGTTTACACGTTTTAATGCATAATTTTATCGTTTTAAGGGTTCGGGTGCCATTTTCATCTAATTTTTAATTATTCTTTCTTATATTAGTTGTCTACTATCCAAATAGGTCCTTAAATTATTTCATATTATTTCCATAATTTAATCTATTTTTAAGTATTTTTAGTCATTTTTAAGCACATAATTCCATTTTAATTATTAGATAAATTCCAAAAATTCTGAAATATTTTTCTAGTCATTTTCTACTGATTACCAACCTTATGCTACTGACCTAACTTTAACTTTCGGATTTTTGCTATATTTTCACATTTTTATAATCATTTGATGCATTAAATATGCTAAAAGTTCAATTTAATACATACCCACACATGGGGGTTCATTTACTCCAAGTTTTTAATACTAGATTTTGCTACTTTTTGAAATAAATATTCTGACCTAAAATTAATTTTTATAATTTTTATCTATTTTATATAATACTTACATAATTAACTTCATAATTTTCTAAGTATTATATACTTAATGTGTACCGCTCGTGTTTTCTCATGACCGACCATTATAGGCGGAATTACTATGAGAAATAGTCACGGGGTTTCATCTTAGTGACAATCGTTACCGACCGTGTAGGCGTCATTGACGACCATGAGGCGGGTTTACTACAATTGTAACACCAAATCTTGATTATATTTAACCTTTTTATTCCAAGTTCAAGTATGTTGGTACCGGGATTCAGGATATGCTGAGCGGCTCGCAAGCACTTCACTGTAAGGATCCTGAATTATGTTTCTCTACTAACGGTTGCTTTTCCCTTTTCTGCTTGTTATTCGCAGGTTAATTCCAACATGGTTCACGTGTCCTAAAGACCCGGTCAGCTAACAGAAACGTGGACTAGGTGGACTTCAAACGGCTAAGTGGAAGACGTGGAGTTAGTTGCTAGTTTTTAGGAGATGTTTTTGCGATGTAATCTCTATATATTGAGCTTTAGGCTTGCACACAACACACGATACTCGCTATCACGACTCTCTGTAACACTCAGAACTCGAGCTCATTTCATTTGTACTTGAACACTATCCGATTATATAAAAGTTTCAGGCAGCAGGCACTTTAAGCCGGCTCCTGAGGTTTTTTTGCTAGGCTCCTTGAGGATACTCAAGGATTCCTGGATTTTTCCCTCGTTACATCCTCGTGTCAATCTCCAAATTTACATTTTCATCTCTATTTACATCAAACACTCTACCTCACTTACAAAGTTTGATCAACTAATTGCTTAGGCAGTTTTTGACCAAAACAATTTGGCGCCCACCGTGGGGCAAACGGTGTTTGAATTCGATTAAGAGCCTTGATCTTCTTCTCGTAACCGATTCTTGAAAATGTCGAGCCAACCAAAGATTACTTCGAAATCTATTTCATCCACTAAACCAGCTGTTGACACTGGTCTCCCCCCAATGACGAAAAAAGTGACCGGCGCCGACGCTAAAAGAGTGGAATATCCCACTTTTACTGGATCTCAAGGTACGTCGACTGACTCTGCTATTATTAATAACGATGTGTATGTTTTGATCAGGCAGATGAAGACTCATGTGGATGAGCAAGCCAAAACCAACGAGAAAATGATGAAGGAGATCATGGAATTGAAGAAATCAAAGAAACCGGTAGAGGAAATCAGTCCTTTGATGCCAAGATCGTTCGGTTTTGACTCTCCGGAAATATCAGAGCTGCCGAAACAGAAAGAAAATTCCTCTACTGCCCCAAAATCAGGTATTGCAATGGCTACTACTGCAGGATTCTCAGGCTCCAGCGTTATAATACTTCCAGGGTGATAGATCTGGAGTACTCTGGATTCTACTTCGAGCAGCCTCCAGAATCTTACTACAGAGGATATGGAAGTCAGTAGCCGCCGAAGTGCTCGAGCCAACAACCAGTCGGGTTTTCAAGCCAGCAAATGCCGAGAATCTCGGTACAACAACCTATATCTCAACCGCAGCAGTTCATAACGTCAAACCTTCATGAGCCTTGGAGTCAGCAGTCAGCAGCACCTACTACTCAAGTGCTACAGGGATCTTCAGCTCAACCATTCCAGGAATATCCGAGCCGCTTCCAAGCTGCTCAAGGTCCCCAAGAATCCTTATTTTCTAACCCTACTGTCTCTGCAGGCATATTCCCAGGCTCATCTCAGGAGATGCATGAGGGAGACTTCATCCCTATGCAAGTGGGGACCACAACTGAGCCGACTATCCTTAGAGATGCTGAATATGGACCCCGAATCCATCTTCAAAATTCCGGGGCTGGTAATAACTTTGATAATTTTTATGCTAACCCTAACCAAGGAACCGTGCAGGATGCAGTTATCAACCCAACTATTTCTAGGGAACTTCAGAGGTTAAAGGAAATGATCTCAAGTGTCCCTGGTGTTATTCGTCCAATTCCTGAAGTGCCAGCAGGCAGCCACAGAGTTTCTAGGTTTGCATGGCCCATTTGTGACGTAGAGATACCAAAAAGATTCCAAACTCCCAACATGAAACTCTACGATGGGACCACGGATCCTGAGGAGCACGTGGCATAATACAGGGAACAGATAGAAATCAACCCCATTCCTATGAACATCAAAGAAGCTTGCTTATGCAAGGGAATTGGTTCAACACTAACAGGACCAGCCTTGAAATGGTTGCTCAGTATCCCTCCTAATACCATTACTTCTTTTCCCCATTTAGTTAATCTGTTTAATAACCAGTTTTCTTGCAGCAGAAGCTTTGAGAAGCTTACAGGTGACTTATACAGAATAGTTCAGAAGCCCAACGAATCCCTCAGGGATTACGTGGCCAGATTTGGTCGAGAAGCTTTGGATATCCCCAACCTCGATATGGCAGCTACTGTAGAAGCTTTCAAAATGGGAATTAGAGGGGATTCCCGCTTTTATGATGACTTGTTTATGACCCCTTGCAGGAACCTTGATGAAGTCAGAACGAGGGCATTAAGGTTCATCAGATTGGAAGATGATAAGCAGATCCATAAAAGAGGTGATGAGTCAATAGGCAGAAGGACAGATTCTCCTGGAAAGCAACAAAAAACCAAACCCTATTACAGGAATGATAATCTTAGGGTCAATGAAGTTGAAGAAGAAGACGACGAAGAAAACTTCCCAAAGGTATCTGATTACTGTTTTTCGGTTGACATAAGTGATTTGTTATGTGCCTTATAGGATCTAGGTGATAAAGCCAGGTGGCCAAGAAAATCAGAGAAACAAGGATCATGGAAAGACAAGTCTAAGTGGTGTGCCTATCACGAAGACTTTGGGCACTTAACAGATGACTGCATAGCCCTTCGAAAAGAAACCAGTTACCTGCTCAGCAAGGGGCATCTCAAAGAATTGTTTGGCAGGAAGAAGAGTAAAACACAAGAAGCTGCTGAGCTGCCCAAAAGAGCACAGTCACCGCCGGCAGACGCTAAAGTGATTAACTTCATCTCAGGAGGATCTGACATTTGTGGGACCTCTTTCTCATCAGCAAAGAGACACGCTAGAGAAGCTAAAATGGATCAAGGCAGTCGGCCAAAGAAGAACGCGATACTTAACTGAAGACAAAGTCATTTCTTTTGACGAAACTGATAAGCTGGATATCCAGGATCCTCACCACGACAGTCTGGTAATTACATTATGTATTGCTAACCATTATGTTCGCAGGATCCTGATAGACAACGACAGTTCAGTCAACATCATCCAATTAGACGTGCTTAAAAAGATGAGCATTCCAGAAGAAGAAATAATCCCAAGATCCTCGGTGTTAGTAGGATTCAGCGGAGAAACCAAGCATACGGTTGGAGACATCAGACTTCCTGTTTACATTAAAGGAGCCAACTCCATGCAGAAATTCTACGTAATTGACTCACTTCCTTGTTGCAATGTAATCTTGGGAAGACCATGGATCCATGATATGAAAGCGGTTCCATCTACCTATCATCAATGTGTGAAGCTTCCCACACCTTGGGGAGTTGTAAGAATACTAAGTGATCAACAAGAAGCCAAAGACTGTTACACTTCGGCTATGAAGAACACCGTCAAGCCCAAGCCAGCATAGCAATTAAAGAAACCAGCACGAAGAATTCAGATGGCAAAGGAGTTAGAAATCAAGGAAGTTCAACTAAACCCCGAAGATCCTGAAATCAAAGTGCTGGTAGGAACTAATATCCCTGAAGATACTGAGGAGCAGCTCGTGAACCTCTTGAAATCCAGAATCACAACGTTTGCATGGAAACATGAAGACATGACAGGTATATCTAAAGATATTATTACTCATAAACTTGGTATAGATGAATCTTTCAGGCCAATACATCAGAAAAGAAGGAAGTTCGCTCCTGAGAGAAACGTCATAATCCAAGAAGAAGTTGACAAGCTGCTCAAGTCAAAAATGATTAGAGAAGTTAAATATCCTCGATGGTTGGCTAATGTGGTGGTAGTCCAAAAGAAAAACGGTAAGTGGAGGGTATGTGTAGATTACACAGACCTAAACAAGGCTTGCCCGAAAGATCCATTCCCTCTGCCACACATCGATTCTATGGTGGACGCAACTGCTGGACATGAGATGCTAACTTTTATGGACGCATCTTCGGGCTTTCAACAAATTCAAATGGAGCCATCAGATCAGGAAGATACGGCCTTCATGACACCCACAGGTATCTATTGTTATATTGCAATGCCTTTTGGTTTACGAAATGCAGGTGCCACATACCAAAGGTGTAGGATCGTTATTAGTTAGAGTTAAACTAAAACAAAGCCCTTTACTTGCAAATATAACCCTGCGGAATTAAAGTTATATTTCACTTTACTTAAGCAATATTGAGTTCTTGTGTATAATGTAAAAGCTTGATTTGCAGAATTATAGTAACAACAAAGTATCAAATACTCGACACTATTTGCATTAACTCAAAGCTACACTATTACAAGTTGTTCAAGAACTGTGTACTCGTACATGCGTGTCTAACTATGAGCTAACTAATGCTATATATAGTGCTAATGAGATCAATGACAGCCATTGATATCATGCGATCTAATCTAGACCGTAAACTAAAAAGTCAAATACAAACTACCAAAAGTATAAACATCGACAATTGGAATATCTTGCGTGTTTGCAGCAACATACTACTTTAGGAGAGTGGCTTGAATCAGATATAGAAACATACGAGAAGCTTTTGCAGGATTGGACTTGCTGAAAAGACATCTCAGGAAAAGTCCGGTTGAATTCATTATCTGGTGGATAATCGAGTTCACCCGGAATATTCGCTAAGGGACAAAACTGCTTCTTTCCGCTTTAACTGCCAGTTCCGCTTGAAGTGAGAATTCCGCTTCAACTTCAACTTCAGCCGGAACTTAGTAAAATTGGCATTCAGCCGGAAATCTTCCAAGCGCAATATTCCTTACAAAAGGCTGGTCAACATGATGTTTAAAGACAAACTGGGGGACACCATGGAGGTATACATAGATGATATGATTGTAAAGTCGAAGAAAGCAAAGGACCATCCTAGAGATCTTGAAGCTGATTTTGATATCTTGGATCAGTTCAACATGAAATTGAATCCTTCCAAGTGCCACTTTGGAGTAAGAGCCGGCAAGTTCTTGGGCTTCATGGTCACTGAAAGAGGAATAGAGGCCAGCCCTGAACAGATCCAAGCAATTATAAACTTGAAGTCCCCAACAAATGTTAAGGAAGTTCAAAGATTAACTGGAAGAATAGCGGCACTTAACAGATTCATATCGAGATCATCCGAGAAGAGCAAAGAGTTCTATGACGTGTTGAAGAAGAACAAAAAATTTGAATGGGGCGAGAAGCATGAAGCAGCTCTGAGCTCCCTGAAAGAATATTTATCATCTGCTCCACTTCTAATGCAACCAGCTAAAGATGAACCACTGTCTCTCTACCTAGCAGTATCAGGCAGCTCAGTAAGTGCTGTGCTTGTGAAAGATCATGAGGGACAACAACATCCGGTATACTACGTAAGCAAAACATTATTAGATGCTGAAACCAGGTATTCTTATTTAGAAAAATTTATTTTAGCTCTCGTAATGGCTTCTCAAAAGTTAAGGCATTACTTTGAAACTCATGTTATTTATGTGAAAATTAACTATCCTATTAAGTGTGTCTTAAGAAAACCAGAAATGTCCGGGAGAATGGCAAAATGGGAAGTTAAATTAAGTGCCTATGACATCATATATGAGCCAAGAACAGCAATCAAGTCACAAGCCCTTGCAGATTTTGTGGCTGATTTCAGCAGCGGCATATTGCCAGAAGTTGAACTGGAGGTCAAGCAGCTCGAAGAAGCTTCAAGAAGCTGGATCCTGTACACAGACGGAGCATCTAATGTTAGAGGAACAGGATTGGGTGCGCTACTGAAATCACCACAGGGGGATATTATTCCTCTATCTATCCATTGTGAATTCAAGGCTAATAATAATGAAGCCGAATATGAGGCTTTAATTGCAGGATTACAACTCGCTAAAAATATGGGTATCCAACATATTCAAGTTTTTATTAATTCCTTGTTATTAACTAACCAATTTAATGGATCCTATGCAGTGAAAGGCGAAAGGCTAACCAAATATCTAGACCTTGTAAAACCTAGAGAAGAAAACGCAGAAGCTGACGCTTTGGCAAACTTAGCATCATCTTTAAGGATCCCAGAAGGTGTCAAGATTCCCATAACTCACATCCTAACCCCAGCAATTAAAGAACAGGAAGTTAATAACGTCACAGCAGATAAGGATCAAGAAATGATAGAATCTCAGGATCCTCAGAAATCGTGGACATACCCTATCAGGAGATTTATCCAAGAAGGAGAAATCCCCAAAAACGAGAATCCCAGGCTTTTCCGAACAAAGGTAATCCCATATTCAATAATAAATGGTATCTTGTACAAGAAATCTCTTGCAGGTCCGTACTTGAGATGCCTCGAGCAGCCTGAAGCACTTGCAGTACTCCAGGATATTCATGAAGGTGATTGTGGCAATCACGCTGGGGGCAGATCACTATTTTCCAAAGTATTGAGGACAGGATATTATTGGCCTACTATGAAGAAGGATGCGATGGCTTTTGTTCAGAAGTGTGACGCATGCCAGCGGCACGGCAATATCCTCCATCAGCCTGCTGAGGCGCTCCTTTCAATATCATCTCCGTGGCCGTTCATGAAATGGGGCATGGACATAGTTGGTAAGCTGCCTGTAGCACCTGGAGGAAAAGTATTTATGCTGGCTATGACAGACTATTTCTCTAAGTGTATTGAAGCTGAAGCATTTGCTCAAGTTAGAGAAAAAGAAGTAATTTCCTTCATTAAAAGGAATATCCTGAGAAGATTTGGAATCCAATCAGAAATAGTATGTGATAACGGATCTCAGTTTATTGGAAAAAGAACGACTGGCTTTTGTGAAGCATGGGGCATCAAGATGGTGACTTCGACTCCTATACACCCACAAGCTAATGGTCAAGCGGAATCGAGCAATAAGATCATCATCAATAATCTTAAGAAGAAGCTAGGAGCCAAAAAAGGGAAATGGGCTGAAGAAACAACTTCCAAGAATGCTACTGGACAAACACCATTCTCCTTGGTATTTGGTTCAGAAGTTGTGATTCCCACTGAAATGGTGATGCCAACTGCCAGAACAAGCTACCAAGATTTTGAAGTCAATAAGCAGGAGCTTCTTGAAGATCTTGAAACAATCGACGAAATCAGAGACCTCACAAAGTTTAGAATGGCAGCATATCAGCAAAGGATGGCCAAATCTTATAATAAGAATCTTAGGATCAGAAGATTTCAAGTAGGAGATCTAGTACTCAGAAAAGCTTTTCAAAATACTACCAATCCAGCAGATGGAAAGCTAATGGGAGGGTCCTTACCTAATAGACTCAGAAGTTGGAAAGGGGGCATATAGGCTGGCTACTATGGAAGGTGAGCTGCTCCAAAGAGCTTGGAACGCAATTCACTTGAAGCTATATTTTATGTAAGTACCCTCAAGATCCTCTGAGCATCTCCAAGAATCCTTGTTTAAGCCTCGAAAACCACAGGTATGATTTTGATTCTTATTTGTGGAATGATTATTGACTTAGGCATCGGAGGGGTGTTAGGCAAGCTAATACCCACCCCTGACCAAGCCTTGAGTGTTTTGCAAAAGTTCTAAGCACCCTATCGTAAGCTAGAGGCTGATCACCTCTTCTAAGTAAAAAGCATTCTGAAT
Organism: Deinandra increscens subsp. villosa; assembly: GCA_039602395.1. Lineage (NCBI taxonomy): Eukaryota > Viridiplantae > Streptophyta > Magnoliopsida > Asterales > Asteraceae > Deinandra > Deinandra increscens. The sequence continues at coordinate 59,600,077 of JBCNJP010000012.1, forward strand.
GGAATCAAAGGTTTAGGAGGTTTTCACCTTCTCGTGGGAATCGCCAGGAGCGCAAGACCCTCGCCAGGAGCGCACGATGGTGGCCTATGGTTCGAAGTGGTGCGACCAGTCCATCCACGGGCGGCTGATAATTTCATCACTGTTGGCCATAGAGCGCATCTCAAAAATGGGTGGCAGACGTGTCATGTCGATAAGGTCCTAAGGTTTTTGGTGTCAACAAAGGTTTAGGCGCTTTCGTGTCTCTCAAGTTTATGGGCTTGACCGCAGTTGGCTTAGTCCCAAGTATTATTTGAGCTTGACCTCAGTTTAACAAAGGTTTTTAATGTTTCCACATTAACTAAGGTTTAGGCACTTTCGTGTCTCTCAAGTTCATGGGCTTGACCCCAGTTGGCTTAGACCCAGATTTACAAGGCATTTATTGCCTCAAAGGATTAAGATGGGCTTGACCCCCATTTAACTCATTCCTAAGTGCTGTAGACTTATTCTCAGTTTCATTGGAATTTCCCCAAGTCTATCTTAAGGATTCCTAAGGATCCTCAAGGATCTTGATTATCTCAACAGTTGGATTGTTCTTGAACAGGTGATATCGGTACTGCATGTGTTACATATTACTAACTGAGTATTGGCTAGCATCATGGTTTGTTAATTTTTACAGGTTTTATAAACTTTTAAGCTTTTAAACAAAACTAAATTACCGAGCATCCTATAGGATCCTCATTCAAATACTTTTCAGAATTTGCTATATAACCAAAAAATACACTCAACACACCATGATGATCAAAATACTGCTAAGTTATATAAATGCAGGAAATTAAAGAAGTTGACCCGAGGCTTCGTCTTGGAACCCAAGATCCCTCCACCTGAGGCCAACTATATTGTCTGGGAAGCTTGGACTTCGCCTTGAAACTCAAGGTCCCTCCATAAGTTAAACTACCATTGTATCTGTTTCGCCACAACCATTGTTTAACAAAAACCAACCACCAAACAAACAAACTAAAAAAGTGGGCTCCGACCTAGTCAAGAATGCCTTCATCGCCCAACTTATCACCAGCAGCCTCCGCCTGCTTCACCTCTTTACCCTTGCCCTTGTCCTTATCACCAGCTTCCTTGTCCACCTTCATGACCTCCGGCTCAACCTCCTTGGAAACCTTCCCAGCAGCTTCCTCCCTCTCAGCCATCAGACTTTTAAGGCTCTCCTCCCAATCCTTAACCGGCCAGCTCTCTGGAGTGAAGCCTTCAGCCTGCGCACTTTTAGCCATCTCTATCATGCACTCAAGCACGCTGATGGCAGCTGAGGACTTGGCATTTTGATAAGCCAGGTTCAGGGCTTCGGCAGCAGCAGCCTCTTGATCCTTGAGCTGCTTCTCATGGTAGCGATTTTTGCTGGCAGCTATCTTACCCATCTGCTCGATGCGGAGCAAGGCTTCGTTCAGCTTAAGCTCGGAGGCTTCAAGTTTCTGCTCAACTGCTTCCAGTTTGCCTTCGAGTTCGATGACTTCATGGCTCAGCTTATCAATGCCCTGAATCAAATCAAAATGGATCAGAAACAAGGGAAGTATTCTAACTATAATTCTAACATACTTCTCTATTGTTAAACTATACTTACGATGTTCAGCACGGCTTGCAGTGAGAAAAGCTTGTTGGCTGCTGCAACGGGAGGAAGACCTTCGAAGTTGTCCACATTGATGGTGGTGTCTGAAGCCTTGCGCTTCTTGGCAGAGGAAGTCTTGGAGCGAGTGCTGGGAGGCCGGAATTTGGGAGCTGAAACATCTTTGGGAGCTTTACTGCTGGTCTCCTCAGTCTTCTCCTTCTTGGCGATGAGGAGCTTGAGGTCTTAAGAAAGAGAAGTTGGAGGCTGAACCTGGAGCTTCATCAGAGGCAATAAAAGATCAGTTTCAAATAATATTATTCAGCTCAAAGGAAATTAAAAACAAAAACATTCAAGTACCTGCAGACATGGTTCTTGAGGGGCTGAGTGATTGCTGGGAGATGCTTCGAGCACTTGAAACGTCTTCGGGCAGGCAGCTTTTTTCCGCAACTGGGATGCTGTAAAGATCCTTGAGCTTCTTGGAGGAATCACGAGCAGGCTTGATTAAAACTTCAAACTTGGGAGCTGCAAAGACAAAAAATAAACATATTAGACAGAGAAATTGAAGAGCTTATGAAATTAGAACATCATAAAACTCTTCCTACCCTTGACAACCCATTGGGTAGGAAGGTTCTTGCAACCAACAAGGCTACTCCTTTTGACAAAGAAGAATTGGCGTCTCCAATCATGGTCATTATGAGAAACCCTCGGGATCATCTGGGCTTCTCCAGGTCTGGTTTTCAAAACAAATCTGCTGTGGCCATGAGTACCCAGTCGGTACACCTTGCAAATCTCAGCAACCCCAATGTTCAAGTTGTGGGTTTGGTTCAGGTTATGAAGAGAGAAGAGAATTCGCCAAATCATTGGCATGACTTGAGAATAGGCGAGGTGGGTGACTGAGAAAAATTCGCTAACTAGAGCTGGGAAGGGGAATGTCATACCGAGAAGAAAGGGGTAGTAGAGAAAGCAAACCCACTCGTCGGAAATGTGATCGGCCTTCAAAGATGGGTCGTACGGGCGAAACTCAGCTTCAGCAGGGAAGCTCGAAGATCGCTGCAACATTGCGATCTTTCGATCATCGAAGTTGCAGGTCTCCTCCTCCGTCGCCGGAAGGAGCCCCTGGTCAGTAAAATCTTCGGCCACATTGTCGGAGACAGTGGCAGAAGAGCGAAGTGTTTTCTTCACCATGATTGAAAAAGACGAAGAAAAAGGGAGATGAAAACTGACCTGTGGAAAACGCAGAAGCTCTAGGGTTTTGCCGAAAGAGAAGATGTGTGAGATTATGAAGAGAAGTGGGGGTTATAAAAGAAAATGGCAATGGGAAACTCGCTTGGAAGTTATGACGATTAATGCTCTGCTTTATCATCATTTGTACTTTGGATAAGCCTGCAAATATTTCAAATTTTTGACAGCTGTACTGCATGCGATACCCGTCAAAAATTTGGGGGCAATTGTTGGTACCGGGATTCACGATATGCTGAGCGGCTCGCAAGCACTTCACTGTAAGGATCCTGAATTATGTTTCTCTACTAACGGTTGCTTTTCCCTTTTTTGCTTGTTATTCGCAGGTTAATTCCAACATGGATCACGTGTCCTAAAGACCCGATCAGCTAACAAAAACGTGGACTAGGTGGACTTCAAACGGCTAAGTGGAAGACGTGGAGTTAGTTGCTAGTTTTTAGGAGATGTTGTTGCGATGTAATCTCTATATATTGAGCTTTAGGCTTGCACACAACACACGATACTCGCTATCACGACTCTCTGTAACACTTAGAACTCGAGCTCATTTCATTTGTACTTGAACACTATTCGATTATATAAAAGTTTCAGGCAGCAGGCACTTTAAGCCGGCTCCCGAGGTTTTTTGCTAGGCTCCTTGAGGATACTCAAGGATTCCTGGATTTTTCCCTCGTTACATCCTCGTGTCAATCTCCAAATTTACATTTTCATCTCTATTTACATCAAACACTCTACCTCACTTACAAAGTTTGATCAACTAATTGCTTAGGCAGTTTTTGACCAAAACAAAGTATATATATATTTATTTAAAATTTTCGGATTTTATTTAAAATCCAAGGGTTTCACAACCTAATATCACATATACATAACTGTTGGTACCGGATTTCAGGATATGTTGAGCAGCTCGCAAGCACTTCACTGTAAGGATCCTGAATTACGTTTCTTTACTAACGATTGATTTTCCCCTTTTGTTTGTTATTCGCAGGTTAACTCCAACATGAATCACGTGTCCTAAAGACTCGGTCAGCTAACAGAAACGTGGACTTCAAACGGCTATGTGGGAGACGTGGAGTTAGTTGCTGATTTTTAGGAGGATTAGTTGCTATGTAATCTTATATATATTGAGCTCTAGGCTTACACACAACACATGATATTCGCTATCAAAACTCTCTGTAACACTTAGAACTCGAGCTCACTTCATTTGTACTTGAACACTTTCCGATTATATAAAAGTTTCAGGCAGCAGGCACTTTAAGCCGGCTCCTGAGGTTTTTTGCTAGGCTCCTTGAGGATACTTAAGGATTCATGGATTTTTCCCTCATTACATCCTCGTGTCAATCTCCAAATTTACATTTCGTCTCTGTTTACATCAAACACTCTACCTCACTTACAAAGCTTGATCAACTAATTGCTTAGGCAGTTTTTGACCAAAACAATTTGGCGCCCACCGTGGGGCAAACGGTGTTTGAATTCGTTTAAGAGTCTTGATCTTCTTCTCGTAACCGATTCTTTAAAATGTCGAGCCAACCAAAAATTACTTCAAAATCTATTTCATCCACTAAACCAGCTGTCAACACTGGTCTCCCCCCCCCCCCCCCCAATGATGAAAAAAGTGACTGACGCCGACGCTAAAAGAGTGGAATATCCCACTTTTACTGGATCTCAAGGTACGTCCACTGACTCTGCTATTTCTAATAACGATCTGTATGTTTTGATCAGGCAGATGAAGACTCATGTGGATGAGCAAGCCAAAACCAACGAGAAAATGATGAAGGAGATCATGGAATTTAAGAAATCAAAGAAACCAGTAGAGGAAACAGCCCTTTGATGCCAAAATCATTCGATTTTGACTCTCCGGAAATATCGGAGCAGCCGAAACAGAAAGCAAATCCCTCTACTGCTCCAAAGTCAGGTATTGTAACAGCTACTATTGCAGGATTCTCAGGCTCTCAGCATCAGAAGACTTCCAGGGTGATAGATCTAGAATACTCTGGATTCTACTCCGAGCAGCCCCCAGAATCTTACTACAGAGGGTATGGAAGTCAGCAGCCGCCGAGGTGCTCGAGCCAGCAACTAGCCGGGTTTTTAAGCCAGCAGGTGCCGAGAGTCTCGGTACAACAACCTATATCTCAACCGCAGCGGTTTACGACGTCAAACCTTCAAGAGCCTTGGAGTCAGCAATCAGCGGCACCTACTACTCAAATGCTACGAGGATCACCATCTCAACCATTCCAGGAATACCCAAGCCGCTTTCGAGCTGCTCAGGGTCCCCAAGGATCCTTATTTTCTAACCCTACTGTCTCTGCAGGCATATTCCCAGGTTCATCTCAGGAGATGCATGAGGGAGACTTCATCCCTATGCAAGTGGGGACCATGTAAAACCACTGTTCGATCTTACTACTGCATGATTCGGTAATCGAGAACACAAACGATGTAAATAAAGCTTTGCTTTATTGATTTCACTTAGAGATTACACAAAGTCTAGAGAGAGAGAAAACACACTCAGTTACACACACTTAAGATGTAGAATGACAGAACTGGTTCTTGCTCTCTCTCTCTAACGAACTATTTATAGTGTTAACATACTAAATGGCGGACCACCAGCGTACCATTTGGTACGCCCGTACCAAATAAGCTGCGGACCATTTGGTACGCCGACATTAGCATGTTGACACTAAGACTCACAAAGATGCTCTAACCTAGATACAATACACGAGACACAACGTAGCATAGGGATATGCTCTAACAAACTCCCCCTTACCGTGTAGTGTATCTAGCAATCTATCTATCTAACAAAACTTCAGTCTTCAATCTTCAGCATCACTACGTCCGATCTTCAACTTGAAATCTTGTCAGAATTAGAGCTTGCATGGCTGGATCAATCTTGAACAACCTTTGACCTTCAAGATCCACTTGTATAAGATATAACATATACACCTCCTTTCACCATGCTTGAGTCTTCTCACATAGAAACCTGCAATTTCAGAAGACAGAAACGCGGCTTTCTTTTTCTTTATGAAAAATTAATTTAATCTTGGCGCAAAATTTCTCTTCGAGAATCCAAGATATAGATTTGAAATATTGATTTCGTATCATGTATAGATCGATCGAAAACAAATAAGAAACAAAATCTTTTTGGCTTTTTGAAACTTTATATCAAAACACACCGAAAATCTTTTTGATTTTTCTAAGATTATACTAAAACACACCTAAAATCTTTTTGGATTTTCAGATATGAAATATAAATGCAATACATAAATGAAATACTGAATCACACACTATTTTTGTCTTTTGCGAGAAAGAGCACAACTTGGGATCATATTGGTCATGACATGCTGAACTACACTTCAATTTCAATTACTTCAGCACACAAGTAATGTCGATTACTGGTATAATTTGTCCATCATAAACTCAGGCACAATCATACTCATAACATCTGGATATGTTATTGAATTGATTAGGTTTGCTTTGACCAGAGTACCCCACACTATCAGACATACTCAGATATGTTTTTAGCTTATCACACTTTGTGATTTCATTTGTGATTTAATCACATAATAATTGTATTCATGAATCAGTCAACTGTGTTCCATGCAAAAAGAAATAAGAACGTTAAATCGTCTACCTTAAGGTCGATCTTTCGATACGCAGATAAGGCCTCGGATTTAACAAAATAAGAAAATAAAACAAGTTGAAATTGTATAACCCAACAACAATCAGGTCGGTACTCCCGTACACGCAAAGAAAGTCCGATGAGTTATACGAAACACCAAAGAAAATAAAGCAGAACGTCAAACGAACAACAATTAGGTCGGTCTTGTGGACACGCAGAGAAAGTCCGATCGTTTGACAAAATAAAGAAAATCAAACAAGTTTAAATCTTTGCAAAATGAACAGATGTATACACAGTGACTTCTCATTTTCTCTTTCACATATTTTTTTTTGATATCATGAGATATGCATCAAGATGTTGTCCACTTGGTCAAGCATTAGTATTTTAATGTTTATCACATCTGAATACTTTCTGATTTAATGCCGAGCCTACCAAGCACATCGAGCAGTGATCTTATGACTTTTTCGACTATTTTATCCATGAGCCAGACACGTAAGCCAATGTACCATCATTTCCCAAACATGTCGGATCAATTTCTCATTTTTCAATGTTTTTGCATTTTCTGTTTTTCAATGTTTTTGTATTTTTCCATATTCTCCCCCTTAAAATGAAAACTCTATTTTTGATTTTCATTTTAACCAAAATACAAAGACACTATTTTTGGTTTTTTAATTTTCTCCCCCTAAACGACATACGGAATGTAAAAAGAAAGATAAATTGACCAATCGATACTGATACCTTTTCAGTTTAAGATTTCAGAAAAACTTTCAGTTTTGAAAAATGAAGCATTCAATTTAAGTTAAACAGGAAACTCCACTATCAGTAACTGCTTGAACTTCACAATCACCGACATGTCTTCTTGAAGAAACATGCACACTGGTTTAAATGATTAGTATTCAAATGACCCGAAGCGCACAGCTTCTAGTCGACCATTGTCTTCCACGAAATCAGTTGCAGCTTTGCTGACCATCTTAGGTCGCCACTGCATTTTTGCAGGTGCAGTTTTTATGGAAACATCATCGTGTGATGAATCACCAACACTAGAATCACTTTTGAAAACTGATTTACTTTGTGATTTAAAATGTGATGTTGGCGACTTAGTAAAAATTCTGCCGGATTCATCAATTATCGTGGCAGTTTTTCCAGAAAAATTTCTTTTAACAGTGACAGGACAATCCTGTGCTAGATGTCCCTTTTGGCGACATTGGTAGCACAAACGATATGATCGTTTAAATTGTGACTTGTCCTGAACCGGATGACATTTATCAGAAAATCCAGACTCATAAGAAATATCATCAAAAACTTGAAATCGGTTAGAACGTACCCATTTTGATGTAGGACTTTGAGGTGTAGCATTAGAACCAGATGAAGAAGATTCGTTCGGAGAACTTTCAGATGAAACTTTCTTCTTTTGCTTTCCCCCAAAACCTTTCTCCATTGTTGAAATGAATACTTGAGCCAGATGATATATTTGATCCAAGTTTGTATCTTTCTTTGCTTTCGGAACCTTCTTTGGCATGTTCTTCTTCTTTGTAACATTCTTGCCTTCACTTCCCAACCCAGACTGTTTGTAACCAGGTAACTTGGATAGATCTATTTGAGAACTTGAAGGACCAGATTTAGCAACTTGGTTAAATGAAGCTTTAATGTCTTTTAATTTGTTAGCTTGCACCAACTTTGCAGCAACTTCGACTTCATTCAACTCTTTTCCATCTTTTTCAATTGTTTTGCCAGCTGAAAGAATTCCCTCTTCTGACATAAACCCACGAGAAATAAACGATGGTGGTGTTTTATCAACCAAACTCTCTTCTGCTTCTATCACCTTCTTTGATTTCTTTGATGCCTTCAAATCAGAAGTTTCAGCAACTAATTCAGAATAATCTTGCTTTGTAGTCGAAGGACTCAAATCAACAATAGACTCTGTTTGAATCACTGGATGTGGAATTTGGTTCAAATCATCACCTCCAAACACCTTCTTGAAATTATCGTCTTGACACAAGTAACTTGCAAAAGAATGAGAATTCTTCAAGTTATGCAATTGACGATTTAAATCCAAGACTTCAACATTCAAATCAGCTATGGTCTTTTGAGCTTCAGCAAGAACCTTTTCTGATTGAATCAATTTCTCAGATGTGCTGTTGACTAACGATTTTTCTCGTCTCATCCCATCATGAGCAGCAAGCACCTCTTTTGTTATCTTACCCACTCTTTCCTTATAGATCTCAACATTTCTGGTTAACAAGCTTTTGTCTTTCTTCAGAGTAGTGATGGTGTCTTTCAATTCAGACTGAACAATTTGATATTGAGTTCTGTCAGCAGTAACTTCATCTAGTGCTTTTTTAAGTTCATCATTAGATGCTTTAAGCGCTTCCACCCTTGCGGTGGATTTTTGAAATAGATTTTCAAAATCTTCACTGACATCTGTAACCTTAAACTTATATTCCTCAACTTCTTTTAACAACTTTTCATTTGCAGAAGTTAACTTGACAATTTTTGTCATGAACTCATCATTTTCATGTTGAAGTTGTGACTTTTGTTGATCATTTTGAACACAATCTTCTGACACCTGTTTCCGAAGGTCTTCTAACTCTTCCAATAATAGACTCTTCTCTTGGAGTAACTTCTCATTCATTTTGAAAATGCCATCAGAAACTTCACACTTCTGTTTATAACTGTCTAACTCTTCTTCAAGCTTCACCATATCAACAACTAACTTTTTCTTTTCTTGAACCAAATCCTGAAGCTTTCTATCTTTCTGAGTACAAAATTCACACACGGATTCATAACCACCCATTTCGAAATCAGAATTACTCGATTCAGATTTACTAGTCTCAGATGCATATCCACTCGAGTCAACCTCAATATTTGCCATCAAAGCATAATGATCTTGAGAATGAACTACGAATGCAGATTCATCCGGAAAATCTGCAGCCCAATCATAAGGACCCTCAGTCACTAAAGCCTTTTCTTCTTTATTGTGATCATGCTTATCCGAAGTACTTGGTTTAGAAGAAGATATCTTGCATTCTCGAGCAAAATGTCCCAAATTGGAACATTTGTAACATTTTAGTTTAGACTTGTCTAAACCCAGTTTGGTGCCTCTAAATTCACCCATAATAGAATTCTTTCCATGTTTGCCTATAAACCGTCTTCCTCTTTCAGCAATCATAGCCAACTGCCAATCCAAATCTAATTTATTTAGCTGATCCTCATCCATCTATTTTAGATCGTCCGGGACCAAACCAGAATTACCAATTTGACTAAATATGGAGCCAGATGAAGATGATACAAAAGCACCTAACAAAGCAGCTAGATCTTCGGTTGCTTGATTAGAAGTAGACTTGCTTGATGATCTATCAGGAATGGTAAAACTGCAACCCGAAGAATTACCAGTATTTTCAAACTTTCCGGCAAGGAATGCTGTTATTGGTGGATTACTGCTTGAAATAGAATGTGATTTAGTTTTAGCATGCGCCGTAGCAGAATTCTCTCCAAAATATATCTCAGGATTCTGAACTGTTGGAGTTGCTGACTTTTTCACAAGTAATTCCATTTCACGAGCTTGTAATTTGCTTAACACTTGATTGAACGACCAACTGGAGTAATTTGGATCATTAGTAAGCATCATAAAAAAATTCTCCCACTTTTCGGGTAGAGCTTCCAGAAATTTTTCTTTCAATTCCTCTTTTTCTTTCTTGACTCCGACAACCTCAAGTTCGTTGATCAAATGTGAAAACCTAGAAATCAAGTCGGCAATACTTTCTTTGTCACAATGTTGAAAGTTGTCCAATTCTTTTAACAAAACTTTCTTTCGACTTTTCTTATATTGCTCGTTTCCTGCACACCTATCTTTCAATGCATCCCACAAAGTTTTTGATGTTGTGCAATTTTTGAATTGATGTAGAAGCTCTCTTGGTAGTGCCATTGTGAGATTTCCATAACATTTCTTTTCTCGGGCATAAACTTTTCTTTTATCTTCATCAAGATCACTTCATGCAATCGGTTGTCCATTTAACTGAGGATATGTATAATCTTGTTCAATGGAAATCCATAAATCAATGTCAAGAGCATTAATGAACGATTCAAATCGTTGCTTCCAATTCTCATAATCCTCCAACCTAAGCAACTTAGGAACTTTCTGATTTGTTCCTATTTCATTATCATAGTTCAACATGGCTTGCATTGATGATTGAACAGCTGAAAATGCGTGAAACTCGCTCATTTTGAAATTACAATATCGAACGCAAAAACTTCAAACTGAAAAACGGGCGTCTTCCAAGCTGATTTTGGGGGTCAAACTGGGGGGTACAGATTGTTAGGTAAGTACAAGTCTAGATCTCGGAAAGACGAACGTTTTGGCTGGTATTAGCTCCCGTGACTCTTAACGGTTCTCAAGTTACGTCAGTTTTAGTGAACACATGTTTTCTGCCAGTGGACCAACCAATTCTCAGCGGACCATAAGATTTCAGCGTACCAACCTCCGTACCAGATCAAATCAGCGGACCAAAATATGCTAAGCGGACCAAATGAACCAGCGGGTCAGATATCCTCAGCGGACCAGATTTGGTACGGCGGACCAAATGGTACGGCGGACCAGAAAATAACCGCCGCGGACCAACTTTGAAGATTGTCTTCCGGACCAGTTTCAGCGGACCAGATTTCGGATGAAGATTACCGTGCGGACCATCCAGTCGGACCAACAGCGGACCAATTGTTCTTCGAGCGGACCAACGCAGTTCGAATCTGATTCGACTGATTTTCGCGAATTTCGACGTTTGGATCTGGAATTTGACTCAGTATGATGCGAAAACACTTCAGAAACACTCAGAAATCATTTTCCATCGTTGAAACACTCGGAATTGCGGAAATTTATGAAAAACGAAGAAAAACCCACACTTTCTCACTCTAGAATTCGAAAATCTACCAAAATCACAGCAGTAGAGCAACCAATTGCTCTGATACCACTTGTAAAACCACTGTTCGATCTTACTACTGCATGATTCGGTAATCGAGAACACAAACGATGTAAATAAAGCTTCGCTTTATTGATTTCACTTAGAGATTACACAAAGTCTAGAGAGAGAGAGAGAAAACACACTCAGTTACACACACTTAAGATGTAGAATGACAGAACTGGTTCTTGCTCTCTCTTTAACGAACTATTTATAGTGTTAACATACTAAATGGCGGACCACCAGCGTACCATTTGGTACGCCCGTACCAAATAAGTTGCGGACCATTTGGTACGCCGACATTAGCATGTTGACACTAAGACTCACAAAGATGCTCTAACCTAGATACAATACACGAGACACAACGTAGCATAGGGATATGCTCTAACAGACCACAACTGAGCCGACTATCCTTAGAGATGCTGAATATGGACCCCAAATCCATCTTCAAAATTCCAGGGCTGGTAACAACTTTGATAATTTTTATGCTAACCCTAACCAAGGAACTGTGCAGGATGCAGGTGTCAATCCGACTATTGCTAGGGAACTTCAGAAGTTAAAGGACATGATCTTGAGTGTCCCTGGTGTTATCCGTCCAATTCCTAAAGTGCCGGCAGGCAGCCACAGAGTTTCTAGGTTTGCATGGCCCATTTGTGATGTGGAGATACCAAAAAGATTCCAAACTCACAACATGAAACTCTACGATGGGACCACAGATCCTGAGGAGCACGTGGCGCAATACAGGGAACGGATGGATATCAACCCCATACCTGTGAGCATCAAAGAAGCTTGCCTATGCAAGGGATTCGGTTCAACACTAACAGGACCAGCCTTGAAATGGCTGCTCAGTATCCCTCCTAATACCATTACTTCTTTTCCCCATTTAGTCAACCTGTTTAATAACCAGTTTTCTTGCAGCAGAAGCTTCGAGAAGCTCACGGGTGACTTAGTTATGACCCCTTGCAGGAACCTTGATGAAGTCAGAACAAGGGCATTGAGGTTCATCAGATTGGAAGATGATAAGAAGGTCCAGAAAAGAAGTGATGAGTCCCTAGGCAGAAGGACAGATTCTCCCGGGAAGCAACAACGAACCAAACCCTATTACAGGAATGATAATCCCAGGGTCAATGCGGTTGAGGATGAAGACGACGAAGAAGACTTCCCAAAGGTATCTGATTATTTCTTTTTGGTTGACGTAAGTGGTTTGTTATGTGCCTTGCAGGATCTAGGTAATAAAGCCAGATGGCCAAGGAAATCCGAGAAGCAAGGGTCATGGAAAGACAAGTCTAAATGGTGTGCCTACCACGAAGACTTTGGGCACTTAACAGATGACTGCATAGCCCTTCGAAAAGAAATCAGTTACCTGCTCAGCAAGGGGCATCTCAAAGAATTGTTCGGCAGAAAGAAAAGCAAAACTCAAGAAGCTGCTGAGCTGCCCAAAAGAGCACAGTCACCGCCGGCGAACGCTAAGGTGATCAACTTCATCTCAGGAGGATCTGACATATGTGGGGCCTCTTTCTCATCAGCAAAGAGACATGCTAGAGAGGCCAAGATGGATCAAGGCATTCGGCCAAAGAAGAATGCGATATTGACTGAAGACAAAGTCATCTCTTTCGATGAAACGGATAAGCTGGACATCCAGGATCCTCATCACGACAGTCTGGTAATAACATTATGTATTGCTAACCATTATGTTCGCAGGATCCTGATAGATAATGGCAGTTCGGTCAACATCATCCAATTAGACGTGCTTAAAAAGATGAGCATTCCAGAAGAAGAAATCATTCCAAGATCCTCAGTATTAGTAGGATTCAGCGGAGAAACCAAGCATACGGTTGGAGACATCAAACTTCCTGTTTACATTGAAGGAGTCAACTCCATGCAGAAATTCTGCGTAATTGACTCCCTTCCTTGTTGCAATGTAATCTTGGGAAGGCCATGGATCCATGATATGAAAGCAGTTCCATCTACCTATCATCAATCTGTGAAGCTTCCCACATCATGGGGAGTTGTGAGAATACTAAGTGATCAAAAAGAAGCCAAAGACTGTTACACTTCGGCTATGAAAAACACCATCAAACCCAAGCCAGCATAGCAATCAAAGAAACCGGCACGAAAAATTCAGATGACAAAGGAGTTAGAAATCAAGGAAGTTCAACTAAACCCTGAAGATCCTGAAATCAAAGTGCTGGTAGGAACCAATATCCCTGAAGCAGCTCGTGAGCCTCTTGAAATCCAGAATCACAAAGTTTGCATGGAAACATGAAGACATGACATGTATATCTAAAGATATTATTACTCATAAAGCTTGGTATCAGATGAATCTTTCAGGCCAATACATCAGAAAAGAAGGAAGTTCGCTCCTGAGAGAAACATCATAATCCAAGAAGAAGTTGACAGGCTGCTCAAGTAAAAAATGATTAGAGAAGTTAAATATCCTCGATGGCTGGCTAATGTGGTGGTAGTCCAGAAGAAAAACGGTAAGTGGAGGGTATGTGTGGATTACACAGACCTAAACAAGTCGTGCCCAAAAGATCCATTCCCTCTACCACACATCGATTCTATGGTGGACGCAACTGCTGGACATGAGATGCTAACTTTTATGGACGCATCTTCAGGCTTTTAACAAATTCAAATGGAGCCATCAGATCAGGAAGATACGGCCTTCATGACACCCACAGGTATTTATTGTTATATTGCAATGCCTTTTGGTTTACGAAATGCAGGTGCCACATACCAGAGGCTAGTCAACATGATGTTTAAAGACCAACTGGGGGACACCATGGAGGTGTACATAGATGATATGGTAGTAAAGTCGAAGAAAGCAAAGGACCATCCTAGAGATCTTGAAGCTGCTTTTGATATCTTGGATCAGTTCAACATGAAATTGAATCCTTCCAAGTGCCATTTTGGAGTAAGAGCCAGCAAGTTCTTGGGCTTCATGGTTACTGAAAGAGGAATAGAGGCCAGCCCTGAACATAACCAAGCAATCATAAACTTGAAGTCTCCAGCAAATGTCAAGGAAGTTCAAAGATTAACCGGAAGAGTAGCAGCACTTAACAGATTCATATCAAGATCATCCGAGAAGAGCAAAGAGTTCTATGACATATTGAAGAAGAACAAAAAGTTCGAATGGGGTGAGAAGCATGAAGCAGCTCTGAGCTCCCTAAAAGAATATTTATCATCTGCTCCACTTCTAATGCAACCAGATAAAGGCGAACCACTATCTCTCTACCTAGTAGTTTCAGGCAGCTCAGTAAGTGTTGTGCTAGTGAAAGATCATGAGGGACAACAGCATCCGGTATACTACGTAAGCAAAACATTATTAGATGCTAAAACCAGGTATTCTTATTTAGAAAAATTGATTTTAGCTCTCGTCATGGCTTCTCAAAAGTTAAGACATTACTTTGAAACTCATGTTATTTATGTAAAAACTAACTATCCTATCAAGTGTGTCTTAAGAAAATCGGAAATGTCAGGAAGAATGGCAAAATGGGCAGTTAAATTAAGTGCCTATGACATCATATATGAGCCAAGAACAGCAATCAAGTCGCAAGCCCTTGCAGACTTTGTGGCTGATTTCAGCAGCGGCATACTGCCAGAAGTTGAACTAGAGGTCAAGCAGCTCGAAGAAGCTTCCGGCAGCTGGATCTTGTACACGGACGAAGCATCTAACGTTAGAGGAACAGGATTGGGTGTGCGTTGGTGGAGCGATTTGTCTGGTTAATTCCGTTAACGAACGAGACCTCAGCCTGCTAACTAGCTATGTGGAGGTATCCCTCCACGGCCAGCTTCTTAGAGGGACTATGGCCTTTTAGGCCACGGAAGTTTGAGGCAATAACAGGTCTGTGATGCCCTTAGATGTTCTGGGCCGCACGCGCGCTACACTGATGTATTCAACGAGTATATAGCCTTGGCCGACAGGCCCGGGAAATCTTTGAAATTTCATCGTGATGGGGATAGATCATTGCAATTGTTGGTCTTAAACGAGGAATTCCTAGTAAGCGCGAGTCATCAGCTCGCGTTGACTACGTCCCTGCCCTTTGTACACACCGCCCGTCGCTCCTACCGATTGAATGGTCCGGTGAAGTGTTAGGATCGTGGCGACGTGGGCGGTTCGCTGCTGGCGACGTCGCGAGAATTCCACTGAACCTTATCATTTAGAGGAAGGAGAAGTCGTAACAAGGTTTCCGTAGGTGAACCTGCGGAAGGATCATTGTCGAATCCTGCACAGCAGAACGACCCGTGAACACGTACAACCACATGGCCTCATGAGGACCGATCATTTTGCTTCGGTCCTTGTGAGGACACGTCGGCCTGTGTTTA
>JBCNJP010000012.1:59616294-59648308 GCA_039602395.1 Deinandra increscens subsp. villosa
AATTGTCCCACAAGGAAATTTTCTAGGTTAGTTTTCTAAGTTGCTATTCCGTGTCAATTGTGCTGATTAGTGGTAGTTCCTGCTAGCCTAGGGTGCCTTAGATTGTTTCGAGGGTGGTTAGGTCTAGTTGAGGTTGGATGTACCCACAAGGTGAACTCCTATTCGAACGTTAGATTCATTAGCTAAGAAGGACTTAAAAGGTGAATTAGCCTCCATCAGAGTTGTCATAGCCAGGTAAAGTTATAGGTGTTAATTGGGATTCTAGGTCTAGGTGATACCTTTCTCATATCTGGTTTTCTCCTAAGTTTTCTCATCGTCGGTTGTTAGTTAGTCAATTTAGTTAATTTAATTATCTATTTATTTTAAAAACCAAATTACTCAGTATTTCCATTCTTAGGTCTAGGTTAAGTCTTGTCTAGAATAGTGTCCTAGGTTCGATATCCGGTCTTACCTTAGCTATTCTACAATCCGACAGGTTCACTGCCTTAGGGTTCGGTTCGGTTTAGGTTGTTTCGGTAAAATTAGGTGTGTCTTAGGTCTAGGTTTTAGTATCCATTTTAGTAGTATTTTTAGTGTCGTTCCGAGCACATCAAGTTTTTGGCGCCGTTGCCGGGGACACTTGGCAATACCAAGATTAACTAGGCCGTCTAGGAATTTTGAGTCTTTTTGGTTTTTGCGTCTAGATTTCCTTTAGGTTTATTTTTCTCGAGTCTAGTTTTTATTTATTTATTTTTTTCTTAGATATTTATTTTTCTTTTCATGGCTGAACGACGCACCGTCCACCTGGAGGCTAGTGTCGGCTTCGACGATGCTAGCTTCCCTATCACACCCACCACCATCACCGCCACTGCCAACTGGCAGATTCCATCTCACGTCATCAACGCGCTATCTAACACTGTTCAATTCAGCGGACGTGAAGATGAAGACGCACCAGCTCACCTTTCGAGGTTTGTGCGTGTCTGTAGCACATTCGGGCTCACTGGAGTTACGAATGATGTTATATACCTACGGCTGTTTCCATTCTCGCTCACATCCAAAGCCGTCGTATGGTTGGAGACGCTTCCTCCTAATTCGATTGCCACCTGGGTAGATCTGAAGCAAAAGTTCCTAAAAAAATATCACTCTCCAACGAAGGCTTCGCGTACTCGGGAGGAAATCCACTCGTTCCGCATGGATCCCGACGAGCCTTATTCTGTAGCGTATGAGCATTTCAACACTCTTCTCAGCAGGTGTCCGCAACACGGGTTGACGGAATGGGCGATCATCGAAAAATTCTATAACGGTTTATCTTACGCCGTGCAGAGAGAGTTCAATATATCAGCTGGAGGGCACATGATGGAGAAACTCACGATCGACGAATGCAAAAACCTTTTTGAGAGTTTCGCAGTGGCTGAGCAGCAGACCCTAGGAGACCGTAGGATTGTCACGTTAGCACCCACTAGGTCGTCTTCTACACTTAAGTGAGTTCATCAGATTAATCTAGAAAACTCTGCTCAAGCCCGAATAGATGCATTAGAGGAACAGGTCCACGACTTACAGCTCAAACAACAAGCTAATTGCTAGCTGTGTCGTGGAGGCCATGACACCCGTGATTGCCCACTTGCGCCTCCTGCGCAGGTGGATTACAGTGACCGACCTCGTTTCGGTAATTCTTTTCAGTCAGGGTGGAGGAGTGGCCAAAATCCTGGATGGCGAGATGGAGGAAACCCGCCGGGATTACAGGCGAGGAACAACCAGTACGAGAGAGGAGACGACGGTTCTGGATTGAGAGAGATGAGAGAGCTGATTACGAACCAAACTCAGATCCTTGCGCAGATGAACTCGAGAGACGAGGCCACACATAAGAAGTTGCTCGAGCACGACATGTTACTACGAAATCAACAAGCTTCGTTCTTAGATTTGCAGCGGTTGGTAAGAGATATTGCAAAGCAGTTGAAGGAGTTAAACAGCCAAGAGGGTCAATTTTCCGGTAGTACCTATAAAAACCCCAACGCGTCGGTTAATGCGGTTACCACACGAAGTGGTCGAGTTCGGGAGAGTCCATCACCGGTAGTTGAGGAGGAACCGGTTGATGAGGAGATAGAGTTAGAGACGCCTGACGAGAGGGTACATCCGAGCGTAAGGCCAGCAATTCCCGCACCAAACGTCGAGGTTGAAGGAGTCAAGGATTCGCCATCTAGAGAAAAGCCGATGAAGTGGGAGGCGGCGAAGGAGAAGAAGAGGGTCCGATTTGCATCGCAACCGATCACAGCAGAAGACCTCAAGCGTGTACCTTACCCTGAAAGATTAATTCAACAAAAGAACGCGCAAAAATATGGTCAATTCTTAGAACTTCTTAGGTCACTTAGGATCTCGTTACCTTTCACTGAAGTATTACAAAAGATGCCTAAGTACGCCAAATTTCTGAAGGAAATGTTATCAAATAAAAAGAAGTTAGAAGCTTTATCTGAAATTCAACTTGATGCTCAATGTTCTGCTATTGTCCAGAATTAGCTACCCGAGAAGTTAAATGATCCGGGAACATTCACCATTCCTTGTGTTTTTGGTAGCTCTTCTGTGACCTATGCTTTGGCGGATCTCGGTGCTTCTATTAATGTCATGCCCTATTCCATTTTTCAGCACCTAGGATTAGGAGATCCTTCCCCGACCCGTATGACCATTTCATTAGCTGATAGATCTGTGGTGATACCTAGGGGAATTGTTGAAAACGTTCTTGTTAAAGTTGACAAATTTTTATTCCCTGTTGATTTTGTGCTTGTTGATACTAATTATGATGTTAAATGCCCTTTAATTCTAGGTAGACCTTTCCTTAGGACTGCCCGTGCCTTAGTCGATGCTTTTGACGGTACAATTATATTAAGAGTTGATAACGAGAGTGTGATTTTCAAGGTTGGTGGATCAGTGAGTAAGAACAACGAGTCCGTTTACATGTTAGAATCTTTTAAATCTTGTGTGGACCGTTGTGTAGGATTTGTTACTAGGAAGGAGTTGGTGGTAGGCAATAGGCGAGGCGAGGGTGAGAGTGTGACAGAAACCACAGCTTGGGAGGTCCTAGAAAATGTGAAAAACTTAGATGAGTGGGTAGTAATAGGGCCCAAGTGTGGGGAGGATCCTGGTGGACTAGAGGATGTTGATAAGCACAAGTGTGGGGAAGATCCCGGGGGTTAGTTGATTTAGTGGAAATAGGTGAGATTGTTGATCCATCTGTAAAACCCAGGGATGACGTAGTCTGTGATGAGGTTGTGGTTGTTAATTTTAATAGTAGGAAGGCCACACTTGGCGATTTTGGTAGTTTTGATTGTGCTATAGAGCTTAGGCCAAGTGTGGGGAGGTCGTCAGTGGTTGTGTGTGAGAATGACCCGGTGTTGAGCTTTCTAGGCAAAATTAGATTTTTCCCGGGTCGTTATAAACATTGGAAAGTTAAAATGTTGTTGGATTTAGTGAGTTATAATAGGTGGATGGTTAGGATTTTGATTTGGAGATGTGATGGTCGAAACCGGGTGGTCACCGGTAAGTTGGTTCTGAGGGATGTGAAGGCAAGGCCTCCGGATGGATTAGGTGGTTATGTTAGGTTTAGGAGCTGAATTGATTAGTGCCCGGGGTTGTAGAGTTTGTATACTTGTTTTTATTTTTCTACAATTTTTTTGTTTTGGTTTTGTGCTTATATTTTTCGTGAATCATTACTAATTGTTTTTGTTCGAGTCTTTTGTCGTGTGTTTTGGTTTAAGTTGCAGGTCCAATGATATTCGCGCTTTGGTATGCTTATGGAACTCAATGGAGGACCTGCGAATACGAGCTCGCCTGCCAATCATCCAAATTAATAATCAGGGGAGTCCGTTCCGGTTTATGCTTTTATTTTTTAATTTTCGTATGGTTTATTTTTTTTGTTGTGAGTTTATTTTTATTTTCTGCTTTATTTTATTCTTATCCACATTGAGGACAATGTGCCGTTTAAGTGTGGGGATGGGAAGCCTTGTGTCTTGAGTCTATTGATTTGACTTTTAGTGTGTTGGAAAAAAAAAGAAAAAAAATTAAAAAAAATTATTCAAAAAAAATCCAAAAAAAAAACAGAAAATGTTCTAGATTTATGCTGCAATTAAATGGGAAATTATAGTACAACTGGGGTCAATTGTCTAATTAAATGTGTCTAATTGCTATATCTTGAATAATAAGTTGTATTTTAGCTAGTCTCGATGTATTGGTAGGCTCAGCTGACTAATTAGGCTTAAAAATTCTTGTGCATCATAAAAATAATAAATCAATAAAATAGGCTTAATTGATATGTAAATCATGAGACTTTAGTGGGTTCCCATCTTAGGTTGATTGAGGATTTCGAAACTGTATAATAAAAATTGCATCTTTAGTATTTTCATATGTGTATATCTTTTTAGTAATTTTGGCACACTTTTATCTTTTTACGTGGAAATAAATTCGATAAATAGTGGCGCCTCCGCAAAATCCATTCCATTTGAGCTTGCTATGCAAAAAAAGAAAAGAAAAAGAAAATGAATAAATAGAGTAAAATACCGAAGCCTATGTGTTTCCATTTGGGATAGAAACTTGAAGGATACGCCTCTAGGTTAGGTATGTGCTGAATACCCTATGTGCTACCCATCGGGCTCGCTACTCAGTGGATGCTCCTCTAGGTGAAGTCCAATTCTATTTAAAATAAAAAAGGAAAAAAATGTGTGAAATGTAAAAAAAAGAAAGAAAAAAAGATAGCTCAAATAAAAATTCATCCATTCATTCATGAAAATTCACTATTAAGAAGATATATATGTACATAAATATTAAGATGCCTAAAAATAAATGTCGGGATTAGGAAGATTTGAAAGACTTGAGTGTGGGACCCATTAGTTGATTGAGTTGCTAAATAAAAAAAATTAATTTGATGCATTTGGGGCTGAAAGGTTGGTGGTTGGGTTTAGTCGGATCAAAATACCGGTAATCGAGCTAGGCTATTGTGAAAGTAAATTGAATGTGACACCTGAATAATCTGATAAGTTAGAAATTGAATGCCCTGGTTATGATTTCATTGCGGTATTTTTCGAGGACGAAAAAAAGTAAGTGTGGGGATGTTTGATGTGCTGCAAACACATCTAATTTTCCTATGTAGTTTGTATATAAATTGAGTCGAGTTTTAGTCATTTTTATTTAATTTTTATCTATCTTTTAGTTATTTGAGTCTTATTGTGGTATTGAGTCATTTTTATATATATTGCGTGAGTTTAGATAACTATTTGAGTCGTGCATTTAATTGTGTCAATGTGCTAAAAATTGTTCAAAAAATATACGGTTGAAGGTTGATATACGAGTCCAAGGGAATGGTATGAGATTACATCAAATTTCAAGGGTAATAAGTTCGGAGGACTGACATAGAATTATAATTAAGTGGAGGGGCTTAAGTGTAAAAAGACATGAAAGTTTCAAATTCTGGATCTCACGTGAATAACAAAGCAGAAGAAAATTTAGAAAGAAAAAAATAAGGTTTCATGGAGTATTTGTGGGCTGCGAGTTCGTGGACTGTTTTAGATTTGGGAATCGCATATCACAAATAAAATTTAAAGAATGAAGTTACATGGGATTTGAAAGATGGATATTATTCTTCGAGGATAATTATTAGAGGAGGTTAATAGAATATAAAGAGAAAAAAAGAGGTCCCAAATAAAAGGGGGACGTGAGAAAAAGAACCCTACGGACGGCAGATCGAGAGGGGATATTTTTTTGGAGCCAGCGAAGAACGTGAGTCAGGGACGATAATTCAAAACAGAAAGAGAGGAGATCAAGAGGAGAACACTCTGGATAATCATTCAACACCATTTAATCAATCCGGGTTTAATTCTTCTTTTATAATTGTTTGTCTAAAAACTATGTGTGACTAAAAATTCTTGAACTTTGTCATTACTTTTGTCATGATCATGGTGGTAGGCTAATTCTTTATCACCACCTAGACCTAATTGATGAACAATTAAGATTTATGATTTTTATACTGGCTATGATAGTTTGATTGATGAATGTTTCTTTAAATTCCATTATTATCATAATTGTATGCATATGAATACTTGATTTAGGGTTGTAGTTAATTTACTAAACTGCTTAATCTGCGAATGTCTTTCGGTTTGGGTTGGGTAACTGATTGCGTGACTGTGTGTTTGTAATTGGTTTGATTATCTATTCGGTAAATCATAGTTTAGTATTTCAGTGAATTCCTTGAGTCTTGTGTGCTGCCTTCTAAATAACCTTAAAAGGGTGATAGTTGTAGGGTAGTCGGGTTGGTAAATTGTCTAGAGTTGAATTGTCCCACAAGGAAATTTTCTAGGTTAGTTTTCTAAGTTGCTATTCCGTGTCAATTGTGCTGATTAGTGATAGTTCCTGCTAGCCTAGGGTGCCTTAGATTGTTTCGAGGGTGGTTAGGTCTAGTTGAGGTTGGATGTACCCACAAGGTGAACTCCTGTTCGAACGTTAGATTCATTAGCTAAGAAG
This sequence comes from Deinandra increscens subsp. villosa, assembly GCA_039602395.1. NCBI lineage: Eukaryota > Viridiplantae > Streptophyta > Magnoliopsida > Asterales > Asteraceae > Deinandra > Deinandra increscens. Next base: position 59,622,778 of record JBCNJP010000012.1, read on the forward strand.
GACTTAAAAGGTGAATTAGCCTCCATCAGAGTTGTCGTAGCCAGGTAAAGTTATAGGTGTTAATTGGGATTCTAGGTCTAGGTGGTACCTTTCTCATATCTGGTTTTCTCCTAAGTTTTCTCATCGTCGGTTGTTAGTTAGTCAATTTAGTTAATTTAATTATCTATTTATTTTAAAAACCAAATTACTCAGTATTTCCATTCTTAGGTCTAGGTTAAGTCTTGTCTAGAATAGTGTCCTAGGTTCGATATCCGGTCTTACCTTAGCTATTCTACAATCCGACAGGTTCACTGCCTTAGGGTTCGGTTCGGTTTAGGTTGTTTCGGTAAAATTAGGTGTGTCTTAGGTCTAGGTTTTAGTATCCATTTTAGTAGTATTTTTAGTGTCGTTCTGAGCACATCAGTAACAAACTTTCCGGGATTCCCGGGATCCTATTATCTAACTAATTCGACCGTTAAGGGCCTCTTCGTGCACTTGGTCCACGATCTTCTTTAGCTGGAGCGTAAGTTTCAGAGGTAGTTGATGACTTCGTCGAAACCTGGTCAAATAAACACGTGGCAAATATGAGGGTTAGTTAAAAATAAATAAATCAGGATACCTAGATGAATGGGATTCCCAGACGATAATAGGATTCCTGCTCTGCGTGAGCTTCCTGCGAGCATCCTGAAAATACACCCTCAACATGTGCTACTGAAATCGCCACAGGGGACATTATTCCTCTATCTATCCATTGTGAATTCAAGGCTACTAATAATGAAGCAGAATATGAAGCTTTAATTGCAGGATTACAACTCGCTAAAGATATGGGTATCCAACAGATTCAAGTTTTTATTGATTCCTTGTTATTAACTAACCAATTTAATGGATCCTATGCAGTGAAAGGCGAAAGGCTAACCAAATATCTAGACCTTGTAAAACAATTAGCATTATCTTTTGAAAATTGCAGCATATCATAGGTACCTAGAGAAGAAACGCAGAAGCCGATGCTTTGCAAACTTAGCATCATCTTTAAGGATCCCAGAAGGTGTTAAGATTCCCATAACTCACATCCTAACCCCAGCAATTGAAGAACAGGAAGTTAATGACGTCACGGCAGATAAAGATCAAGAAATGATAGATTCTCAGGGTCCTCAGAAATCCTGGACATACCCTATCAGGAGATTTATCAAGAAGGAGAAATCCCCAAAAACGAGAATCCCAGGCTTTTCCGAACAAAGGTAATCCCGTATTCGATAATAAATGATACCTTATACAAGAAATCTCTTGTAGGTCCATACTTGAGATGCCTCGAGCAGCCTGAAGCACTTGCAGTACTCCAGGATATTCATGAAGGTGATTGTGGCAATCACGCTGGGGGCAGATCACTATTTTCCAAAGTATTGAGGACAGGATACTACTGGCCTACTATGAAGAAGGATGCGATGACTTTTGTTCAGAAGTGTGATGCATGCCAGCGGCACGGTAATATCCTCCATCAGCCTACTGAGCCACTCCATTCAATATCATCTCTGTGGCCGTTCATGAAATGGGGGATGGACATAGTTGGTAAGCTGCCTGTAGCACCTGGAGGAAAAGTCTTCATGCTGGCTATGACGGACTATTTCTCTAAGTGGATTGAAGCTGGAGCATTTGTTCAAGTTAGAGAAAATGAAGTGATTTCCTTCATTAAAAGGAATATCCTGACAAGATTTGGAATCCCATCAGAAATAGTATGTGACAACGGATCTCAGTTTATTGGAAAAATAACGACTGGCTTTTGTGAAGCATGGGGCATCAAGATGGTAACTTCGACTCCCATACATCCACAAGCTAATAGTCAAGCAGAATTGAGCAACAAGATCATCATCAATAACCTTAAGAAGAAGCTGGGAGCCAAAAAAGGGAAATGGGCTGAAGAGCTACCTTTGGTATTGTGGGCTGATAGAACAACTTCCAAGAATGCTACTGGTCGAACACCATTCTACTTGGTGCTTGGTTCAGAAGCTGTGATTCCCACTGAAATGGTGATGCCGACTGCTAGAACAAGTTGACGGGATTTTGAAGCCAATAAGCAGGAGCTTCTTGAAGATCTTGAAACAATCGATGAAACCAAGACCTCGCGAAGTTTAGGATGGCAGCATACTAGCAAAGGATGGCCAAGTCTTACAATAGGAATCTCAAGATTAGAAGATTTCAAGTGGGAGATCTAGTACTCAGAATAGCTTTTCAAAATACTACCAATCCAGCAGATGGAAAGCTTGCACCTAAATGGGAGGGTCCTTACCTAATAGACTCAGAAGCTGGAAAGGGGCATATAGGCTGGCTACTATGGAAGGTGAGTTGTTCCCAAGAGCTTGGAACGCAATTCACTTGAAGTTATATTTTATGTGAGTACCCTCAGGATCCTCTAAGCATCCCCAAGAATCCTTGTTTAAGCTTCGAAAACTTCAGGTATAATTTTGATTCTTATTTCAATTTCGTATTATTATCTCTGTGGAATGATTACTGACTTAGGCATCAGGGGGGGGGGTGTTAGCCAAGCTAACACCCACCCCTCACCACGCCTTGAGTGTTTTGCAGAAGTTCTAAGCATCCTATCATAAGCTAGAGGCTGATCACCTCTTCTAAGTCTAAAGCATTCTGAATGCAATTAAAGGTTTATGAGGTTTTCACCTTCTCGTTCACTAATGGGAATTGCCAGGAGCGCAAGACCCTCGCCAGGAGCGCATGATGGTGGCCTATGGTTCGATGTGGTGCGACCAGTCCATCCACGGGTGGCTGATAATTTCATCACTGTTGGCCATAGAGCGCATCTCAAAAATGGGTGGCAGACGTGTCATCTCGAAAAGGTCCTAAGGTTTTTGGCATTTTCATGTCAACTAAGGTTTAGGCACTTTCGTGTCTCTCAAGTTTATGGGCTTGACCCCAGTTGGCTTAGTCCCAAGTATTTTTGAGCTTGACCTCAGTTTAACGAAGGTTTTTAATGTTTCCACATTAACTAAGGTTTAGGCACCTTCGTGTCTCTCAAGTTTATAGGCTTGACCCCAGTTGGCTTAGACCGAAGATTTATAAGGCATTTCTTTCCTCAAAGGATTAAGATGGGCTTGACCCTTGTTCGACTCATTTCTAAGTGCTCAAGATTTATTCTCAGTTTCATCGGAATTTCCCCAAGGCTATCTTAAGGATTTCTAAGGATCCTCTAGGATCTTGACTATCTCAACGGTTGGAATATTCTTGAATAGGTGACATTGGTACTGCATGTGTTACATATTTTTATTACTAACTAAGTATTGGTTAGCATCATGGTTTGTTAATTTTGGCATGTTTTATAAACTTTTAAGTTTTTAAACTAAACTATGTTATTGAGCATCCTACAGGATCCTCATTCAAATATTTTTCAGAATTTGCTACATAACCAAAAATACACGCAACACACCATGATGATCAAAATACTGCTAAGTTATATATATGCAAGAAATTAAAGAAGTTGACCCCAGGCTTCGTCTTGGAACCCAAGATCCCTGCACATGAGGCCAACTATATTGTCTGGGAAGCTTGGACTTCGCCTTAAAACACAAGGTCCCTCCATCCAAGCTTCCATAAGTTAAAGTACCATTGTTTTAGTTTCACCACAACCATTGTTTAAACTACCACCAAACCAAAAAAAACAACCTAAAAAAGTGGGCTCAGACCTAATCAAGAATGCCTTCATCGCCCAGCTTATCACCAGCAGCCTCTGCCTGCTTCACCTCCTTACCCTTGCCCTTGTCCTTCTCACCGGCTTCCTTGTCCACCTTCATGACCTCCGGCTCAACCTCCTTAGCAACCTTCTCAGCAGCTTCATCCCTCTCAGCCATTAGCCTTTTAAGGCTCTCCTCCCAATCCTTAACCGGCCAGCTCTCTGGAGTGATGCCTTCATCCTGCGCAGCAGTAGCCATCTTAATCATGCATTCGAGCACGCTTTAGGGCTTCAGCAGCTGCAGCATCTCGTTCCTTGAGCTGCTTCTCATGATAGCGATTCTTTGCTCAGCTATCTTACCCATCTGCTCGATGCGGAGCAAGGCTTCATCAAGTTTAAGCTTAGAGGACTCAAGCTTCTGCTCGGCTATTTCCAGTTTGCCTTCAAGTTCGATGACTTCATGGCTCAGCTTGTCAATACCCCGCATCAAATCAAAATGGATCAGAGTCAACAAGGGAAGTATTCTAACTATAATTCTAACATACTTCTCTATCATTAAACTATACTTACAATTTTCACCACAGCTTGCAGTGAGAGAAGCTTATTGGCTGCTGCAACAGGAGGAAGACCATCGAAACTGTCCACATTGATGGTGGTGTCCGAAGCCTTGCGCTTCTTGGCAGAGGAAGTCTTGGACCGAGTGCTGGGAGGCCTGAATTTGGGAGCTGAAACATCTATGGGAGCTTTGCTGCTGGTCTCCTTAGTCTTTTCCTTCTTGGCAATGAGGAGCTTGAGGTCTTGGAAAGAGAAGTTGGAGGCTAAACCTGGAGCTTCATCAGAGGCAATAAGAAATCAGTTTCCAGAAGACAACAAGATGTAGCCTGAAATAAAACAAAAACAAATACATTCAAGTACCTGCAGACATGGTTCTTGAGGGACTGTGAGATTGCTGGGAGATGGTTCGAGCACTTGAAACGTCTTCGGGCAGACAGCTTCTTTCCGAAATCGGGATGCTGTAAAGATCTTTGAGCTTCTTGGAGGAATCACGAGCGGGCTTGATTAAAACTTCAAACTTAGAAGCTGCAAAGACAAAAAACAAACATATTAGACAAAGAAATTGAAGAGTTTATGGAATTAGAATATCACAAAAACTCTTCCTACCCCTGACAACCCATTGGGTAGGAAGGTTCTTGCAACCAACAAGACTACTCCTTTTGACAAAGAAGAATATGGCGTCTCCAATCATGGTCATTATGAGAAACCCTCGGGATCATCTGGGCTTCTCCAGGTCTAGTTTTCAAAACAAATCTGTTGTGGCCATGAGTACCCAGCCGGTACACCTTGCAAATCTCAGGGACCCCGATGTTCAAGTTGTGGGTTTGGTTCAAGTGATGAAGGGAGAAGAGAATTCGCCATATCATGGGCATGACTTGAGAATAGGCAAGATGGGTGACTGAGAAAAACTCGTTAACTAGAGCCGGAAAAGGGAATGTCATACCAAGGAGAAAGGGGTAGTAGAGAAAGCAAACCCACTCGTCGGAAATGTGATCGGCCTTCAGAGATGGGTCGTACGGACGGAACTCTGCCTCAGCAGGGAAGCTCGAGGACCGCTGCAACATCGTGATCTTTCGATCATCAAAATTGCAGGTCTCCTCCTCCGTCACCGGAAGAAGCCGCTGGTCAGTAAAGTCGTCGGCCACATTGCCGGAGACAGTGGCCGAGGAGCGAAGCATTTTCTTCCCCATGTTCGAAAAAGATGTAGAAAAAGGATACGAGAACTGACCTGTGGAAATCGGAGAAGCTCTAGGGTTTTGCCGAAAGAAGAGATGTGCGAGATAATGAGAAGAAGGAGGGGTTATAAAAGAAAATCCCAACGGGAAACTCGCTTGGAAGTTGGGCCGATTAATGCTCTGCTTTATCATCATTTATACTACAGATAAGCCTGCAAGTATTTCAAATTTTTGACAGCTGGCTTGCATGCCCTATCCGCCAAAAATTTGGGGGCAATTGTTGGTACCGGATTTCAGGATATGCTGAGCAGCTCGCAAGCACTTCACTGTAAGGATCCTGAATTACGTTTCTTTACTAACGATTGCTTTTCCCCTTTTGTTTGTTATTCGCAGGTTAACTCCAACATGAATGACGTGTCCTAAAGACTCGGTCAGCTAACAGAAAGGTGGACTAAGTGGACTTCAAACGGCTATGTGGGAGACGTAGAGTTAGTTGCTGATTTTTAGGAGGATTAGTTGCTATGTAATCTAATATATATTGAGCTCTAGGCTTACACACAACACACGAGACTCGCTATCAAAACTCTCTGTAACACTTAGAACTCGAGCTCACTTCATTTGTACTTGAACACTTTCCGATTATATAAAAGTTTCAGGAAGCAGGCACTTTAAGCCGGCTCCCGAGGTTTTTTTCTAGGCTCCTTGAGGATACTCAAGCATTCCTGGATTTTTCCCTCGTTACATCCTCGTGTCAATCTCCAAATTTACATTTTTGTCTCTGTTTACATCAAACACTCTACCTCACTTACAAAGCTTGATCAACTAATTGCTTAGGCAGTTTTTGACCAAAACAATAACATTTATATATAACCAAGATCAAAGATTATCAACTTTCTTAAGATAATCATCATCATATGCACACATATACATAAAATCACATAAAATCATGATTTTTGTTCATGCATGTGTCATCAAGTTAACTAGTTTTCATTTTCAATCAAAAACTTTGTGTTTTACTTCAAAACTTCTATGTGTTGGCATACTTCCTAACAGAACTCCGAGTCGACTCTGCACCAGCCGAGCCGACCCAGATGGAATAGATCTTGCCTCCACCAATCACTAGCACTGATGCATGGACCCTCTATACTGACGGAGCCAAAAACAGTGAGGGCTCGGGTGTAGGGTTGGTGTTAATCGACCCAAACGGGGTGGAAGCAACTTATGCCTTCCGACTCGACTTTCCAAGTACAAACAATGAAGCTGAGTACGAGGCTCTGCTAGCTGGGCTAAGATTAGCCAAAAATATGAACGTGAAAAAGTTGTCAGTACGAGTCGACTCATTACTAGTGACCAACCAAGTAAATTGTTGGAACTAAAATCTATGTGACTGACGCCATCAAATCTGTTTACCGAAGCATTCGACTGAAGAATCCATGTGAAATGATTCAGAGACACGGGTTGTGATGATCGAGACTTGCGAGATTGGACCGAAGACCGTTTTCTGGGAAAGTCAACCGTTCGGGTCAACAGTCAACGTAAAAGTCAATGGAAGATCAGTTCGAGCGAGTCAAGCTTCAGATTAATTAAATCAACTTTGATTTAATTAATATTTTATGTTATTTGATTTACTTGTAATTTTGTTCATTTATTATGTTTTTACTAGTTAGTCACCCTCACTATATATAGTGAGGGTGCCCCATTCATTAGAAGATGGATGATGACTCTTTAGGATGTTGAGTCTTCCATTCTAGAGAGAGAGAGTGAGTCATGGATTTCTAGAGAAAGTGTGTTGTCATGATTTCTTGTAACTAATCATTCGGTTGAATGAAATCATTCGACTAGATTATCATCTTTCTTGTGTTTGATTATCCTTGATTCTTCTCCATCTTCATCATCGTCTCATGGTTTTTCGAATCTGAACCCCGTTCTTGCTCAAGATCGAGATTCTCGTAGTGAAAATCGGTCCTGACAAATGGTATCAGAGCGGGTAACCGATCAGATTTCATCTCACGATGAATCTGGTCACTCGAATCTGGATTCTAAGCTTGAATGGGTGAAGATGATGAAAAACCATTTTGGAGACTTTTTCTATTTTTTCTTCATTATAGATGGATTCTGGACAGATCTGATGTCGTTTGATGTTAGATTCGTGTTCATGGAGTTCATTTGATGTTATTTCATGTTTTACTTCTGCAAATCTGTGAGAAAAATGGAGATCAGAGCTGATTTTTCGTAACAGTGGAGTTCTTCACGTTTTTGGGTTGTTCTTGAAGATTTCGGGTTTGATTCTGCGTTTTTGGTGTTATTGTTGATGGATTTGGATGAAACGAAGCACTAATCTTGATGGAAAACGCGTTTCGGATCCATTGGAAGCATCCGTATCGTCTGAATCTCAACCGTTTTGGCAGATCTGGAAAAACACATACTAGTGTGTGTTTCGTGGTGTTCTTCATGTTCTTGAGATTTCCAGATTTGGGACTGATTCGATCTGATTTGTAGCTGTTTATGGATTCTTTGTGGCCAGAACTATCTCGTGAATGGTTCATCACTTCATATTGGTCACGAATCTGTAATCTACACTCGTTTGGGACATCGAATCTGCATCAGGTGCGTTCATCAGTTTTCATCGAGTTCTTGAAGTTTTGAAGATGTTCTTAACGATTTGAGTCTGTCTTGAAGCTTGCCCTAACGATCTGAGTTCGTCTTGAAGATATACTTAACGATCTGGGTTCACTTGAAGCTTGTCTTAACGATTTGACCTTAAGTCTTAACGACTTGGCTTAGTCTTAACGACTTGATCTTAGTCTTAACGACTTGGTCTTAGTCTTAAGGACCTGGTGAGCTGATCGTTCAACTTAACCTAACGACTTGAGTTTTTGGGTTTTCGTTCAAGACATTTTTAGAGATTTTGATCGGTTAAGAGTTGTAGAGCATGATCATAGGAGTCCAGGGATATAAAATTCGAAGGTTTTGGCTGAGTATTATGGAAGATACGGTCGATTTACGCTTTTACGGCGACATCTCGTATTTCCGGTGGTAATTTCCGACAGGTCTAGGGTTTCGCAGGTTTTTTTTAAGAAGGAGGTGACATGGTGACGTGGCGCGTGAATACTGGTCAGCAGAGAATGTTGCTTTGTCTTTATCCAGTGTTGTCTTTTCTGCTGTCGAATTTTCATTGGTGGAGAAAGTCATCGTGGACCCCACCTGCTTTAAGAGAACCATTGGAAATTCCTCTTTGTCCCATTCCCTTGAATTGGCTGTTCATTACTCATTGGTTGGAGCATTCCCGCGTGGGTCCCTCAGCTGTAAAGAAACGTTGGATACATGTTTGTTGTTAGTCTCCTATTGGCTAAAGCTTAGCGCGTGGGCCCCGCTTGTACACAAGAGAACCGTTGGAGGTCTTTGTTTGTCGACCTCTGATTTGTCATCAGGCCTAGCACACGGATCAACTAGGCTCAGCCCTTGGATCGATTTCCTTTCAGCCGTAGATCTGTTTTTAATCTCAATCCTGATTGGCTCTCTTCACTTGACACAGATTGTGCTTTCTTGAGGGTGAATTCAGATTGGTCAATTCAATCTGTGTCAAGTGAAATTGGTCATCAGGCCTAGCACACGGATCAACTAGGCTCAGCCCTTGGATCGATTTCCTTTCAGCCGTAGATCTTTTTTATTCTCAATCCTGATTGGCTCTCTTCACTTGACACAGATTGTGCTTTCTTGAGGGTGAATTCTGATTGGTCAATTCAATTTGACAAGGATTAAGGCTTTTCTAAGGGATTGAACTAAAACCAATGGAATTTTTAATAATTTTGTTAAATGCGGGGTATTTTCTATCAGTCTTCAACGAGAATAACGGAGATAACGCCCAGGACGAAATTGTGGAAAATTTTTAGTGGTCATGGATTTATTTCATTTTATTTATTGGGGTTCTCGTTTATTGACGTCACGCGCACGTTAGCTATCGACCACTAACGGGTTAGCTTTATTATCCGGTTATTTATGCAGCTTTTTCCGTTATGTCTCACGGTTTTATTTTTAGCTGATGCAGCGCTGATGTCAACTAACCGGATTAACTGGAATCTCAGTTAATTATGGAATTTTTCCGTTAAATCTCTCGGGGAGCCGTTTCTTGATGAAAATTGACGGAATTTTTCAGATTGAGCCGTTTTCACCAGTTAACTCAGCTCTTCACAGAATATTTTTCCGAGCTCGTTTTTCTTCGCCCAAAATTACAAAGACTCCGGTTATGATCATTTTTCGCTCGGGATCTCAAATTTTCTCCGATTTGACACTTTATTTTCGCATCCAACCTCAGTCGTGTGGATTATTCACAACTGTCAGCATCCGACTTTCGGTTTTTCGCGAGATTGTCCGATTTCAAGATTTTTTATCCGGTTTCTCTAGGCAACCGATCGCGACGGTTCGACTCTCCGCATCTGATTTTTACGCTTCCGACTGGATGTTTTTGGAGAGATTTACAGAAATAGGAGGAATTATTATGGATTTGGATATCAGGTCGATTATCCGGAGTTGGAGCATGTTCGTTGATTGACTGGTTTATCTGATTCAGTTTGTTGCGGTTTTGACTCCGAGATGTAGCATTTTCTCAGTATTGTACCTGACCGTGTGAACCGAGTGAGCGGAACACTTGACTCTCGACTGGAGAAACGAGAACAGAAAAAGCTTATTCAGAGGGGGAATTTCTACATCAGATTGTCTCGGGTTCATTAGTTTCTCATTGAAGATGTACGACAGAGCGATTCTTCAGTAGTTGAACAGATTTGAAAGCATCAGTCAAGGGGGAATATGTTGGAACTAAAATCTATGTGACTGAAGCCAATCAAATCTGTTTACCGAAGCATTCAACTGAAGAATCCATGTGAAATGATTCAGAGACACGGGTTGTGATGATCGAGACTTGGGAGATTGGACCGAAGACCGTTTTCTGGAAAAGTCAACCGTTCGGGTCAACAGTCAACGTAAAAGTCAACGGAAGATCGGTTCGAGCGAGTCAAGCTTCGGATTAATTAAATCAACTTTGATTTAATTAATATTTTATGTTATTTGATTTACTTGTAATTTTGTTCATTTATTATGTTTTTACTAGTTAGTCACCCTCACTATATATATAGTGAGGGTGCCCCATTCATTAGAAGATGGATGATGACTCTTTAGGATGTTGAGTCTTTCATTCTAGAGAGAGAGGGTGAGTCATGGATTTCTAGAGAGAGTGTGTTGTCATGATTTCTTGTAACTAATCATTCGGTTGAATGAAATCATTCGACTAGATTATCATCTTTCTTGTGTTTGATTATCCTTGATTCTTCTCCATCTTCATCATCGTCTCATGGTTTTTCGAATCTGAACCCCGTTCTTGCTCAAGATCGAGATTCTCGTAGTGAAAATCGGTCCTGACATAAATGGTAAGTTCGAGATACGTGGTGAAGCAAAGCAAAGGTATGCGGGAAAGGTTAACGAGTTGGCTTCTCACTTTGAAGAGTTCCAGATCACTCAGATACCAAGAAGCCAAAACAAAAAAACTGATGCATTAAGCAAGTTAGCATCGCTAGCTTTCCCCCATTTGACAAAACAAGTGCCAATGGAGATAATCCACAGTCGGACAGATGAAATCCAAAAGGTCCTTACTTCTGAGCCAGAAACAACTGACAGCTGGATAGCACCCAACAAGAGCTACCTGAAAAATGGCACTCTACCAAACTCAACACTAGATGCAGCAAAGCTGAAAGATCTGGCAAGCCAATACACAATGCATAATGACAAACTCTACAAGAAGTCTTACCTTCAACCTCGGCTAAAATGTCTAATGGCAGAGGAGGGCCAATATGTGATGAGGGAACTACATGAAGGCATATGTGGGACTCACTCAGGTCCCATATCAATAGTGGCCCGAATGATGACAATGGGCTACTACTGGTTAACCATGTACACAGACACTGAGAAGGAGATCCGTAAATGCCAAGGGTGCCAAATGCATGCCAGTGTGCAAAGAGTACCAAAGCACAACATGATCCGGGTAACATCTCCATGGCCTTTCTACAAGTGGGGAATTGACATTGTCGGACCCTTCCCTGAAGCACCAGGCCGAATCAAATTTCTCATCGTGGCAGTAGACTACTTTACCAAGTGGCCAGAGGTCAAAGCAGTAGTCACAATCACAGGTATACACACAATTTCAATTTTGTTTTAACACAAATTGCACTACCACTACGGTTTTCCAAACAAATTATCTCAGACAATGGAAACAATCCACAGGTAAGCAAGTTGTCAACTTCGTATGGGAGCAAATTGTTTACCGCTATGGCCTTCCAAGAAAGATTGTCTCAGACAATGGAAAACAATTCGCAGGTAATACAAATTGCCAGCATTGAGTAAGCTACTTACCATCACAAGCTTTCCATGAAAAGTTATCTCAAACAATGGAAAACAATTTGCAGATAACCCATTCAGGTCATGGTGCCGCGAGCTACAGGTCACTCAAATCTTCACCTCAGTGGCTCATCCACAAGCAAACGGCCAAGTGGAGAGAACAAACAGGTCAATCGTCTCCAGAATCATAGCAAGGCTGGGCAAGGGGGGAAAAGGATGGATGAATGAACTCCCAAGTGTCATCTGGGCAATCAGAACAACTGAGAGGACTAGCCATAGGCATACACCATACAACCTCACTTTCGGCTTAGAGGTTGTCATACCAGCCGAAATTGGAATGCCCACTTTCCGGACCGAGAATGTCTCTGAGGCAACAAATGACACATGTAAGGGTCGTTTTATGAGGCTTATACATTAGAATAATGGGCTAGATAGTTGATATTAAATGGGCTTGGGTTGGGCCGAATTTAGGGTTTGTATTTGGAGGTTGTGTGATTCTATAAATACAACCTCCTAGATTCTTAGAAGGGGTTGGCAATTTAGAGAGGAGGAGGGAGATAAGAGGATTTGGGAATTCTCTCTAGAGAGGTGTGTACCAGACGATTTGATCATAATCGTGTGCACCGTTTCCAGGTTTAAACGTTTTGTTATTCATCGTGTTCATCCTTTAACATTTTTATTGTTTATCTTGAATCACTTGATTAACCGGATTCCGCACGCTTAATCGAGTAGTCATATCGTGTTTGGACCGTGATTCGGGACTTACAATTGGTATCAGAGCCAAGAAACGTGTGTTTCGTGGCTCGCACGATATCGATTCAAGATTATACTAACGATTTTCGTGAGTTTTTTATGTGTTTTCAGGTTTTCGATTCTGAAGGCTGGTTTTCGATTCATGTTCTTGTGATTTTCGACTAACCAGTTGTGTTGGATCGAAGTTTTGATCATTGCTCACTAGAATATCGAGTTTAGCTGTGTTGTGGTGGTTTTCGTTCCATTCGTAGGTGGTTTACGTTCATAGATTTTCGATTTCCGATCAAAGTCAAGGTTCTCGATTGCTCAAGTTTATTTTTGGAAAGCATCGTGATTGCTGATTTGTCGAAATCAATGTCTTGGAGAATAAGTTAACTGGTTTTTGAGGCAATCTAGCAATTCTCGGTCAAGATTTAAATTTGGAAAGTTAATCTGCTGCAAATTTCAAGGGATTATATCCTTGGACATTGGTTTACGAATTGGGGTACAAGATCTAGATCGAGTTGAGGTTCTCATTTCTGTCTTCAGGTTCTCAATCGAATTTCAAGATTTTTGTTTGGCTTAGAGGTTTTCATTTCACTGTAAGGTTTTTGTTGGAGAGGTTGGTTTTCGACTGAACAATTGGTTTTCGACTGTGTAAATGTTTTTCGATCGGGTTCTGGTTTTCTATGGGGTTCAAGTTTCCATACGTGTTGAAGGTTTTCAACCAAATTGAAGGGTTTCGATCTAATTGATGGTTTTCGATCGTGTGAAGGTTTTTTAGTGTGCTTAAGGTGTCCGATCGAGCTTACGATCTTAGTTGGAGCTAGTTTAAAACATTAAGGTAATTCTAACGCCATCTCCGGTTCTTGGTTGTCTCCACATTCTCGACGTCAATTATGATTCATTTCTGATGTTGTTCTCGGTTCAAGAAGGAGAAACGGTTGTATAAACTCTTAGTTCAAAAGGTTATTTGCGGTTGAAGTTATCTTCTCGGCCTTTAAAATTTAAGTTGCAGGTTCTTTGTTTCCTTGGCGGCAATCGTTATTTAATCCTTTGAAGAAGATGAACTAATTACATGTGTGCCATCGCATCATTTTAATTTGAAGTACGGAAAATGAAGTTCACTTTATTTACAAGAATGCCATCGGCATTTAATTAAATTGTTTGGTCCACATTTACCGGTTTTCAAAGCAATAAACGGCCACTCAATTTAAGTTGGTGTAGATTAATTTTGACGGGATTTTGCTACACTGATTTTTTCTGCTCTTCGTGATATAATTTGCATCTTGAGATTTTGTGATCAGGTGGGTCTTGATCGGAAACTTGGTGTTCAATTGAAGGTTTTTGTTTCGGTCGAGTCTTCGGCTCGGAACTTGGTTATCAGTTCGGTTAAGCTTCTCGGTTCGGCTCCCAGGGTTCTCTATTTTGAGCGCGTGTTTTGTCAGCAAGTGTTTTAATAATAAAAATGAGTTCAGATACATCTTCATCACAAGATTGTAGTAATCCTGCATATCCTCCTCGCTTGCACTCTCCTGACAACTTTCAAGATTGGAAATGCATTTTCAGAAACTATATGAAAAGTGCGGAGTTGTGGAGATCCGTGATGGACGGTCCTTTCAAGCCGACACATTTTACAGGACCTCAAGCAGGTGCATATAAAACTGAGAATGAATTTTCTGATGATGACAAGGAAAGAATTAAAAAAGATGAAGAAGCCTATGCGATTATGACCAGGGCCTTATCTCCAGAAATTGCTCAAGAATTCAGAAAATGCCAATCTGCTGAAGCTCTCTGGAATGCTTTGTGCAATGCTTATAATAAGGATGATGAAAAGATCAAGAGACGTGCAATTGTGGTTGAAGTTGACGAGAATGAAACATCGATATGTTCTAACCCAACATTTGCTCGTTTAATTCCTGGTCTTAGACAGATTCGAAAAAATTTGGAAATAGAATTATTTGACGCACAATGTGCCACTAACTCATTTAAGGGTAGATTTTTAAAGAGCGAAGAGAAGGTGAAAGCCCAGAAAGAAGATATACAAAAATATCACGACCTAGCCACTGAAAAGACCATCTTATATGATCGCTCCAAGATAGAAGTGTCTGAGTTGAAACAGCAGTTAGTCGATTTGCAACGTAAATATGATGAACTTCTTGTCAAATATGACACCAATCAACACAGGAATCAACGTATGATGGAAGCTGGTAAATCCATATCTTGTGCGATTGTGACTGGTCAGGTTGGAAGAGATAAAGCTGGGTGTGGGACCGAAAAATCTGAAGTTCTAAATAGTATTATTCCTCTACAGTTTCCAGAGATGTAGTTGGGCTTTTGCTTGATGATGATCAAGTTGATAGATCTGGATCTGGATATAAAGAAGCTGCTCCTCCAGCTGATAGCGTCTTGGTAGGGACGACTCCAATGACCCAAGAAGAATTAGACAATGAGTCAATCATGACTTATGGCAAAGGATCAGCTTAAGATTCCTCTAAAGCTGAAAGTGATGAAAGTGGTGCAGCTGAAGTAACCATTGAGGATATATCCAACGATGACGCTGAGTTCCAAAATTACAACAGTTGTCATAACTCCAATTCTGAAGGTGCAGGTTTAGGTTTAAAGGGAGTTACTGATGGGAAACAAGAAAAGGTGAAAGCTCCTGTTGCTGAGAAGAAATTGAAACAGTATCCCAAAATTGATACTGTTTATTTCAAGGTTATTAATGAAGTGAAACGAGAGAAGGTGACTATGACAACAAGGCCTGAGGGGAAGATATTTGTGACTTCTGGGTCAATGTTCGATCAAGAGCAAGGATACAGGTACGAGCTACCCTCTTTTGCATCCAAATTCAAAGGTTTAGGGTCATCCACCGATACATCTACAAGTGAAGTTAAAGTTGAAAGACCCAAGATCACCATCAAGCCACCGAGTGTGCCATCTGCAGGTGTCGTCAAAGATGAAAAGCTCAAGGGAGTGGTTGTATCTCCTATCTCTTCATGTGGTTCATGCAGTTCCAAGTGGAGAAATGGTGCTTCCACATAAAAGAATACTGGGAGCACAAGGATTGCAAAGACCAACACTCCTCAAGCTTCTAAGAACCAGAGAAGAGTCAATACTGGATCCTCCTACATCTCAAAGAGGTAGAAACAAGGCTATACTGCTCTCCATCAGCCGAAGAAGACAAAGGGCCAAACGTTTGACTTCTACCCAAAGAAGCAGACTTGCTTTAATTGTGGCAATCCTGGTCACATTGCCCGAAACTGTCTCCATCGCCCCTATGAGCCCTACTATCCGCAGAGTCAAAGGGTTTCATCTCAGGATTCTATTAAGTCTAAGCCAATGAAGGTGCAACAACCTAACGCAATGAAGACGGTCACTCCTAAGGCTAAACCCTCTGATCAACATTAGGGTGCTGCCAAAGAACAACGAAAATGTTCAAATCAAAATAACAGTTCTCCAAGTTACAAAATTTTTCAGAAACGGGTGAAGAAACCAATTTTAAAATAACAAAAGTTTGAAAAACCTAAAGTTACCCTGCCAAAGGTGCCTAAAACTGTTTTGAAAAATGAACCGAAACTGAAGAAGGTTGAAATACCTAAAGTCACAACTTCAAAAGTGACTAAAACAAATGTTAAATCGCCTGGAACATGGAAGCCAAAGACCAAGGCAGCTCCATCCACAGTTCCTGATTTCTCAAAAGGCATTTGTTTAAAAGAAGTCTTCTTTATTGACTCCACGGGAGTACCCAGAACCACAATGGCCTGGGTACCATTGACTAACTAATCTCTCACTGCGTGCAGGAACAGTCAAGGAGGACTATCACTAACGTTTTCTTTGTTTATTGATAAGTGATTGTTCCAGGCACAAGATAGGAAACATCGCTTCACTTCATGGCGTGCAATATTATACAATAGAGGGTATGTTTCTTGAGAGGTAAAATGATTAAATCAGAAAAAGGTACTGTTAACTTGGTTGTTTAAGTTTTGAAACAATGAGGTATGAATTCCACAACACCCAAGTCTCGAAATTTTTCAGCTAAATACTTTGAAGGTTAGCTTGGCCAGATGTCTTTTATTTTATGTGTTTTGTTTAGTTGTGTGTCAGTGTGTTTACTTTAAAAAAAATTTAAAAAAAATTGAAAAAAAGAGAGTGATTAAAAATAAAAAAGCAGGGGAAGAATAAGAGACCCCTAAAAAAATTGTGGCTTTTTAATTTTTAATGCGTTTTGTGTTTGTTTTGAGAAGGTGGGAAGTGAAATAAACTTCCTTCTTGAGAATGGCTGACACGCGTAAGGCAAATGTGAAAGACACGATCCATGGTGATGTGTTGATAGGCTCAGCTCTTAAAACTGAAAAGGTATGTGTTACACACTTAAAAATAACGTATGGCAGTTTGTTGGGTAATAACACATAGGTTAATTGCATTTCTATTTGACTGCATGTTCAAGTTTCCGATACACACGCTTGCCACCAAGAGTGTGAAATTGAGCTCAAAAAATCGGTGTCCCCTCTGCTTTGTGTGGGCAATGACCAGGGGATGCTTTGCATGTATCTAAGGCTCTCCTCTGCTTTGCGTGAGCAATGACCTGGAGTTGTTCATACATACGTGTTTCTAGATCACTTTAAATAATATATATAAAAAAAATAATAAAAAAAATGTATGTATACACCCAGAAGATGCCAAAGTGCACAATAAAAGAGACCCTCTAGTGTCCAAATCCCTCAGCCTTGTCAATAATGCGTACTAGGTCCCTCAGCCTTGTCAATAATGCGTACTAGGTGTCATAGTCAGGTTACAGCTCGATTGAAACACCACTGGGAGATTAGTTGACGTTGTATATTATACCCAAAATCTATGTGATATATTCTTTCTCTTCTCAACCAAGTCTCGAGCTCAGTTTCAAACTTCTGGTTCAAGTTGTGAAAATATGTGGTAGGGAATTTATGTGCTTGATAGTGTGCAGTAACTTATACCTAGGATTTGTTGAAGCTCACTTTCTGTTCATAATTAATGCACAATAAAATATAATAAAAGTGACAAACAGCCTAACTAAGAAAAGGGTTTGAGTTTAAAGTGGACCAGTATATTGGCAATCACCTGGACGTGTTCAAGTAACAGAAGCTGAAAGGGTTCCTCGGTCAGATTCATACGGTTTGATCCCTTAGAAACCTTCTTATGTTTGAATTGGTTTTTATTTGTTTAATTTTTAATTGATCTTGTTTGAGTCTTTAAGTTTTCTTTTTGTCATGGCCAGGTTAATCTGAGAAGTTTAAATGAGTTTGTGTGGGTTTTGTGCATGACAAGTATACCCCCCCCCCCCCCCAAGAATATACCCAATTTTTAGGGGGGGGGGGAGGAGGGATAATAGGAAGATAAGCATTATCTCACTGGAAGTCATTATCTCAGGGGGAGATAATATGCATTATCTCAGGGGGAGATAATATGTATTATCTCAGGGGAAGTCAAAATGGTCTTGGGTTAAGGGGAAGTTTTATAGAAAACCCGTAATCAAGAATAGGGTTTTTGGTTAAAATAATGTTATTCACCTACTAACCCAGAGACCAGTCATTATATGTCTGGTGGTTTGTATTTTTTCTTATATGTCAGACAGATTGATGATTGAGAGTGAAAAAACTGATGATCATGATGATGAAAAAGTTGTTGATGCTGCTCAAATCTAAGAACTAGCCGGACAAGACTTTCCTACCTGGAAAAGCAACTGCATAGGGGAAGTTGTTGGTTCTTTTCAAGCTACTCAAACCTTCCAAAAGAAGATGTTCACAATTTTAGGGGAAGCTGAAGACTTCAAGTTTTTGTTGAAGATCGTGCAGCATGTAGAAGAATAACCAAGTTTGCCAAAGTAGAGGTTTTCAAAAACTTTATCCTCTAAAGAAAGGCACTTCAAGACAGTTACCGAATTTTCAGCAAGATCCAGAGTTCATTCAAGAGAAGCAAGTGTATGGGAATCCTCCTCTCGTTACTTGTTCATTTTTTTGAAGTTCGAGCTGATGCTGATTAAGAAAAGGTTCCTAAGTTTCTTGTGATGCCCAATGAAGATTGTTCAAGAAAAGATGTGGTCTTGCAAAGAGATGCATGCGTTAAAAATGTAACAGTTCTAATGATATAAGCCTAGGGGAAGATTGTAAGGGTCGGTTTTATGAGGCTTATACATTAGAATAATGGGCTAGATAGTTGATATTAAATGGGCTTGGGTTGGGCCGAATTTAGGGTTTGTATGTGGAGGTTGTGTGATTCTATAAATACAACCTCCTAGATTCTTAGAAGGGGTTAGCCATTTAGAGAGGAGGAGGGAGACAAGAGGATTTGGAATTCTCTCTAGAGAGGTGTGTACCAGACGATTTGATCATAATCGTGTGCACCATTTCCAGGTTTAAACGTTTTGTTATTCATCGTGTTCATCCTTTAACATTTTTATTGTTTATCTTGAATCACTCGATTAACCGGATTCCGCACGCTTAATCGAGTAGTGATATCGTGTTTGGACCGTGATTCGGGACTTACAACACATAACTCCTGGTAAAATTGGCTCTAACACAAGAACGTCGAGACAAGACCGCCATCAATGAAGCTAAGTACGAGAAGCAAATAGAGGGATACTACAATCAGAAGGTTCGACCCATAACATTTCGACCTTGAGACTATGTGTTCAGAAATAATGAAGCAAGTCGGCAGGAAGACCAAGGAAAACTCAGACCAACTTGGGAAGGCCCTTATCAGATCATGGAGGCACATGCCAAAGGATCCTACAAGCTAGCTACCATGGATGGCAAGCCAGTTCCCCGAAACTAGAATGGCATGCAACTGAAAAAATGCTATCTGTAGAACTAAGGGTGACTACACCCTACCTTTGTAGAACTAAGGGCGACTAGACCCTACTTTTGTAAGTTGTTGAATTTCGGCGATTACTAAAGTCCCATTATAATATAATGCAACAATAAACTTTTCCATGTTTCTCTAATAACACAAAAATGAAGAAATAATAATACGCATCTAAATAATTGGACGAGTCGGCTGGCTAACGCCGACTCAATTATAATGACAGGTCATTCGATTAACATGATTAATGGGTTATGGATTTCAGGTCAATGGGTGGAGGACCCGGGTGTCATTAAGATGGAGGTTAGGAACTTTTTCCGTGATTTGTTTGCGCGGGGGGAGGGGCCGAAGCCAAAGCTGGACTGTGCTTGGATTCGATCGATCTCAAGGGAACAAGGGGAGGAGCTCATTAGGCCTTTTTCTAAGGCTGAAATTCGAGATGCGGTTTGGGAGTGTAATGGAGACAAGGCCCCAGGCCCAGATGGGTTTAATTTTGACTTCCTAAAATTTTTTTGGGAGGAGTTGGAGGATGATTTCTTTAATATATTGGTTCGGTTTTTTTATACTGGTATTATTTCCAAAGGTTGTGGGGCTTCATTTTTTCATTTGATTCCTAAATTGGATAATGCTCAATCGCTTGGGGATTTTCATTCAATTAGTCTTCTTGGATGTATTTCCAAAGTGATTTCGAAGGTGTTGGCCGGAAGGATGAAAAAGGTTTTGGGCTCGATTATTTCGGAGACTCAAATGGGTTTTGTGGCGGATCGTAATATGGTGGATGGGCCATTAATTCTTAATGAAACGGTGTCTTGGTTAAAAGTGGTTAAGAAGCAAGGGATGATGTTTAAGATTGATTTTAGGAAAGCTTACGACTCTTTGGATTGGGATTTCCTCGATTCAGTTTTGGAGCATTTGGGATTTCCTTTTAGATGGAGATGTTGGATGAAAGGTGTTTTCTCTTCGGCTCGTGCTTCGGTGTTGGTCAATGTTTCCCCTACGTTGGAATTTAATTGTTTTCGTGGGGTGCGTCAACGGGACCCTTTGTCTCCTTATCTTTTTTGGTGTCTATGGAAGCGTTGATTGGATGATTCGTAAAGCTAGCACTTTGGGGATTATTAAAGGGATTCGGTTTCCTAGAGATGGGCCGGTTTTGACACACCTTTTCTATGCTGAAGATGCAATTATTATCGGGGAGTGGTGTGATATCAACGCTTATAATATTATGCATATCCTCCGGGTTTTCTATTTAATTTCGGGCTTGAAAGTAAACTTCGATAAATATGCACTTTATGGGGTTAATGTGGAGGAGGATGAGGTCAAGAGAATGGCAGACATATTTAGATGTAAGGAGGGTTCGATGCCATTTGATTATTTAGGGTTGAAGGTTGGAGCCAATATGAATAGGAAGGTGTATTGGAATCCGGTCATTGAGACATTTCAAAAGAGGCTTACTAAGTGGAAGGCTAAATCTCTTTCTTTTGGTGGGAGGATTACTTTGATTAAAAGTGTTTTGGATAGTCTTCCAACATTTTTCTTCTCGTTGTATAAAGCTCCTAAAGGTGTGTTGGATGAGTTGGATCGTATTCGGATGCGTTTTTTATGGGGCGGTTCGGGGGAGGATAAGAAAATTCATTGGGTTAAAAAAGAGGAGGTGTGCATGTCCAAGGAGAATGGGGGTTTGGGGCTGGTAGATCTCGAAGTGTTTAACTTAAGTCTTATTTCTAAATGGTTATGGAGACTATAAAGGAGGACGGGAGGTTGTGGATGCGGGTCATCAAGTCTATTCACGAGGTTTCAAACAGAGTTGTGTTCTTTCCATGCAAGCTCTCGATTTGTGGGGTCTGGAAGAGTATAATTTCGGTCAACAATATTCTAAGGCAGAAAGGGATTGACATGGAGAATTCTATGTCTTTTTGGGGAGAGCATTGGAGATGGAGCAGTGACGTGGGGGACGGGTTCTGTGCGGCGGAGATTCGCCGGAAATTGGCGAATGGAAATGTTCATAATGATGTGCCTAGGTTGAATTGGAATAATTTAATCCCGCTTAAAATAAATGTGTTTATGTGGAGGGTGCAAAGGGGTCGGATTGCTACTTTCGATGAACTTAAGAAAAGGGGGATTAGGATTGACAATGAGACGTGTTGTCTTTGTAAGGAGGGGATGGAGTCGGTATTACATTTGTTTACGAGATGTTTTTTTGCGACAATTATATGACAACGGGTTACGGAGTGGCTAAACCTTCCTAGTTTTTGGGCTTTGTCGATCGATGATGTGGTTCGTTTTCATGATTCCAGTGGGGTTGCATAAGAGAAAAGTGGTCTCGTCCAAGCGGTGATTTACACGGCTTGTTGGAGTTTATGGAGAGAACGGAATGAAGTCATTTTTCGGGGAAAGGAGCCGGCCATTAATAACGTTCTTTGTAATATTAAGTGTTTGGTGTCTCTATGGTGTACGAATAGGAGTAGAAAGGCGATTGATTGGAACAATATGGGGATGATGTAAGGTGTTGTTTGCCGGGCTAGTATCTTGCTAGGTCGGTTTTGTGTAGTTTTGTTAATAAATTTGCTGTAAAAAAAAAAACATGATTTTAGACCCAAGTCGGCAAACCGACTGAACTATTATCATAAGTGAGCCTGAGAGGCACACTGCATTATTGTTGTGACAATAATGGATCGTAGAAGTCAAACAATTTTGGCAAACACAAAATAGATTCCCCTAAAAACACCAACAATAACATTCGTAAGATGGTTATCCATACCGGGCTATACAGAGAAGCATGTTGTAAGGAAATGAAAATCTGAGTCAACCGGTTCAAGATGAAGATTTCCGGTTGAAGACATGTTCAAGCGGAAAACCCTCAAGCGGAAGACTTGTTAACCGGAAAAGCTTAAGCGGAAGAATATTTCTGGGTGAACTCTTTTATCCAACAGTATAAAGAGTTCAACCGGAAAAGTACTGAAAGTTTACTTTTGCAGAAATCAGGCCTGCAACTACTTTTATTCTCCAAAGTCATATCCTAGCCGTCTCCTACTTATAGATAATTGCATTTTGCACATTTCCTCTTTTGTATGTTTACTAATGTTCTTTTAGTAAGTTTATTGTTTGACTTTCATGTACGGTTAGATTAGCCCGTATGAGATCAACGGCTATAGTTGATCTCCTTAGTACTATATATAGTTGTTAGCTAGTTCATTCACAAGTACCAGATTTAGTGCTTACACTTGTAACAGTTTGAACTTGAGTTCATGCAAATAGTACCGAGAAATTTATTATCTTGTGTTCACTAGTTTATGCAATCAATACAATCAAACTACAAGTATAAGTAAAACAAAGCTTAAGTAAAAACAAGTGTGATACAACTTTATTCCGCATGGTTGTGATCCTCAAGTAAAGAGTTCTTGTTTTGATTATTTCTCTGAGTAATCAACGGTCATACACATGTATATGTTCATCTTTCACAGCTCTATATAGTGGCCGACCAGCATAGGCCGAGTCGACCCCGCTGAGTAGTTAACACTCGGCATAAAGGGCACTCGACACAGACTGGACCACATAGGCTAAACAAGATTTGGCCGAACCTAGGTATAAAATGCGCACAATATGTATGACCTATCGGTTATGCAACTCGGACCGTACATCCGTATATATATAAACAAAAAATATAAAAAATAAAACGAATAACGATACCAATCAACTCGACCTGGCCCATCACAACGCTGTCGGTCAACTCGACTCAGCCCAGACTACGATGTAATTCGGATCCTCAACGAACCAACATAAGGGTCAACAAAAGACATTGACGAATGCCAACCCTAATACTTGGTTATACATTAAAAATGTAAATGATGCTAAGTTTGGAGTCCGACTCTAAACACTTGATATATCTCGATGTGACAATCTATCATCAAACAACAACAGTCGACCCGGTTACACCATAAGTCGACCTCAAACACTTGACATATTTCAAGGTGACAAGTTATTACCAAAATTCTTAAGCCGACTCAGACACTTGTCACTCGATCGAATAATATCAACATGATACCTTATCAGTCAGTAGGGATACCAGGTCGACCAAAGAGAACATCCACCCGGTTAAACCCTGAGTCGACCATCGACCAAAGACAACAGCCGACCCGGTTAAACCCTGAGTCGACCATCGACCAAAGACAACAGGCGACCTGGTTAAACCTCGGGTCGACCATTGACTATTATGGAAGTAACGCAACTCGGTCACAATAGGCAAACATATAAACAAGAAATAATACAAGGAGAAAAGTAAACATAGATAATTCGGTTACAATGCATAGCCGAAAGGCCAAAAGTGGTAGCAGCAGGAGTCGGCTCGCCTGTCTTGCTACCAGAGGCCCGAGATCGAGTGGCTCTTGGTTGAATGGCCTGAAGATCATCCATGGATTTGTGACACATCCGGCCAGGGCATCAAGGTATGGAAAGGTCTCTTTCGAGAACTTCCCAGCAGCAGCGGTCAGATTCAGATCAGAAGCCGCCTTATAATACCGATCGATCTCCTTTCCCTCCCCAAGCACAGCTCGGTCATAGCCTTCTACATAGCCGAGATGGGCACCACGAGCCATGACGGCACTCTAGAACTTGCCGAGTGGCTCCCGGAACTCGGCACTACCCACCAACCAGTCAAGCACGAAACGGGAGCCTTCTTCGATAAGCCACTGTTGGTCATCACCCAAAATCTTGGCCTGGTTGACCGCTCCCCTATACAAACCCTCAATGCGATCCTTCTCAAGTTTTAACTTTGTCATCTCGGCATCATGACGATGTGATAGCCTTGAGAAAATCAGAGAGAGAGGTAGTCATCTCCTCGGCCGACCGGCGCAACACCGAGTTGGCCTTCTCAACTTCAGCTTTCTCGGCCTTCAACCATTCCAACTCTTCCCTTAAACCGGCAACCTCCTCATGATCACATTGAGCATACTTAACTTTCAAGGCCTCCATGTCAGCCTTCTTCTCAGCAAAATCCTTTGTAGCAACCTGCAACTCATACTGAGCCGACTTCAAATCCCTCTCCAGTCGGGCATTGCGGCTAATCATATTCACACCAGAAGCATAGGCCCGAGTAAGTTTAAACTAAGCTTTCCGCCTAGCTTCAGTGTGCGACTCTTTCTCCAACTCAGTTACCTCACCAGGCGGAATGGACAGGCAAGCAAAATCCCGACAGAGAGAGAAAGTGTTGAGCTGAGACTTATGAGTCAACTCCAAGTCGGGAGAGTAAATACACTCGGCCATCGCAGGCTCTACCTCTCAATCGGGAGAGCGATCCGACTCGTCCCCAACTTCTGGATCAACCTCCAACCAGGAGGTCTTAGCTTATCGCCCTCTGCAAAGAAATGTTTAACCGTTTAGAAGTATCGGGATGAAGATTAGTGCCAGACGACATAACAGGATCGTCCTGCAGGCGACGGACAAACTCGTCAAAATCATTGCTCGGCCTAACAGTAAGCAAAGGCAAGAGAAAGAAATTAACCACACGCAAATCCCCGGGCGAGTCACCACCAGCACCACCACTCGACTGGCCGCCCTAGGCACTCCGCCCCCGATCAAGCACTTCGTGCTCAGAAGACTCCCCCTCGTCATTCAACCTATAACTACCCCCAACATCCCTAGTGGAAGACTTAGATTTCTTCTTCTGACTGGGAGAAGTTGGCTTTTTAGCCATGCGTTTTACATAAACACCCCGCCCATCCTCTGTAGCCTTCTCGGCCTTGTCACTCGACTCGATATGTTTCCCCTTCCTCTTTCTTTTCTTCAACTCCTCACCCTCCTGGGTAACCAACTCATCTGATTGTCCACCCAAATCACTTCCGATCACAGTACGATTATCATCCTCAATGGTAATGTCTTCATAACGGTGTTAGGAGGTCAAGTGAACAGGATCTTCTTCACCCTGCTCGAGAGCCTTGCTAGTCAGTACAACATCTTCAGCATCATCCAATGAGATAAAAGACAACAAATCCAAATCCATCTCTGTAGATCAAATAAGAAAAGAAAGATAAGCATATGAGTCATATCACAAAAAACGAAACAAGAAGTAAGGGACGACAGGGAATTACCTTGATCATCATATTTGAAAGAGGGCTTTCGGGTAAAAGAAAGCTAATTCCGACTGAGCCCATTTTGTAGAAGCATATTCTTATGCTACGTTGTGTCTCGT
>JBCNJP010000012.1:59648808-59688645 GCA_039602395.1 Deinandra increscens subsp. villosa
TTTTGAAGTTCAAGCTGATGCTGATTAAGAAAAGGTTCCTGAGTTTCTTGTGATGCCCAATGAAGATTGTTCAAGAAAAGATGTGGTCTTGCAAGGAGATGCATGCGTTAAAAATGTAACAGTTCTAATGATATAAGCCTAGGGGAAGATTGTAAGGATCGGTTTTATGAGGCTTATACATTAGAATAATGGGCTAGATAGTTGATATTAAATGGGCTTGGGTTGGGCCGAATTTAGGGTTTGTATGTGGAGGTTGTGTGATTCTATAAATACAACCTCCTAGATTCTTAGAAGGGGTTAGCCATTTAGAGAGGAGGAGGGAGACAAAAGGATTTGGAATTCTCTCTAGAGAGGTGTGTACCAGACGATTTGATCATAATCGTGTGCACCATTTCCAGGTTTAAACGTTTTGTTATTCATCGTGTTCATCCTTTTACATTTTTATTGTTTATCTTGAATCACTCGATTAACCGGATTCCGCACGCTTAATCGAGTAGTGATATCGTGTTTGGACCATGATTCGGGACTTATAACACATAACTCCTGGTAAAATTGGCTCTAACACAAGAACGTCGAGACAAGACCGCCATCAATGAAGCTAAGTACGAGAAGCAAATAGAGGGATACTACAATCAGAAGGTTCGACCCATAACATTTCGACCTTGAGACTATGTGTTCAGAAATAATGAAGCAAGTCGGCAGGAAGACCAAGGAAAACTCTGACCAACTTGGGAAGGCCCTTATCAGATCATGGAGGCACATGCCAAAGGATCCTACAAGCTAGCTACCATGTATGGCAAGCCAGTTCCCCGACACTAGAATGGCATGCAACTGAAAAAATGCTATCTGTAGAACTAAGGGTGACTACACCCTACCTTTGTAGAACTAAGGGCGACTAGACCCTACTTTTGTAAGTTGTTGAATTTGGTCGATTACTAAAGTCCCATTATAATATAATGCAACAATAAACTTTTCCATGTTTCTCTAATAACACAAAAATGAACAAATAATAATATGCATCTAAATAATTGGACGAGTCGGCTGGCTAACGCCGACTCAATTATAATGACAGGTCATTCGATTAACATGATTAATGGGTTATGGATTTTGGGTCAATGGGTGGAGGACCCGGGTGTCATTAAGATGGAGGTTAGGAATTTTTTTCGTGATTTGTTTGCGCGGGGGGAGGGGTCGAAGCCAAAGCTGGACTGTGCTTGGATTCGATCGATCTCAAGGGAACAAGGGGAGGAGCTCATTAGGCCTTTTTCTAAGGCTGAAATTCGAGATGCGGTTTGGGAGTGTAATGGAGACAAGGCCCCAGGCCCAGATGGGTTTAATTTTGACTTCCTAAAATTTTTTTGGGAGGAGTTGGAGGATGATTTCTTTAATATATTGGTTCGGTTTTTTTATACTGGTATTATTTCCAAAGGTTGTGGGGCTTCATTTTTTCATTTGATTCCTAAATTGGATAATGCTCAATCGCTTGGGGATTTTCGTCCAATTAGTCTTCTTGGATGTATTTCCAAAGTGATTTCGAAGGTGTTGGCCGGAAGGATGAAAAAGGTTTTAGGCTCGATTATTTCGGAGACTCAAATGGGTTTTGTGGCGGATCATAATATGGTGGATGGGCCATTAGTTCTTAATGAAACGGTGTCTTGGTTAAAAGTGGTTAAGAAGCAAGGGATGATGTTTAAGATTGATTTTAGGAAAGCTTACGACTCTTTGGCTTGGGATTTCCTCGATTCGGTTTTGGAGCATTTGGGATTTCCTTTTAGATGGAGATGTTGGATGAAAGGTGTTTTGTCTTCGGCTCGTGCTTCGGTGTTGGTCAATGGTTCCCCTACGTTGGAATTTAATTGTTTTCGTGGGGTGCGTCAAGGGGACCCTTTGTCTCCTTATATTTTTTGGTGGCTATGGAAGCGTTGGATTGGATGATTCGTAAAGCTAGCACTTTGGGGATTATTAAAGGGATTCGGTTTCCTAGAGATGGGCCGGTTTTGACACACCTTTTCTATGCTGAAGATGCAATTACTATCGGGGAGTGGTGTGATATCAACGCTTATAATATTGTGCGTATCCTCCGGGTTTTCTATTTGATTTCGGGCTTGAAGGTAAACTTTGATAAATATGCACTTTATGGGGTTAATGTGGAGGAGGATGAGGTCAAGAGAATGGCGGACATATTTAGATGTAAGGAGGGTTCGATGCCATTTGATTATTTAGGGTTGAAGGTTGGAGCCAATATGAATAGGAAGGTGTATTGGAATCCGGTCATTGAGACATTTCAAAAGAGGCTTACTAAGTGGAAGGCTAAATCTCTTTCTTTTGGTGGGAGGATTACTTTGATTAAAAGTGTTTTGGATAGTCTTCCAACATTTTTCTTCTCGTTGTATAAAGCTCCTAAAGGTGTGTTGGATGAGTTGGATCGTATTCGGATGCATTTTTTATGGGGCGGTTCGGGGGAGGATAAGAAAATTCATTGGGTTAAAAAAGAGGAGGTGTGCATGTCCAAGGAGAATGGGGGTTTGGGGCTGGTAGATCTCGAAGTGTTTAACTTAAGTCTTATTTCTAAATGGTTATGGAGACTAAAAAAGGAGGACGGGAGGTTGTGGACGCGGGTCATCAAGTCTATTCACGAGGTTTCAAACAGAGTTGTGTTCTTTCCATGCAAGCTCTCGATTTGTGGGGTCTGGAAGAGTATAATTTCGGTCAACAATATTCTAAGGCAGAAAGGGATTGACATGGAGAATTCTATGTCTTTTTGGGGAGAGCATTGGAGATGGAGCAGTGACGTGGGGGACGGGCTCTGTGCGGCGGAGATTCGTCGGAAATTGGCAAATGGGAAATGTTCCCGCTTAAAATAAATGCGTTTATGTGGAGGGTGCAAAGGGGTCGGATTGCTACTTTCGATGAACTTAAGAAAAGGGGGATTAGGATTGACAATGAGACGTGTTGTCTTTGTAAGGAGGGGATGAAGTCGGTATTACATTTGTTTACGGGATGTTTTTTTGCGACAATTATTTGGCAACGGGTTACGGAGTGGCTAAACCTTCCTAGTTTTTGGGCTTTGTCGATCGATGATGTGGTTCATTTTCATGATTCCAGTGGGGTTGCATAAGAGAAAAGTGGTCTCGTCCAAGCGGTGATTTACACGGCTTGTTGGAGTTTATGGAGAGAACGGAATGAAGTCATTTTTCGGGGAAAGGAGCCGGCCATTAATAACGTTCTTTGTAATATTAAGTGTTTGGTGTCTCTATGGTGTACGAATAGGAGTAGAAAGGCGATTGATTGGAACAATATGGGGATGATGTAAGGTGTTGTTTGCCGGGCTAGTATCTTGCTAGGTCGGTTTTGTGTTGTTTTGTTAATAAATTTGCTGTTCAAAAAAAAAAACATGATTTTAGACCCAAGTCGGAAAACCGACTGAACTATTATCATAAGTGAGCCCGAGAGGCACACTGCATTATTGTTGTGACAATAAGGGATCATAGAAGTCAAACAATTTTGGCAAACACAAAATAGATTCCCCTAAAAACACAACAATAACATTCGTAAGATGGTTATCCGTACCGGGCTATCCAGAGAAGCATGTATATGTTCATCTCTCACAGCTCTATATAGTGGCCGACCAGCATAGGCTGAGTCGACCCCGCTGAGTAGTTAACACTCGGCATAAAGGGCACTCGACACAGACTGGACCACATAGGCTAAACAAGATTTGGCCGAACCTAGGTATAAAATGCGCACAATATGTATGACCTATCGGTTATGCAACTCGGACCGTACATCCGTATATATATAAACAAAAAATATAAAAAATAAAACGAATAACGATACCAATCGACTCGACCTGGCCCATCACAACGCTGTCGGTCAACTCGACTCAGCCCAGGCTACGATGTAATTCGGATCCACAACGAACCAACATAAGGGTCAACAAAAGACATTGACGAATGCCAACCCTAATACTTGGTTGTACATTAAAAATGTAAATGATGCTAAGTTTGGAGTCCGACTCTAAACACTTGATATATCTCGATGTGACAATCCATCATCAAACAACAACAGTCGACCCGGTTACACCATAAGTCGACCTCAAACACTTGACATATTTCAAGGTGACAAGTTATTACCAAATTCTTAAGCCGACTCAGACACTTGTCACTCGATCGAATAATATCAATATGATACCTTATCAGTCAGTAGGGATACCAGGTCGACCAAAGAGAATATCCACCCGGTTAAACCCTGAGTCGACCATCGACCAAAGAAAACAGTCGACCCGGTTAAACCCTGAGTCGACCATCGACCAAAGACAACAGCCGACCCGGTTAAACCTCGGGTCGACCATTGACTATTATGGAAGTAACGCAACTCGGTCACAATAGGCAAACATATAAACAAGAAATAATACAAGGAGAAAAGTAAACATAGATAATTTGGTTACAATGCATAGCCGAAAGGCCAAAAGTGGTAGCAGCAGGAGTCGGCTCGGCTGTCTTGCTACTAGAGGCCCGAGATCGAGTGGCTCTTGGTTGAATGGCCTGAAGGTCATCCATGGATTTGTGACACATCCGGCCAGGGCATCAAGGTATGGAAAGGTCTCTTTCGAGAACTTCCCAGCAGCAGCGGTCAGATGCGGATCAGAAGCCGGCTTATAATACCGACCGATCTCCTTTCCCTCCCCAAGCACAGCTCGATCATAGCCTTCTACATAGCCGATATGGGCACCACGAGCCATGAAGGCACTCTAGAACTTGCCGAGTGGCTCCCGGAACTCGGCACTACCCACCAACCGGTCAAGCACGAAACGGAAGCCTTCTTCGATAAGCCACTGTTGGTCATCACCCAAAATCTTGGCCTGGTTGACCGCTCCCCTATACAAACCCTCAATGCGATCCTTCTCAAGTTTTAACTTTGTCATCTCGGCATCATGACGATGTGATAGCCTTGAGAAAATCAGAGAGAGAGGTAGTCATCTCCTCGGCCGACCGGCGCAACACCGAGTTGGCCTTCTCAACTTCAGCTTTCTCGGCCTTCAACCATTCCAACTCTTCCCTTAAACCGGCAACCTCCTCAGGATCACATTGAGCATACTTAACTTTCAAGGCCTCCATGCCAGCCTTCTTCTCAGCAAAATCCTTTGTAGCAACCTGCAACTCATACTGAGCCGACTTCAGATCCCTCTCCAGTCGGGCATTCCGGCTAATCATATTCACACCAGAAGCATAGGCCCGAGTAAGTTTAAAGTAAGCTTTCCGCCTAGCTTCAGTGTGCGACTCTTTCTCCAACTCAGTTACCTCACCAGGCGGAATGGACAGGCAAGCAAAATCCCGACAGAGAGAGAAAGTGTTGAGCCGAGACTTATGAGTCAACTCCCAGTCGGGAGAGTAAATACACTCGGCCATCGCAGGCTCTACCTCTCGGTCGGGAGAGCGATCCGACTCGTCCCCAACTTCCGGATCAACCTCCAACCAGGAGGTCTTAGCTTATCGCCCTCTGCAAAGAAATGTTCAACCGTTTAGAAGTATCGGGATGAAGATTAGTGACAGACGACATAACAGGATCGTCCTGCAGGCGACGAACAAACTCGTCAAAATCATTGCTCGGCCTAACAGTAAGCAAAGGCAAGAGAAAGAAATTAACCACACGCAAATCCCCGGGCGAGTCACCACCAGCACCACCACTCGACTGGCCGCCCTAGGCACTCGGCCCCCGATCAAGCACTTCGTGCTCAGAAGACTCCCCCTCGTCATTCAACCTATAACTACCCCCAACATCCCCAGTGGAAGACTTAGATTTCTTCTTCTGACTGGGAGAAGTTGGCTTTTTAGCCATGCGTTTTACATGAACACCCCGCCCATCCTCTGTAGCCTTCTCGGCCTTGTCACTCGACTCGATATGTTTCCCCTTCCTCTTTCTTTTCTTCGACTCCTCACCCTCCTGGGTAACCAACTCATCTGATTGTCCACCCAAATCACTCCCGATCACAGTACGATTATCATCCTCAATGGTAATGTCTTCATAACTGTTGGGCTATAATTATATGAGGCATGAACATTTGTTTTGGGCTTGTTTATCTTCTAGTTTGTGGGCTAGTTAGTGATTATGATTGGGCCATGTGGGCCTCAACTAGGTTTACGATTTTACTATGAGGACTATATAAGCCTCATATGTTTGTGTTTATGATCAAGCTTTTCTAATACACTTTCATATTTACGATTTCTCTCTTTATTGTGTTTACGATCAGCTTCCAAGTTAGAGTATTATCATTCAAGATTCAATCTTTAACTTAGATTGAATCTATTTCTTCTACTTGTTTCTTGAATCAAGCTTATACGAGGATTCCGCACTCGTATTTGTTTAGATATCGTGTTGTTTGACTGATTTCGGACCTACAATGGGTATCAGAGCTGAAAAGGGTTCCTCAGTCAGATTCATACGGTTTGATCCCTTGTAAACTTTCTCATGTTTGGTTTGGTAAGTATTTGTTTATTTTTATCTTTAGTGTGTGAGTCGTTAAGTTCCTTTTTTTGTGTTTTCGTCTTGGCCAGGTTGATTTGAGAAGTCAAAATGTGTTTTTCATGGGTCTTAATGCATGACAATATGCCCCCGACAGATCTTGCCAAATTTTTAGGGGAAGGAGTATGGGATAATAAGTATTATCCGAAGGGAACTCGAGGATGATACTTATTATTTAAAGGAAAAGACTTCCTCCGTCAGATCTTGACAAATTTTTAGGGGAAGGAGGGAGGATAATAAGTATTATCCGAAAAGACTCCCATAATACATAGGATCCGAAGGGAACTCGAGGATAATATGTATTATCTCAGGGGAAGTCCTTAGCTGAGGGGAAGTATCCAGCTAAGGGGAAGTCTTTAGAGGTCTTGGGTTCAGGGGAAGTTTTATAGAAAACCCGTAATCTATATTAGGGTTTTTGGTTAAACTTATGTTAATTTAAATCAACTGAATAGATGATAATTACATTCTAACCCAAAGACCAGTCATCAAATGTCTGGTGGAGTATATTTTTTCAAATGTGTGTCAGACAGGTTGATGATAGAAAGATGCTGCTGATGCTACTGCTGCTCAAAGTTAAAGAACCAGCCGGACAAGACTTCCATCTGAAAAGCAACTGCTCAGGGGAAGTTGTTGGTGTCTTTACAAGTTTCTAAAAGCTTCAAAAGAGCTTCAAAGAAGATGTTCACATGTTTAGGGGAAGCTGAAGTTTTCAAGTCGATCTTTGATGAAGAAAATGATGCAGAGAGCAGTCAGAGATCATGAAGTTTGAAGATCAACAATCAAATTCTTCGAAATTAGGGATATTCAAAATTTCAACCCTCCAACTTTTGAAGATTCAAGACAGTTACCGAAGATTTAGCAAGAACCTGTTCTTTCAAGAGAAGCAAGTCAATGAGAGTCCTCCATTTCATTGATTGTTCATTTAAAGAAGTTCGAGCTGATGCTGATCAAGAGAAAGTCCCAAGTGCCCGTCAATAAACCCATTGGAGATTTCTGCGGAAAGAATCTTCATCAGCAACTATGCCAGCCAGTCAAGAAGAAGAATTTCAAAGATTGAAGACATTTAATATCACAAGCCTAGGGGAAGATTGTAGAGGCTAGATTATGAGGCTTGTAATATTAAATTAGTTGGGCTGGGCTTAGTGGGTTTATTTAGATTAGTAAACTAGTTTGCTTGGGTTTACTATTGGGCTTGGGTTTATGATTAGGGTTTAAGAGCCCAATAGTAAACTCATGGGATGGCTATATAAACCCCATGAGTTCACTATTCAAAGGGTTGGCTGTTTACGATCTAGAGAGAGCTTAGAGGTGTTTACGATCCATTGGAGATTACGATCGTAAACCCGAGAGACAGAGTTTACGATTACAAGTTTTGTACCCGACAAGTTTTCTTGTGTGCAAAAGATCAAGTTTTTAACGTTTAATCATCGTATTCTTCGCGTTTCTTCTCTTTTCTATCTTGAATCAATCATAAACGAGGATTCCGCACTCGTTTGTGATATCAATATCGTGTTTCGGGAGTTTTTCTGGACCTACAATAACGGTGTTGGGAGGTCAAGTGAACAGGATCTTCTTCACCCTGCTCGAGAGCCTTGCTAGTCAGTACAACATCTTCAGCATCATCCAATGAGATAAAAGACAACAAATCCAAATCCATCTCTGTAGATCAAATAAGAAAAGAAAGATAAGCATATGAGTCATATCACAAAAAACGAAACAAGAAGTAAGGTACGACAGGGAATTACCTTGATCATCATATTTGAAAGAGGGCGTTCGGGTAAAAGAAAGCCAATTCCGACTGAGCCCATTTAGAATCAGCACCCTTTCGGGAAAGGGTCTTAGAGGAATCTGAAGGTCGACCAAGGCCTTGACTGTGTCGGCTTCGAAAGGCTCCTCCACATCTTTATTTAATTTTGATGAAGCCTTAGTAGGTTTCCAAGGGATAGAAGCATCCAAAATCTTATCAGAGATCCAAAAAAACTTATCCTTGAAATCTCTTAAGTTGGTCGGAACCTTGGATAAATAACAAGGGCTGACTGTACCATCCTCATACTGGACTCGACGCTGCTCTACTGAGAACCAGTCGCCCTGTCGACCCAACTTAAAAAACTGACGAAAGACGCCAAGAGTCAGCTTTTTACCCACCCCTCTACAGGCGACCTCGAAGTGAGTTATTCTCAAAATCGCTAAAGGATGAAGCTGAGAGATATGTACTCGGTAATCACGTAATACACTAAGAATAAACTTAGTAAGAGGAACTCTAAGCTGAGCAGTAATAAACGACTTGGTATACAACCCAACTTTGCCCTCAAGAGGCTCGCGAATCGACTTATCGGGCAAAGGAACCTCTGGCCCTAAGAGCTTTGATATCCCATACCTCCTACAATGGGCATCTAGGGCTTCTTGGGTCAAGGTCGAATGGAACTCACCCATCCCTTTGGCTATAACAATATCTAAACCCGAACTAAAAAACGTAACAAAAGAAAGATAGCCAAGAGGAAATTGCTTACCAAAGAACAAGGAAAGCCGACTGAAAAAAGTGTTGAAGGTCGACTCGGGATCGGAGCAAGTTCGAAAGCACTGAAAGTCGACTCGGGGTCAGAGCGAATGCGAAAGCAAGTAAAAAACAAAAAAAAAAGAAGAGAGGAAGGGACTATTTATAGAGATACCCCAAAGAAACCATTCGACTTCCTTGACAAGATAGGTAACTGCCATAAAGCCCATTAAGGCCCAACAAGAAGGCCCAAGATCCGTCACATGCCAGTCGGATATCAATACAAAACCCACTCGATGGCCGAGAGCAAAAAAACATGAAAAAGAAGACTATAAGGTCGACCCACATTTGGCCTGGCCCAAGGTCGACTCACACTTGGCTTGGCCCAAGGTCGCTCACACTTGGCTTGGCCCAAGGTCGACTGAACTTGGCTCGGCCCAAAGTCGACTCCCACATTCAGATTGGCCCAAGGACGACTCACACTTAGCTCGGCCCAAGGTCGACTCACGTGACTTGACCCAAGGTCGATTCACACTTGGCTTAGCCCAAGGTTGACTCTCAACTGACTTGGCCTAAGATCAACCTACAACAAACCTTCTCTAGGAAGACATCACCAAGTGATCAGTCTGAGACGAGTAGTCACAGACCAATGCCCATACTCACCAGTCGGCATCCAAAGATCCGACCAAACACAAGTACCATTACGATTACTCAAAAGGGGTATTTTGGCTCTTGTGCACTGTTCGGATGCCAGACCTGCAGCACTCCACTTTGAGGCCATCGCATTAATTACGATACAAGACAAAGGTTGAGGGTTATAAATGTCCCTCAACCACCAGGTAAAAATTCATTCAATGCTCTCTCTCACTCGTCTGATTACACTTAATCTTACGAAGAAAATACTGATTCTCACGCCGGAGCTTGGTCGCAGGACACCATCTCCTGCCCTCCAAGAACAACGGTGTTTCATATTTTGCAGGTCCCAACCCAAGTCAAGCAAAGCCGAGTCGACTGAGCTTCTCAGAAAACTGAAACTCATCCCTGTAGTCGACCTATCTGAGTGACTAGTCCTAGACAACTGTCTATCCAATCATCCTTGGTAGCTCGATTATACATGGGATAAATGAGATTCGTTAATTATATATATACAATGGAAATTAGGATGAATAGTAACATTACATTTTTCATATTGACCCTAAAAGTTTTTGTGTTTGACATTTTTTTACTCTAAGTATTAACACTTTTACACTTTGTTTTTTTTTCTTTAATGAAGTTTGGCATATTGACATTTTCTATCCTAAACATTAACACTTTGTTTTTTTTTTCTTTAACGAAATAGTAAACTTTAGGTTTTCATAGTTTAGCCACATATGTTTTCATACTTTTAAAGTTTTTTTTTTGTTTTAAGTTTTGTGGTCTTCTACTTTAGCCGCTAAACTTTTAACTTTTCTACTTTCGTTTTTTTAGTATACTTTTATAGTTATATACTTTCACCACGAGACTATTAGACTTTTACGTTTTATACCCCCCTTAACTTTTTAACTTTTATTTTTTAAACGTTTTTTACTTGAACTTCTGTTGTCTTCTACTTTGGTTACGAAACTTTTAACTTTTCTACTTTCGTTTTCAATATACTTTTATAATTTTATACTTTCACCACGAGACTTTTAGACTTTTACGTTTCATACCCCTTAACTTTTAACTTTCGTTCAGCATACAAATTCAACCCCACAGCAACGCGCGGGGTGGTAAACATCTCGTCTATATTAGTATGTGTTTTGGTGGTGTTGTGTTAGCTCCTTGCTAATCTCCTGGTTTTTGTCTGGATTCAATAAATAAATATATTTTTATTACAAAAAAAGGTACGAGTAATTACCGTGATGGTTGAAAATTATACATAATGTAGTATGGTTGGTTCAGATTTGGATGGGTGGTTAACTTCTTTCGTTAAGTGATATGAAATGATCAAAATAGCTCTTATTATTGAAAAACAAAAATATATGAATATACTGACACCAAAGGTTCAGGTATCATAGTGACGAAATGTTAGGCTACCCGTAATGGATAAGGCCCCATAAGGCCCCAGAATGGGGCATTATCCGCCATGTGGACGGTGACTGGACAATGGGCTTTATGGGGCTTTATGGTGTAGTGGATAATGCCCCCATAACGCCCCACAATCATTTGATTTCTCCCCTCTCTCGGCGTTACCTGGCTAACGCCCAAGAATTTTTTTCGTCCATAACGCCCCATAACGCCTAAGCGTAGTGGGGCGGGGCGTTATAAGGGGCGTTATGGAGCCCAAAAACGCCCCATTACGAATAGCCTTATAAAAATCTGTTGTTAAAAAAATATATAAATATATTAACCCCTTGTAGCATTCTACCCCTTTATATCCTCTCTATCATTTCTATCTTTACCATTTTCTCTCTTTCTCACCAAACCACTCCCACCACCACATAGTGCAACCTCCGTCTTCTGTGTCATAAAAGTATCCAAAAGAATGAATTTGAGAACTTGAATCAAAATTTAGAAGTGCTAATCGTTGGTTTTATCTGCTGAAACGAATCAGAAAGGACTA
Source organism: Deinandra increscens subsp. villosa (assembly GCA_039602395.1). Taxonomy (NCBI): domain Eukaryota; kingdom Viridiplantae; phylum Streptophyta; class Magnoliopsida; order Asterales; family Asteraceae; genus Deinandra; species Deinandra increscens. The sequence goes on from JBCNJP010000012.1 coordinate 59,660,406, forward strand.
TCATCTTTGATTGAAGGGGTTCTGATTTATCTAGTGTTTGTGAGACTGGTTGATCGAATGGAGAAGGTTGCTTATGTTGGGTTTCGTACACGGGTTTTAAATATTTTTAAAATAATTGCGGAAACATATATACAAACCGATGAAGTGTAGATGCAAAGAAAATGAAGACAAAGTAGTCTCGTTGATATAGCTAAACAAATCAAGAACACCACGATGCAACGAACTCAGTCGCTAGATCTGAATACATGAACTCATGAGAACCCGTATCCCTTCAGTTCTTCATCGCAGATAGGGGTGTTCATAAACCGTCCAAACCGTATAAACCGGCTGAACCGAATACATATTGGCCGGTTTGAAATTCTATACTTAAACCGTATAAACTGGACCATTAAAACCGTCAAACCGTGGTTTGCGTTTTGAATTAAACCGTATAAACCGGACCGGCCATAAAATAATATATATATTATTGGATTATAAGATTATATTAGGTTTATTATTGTAGCCCACGGGTCCAGTTAAGATTAATTAGGGTTTAGTATATCCTATATATATTGTAACGTTTATTATGAATGAAATCAATTCAGTAATTCCATATTCTTACATGGTAATCAGAGTCAAAATCCTTGGAACCTAACTTCGAGTTCAAACGCTAGACAGGGCGGTGTGCCACTATCGTCACCGCCCTGTGCTCATTTTTTTTTCTTCTTCATGTTTTCGTTTGAATAAAACTTCGTTTTCGATTCAAGATTCCAATCGCTCTTCTCAACGAGATCCTATTGTGATGCCTTTTATTGTTCTTTGCCTATAACCGTACCTGAATTGACTACGGTCCTCTTCATCAGAAACAAATAATTTGCAAATCTAGTTCAAGACCAAATTGGATAAACCTAAAATAACCATTCTAATTGGCGGCGCAACATAGCATTTAGAAAGCAACATATTCTTTCAAGATCAACATGCATGTATTTTCTTTTATTTGGTTCATGGATCGTGGTCTGCGTTCTCAATTTCAAACTACGGCTTGATTAGATTAATTTGAATTTCCACTTGTAGGATGGAGAGGGAAAAAGGAAAACCAAGGGGCAAAGAATATGGGCGTCGTGAGCAACCACCGGAGAAGGACAGCGACGAGTGGACCAAAGTTGACTACAGGAAGAAGCCTAAGGATCCTTTCTACAAGGATAAACTCTTTGCTAGGGATTGGACATCATTCTACGTCTCCAACCTACCGGAGGGTTGGGTGTTGTCGGAACTCAAAGAATTTTTTGGAGAGTTTGGGACGGTAGCCGATGTGTTCATATCGCCAAAGAAGAATGTGGAAGAAGAGATCTTTGGCTTCATCAAATATGCCAACGTCCCCGACAAGGACGTTTTAGAAGCTAACCTGCAAAATCTCAAGTATAGAAACATGGTTTTAAACATCAACTTGGAAAAGTTCGATAGAAGGAAGAAACCAGTGGTGAATATCAAGGGTGAAAGAGTTCAATACACCACGTCGGCCGAAACTGCCGGTAAAACTCCGGCCTGGGATCGTACGACGGTGTCGGGACAAAAATCCTTTCGCGACGCTGTGCTCAACAGAGGAGTATCTAAGGAAGAGACTTGTATCAATTTGGGCAGGGTGGAAACGGAATCTTTTGTCCGATGGAGATGCAAGTCGATGATAGGAAGAATGAAGGACCTCTACAACCCTAATGACATAGCAACCTTTCTCAGCAAACTCAGCTCTTCCCAAGTCATTGTCAAATACCTTGGGGGACTGAACATATTGGTTGAATGTGCCTCACCTGTTATCATGTGTGAAATCTTAAAAAAAGAAGAGGTATGGAAACAAGGTTTGGATAGGTTGGAAATTTGGAGGGGTCAAGCCCTCCCCCAAGATCGGGCCGTCTGGATAGATGTTCGTGGAGTACCACCTCAATTATGGGACAAGAGTGTTTTTGATCAGGTAGGGATGAAGATAGGAAGGGTCATCGTCGGATCGAAGGCTTCAAAAGACGACAGGGACCTATCTGTTAACAGACTTGCGGTTATGGTCCCGTACTGCAAATCAATAGATGAGGAGATAGTTATAGAATGGATGGGAAAAAGTCTAGATGTCACGTTAAAGAGGGATTGTTGGAATCCGGTAACGATGAATTTTTCACAGGTATTTTTAACTTTCCGGTGGAGGTCGCCGGAGACAGGGAAGAAGGAGAGATAGTTGAAGAAGAAGGTGAATCGGTTAGCTTGCATGGGGAAACTGGAGCATGCCACGTGTCAGAACCTTCGACAATTAATGTTCATTCGAACGTTGACATCGAGCTGCCAAAGAATATTGGTTCTTTCAACGTTGGACCTGGAGACAAGACGTCGGCTAAAGCTAATCCTAAAAGACATGGGCCTACCTTGAAGCCCAACAAACAAAAACAGCCTCTTATCAATCAAACCCAAAATACGCCTATGACTAAAAAGAGAGGTAGAGGGCCCAGCCCTTCTATTGACTCTCCTGTTGGGCCTGGCCTAGGTATTCTTAATGGATCTAGGGAGAATGGGTTAGGATCTTCGAGCAGTGGCAACATGAAGAGAAAGATAAAAAAGAAACGTAAAGAATTCAAGTGGGTTGAGAAGGCGGTCCTAGGCTCTGATTCGATCCAATCCACATCTCAACAGTGCCCTCAAAACAGCGTGGATGATCTGAATCAAATGAAGGATCTTTTGGCCAAGGAAATCGAGAAGACAAAGGAAATGGCTAAGATTGTTGGTTCAAACCTGGAAGGGCAGGACGAGCTGATCGGGGCAACAATCAATGGGGAAGCTAAAACCGGTGTTTAATGGATTTTCTTTGTCTAAACATAAGGGGAACGAGGGATCTTAACAAGACCCGTTGGGTAAACAAAATCAGGAATCAAAATCGCTCTAGTTTTTTTTGTTTGCAGGAAACTATGTGCAACAATAAAGAGAAACTCCCTGTTTCTCGGATATGGGGTAGGGGTGACATTGGACATGAAGCCGTCAACTCCACAGGTTTGTCAGGGGGATTGCTGAGCATATGGGATAACGAAGTGTTCGAGTTCATGAGTGCTAGGCATACGAGGAACTATCTGCTTGTCGAAGGCAGAATCAAGAGCATTAACGAGGTGATTTCTATCTTTAATGTTTATGCTCCTCAAGCGTGCTCTAGCAAGAGGGAGTTATGGGATGATCTTCATGATGCCCTCAACAGTATTGATGGTATGGCTATCCTAATGGGCGACTTCAATGAGGTTAGAAGACCGAACGAAAGATGGAATTCGGGGTTCAATGCGGCCAACGCTAACGCTTTCAATGATTTCATCCACCGCTCGGACCTCTTCGAATACAATATGGGTGGTATGAAATTTACTTTCTCTTCTAGTGATGGTAATAAACTTAGTAAAATTGATCGTATTTTTGTGAATGAATCTTTTTGGAGGAGATGGCCTATGGCTGAGTTTGTTGCTCATAATCGATGGTCCGCGGACCATAGCCCTCTTTCTCTTAAAACGACATCCTCAGACTTCGGGCCAACTCCTTTTAGATTTTATTCTTCATGGCTTCTAAACCCATCGATTGAGAATGTTGTTGCAGAAGCTTTAACAGGTTGTGATTCCATATACCCTCCCGATGTTAAGCTCATGACGAAGCTTAAAAAGGTGAAAGAAGCGCTCAGGATTTGGAGAAGAGAAGAAGGAGCTAAGGAGAATAAAGACTATGACATATGCTCTAATATTTGCAACAGGTTTGAAGTTGAGTCTGAAGACAGGGACCTCACTGCGGTCGAGAAAAAGGAATGGTCTGAGGCTAGAAATAAATTGATGGATTTAGAAAATAAGAAGACCTTGGATATCAAACAAAAGGCTAGAGTCAAATGGGCTCTAGAAGGTGACGAAAACACCAGTTTCTTCCATGGGCTTTACAAATCCAATCTTAAAAAAGGAAGGATAAATGGGCTAGAGATCGACGGTAACTGGGCCTCTGACCCGAAGACGATAAAGAAAGAAGCTTTCAATTTCTTTAAACGCAAGTTCAGCTCTAATCATAATAACTTCTTGACTGACGAGATGCCTGACCTCAGTAAGATTGACGAAGAGGAAGCGAATGACCTGATCAAACCCTTCTCAAAGGAAGAAATCAAGAAAGCAGTCTGGGATTGCGGGAGTGATAAGGCGCCGGGACCGGATGGCTTCAACTTCGCTTTCTTCAAAAGGTTTTGGTCTCTCTTTGATAACGATTTCTATGATATTCTTCTCTACTTTCATTCGACAGGTACCATAAGCAAGGGATGCTCGGCTTCGTTTTTCAAGCTTATTCCTAAGAGAGAAGACCCTCATTCGTTGAATGATTATAGACCTATTAGCCTTATAGGGTGCATCTCAAAGGTTATCTCTAAGGTCTTGGCAACGAGATTGAAAGAGGTGATTGGAAAAGTCGTGTCGGAAAATCAAATGGCTTTCTTGGAAGAGAGGTATATCTTGGACGGACCCTTAATTTTAAACGAAATCATATCTTGGGCAAAAAAGAAGAAGAAGCCGCTTATGATGTTCAAAATTGATTTCGACAAAGCGTTTGACTCGATGGAATGGAACTATGTTTTGGATATTCTCAAGCGCATGGGCTTTCCGGATTTATGGTTGAAATGGATGGAAGGCGTCCTTGGGTCGGCTAGAGCTTCTGTGTTGATCAATGGCTCCCCTACTCTTGAATTCCAATGTGAAAGGGGTTGTAGGCAAGGAGATCCTCTATCTCCTTTCCTCTTTATTATCGCGATGGAAGGGCTTCATGATATGTTCGTCAAAGCTTCTTTTCATGGGTCGTTTAAGGGCTTTAAATGCCCGATTAACGGCCCTATTATTTCTCACCTTTTTTTTGCAGATGATGCCATCATTATTGGAGAATGGGACATGGAGAATATCAAGAGTATGCTGCGGATTTTGAGAGTTTTTCACATTGCTTCGGGTCTTAAAGTCAACATCAACAAATGTTCGCTTTTCGGGTTTGGAGTTAGTGATTCGGATCGTGATTTTGGGGCCAGAAAAGCGGGCTGCTCCTTCGGCCATGCTCCTTTCAAACACTTGGGTATTGTTGTTGGAGCGGACATGAATCGGCTTGGGGCTTGGCAACCGGTGATCGATACTTTTTTGAAGAGACTCTCTTTATGGAAAGCGAAAAATCTTTCTATTGGAGGTCGATTGGTTCTCATTAAAGCCGTGTTGGACAGTTTACCCGTTTACTTTTTTTCGCTCTACAAGGCTCCTCGTGGCATCCTTCTCAAGCTCGAAAGCATTAGGATGAATTTTCTTTGGGGTGGAAAACACAACCGTTCGAAAATGCATTGGGTTAAAAAGGAAGAGGTCACTAAATCTATAAAAAACGGGGGCCTTGGTCTCACGGCGCTTGAAGTGGTTAATCAAAGTCTCCTTGCCAAATGGATTTGGCGCTTTCACATCGAACCAAGTAGATTGTGGCGTAGGGTGGTTCATTCCATCCACGGATACAAGCGCACCTCGACTTTCATTCCTTGCAAAAAGACATTCAACGGCAACTGGAAGTCTATTGTTTCTAACGAAGGAACCTTAAGAGCTAACGATATAAATATGCAAAATCTTATGTTTAATGATGCAGGTGGGCTTGCGTGGGCCGGTGATAGGTCCGGAAGGTTCTCTACTCGTTCGATGAAGAAGATCATTGCCCCGGAGCCGGAGCAGCCGGTCGAGACGGCGATTGAATGGTGCAAGTTGGTGCCGAAAAGAATTAATATTCATGCTTGGAAGGTTAACCGTGGTAGAGTGGGTACTTGTGATGAGTTGCTGAGAAGACACATCAACCTTTCTTGCTCGCTGTGCCCGATATGCAAAGATGAAGAGGAAACAGCCGATCATTTATTCACTTCTTGCTATTTTGCTAACCAAATTTGGAGTAGGATTTCCACGTGGTGCAACCTGGGCAACATTTTTCTTTTCCAGGCTAAGGACATCTTCAATTTGCATGACAATATGAGGATCGACGGGTTCAAGAAGAAGTGTTTCCATGCGGTCATTCTCGTTGTCGTGTGGAGCATTTGGAGACATAGGAACGATATTGTTTTTAATAGACATAAACCGTCGGTTAACTTGGTGTTTGATGATATCAAGTCCAATAGTTTTCATTGGGTCAGAAGTAGGAATAAGTCGAGATGTTTAGATTGGCTCGACTGGGATAGTTTTGTGGTGTAGTTTGTTCTCTTGTTCTCTCCCGCTTGCGGGTTTTCTTTTAATGATTTAGCCGTTCGAAAAAAAAAAGATCTACGGATCAAAGCGACAAGTACAGTTTGATTGGGTTGATTTGTTTTTCCTTTCTTTTTAGATCTACGGACCAAAGCGACTGCCGTTTGACCACGGTCACCGGTCTTGTTTTATTTTATTTTTTTTGTTTTTTTGTTTTTTGTTCTTAGATCTATAAATCTTTCCTCTTGATCTACGGATGCAAGAGACCTTCGATCGCTAGCATTGACACATCGGCTTTCGGACTACGGTCCACCACCGCTCCGCCTCTTGGATTATGGTACTAAAATTTGTTGTCGCACCATTGCATTGAAGCTTTATCTAGAGAGGTACGAGATCCTTACGTTGAAAAATATAATTTGGCACATTCAAGTACTCGATGGATTAGTTGATAGAAGATTGTGATTGAGAATCGAGAAGCGAAATTGAAGCTAGTTTCTTTTATTATTATCATTATGTTTAGTTTATTTTTCAGTCTTAGCATCCGGTTTCCCTCCGCTATGACTGCGGGGGAGTATTGGATTATAAGATTATATTAGGTTTATTATTGTAACCCACGGGCCCAGTTAAGATTAATTAGGGTTTACTATATCCTATATATATTATAACCTTCATTATGAATGAAATCAATTCAGTAATTCCATATTCTTACATATATGTGTGTGTTTGTTTCTGTTATAAATTAAGTAAAGCTGATAGTCATAAAACTATTGTTAACAAACCTTTTTTTTTTTTTGAAAATTACGAAGAAAAAAAAAACATAGTTACATTTGAAATGAAAATTTGTACGTGAGATTGTTTCTGATTTAAAATTTTCAAGTTAGCGCTATGAGGCATAAACACCTCTCTATCATGACATTATATATTTGTGATTTTCTTTACTCATGAGCAAATAAATACGGTGTAATAATTTGGTGTGTAGCCTTTTGAAAATACACCGCTTTTAATTTATTTGAACTAAAACTATGTTGTTTTATTAATTTTTTAGAAGTAAACTAAAAGTAATTAGTAACGAAAATAAAACCATCAAAACCGTTTGAACCGTCAAACAAACATGGTCTAGTTTGGTTTATCTTTATAACAAACTGTGGTTTATCTTAATTTCCTGACCAAAGCGATCGAACCGGACCATGAACACCCCTAATCATAGATGATCTGAGAGTAAGACCGACAAGGCCGAGTCGTCAGTTCAAATTGACAATGGCACGAAAGGGCGATTGCGTGGCAATCACACGATGGTGGTGAGGTGGTGGCGGTGCGGTGGTTCGAAACTAACATGGCAGTGACGTTAGGTGTAGGAGACTTTCTCAAAAGAAATATATATAACGGTATGCAACCATAATGCGTCTTAGACGCCCAAATATTTATAGCCCGCGTTAAACCTTTAGGGCCTGTTTGGTTCGCTGGAATCCCATGGAATCTTGATGGAATTGAATTCAATTCCTTTCAGATTCACGTTTGGTTGGTCATTTGATGGAATAGAATTTAAAATTGTCCATCCATTAAATGGAATTCACATTCCTTCTTATATGTGATGGAATTCAAATGCTTCTATTGGAATGTTTCATACTACCACAACCATCACCACCACCACCACCACCCCCACCACACCACCACTACCAACACCGCCACCATCGTCGCCGCCACCACCACCACCACCGCAACATCACCATCACCACCGCTACCAACACCACCACCACCACACCACCACCACCACAACCATCCCCACACCACCACCACCACACCACACCACCAACACCACCACCACCACCACACCACCAACACCACCACCATACCATCACCACCATCACCACCACAACACCTCACTACCACCACACCACCACCACCACTATTATTTTACGTTCCAGTTACTTTAACAAATTTACAAAACAAAACAAGATTTTGAAAAGGATTATGTTGAATTCTGCCAACAAATACAAGACGGGAATCCAATTCCTTTGGGATTTCAATTCCTTTGATAGATTCCGATTCCACTTGAAAAATTATGTGAACCAAAAATAAAAAATGGTCAACCACACGTTGAAACATGTCATACTCATACGCTTCTTTTTTGTTTTCGCTTTAAAAATATGGTGTTTTATAAAATCTAAAATATACTGTTACGATATTCTTATTTTTATTTACATTTTGATATATTCCTCGTTCAAAACGGAGTTGCAACGATAATGTACAAGTAATATAAGGACTTATGTAAACGTCATCAAAGTTATATACATATTGGACGTCAAAAATTTTATTGTTCAATTGGCCTCGTCTTAACTCTCGGGTGGCTTTACTTAAACATTTTTATTTTATGGAGCGTTGTAACATTTGTCCTACTCTGAATATATCAATTTATGGATGGGTAATTTATTTTATGGAGCGTTGTAACATTTGTTCTACTCTGAAAATGTTAAATTCATAAGCTTCTCTTTTTATGATGGGTAATTTTGACACTACAACAGTACAACGTGCCATTTTTCAGAGTGTTTTGACGACATTTTTTGTTGGGTTAATCTTTCATTCTAATAAAGCAATAAAAAAGTGTCCACATGTCACTTTACTAGGGTGTCCACATCATCCTCCACCTCAACAATCCACTTGTCAACATCACACTTAATTTCAATTTTTTTTCATTTAAGAATTCAAAATTTCCAAATTTAATATTTCAACTTTCTAAATCTAAAATTTAACATTACATTTAACTAAAATTAGTTATGAATTTGTATTAATATTTATTACTTATATATTTACATAAATTATTTATTAACTAACTTACCATATTTATATAAATTGTTTGAATTTTCTAATATTAAGAGATGTAACATTCAAAATTTTAATTTGTATCAATAGTTACTAATATTTATTGATTTAAATATTATAAATAAGGGTGGTTGATTTATTCAATCACAATCAAAATATCAAAATGTCAAACACTTTTTTATATTTTATATTCTGAAAAGTAACTTTTATGAGTTCAATTATCATCTTCAACATTTTCTAATATCTTTTAACATTCTTTAAATTTAAGTGATCCTAAATAATAATAACTCTTTATTATTGTAATTCTCAACACCACTTTAAAGTAAATCATTAAGCAATTTATTTTCAAACTATGATATACGAAATACTCTAATTTATTATAAATGTACTTTTAACTTAACTACTATAAAATAACTATTTGATATGATCTCACAATTATATCATCCATATCTATAATTTTTAAATCTCATATCAATATTTATTTTATTATATTTATCTCATTATTATAAATATTTATTCAACCCGTGTAATACACGGGTTACTAACCTAGTACTAATATAAATCATCATACGCAAACCTGGCCGGCTCTTTTCTAGTTAATTAACAATTTTCAATGAAATCACCCATTTACTATAATTACTCGCTAAATGATTTACACCATGATTACGGTATGCATATAATGTTCTATATAATATATATATGAAAATATTAATTTATATCTATCTATATCTATATAATATATATATGAAAATATTGAATGGCACATGACATCACCACAACACTTCTTTTTTTCATTTTCCCGCTCAAATGATTTGCACTTAATGAATCGCTGACATGGGGTCAAAAATTACGGATCTGGTTAACAAACCCGACCGCATATTACTCAAAAACCCTAACGCTGTGTTCCCGGGTTTACTTAAGGAAAGAAAAGAAAAGAAAGGAAAAGAAAGGAAAGGAAAAGAAAGGAAATGAAATGAAAAGAAAGGGAGGATTTCTTTCCTTCCATTTCCTTCCAAATCGGAAGGAAATGAAAACTTAAAAAACTTGTCTAATTTTCTCTCCCTTTCCCTCCTTAAATGAAACTTGGGAACACACAATTTTATATCTTCCTTCCCTTTCCTTCCTTTAATGAAACTTGGGAACACAAAATCTATTATGTTTCCTTCCCTTTCCTTCCTCCCATAAATGAACTCTTCCCTTTCCTTTCCTCCCATAAATGAACTCGGGAACATAGTGTAATTCCCAATTTCCATTCTATCATATTCCTTGGAAGTCTCCGACTCGATCAATCTCTGATTCCGCTAAATCGCATCCGTCAAAATCGACCTCTGATGGTGGAACAGATCTTCGTCGGCTTTGTCTTCGGTCTGCTTTCTTTGCATTTCACATTGGAAGATGTTCCGAAAAGGTCCGATTATTTTATATGTATTTTGTTATTTGAAGGTCGTTCTAAATATGTTTGCAATTTGTTCGTTGGCGAGTACAAGTAACAAAAGTTTGTTTAAGAATTTGTTGTTTTTTTCTAATGAAATTGGGATTTCTCTTGCAGAAGCTACGAACGATATGTTATATGAATAAATCGACCTCTGATGGTGGAACAGATCTTCGTCGGCTTTGTCTTCGGTCTGCTTTCTTTGCTTTTCACATTGGAAGATGTTCCGAAAAGGTCCGATTATTTTATATGTATTTTGTTATTTGAAGGTCGTTCTAAATATGTTTGCAATTTGTTCGTTGGCGAGTACAAGTAACAAAAGTTTGTTTAAGAATTTGTTGTTTTTTTCTAATGAAATTAGGATTTCTCTTGCTAAGCTACGAACGATATGTTATATGAATAAATTAAGTAAATAAGTAAACTTCCATTATTGACTTTTTTCCTTCAACAATTTACAAACACGATTGAATTTTTTTTGGGTAACCAAATTTGATTACATGACTTATGTTTTCCATTTGAGGATTCGTGGATTCTGTTTCAGTTCAAGAATTAAGGTAAAAGATCTATCAATGGAGGCATGTTTTATTTGCTGTGAAATTGGCTTAAAACTCTAAGGAGCATAGACACTAAAAGATGCTACCCAAGCCATTAGTACTTTGTGCAGCTTTGGTTCAGCCTGTAGTATACTCTACGAGAAAATCAATTAATCATTGGATGTTAAAGTTACAGCGGACATGGGTATGTTTCTTGAGCTCTAATATCTTTGATTTCTGATTGAAAAAAGATATGTTTTCAATCGGTTCAAAGTTTCTTCTTTGCATATTGTTCATCCATCGATTCAGATTAAATGTTTTCTATTTAACCAACTGTGTAAAACATCGATTAAGGACTCGATAAAGATTAATTTGAGTTTTTAGTTTTATTTGGATCGCCATACTTATAGCTAGCGGTTTAGAAATCCTCTGTTATAGTTTTTGATCATATGAGTAAAAATATAATGGATTTTAAACAACTTTTTATATTGTTTATGTTAACGTATAGCAGTATGAAATAAGTTCACAATGCTATTGTTTTGAGGGCATTTACATCATGTTCTTATATGTTTTGTATTAAGAATTTGAATGCTTTGATTTACTCTGAACGCTTTGACCAAGCAGCAGGCATCGGCGTCGTTCTTCAGATTTTTCCATTTGGTATTTGGATGGCGATTGTTTGTGTCGATTGATCTGTGAAGACGGAAAGGAAAAACATTGGCGGTATCTGGGATCCGACCACAGCCGCCATGAACTGTTTGGATACAAAGGCGATAGTTTTCATATTCATCAAATTTGTGTTTTTAATCTAAGGTGTAATTACATCAAAATTACGATCCCATATAATTAACAAAACAAAAAAGTCTGTCTTTGTTCAGAATTATGATCATCAATATTTTTCTTTGGGAGTTCAGGGTTACAAAATGATTTTGATTTCATGTTGGACTGATGTGTACTTTATTGAAGGGTATGTTGCCATAAAGATTCAAGATCATGTGTCTAATTATTCAAGGGTCTGAATTAAGTCCCTGAGTGCTTCATGTTTAATATTCCCAGTAAATAAGGGTTTATTTGTGTATGCAGATGAAGAAATCGGATAAAGATTGAAATTCCGCATCGCCAACGAACGGGTTGATTGCCGCAAACAAGCCAAGAAGATGACACCCATCATATGACTATATCTCATAGGCATCATTGTGTTCTAGCTATGAACCGGTAATTATTCTTACACAGATATGAAATTGACTTTTAGTGTTTAGGCCTTTTTTCCCTTATTCGGTGTTCAAGTATTATTGTTTGATGTAATTATTTCAGATGATTAGTACCAACTCCAATATTTATGTGGTATATTTTAGTTAAATTGATATAAATTTGCTTTATTCTGATCCACAATTGCCATGGTGAATCCACAATTGCCATGGTGAATATGTTTCATACATCCAATTGATTTACTGAAAATGTATATCAGAGCAATCAATTGTTCTTTTTTATGTTGAATAGTTGATAAAAAAAAATGATTTGTACCATTGTAGACATAGAAATTGTGTAATTAGATGAGGTCCTATTTATTACAATTTACATTCTCATGTACCTCCAATTAAAATGCTATTACATCTTTTACGCTGATTAATTTGAGATATTTTTTATAATGTTGATGAATTTTTATAATCGTTCTTCTATTCTTTTGTTCAGCATAGATCATGGGATTAGTGAGTATTCAAGCTCACTAAAAAGATTGGTAGTGGTTGCTTTTAGAGAACATTATTTGAGTAAATTATCCCTTCTTCACCATGATTCAATTGCATTTTTTTAACATGTTATGTTTTCCACATGAGTGAAGTAAGCGTAGCATGAGGGGGGACGGTATGGGTTGGGTTACCGCATCGCGGTTCCAAAGGAGCCGGGCGGTTCCAACCGGCAACCATACCGCCTTCCGCGGTTCACCCACCTGGCTCCGAGCTTTTTGGTCTAGGCGGCACGATGGAACCGGGGAGAGCCGGGCTAAATCCGAACGTTGGCTTTTGACCGTTGGTCTAGGCGGCACGATGGAACCGGGGAGAGCCACACCACAACCATACCATGTGGTGTGGCTTGAAGCCTTGCCCAATTTAGCAAATATGACATGTCGCAATATTATTGGGTGGGTAGCATGGCTTGGGGAAGCCTTGTGGCAACCATACCCCCTCCCCTGAGAAACCAGATGCATCATGATAACATGATAGATACCAAATCTTTTAATTGAAACATTTACAATGATGTTTAATCATAGTAAATTGGGCAATGATGCCCCCCCCCCCCCCCTTACGTTTTTTATGTTTTCGCTCTCAACTGTTCCCAATTTCATTAATGCGTTTTTTGAATTGTTGTACGTTTTTTTTTTTCCAGTTTGTTATGTCGTTCTGGCTTTCTTTAGTTACTATTTCTATAGTTTTTCATTCATTTCATGATATTAAAGCAGAGGCTAAAGATTCATCTGGTTGGTTATGTTGTTTATCAATCTGTATTTTTAAATTTGTAAATTTTTTTCATTATCCAATGTTAATTTTTTTTCTTTAATTCCAATTATCGAATTACATTTATTATAATATGTTATAAGTATTAGTTTTTTTAAAAATCCCCCGTGCGTGGCACGGGTATCAAAAACTAGTATATATATATATATATATATATATATGTGTGTGTGTGTGTGTGGACTCTTAAGAGGCGAAAGTAAAATTAGTAAAATAACGTTAAAAGTGATGGACGGTTAATCATGCATCATGTAGTGGAGTTGATAGCCGAAAGACAAGATGTACAAGCACCAATAGGTCTTTATCCCAATTTGCGGAGTGTATATGCCTTATATCCAAGGCTTGATGTAAAACTACAGAGCCTAGAGTCTCACTGAAAGCAACATCTCTATTCATACAGGGTAAAGGTAAGGCTGTCTAAATCTTATCGTCCTCAAACCCTACCTAAACTTTGTTATTGGGCTATTGATGAGATTTACTAAGTATAATGATTATGACTCCCTAAATGATTTGCATTATATAGATATATTTTAAAATATGGTAAAACTACGAACCAAATATATCAATTCTAATACTCATACAACGGCGCAGTTATCTCTTTTTTTTCTTTTTTCTTGTACTATAAATAAATAAAGGCTTAAACAAAATTAAAAAAAAAACTAATACTTAAATAGTTTTTTCGTCATTAATGAGTTTATCTAGTTCAAACTCATTTTAGTAGTTTTATTTTAAGTGAGATGTCCTAAAAACACCTTAACGGTTATTAAGGATTGTGGTAAGTATAAATATATGTATTTTTAAAAGGACTACTTAGTAATAAAGTGATATATTTAAGATTGTAATAAATCTATATTATATAATAAACAAAATGTTTGTTTAGCCACTTTTGTCTAAAATTATGGCCAAAAGCAGCGTGCAAATATGTGAGGGAGGGTTCTTTACAATTATGATATATGTTTAGTAGAATATAATATATAATATAATACTAAATCTTCATATTAAGGTTTATTCTGTTTAAACTTTTAATAAGTAATTATTTAAGTATAAAAATTTTATATTAAGGTTAGTAATTATCCAAATACTAACTTTTCATATTAAGGTTTATTTTGTTTAAACTTTTAATAAGTAATTATCCAAATACAAAATTTTTATATTTGTGGTTTATTTTCTTTTTTACTAACAGATATATCTTAAAACTAATCATTTAAATAAATTATATTTGTTTGTATACGTAACAAATATATCCAAAACTATTTATTTTTACTAACATATTTAGTAAGTAATAGTTATTTTTAACTAACATATTTAATAACATATATCTATAAGGGTAAACGCAATACCCTTCCCGATCCAATCGGGAAGGTGAAAACGGGGAAAATCGGGGAAACGGGATCACGGGGAAACCATTACTTGGCTGCTCGGGAAAAATCGGGGAAAGGGGAATTCGGGATCGGGAAGGTTAAAATGGGGTTGGGACCCCGATTTTTTCAAGAGAGAGTGGGAGAGTGGGGAAGGTTTTTATGGGGTGTTTGGGAGAGTGGGAGAGTGGGGAAACCATTACCCACAAAATGGGGAAAAATGGGAAGGGGTGGAGAATGATGAGGTGGCACAAAAAATGGAGTGGGGGATTGGGGAAATGGGGAAACCATTGCCTTTACCCTAATACTTTAATATAGAGATAAGAGAGAGAAAGTGTTGAAATGTTGAAAAATTAAGAGTTGTACAAATCATGAAGCTATATGTACAAGTAAATATAATGTAGAAGTCACCACCACATAAATTCTAAAACTCCTAAAATGGGCGGCCAAATAATTGAGTGAGATGTGAATTTCAAAATTCAAATCTGACATTTACTTTATCTGCGATTGCTTTATTGGAACAGCCACACAGAGAAAACAAAGATACCACAAATCATGTTTGTTGTTTCATCAAGCAAGTAAACCCTAAAAATCGACTTACCATCTATGTTCGTGCTTTCTATTTTCTTGATTACCACTAAATCATTGGTGTTTCTATAGATCAAACGTAGATCTACCCTCTCTCTTTCACGATATCGTCTTTATCGCTACTCTCTCACAATGACGCCTCATCAATGTCTCAACGAATCGTTCTACTGTTTGAGCCTACTTACCACCGTCTCCTTCGTCTTCACAGAAGCAGGACACTCGCGCTTTGATTCTTCGTTCCCTAAGGTTTGATTCTTCCTTTATCTACGATTTTCTTTATAACCCCCGTACCAACTACATTTTTCAGCAAATGTGAATAATACGAATTTGTGGTAAACACTCTCATGTTTGGTTTTCGTGTTTATCTTTTCTGTTTTGGTTAGACGTTTGCACCAGTTACATGAAATGGTGGCTGCTTCTTTGGGCTATGTATGTAAGTTCCTTTTTTGTATTTTGTTCTTAGGTTTATTCTATTTTTCTGAACTGGAATGGAGAATTTGTGGCCTTTTTGGTTTTAAGGATTTCGAGTACCCTATATGTTTATTTGTTTTGTTCCTTTTCTTTCATTTTGCACACAGATAATTAAATGTTACAATTTGAGGTTTCTTCTGTAAGGAATATTTGTATAGTGGCTTCATGTGAAGTCTGTTTTTGTTGATTCAATAGTATACATGTCGATTATGCATATATGTAGGTTTAATTCTTCAACGTGAACAAAAATTCAGAATGCTAATATAGCAGTAACATGTAAAGTTTTTATTTTGTTGTTCTAGGGATGTGAAAGTTTTCTCTGTTTTTATGTAACTTTAAATCTCCATTTTTATTCCAAATTTTAGAATACTACTTTGTTGTTTTTAGTTTCAATTTGGTTCCATTTTGATTCAAATTTTTTAATTCCTTTACAGGTCTAAGGTTGCTGCTTCTTTGTATTCGTCTTTCCAGGTTTGTTTATTACAAGTGGATTGTGTGTTTTGTTTTACTGTTCATATGGTTTGACCATAATGTGGTTGTCTTCTTAGAGCCTTTGAATTTGCTTCTACACATTGTATGTATGATAAATGCAACTATGGATTCATCCTATTAGAAAGAGAAGAAGAAAGGTTCTGAAAGAAGCAATTGGATGCTTTAGGTATGTATTGTTGTTATTTAGTTTTATGTTTTTGTTGAATTCCATATTAATGTTTTTGACGCTTTTGTCATGGCTATCATTAACTCTATATTTCATATGTTTATGTGATTGACAGGTTCACCCGGAGCTGGTTTATGCCTCATCTCACTATTCTTAAGCATGAGAGGTAATGATCTTTTTGGTCCTCTCATAACTATATTACAATATTTATATTTGTTTCATTGGGCTTAAAACTTCTCTATAAACATTTTTATGGATGTAAAAACGGTGAAGAACCGGGCCTTCCACTTTTGCCTTATTTAGCACACATGTTGTAATAATCGGTATATATTCATTCACACATGAGGAATTCCATATAGCACCATTAATTATTTACTAATATACTTAATAAATAGTTAGAAAGTGTTTGAATCCACCTCTGTTTTTGGTAGTCCTAACTGTGGCATAATTGGTTTCATGTTTGCTTTAGATCTATGTTATCCTTGAGGGATTTGATCAGGAAAAGGTTCAGACCAAGTTCAATCCCATGTCTTGATGTGAAATTTCTTGTTGTTCAAGGGAAAAATTACGGTTATGCCATATCCAAACTTAACAAGGAGATCGTACTTGAGAAGTGTAAAGTGTTGGCTAAACCCACAAGGGTAATCATCACATTGGTTAAAGCTTCAAAGGGTTACTGGTTAGATCTGCATTTCAAGGAGGATAAGGCAACACAGCTATATCCTCTCAGTAATGACTTGCTATTTTCACAAATAATTGATCTAATGCTTCATGGTTTTTAATTTCCCTAATGACCAGATTAACCCGAGCCTTGACAAGGAGCGGGACCCTATGGCAGGAATTATGGACTTAATGAAGCTATGCATGGGTTGATTTTGGCTATGTTTTATCTCAACTAAATGAGCAGCAAGGATGTTTATTTGATTATAGTTATTATTTTTCAGGATTCCCTGTTACTTGGTGTTGGAACTTTTAATAAGTGTGACTGACGCCATCAAATCTATTCTCGAATAATTCGGTTGAAGAATCCATTGTGATTTGATTCAGAGACGCGGGTTGTGATGCTCGAGGCTTGCAAGTTTGGACCGAAGACGTTTTCTTGAAAAGTCAACCGTTCGGGTCAACGGTCAACGTAAAAGTCAACGGAAGATCGATTCGAGCAAGTCAAGCTTCATATTAATTAAATCATCTTTGATTTAATTAATAATAATCATGTCATTTGTTTTATTTGTATTTAGCTCATTTTATGTGTGTTAGCTAGTTAGTGGGCTAGTGAGCACATGGGCTCTCTATAAATAGGAAGGGATAGCTCCATTAGATGAATAAGTGATGAATAATAGATGAATGAGTGATGTGAGCTATCATTTCTAGAGAGAGAGAGTCACACATTGGGTTTGAGCTCAACCCAATGTGACCATGGATTTCCAATGACGAGTTTGTAATCATTCGGTTCGTTGTAATCATTCAGCAATAATCAATGAATCGTTTGATATTATTATTTCTTGTCATTTATTATCTTTGACTCTCTTCATCCCGTCTCCTCCTTCATCTCACCTTCGTTCTTGCTCAAGATCGAGATTCTCGATGTGAAATCGGTCCTGAAAAATGGTATCAGAGCGGGTACCGATCAGATTCATCTCACCGTGAATCTGGTCACTCGAATCTGTGATTTTGAGCTTGAATGAGGTGCTGATTGGAAAAACCCACTTTGGAGACTTTTTCTACTTTTTCTTATTTTTGGAGCTGATTGATGATTTCTGGATGAATCTGATGATAGATTCTTGTTATTGGGTTCATTTAGATATGATTTCATGCTCCATATGTCATAATCAGTGAAGAAATCCGAGATCTGAGCTGAAAAAATAAAGCAGTTAGAGTTTTCCCGTTTTTGGGGTTTTGAAGACTTTTAGAGCTTTAATTCTGAGTTTTTGGTGCTAAAATCAGTGTTTTTGGATGAAATAAAGTATGAATCTTGAAGGAAAACGCATTCCGGATCCATTGGAAGCATCGGTTTCGCCTGATTCACAACAGATTTGACAGATCTGAAGAAACACATAGTAGTGCGTGTTTCAAGGTGTTCTTGGTGTTCTTCATTTTGTTTGAAGATTGCCTTGGCGATTTCACAGCTGATGAAGGTGTTCTTGGCGATCTCAGATGCTCTTGAAGATGTACTTGGCGATCTCAGGTGAGCTTGAAGATTGCCTTAGCGATCTCGAGCTTGTTCTTGGCGACTTCGACAAAGTTCTTGGCGATCTGGTAGTTACCTTGGCAACTTGGGTTTTCTTTGGCGATCTCATGGATTTGGCGACCTCGTTTTTGCCCTTGGCGACCTCGAATAAGTGTTGGCGACCTCGTATCTTTGGCGATCTCGGCATATCTCGTCAACTGGGTTTTTGTTCAAATAATTTTTAGACGATTCTGATCGTAGGGAATTGTAGAGGATGAATCTACGAGTCCATCGGTACCAAAATAATCGAAAAAGGTCGAGATTTGAGGAAGATATGGTCGTTTTACGTTTTTTCGGTGGGTGTTCGTAATTCCGATGGCCGGATTAGGGTTTCGCATGTTTAGGGAGAAGACAAGTGACGTGCCACTCGCTCATTGGCTGACATGGGATGTTCTCTCTCCTCAATTGTCGGTCAAAGCCATCTGCCTCTTTTCGCTGTCCGTTTCTGATTGGTTGTTGAGAGTTGCGCCTGGACCCCACCTGCATAAAAGAATCCTTGGGAGACTTGGCGCTATCGAATTTCTATTGGATACAGGAGAATTCGCGTGGGACCCGATCTAAATAAGAGATCCGTTGAGGGCTTGATTGTTGTCTGCATATGATTGGCTGTTGGGTCTCTCACACGGATTGAATATTATCAGCCCTTGGATCCTCTAATCCTGAGCCGTAGATCATTTTGGTGTGCTTTCTCTGCTGGAATATCATTGGCCAGCCGCCAACCCACCTGGATCCATCTCTAAACCGTTTGATGCCCCTAATTTCGGCCATTAGATCATTTTTAATCCTCAAATCTGATTGGATGACTAAGGAGCACACGGATTATGTGTTTCTTTGAGGG
This sequence comes from Deinandra increscens subsp. villosa, assembly GCA_039602395.1. Classification (NCBI taxonomy): domain Eukaryota; kingdom Viridiplantae; phylum Streptophyta; class Magnoliopsida; order Asterales; family Asteraceae; genus Deinandra; species Deinandra increscens. The sequence goes on from JBCNJP010000012.1 coordinate 59,680,044, forward strand.
ATTTTTCACCATTATTTAATTTTCTGCATTATTTCGTTAAATGCGGGGTTTTTCTCATCAATTTTTCTACAAGAATAACGAGATAACGCCGCAACGAAATTGTGAAAATATTTTATTGGTCATGGATTTATTCCGCCATATTTCGATCGGGCTTCTAGTTTTTGTTGACGTCAAGGCCACGTTAGCTAACGACCACTGACGGATTGGTTTCACTTCTCGGTTAAGTTTGTGACTGTTTCGTTATGTCTCACTTCAAGTTGTTTAGCTGATGCAGCGCTGATGTCATCTAACCGAATTAACTGGAATCTCAGTTAAATATTGGAATATTCCGTTAAATCTCTAACGGAAGGCCGTTACTTGAATAAAATTTGCGGTCTTCTCAGATTCATTCCAAATTGCACCGTTTGACTCAGAATTCTTCACGGAATATTTTTCCGAGCTCGATTTTCTTCACCCAAAATTACGAAGACTCCGGTTATGAATAAATTTTGCGTTTATGCTCGGGATCTCAGTTTTTCATCGATTTGACATTATTTTTGCATCCAACCCAGTCACGCGGAACAAGTTCAGTATTTATGGATCATTCACAACTGTCTGCACCCGGCTTCCGGTTTTTCGCAAGATTGTCAGATTTCAGGATTTCTGTACCGTTTTCTCTTCGGAACTGAGCGGAACGGTTCCACTCTCTGCATCTGATTTTCCGCTTCCGCATCGGATGTTTTCAGAGGGATCTAGAGAAAAGGGGAAACAATAATAGATTTGGATTATCAGGTCGATTATCTGAAGTTGGAGCATTTTCAGTGACTGATTGGTTTATCTGATTCGATTTGTTGCGATTTTTCTCCAATGTTCAGCATTCTTAGTATTGTACCCGACCGTGTGAACCGAGTGAACTGCAGCACTTGGATCTCAACTGGAGCAACAAGAACAGAAAAAGCTTATTCAAAGGGGGAACCTTTACAACAGAAAGATTCAGGTTTATCAGTTGTTCTTCGAAGATGCACGACAGAGCGGTTCTTCACCAGTATGACAGATTTGACAGCGTCAGTCAAGGGGGAATTGTTGGAACTTTTAATAAGTGTGACTGACGCCATCAAATCTATTCTCGAATAATTCAGTTGAAGAATCCATTGTGATTTGATTCAGAGACGCGGGTTGTGATGCTCGAGGCTTGCAAGTTTGGACCGAAGACGTTTTCTTGAAAAGTCAACCGTTCGGGTCAACGGTCAACGTAAAAGTCAACGGAAAATCGGTTCGAGCAAGTCAAGCTTCATATTAATTAAATCATCTTTGATTTAATTAATAATAATCATGTCATTTGTTTTATTTGTATTTAGCTCATTTTATGTGTGTTAGCTAGTTAGTGGGCTAGTGAGCACATGGGCTCTCTATAAATAGGAAGGGATGGCTCCATTAGATGAATAAGTGATGAATAATAGATGAATGAGTGATGTGAGCTATCATTTCTAGAGAGAGAGAGTCACACATTGGGTTTGAGCTCAACCCAATGTGACCATGGATTTCCAATGATGAGTTTGTAATCATTCGGTTCGTTGTAATCATTCAGCAATAATCAATGAATCGTTTGATATTATTATTTCTTGTCATTTATTATCTTTGACTCTCTTCATCCCGTCTCCTCCTTCATCTCACCTTCGTTCTTGCTCAAGATCGAGATTCTCGATGTGAAATCGGTCCTGACACTTGGTAAACTTCACAAAGTTGTATTATAACTACTTCTGACTGGTGTTTAGAAGGAAAGGAACTGGATAGTGGATTTGTATCTCATATCAGCAAAAACTGGAAGTATCATGGGTTGCTTCAGTCAGTAAGTATTAGTGAGCTTTGCCTTTTAAATTTTTTAAATGGTAATCTATTAGTTTTTAAAATCTATTTTAAGTTTTTGTTGTCTTTGATTTCCTTAACATGGATACAGGTGCCAAGTACTGTTGGTTGCAACTGCATTGGTTCAAAACGTGACACTATAGTTTTACCTAGATATTGATGTGAAATAAAATAAATTTGTGTATCCTTTTACAGTTTTACTTAATTATTTGTAGGTTGGAGATGTGGGGCCAATTCTGGATACCATGGCTATAGCTAGAGTAAATAGTTCTGCTATATATAGGGCTGCACAAGTTATTGGTTCCATTCCAAACAAAACGTACTTCATAAAGATGAGTGAGAGTCTTTCTAAGGTGGAAAAATGGACAGGTCCCAGGTCGCATAGTGGGTCATGTTTACCCATAAACATCTTTCGCCCCCTTTGTTGAAGTATACAAATAATCATTGTATTACACATGGCTGCAATTTTGATCCATTTTCAATAAAATTTTGCTTGTCTTATTTACTAAAACTACACATGGAAAGTTTTAATCTGTTTCCTATTAAACTACATTTTTACATAGTTTGACTTTGTTAAAGATACAAGCATAACTCAAATTGAATTGAGCATAATCATGCTTTTCCATTTGCACATTTGTACAATATTTATCTTTGAATCAGTGTGAGATCGTTTATTCATTTTTTAAATCATCAAAATGAAAAAACTAAAACTCATTTAAGTGGGAACACATGAATGAAACAAAAGTCAGAATGAAATAAATTTATCTTTTGGCTACTTTTCAGAATTTGTAAGTATTCTTGTGTTGTAATAAAATTGTTCTATAAATAACATGGATCATAAGTAAGATATAAAGTTTCTATGCAAAAGATACATAACAAGATTTGTTGAATGATTAAGACTAAATAGTGGAAATCTGTTTGACTTTTATGAAGTCAAACTATCAAATTTCAGAGGCTCATTATCCAAGAATGGTATGAAATTCGTATTGCAATATATATTTTCAACCTCTACATTTGATTGACTAAAATTTGAATGGAATTGTTAAGAACAAATTACTGGACAAATTTAATATGGTAATTATATACATATTGAGTGTGTTATGCTCTTTCACCATTTTGTTTATGTTCTTTCAATGTTTTTTGTGCCTTCTCTTATAATTTTTGGATACAAATTAAACATGTTATTACGTCAGCTGATTTGATGAAGCTGAATGTCTTTTATTTAATATTTGTGATTGTTTGTATTCCTGACATATTTTTTTATTATAAATCTTAACTCATGAGTGATTAAAAGGATATTTTTTTAAACTTAAAGTCCTTATAAGTCTCAACTGATGTTTGTGTCTTCATTTGAATTTAGATATTCTAAGTTAATATTGTAGATTGTAAAGTATGTGAATATACTTCAATGATATGCATTTCTGTTGGGCTATACATTTGAGGCATGAACATTAGATGTGGACTTACTTGTTAATGGGCTTAGGTGTTCACGATTGGGCTTAGAAGAGTTCACGATTTTGGGCTTTAGTGGGCCGGTTCTTATGGGTTTACTATTGGACTAGGGTTTTGTAAAAGGGTACTATATAAACCCCTTTAGTTTATGATTAGATCCAGTTGTTGGTTTACGATTTGTGCTCCATTCTTGTATTTACGATCATGATCATCAATCAAAGAAAGTATTTGTGTTCTTCATTCAAGATTTGATCTTTTGTTGTTTATCATCTACATCAAATCTATTTCATCTACTTTATCTTGAATCGGTCTTGTACAAGGATTCCGCACTTGTACGAGATTAAAATATCGTGAACGGTTGTTGATCCCGGACCAACAATTGGTATCAGAGCCAAGAATCACTGATTCGAGGTTCTCACGATATTGGATTCAAGCATTTTCTGGAAAAAGTTTGAGTTTTTGAAGATTTAAAGGCTGTTTGAAGGTTTACGATAGGGCTACTGCTATTTTTCAGAGTTTACGATCAGATTTCTGGGTTTCTTGAGTGTTTACGACTGGTTGTACTTGAAGATCTTCATCGGAAACGTGTTTACGACTTCAAGGCGAGATTTTTGACTGTTTACGATTGGTTTCAGTCGGAAATAGAGTGTTTACGATCAGCATAATCGAGTTTACGACATTTTTCAACCAGAATCGCGTTTAGGATTTGTTCAATCGGAATCAGAGTTTACGACTGGAGGGATCGGAATCGGAGTTTACGAGTCGCCTTTATCGGAATCATGAGTTTACGACTCGGAGTTTACAATCCGCTGTAATCTCAATCGTAAACAGGGGTTTACGATCGGAAACTCATATTTTGGACTTTTGGACTTTTAGTTTAAGTTTTCCTAAGCTTTCGTGATGGATTTCGAACCGAGCATGTATCAGAAATTGGATTTTGAGATCGGATCTACTACACGTCCTCCTAGACTTACTTCGGATGATAACTTCCTTGAATAGAAATACAGATTCCAGAACCATTTGAAAAGTGTTGATCTGAGACTGTGGAGATCTGTTATTAATGGACCATTTATACTTACACATATGGAAGCAGGAAAGACAGGAGTGGTAAAGACTGAAGCAGAGTACTCATATGACGATTGGGAGAGATGCAACAAGGATGAGAGGGCTTATGCTATTATGACTATGGCTTTGACACCAGAGATTGCGCAAGGATTTAAGAAGTACAAGAGTGCTAAGAAGCTATGGGATGCTCTGGTGGTAGCATATGAAGGTAATCCAGATATCAAGGCTAGTCGCAAACAGATGTTGAAGCAGAAGTTCAACTTATTCAATCACGTTCAGGGGAGAGTCCTTTGAAGCTCAAGTTCAGAGATTCGTGTCCTTTAGTCACTGAAATGTCAAGTTATGATGTTGAACCTGAACAGGAAGATAAGAATTTGAAGCTCTTGAACAGCTTACCCAAGAATTGGAATACAAATATCTCAATCATCAAGGATAACAACAAGCTGGATGAATGACTGTTGATGAGCTTATAAACAAACTGAAATCAAAGCTGATTGATGATAAGCAACGGGAGCTGAATCATCTGAGTTCACTAAGTATGGCTGGAAAATTAAGTCAGGCTCTCTTGTCTGAAGATGTGGGATCAAAGCAAGCTGGGAGTTCATTTGGAAGTGATTCAAGTGCCAACCCAAAGTCAACTGCATTTGTGGCACGATCACAAGCTAGTTCTAGTTCGAGTGGAATGGTCAATTCTGAAGAGGAAAATGCCACTAATGATCCCAACTTTGCACTGGGAATGGGATTCATGAACAACTACCATGCCCTTATGGCTAGAACTTTGGTGCCTGCTGAGATGCTCTCTGGTGATCTGAATCGGATAAATCCTGAAGATGTTGAGATGCTTGATGTCTCCTGGCAAATGGCTATGGCGGTTTTTCGTGCAAAGAAGTTTATGGCAACGACTGGAAGAAATGTCTGGAAGGATCAGGACAAGATCAGAATGGGTTTTGATAAAAGCAAGCTAAGGTGCTTCAATTGTAATGAGTACGGACATTTCGCTAGGGAATGCTCAAAGCCAAAGAGAGAGAAGCCAGAAGAGAAGAAAGCTGGGGATGGTAAAGGGAAAGCAGAGGCAAAGGCTTTGGTAGTGCAGGATTGCGGGGAATATCAGTGGGCCTCGCAGATCAAGGAACTCAGCTTGACTGGAGCTATGATTGCAAAGATGGAGAATGATGCTGATGAAGAACATGCTTTTGTGGTCACTGATGAGGAGAACCTGGTTGAAGACAAAGAAGCACTTGCAGCCGAGGTTGACAACACAAAGGTATGTACTAATCCCACTTGTGCACGTTTAATTCTTGGCCTTAGACAACTTTGGAAAAATAGTGAGATAGAATTGTTTGATATGCAATGTTCTAGAAGTTCGTTTAAGGGTAGATGGGAAAAGAGTGAGGAGAAAGTCAAAGCTCAGAAACTAGATATAGAGAAATACCAAGCCCTAGCCACTCAGAAGTCTGTTCTGTATGACAACGCTAAGTTAGAAATAGCTGAGCTTAGTAAGCAGGTAGATGAACTTAAGCATCAGAACAATGAATTGCAAGTAAAATTAGATGTGAATCAAATGAGAAACAAGAGAATGCTTCAGGCTGGTAAGGCTTTGTCCAATTGCATCACTGATGTTAGATTTGGAAAGGATAAAGGAGGAATAGGAGTTAGCTTCACTGAAAAGAATAAGAATAATGTTCCTCAACCTGTGTCTAGAGACATAATAGGTATAATCTATGAAGAAGATCAAGTAGAAAGAACTGATTCTGAAATGCATGAAGCAGGACCTCCAATAGATAGTGTTTTGGTTGGTGTGAAACCTATGACAGTAGAGGAATAAGAAAATGAGAAACACATGACCTATGGTTTGGGTGATCAGAATAGATTGGTGACAACCACATGTGAATCAGGTCCACCTCAGGCATCATTAAACAATAATGTGAGCTCTTCTGATGTATTTATTTCTTGTGCAGATGAAGTAAGAATCAAGGATGTTTCTGAGAAGGATGCTGAATGTTTAAGAGTTAAAGAGAGTCATGTGTCTAGTTGTTCAAGTTCTAATTTACCTAAGGATGATGTTCTGGCACCTGTGTCAGAACTTATTATGTCCAAGTCAAAACAGTCTGTTGTGTCTTTGTCTTCAAAACTTGTTTCTGATTCTAATGAAAAAGTTAATGGTTTTAAAATTCGTGTGCCTAACACAAGAGTAGGTCATGAGTCTAAGCCCAAGGACTTTGTCCCTTATCCCCAGGTTGTGTCTACTTTCAACAGAACAAACAAATCAAAATCAGAACAATTTTGTTTAATTACACAACCAGAAAATGTTCCAAAACATGTTATACACAAATGGGATGATAAGCCTGAACGGAAGTCGTCTTATCCAAGACGCTCATATCTTTGTAGTCATGTAAATGGGCCTAGACTTATGAACTGTTTTCAGTGTGGAAAACCAGGACACTTTGCTGCAAATTGTGTGAACAGACCTTATCAACCATACTATCCGCAAAACCCACGGACTAGTATGTTGGAGAAAATGATGATAGGTGGAAACAAAAATCAAAAGCAGCAAGCTTCGTCACAGGGGAAGCAAAGTTCAGAACCAATGAAGACTCAACAGTCTAAGGTTTCAAACACAAAAGCTCCAGTGACGAGGCCTGTTGATGAAAAATGGAATGTGACCAAAACTCTGAAACCAACTTACACACCTAAAGGAGTCTACAAAAAGAATGATAAGATGAGACAGGAATTTGTTGAGAAACAAGTGTCTAAAACAAAAGGAATTTCTAAACCTAAAGGCAAAACAAAGGTTGAAACACAAATTTCAAAACCAAAAGATGTCACTCAAACAAAACAAGTTGTTTATACAAAATTGAAACTTGAGTGGACACCTGTTAAAAAGATAGCAGGTAAAAAGGTCGCATCTCTAACAAAGAAATCTACATCTGTAAAGAACTCAACCAATGTGATGAAATCACAGAAACACCCTGTTTGGAAACCAAAAGTCAACACTCAAACTTTGAGTGTACCTGAATCAAAAGCAGGAATGTCTCTTCAATTAGTTAACTACACAGATTCCAAAGGTGTGCCCAGATCTGTTATGGCCTGGGTACCTGACTCTAACTGATCTTTGATCCATGTAGGGACAGCCAAGAAGGACTGTCAACAATCTCTGGTACGTTGATAGTGGTTGCTCCCGACATATGACCGGAGATTTGTCACTTTTGGAAGATGTTCAAGATTTCAACGGAGGAGGCGTTTCATTTGCTCGTGGAGTGGGTGGTAGGATAAGCAAGAAAGGTGTAGTGAAGAATGGCAGCTTAACTTTTTCTGATGTGCATTATGTGGAGGATGTTGGTCCAGAATCAACAACCGTTCACGATATTATCTAATCTAGACGTGCGGAAACCGTTTAGATTAGTGATTCAAGAATAGAGATGAAGAGAACACAAGAATACGATGATAAAAAAACAATAAAAACCTGAACTTGCACATAAGATGAACTTGTCGGGTACAACTCGTAATCGTAAACTGATATCTCTTTAGTTTACGATCGTAATCTCCTTGAGGCTGCTCTCCTAAAATCGTAAACAAGCAAAACTAAACTAGGAGAACCATTGGGGTTTATATAGGCACCCCAATGGGTTTACAATTGGGCCCTTTTGGATCTTAAACCCAAGCCCAAGCCCATATCTAATAGTAAACTAGTCTACTAATCTAATTAAACCCTCTAAGCCTAGCCCAAACTATTTAATATTACAAGCCTCATAATCTAGCCTCAACAATCTTCCCCTAGGCTTGTGATATTAAATGTCTTCGATCTTTGAAATTCTTCTTCTTGACTGGCTGGCATAGATGTTGATGAAGATTCTTTCCGCATAAATCTTCAATGGGTTTCATGACGGGCACTTGGGACTTCCTTTTGATCAGCATCAGCTTGAACTTCTTGAAATGAACAAGCAATGAAATGGAGGACTCTCATTGACTCGCTTTTCTTGAAAGAACTGGTTCTCGCTGAATCTTCGGTAACTGTCTTGAATCTTCAAAAATTAGAGGGTAAAAAGTTTGAACACCTCTAACTTTGAAGAACTTGGTTGTTGATCTTGGGTCTTCATGATCTCTGACTGCTCTCTGCATCATTTTCTATATCAAAGATCGACTTGAAATATTCAGCTTCCCCTAAACTTGTGAGCATTTTCTTTGAAAAACCTTTTGAAGCTTTTGAAAACTTGTAAAGACACCAACAACTTCCCCTGAA
>JBCNJP010000012.1:59689145-59718863 GCA_039602395.1 Deinandra increscens subsp. villosa
TGATCCGCTGGGACCAGAAAACACAAACCAACAATTACAATAAACACTTCACCTAGACCTAGCACTAGACACTGAAATATGCTTCAACAATCCTGAATTGTACTTTGGAGAGAATTCTGCTACCGTGAATGCTAAAGCTAAGTCACATTCAAGTCCAAGCTTAAATCCTACTCCAACAGCTTTTCTTGCTAGGAAGTATGAAAATTCTGGTTATTCTTCAGGTTGTAGTTTTACTATTCCTGATAAATCAACAAACAATTCTATTCCTGCTCAAGCAACTGAAAATCTAGCTGCACTGATATATGCTTTCATATCATCTTCTTCTGGATCAATATTTGGTCAAATTAGTGAAGTTGGTTTATTTGGAGACGACGTAGAACAGTTGGATGATGATCAGTTGACTGAATTAGATTTGCATTGGAAATTTGCTATAATGGTTGAAAAACGAAGGGTACTGGCCGTTAGGCCAGTATGCCCTTCGTTTCGACCCCCAAATTCCGTCTCTAAGACCTTCGTTTTTGAGTTTGAAGTTTTGACATTTGATTGTTCAACTTCAAAATGAGTGATTATCAAGCATTTATAGCTGCCCAGACTTTAGTGCAACTCATGATGAGTTATGATAACGAGATAGGAACAACTCAGAAAGTTGCCAAGTTGCTAAGATTGGAGGATTACCATAATTGGAAGAAACGATTTAAATCATGCATATTTTCTCAAGATGTTGATTGTTAGATTCCAATTGAAAAGGAGTATGAGTATCCAATGCTAAGAGCTAAAAAGCCAAAGATGATAAGTAATTTTGATTCTGGACAAAGAAAATTTTTTGCAAGACAAAAGAAAACTTATAGTTTTCTTACATTGGCATTACCTAAAGATTTGATGCCTCAGTTTAAGAATTATACAACATCTAAGGAATTGTGGGATGCTATTGCAGAAAGGTGTGAGGGTAATGAACAATATAAAAAGACCCAAAAGAAAGTTTTGAAGAAGGAATTTGATAAGTTTGAGCATTGTGAGAATGAAAATGTCAGACTTGATTGCAAGGTTTTCACATTTGATAAATGAACTTCAAGTCGTGCATGTTACAAAGGAGAATGATGAATTGAAAGAGAAATTTCTGGAAGCTTTAGCTAACAAATGGGAAAATTATGTTATGATGTTAACACATGATCCAAGTTATTCAAGCTGGACATTCAATCAATTGACAAGCAAATTACAAGCTCATGAATTGGAAATGATTGTGAAAAAGTCAGAACATCCTTCTGTTTAGAATCCTGAATTGTACTTTGGAGAGAATTATGCTACCGTGAATGCTAAAGCTAAGTCACATTCAAGTCCAAGCTTAAATCCTTCTCCAAAAGCTTTTCTTGCTGGGAAGTATGAAAATTCTTGTTATTCTTTAAGTTGTAGTTTTACTATTCTTGATAAATCAACAAACAATTCTATTCCTGCTCAAGCAACTGAAGATCTAGCTGCACTGATAATTGCTTTCATATCATCTTCTTCTATATCAATATTTTGCTTAAACTAGTGAAGCTGGTTTGTTTTGAGACGATTTAGAATAACTGGATGATGATCAGTTAACTGAATTAGATTTGCATTAGCAATTTTCTATGATGGTTGAAAAACGAAGGGTGCTAGCCGTTAGGCCAGTATGCCCTTCGTTTTAACCCCCAAAATCCATCTCTAAGACCTTCGTTTTTGAGTTTGAAGTTTTGACGTTTGATTGTTCAACTTCAAAATGAATGATTATCAAGCACTTATAGCTGCTCAGACTTCAATGCAACTCATGATGAGTTATGATAACAAGATAGGAACAGCTTAGAAAAGTTCCTAAGTTGCTAATATTGGAGGATTACCATAACTGGAAGAAACGATTTGAATCATACATATTTTCTCAAGATGTTGATTATTAGATTCCAATTGAAAAGGAGTATGGATATCCAATGCTAAGTGCTAAAAAGCCAAAGATGATAAGTGATTTTGATTCTAAAGAAAGAAAACTTTTTGCAAGAGAAAAGAAAACTTATAGTTTTCTTACAATGGCATTACCTAAAGATTTGATGTATCAAGAATTATACAACCTTTAAGGAATTATGGGATGCTATTGCAGAAAGGTGTGAGGGTAATGAGCAATATAAGAAGACTCGAAAAAAAGTTTTGAAAAAGGAATTTGATAATTTTGGGCATTGTGAGAATAAAATGTCAGACTTGATTGCAAGGTTTTCATATTTGATAATTGAACTTGAAGTCGTGCAAGTTACAAAGGAGAATGATGAAGTGAAAGAGAAATTTCTGAAAGCTTTACCTAACAAATGGGAAAATTATGTTATGATGTTAACACATGATCCAAGTTATTCAAGCTGGACATTCAATCAATTGACAACCAAATTACAAGCTCGTGAAATGGAAATGATTATCAAAAAGTCAGTACATCCTTCTGTTCAGAATCCTAAATTGTACTTTGGAGAGAATTCTGCTACCGTGAAAACTAAAGCTAAGTCACATTCAAGTCCAAGCTTAAATCCTGCTCCAACAGCTTTTCTTGCTGGGAAGTATGAAAAATCAGGTTATTCTTCAGGTTGTAGTTTTACTATTCCTGATAAATCAACAAACAATTCTATTCCTGCTCAAGCAACTGAAGATCTAGCTGCACTGATATATGCTTTCATATCATCTTCTTCTGGATCAATATTTGGTCAAATTAGTGAAGCTGGTTTGTTTGGAGACGATTTAGAACAGCTGGATGATGATCAATTGACTGAATTAGATTTACATTGCCACTTTGCTATGATGGTTGAAAAAGGAAGAAGATTCATTAAAAAACATGGAAAGAAGTCTTTTATTCGAGGATGGAAACTTGGATTGGATAAGTCTAAGATTAAATGTTTCAAATGTTGCAAATTCGGACATTTTGCTCGTGAATGTACTCAATCATCATCCGAAAAGTCCAATAAGGATAAGTGTGTTCACGATACAGAAACTAATGCTATGGTGGCTTAGAAAAATATTGATGAATGGGTACAATTTGCAGCAGACAATCCAGATTTAGCTAGTTTTGTGTGTTATTCTAAAGCAAATGATACTAGCATGAAAACTATGTCTGAACCGAGTGTTGATGGTGATTCACATACAGCGTTGATGGCAAATATGTAAGATGAATAAAGTAGTTCTGATTCTGAAGTTAGCAGTTATGAATCTACTTGTGAATTATGTTCTCAAAAGGAAAGAAAGATTTGGGAATTGGTTAAAGAAAATGAAGTTTTGATTATTGAAAGCAAAAAGAAGGAAGAGGAGTTGAAAATTTATAATAAGAAATGTGAAAATTCTGATGAGTTTGTCAAGACAAATGAGAATTTAATCAAAGAATAGAGTTTGTTGATGGAAGAATTTGAAGAGCTTCAGAAAATATTTGAAGGGATGTGTATTGAAGATAAAGAACAGATTTTGAAATTATAAAATGAAAATGCTGAGTTGGCCCAGATTTCTACATTGCTCGCTAATAAAGAACATTTAGCCAAGAATGCTGAAAAATAGGAGCAAGAAGCAAAGGAAGTAACAGAAGATTTTGATGCTTTGTTTGACAAATCAAAAGTAAAATTGGATTTGCTTCAGAAATCTTATGTTGAAATTCAGAAAGCTTATGATGAAGTTACTGCTTTGGAAGAAGAACATCAAGTGGCACATTCTAGATTACAAGATAAAGTCACAAATTTGACAAAAGAAAACAAGTTTTTGACAAGGAATATTGAGATTTATAAAGAAAGGGTGGATAAAATTACACAAGAAGTGTATGATGCACATGATAATATGCGAAGAGAAAATCACTGTCGAACAGAGTTTCAGAGCAGCTAATTGATTCTGAAAAAGCATTGGGTGAAGCACAGAAGAGAATATCAGACTTAAATGTCGAGGTTCTCGATCTAAATCTACAATTGAATAATTTGAAGAATTCACATTCTTTCATAATTTACTTATGTAAAGATGAAAATTTCAAGAAAGTTTTTGGAGGAGAAGAGAATAATCAAATTCCACATCCGGTTATTCAAACTGATCCTCTGGTTGATGACAAATCTTCTGATTCAAAAGAAGATTATTCTGAATTTGCTACTAAGACATCTGATAAGAAGAAATCAAATTCATCTAACAAGCAAATGAAAAGTGAGAAAGATGAAGAGAAGTTGTCTGAAGAACAAGTTGCTGCTGAGTTGGTACAAGCTAACAACTTAAAGGGTATTAAAGCTTCTTTTACTCAAACTGCTAAAGTTGGATCTTCTGGTTCTCAAGTGGAATTATCAAAGCTACCGAGTTACAAACGTTCAGGTTTGGGTAGTAATAATCGGAAATTTGAGAAGAAAGACCAGAAGAATATGCCAAAGAAGATGCCAAAAGAAAAGAAGGATACCAGTCTTGATCAAATTTATCACTTAGCTCAGGTTTTCATGTCAACAATGGAGAAAGGATTCGGGAGTAAACAACAAAAGAAGAAGTCTTCTGAAAGTTATTCAAGAGTTGGTAAACAATTCAAAGATTCTTCTTCATCTGGTTCAAACACTACTCCTCGAAGTCCCACTTCAAAATGGGTGCATGCTAACTAATTTCAAGTTTTTGATGATTTTATGATACTTTTGATTCTGATGATGTGTGTCATGCATTTCAGGACTAAATGAAATGAAAGTGATCATATCGCTTGTGCTATCAATGTCGCCGAAAAGGCCACATGGCACAAAATTTTCCTGAACTTACAAAAAGATCATTTTCTGATAAATCTGCCACTTTCATTAATGTATCTGGCAGAGTTTTTACTGAGTCCACACCTTCACACTTTCAATGTCAAAAGAAAAGATTTTTCAAATATGATTCAAGTGTTGGTGGCTCATCACCTGATGATGACTCGGTTCAAACTGAAAAAGCTAAAATGCAGTGGCGACCTAAGTTGGTCTGCAAAGCTACAAATGATTTTACCAAAGACACTGGTCGACCAGAAGGTGTGTGCTTCGGGTCATTTAAAAGCTTATCCTTTTGTCTAGTGTGCAGGTACTTCAAGAATACCTATTAGTGATTGTGAAGTTCAGGCTTCAAGCAGTTACTAATAGTGGAGTCTCCTACGTAATTTTAATTCACTGCTTCATCTTACAAAACTGAAAGTTTTTCTGAAAACTTAAACTGAAAGGTATCAGTATCGATTGGTTAATTTTCTTTCTTTTACATTCCATATGTAGTTTAGGGGGAGAAAATTGAAAAATCAAAAAATAGTGTCTTTGTGTTTTGTTAAAATGAAAAATCCAAAATAGAGTTGTCATTTTAAGGGGGGAGAAAAACAAAAAAATACAAAAACATTGAAAACTGAGAAATTATATCCGACATAATTGGGAAATGATGGTACATTGGTTTACATGTCTGACTCATGGATAAACTAGATGAAAAAGCCATAAGATCATTGTTCGATGTTCTTGGTAGGATCGACATTAAATCAGAAAGTATTCAGATGTGATATACATTAAATACTAATGCTTGACCAAGTGGACAACATCTTTATGCATATATCAAGATATTAAAAAGATGTGTAAAAAACAAAAATGAGAATTTACTGTGTATACATGCGTATCCACAAGATCGACCTGATAGTTTTTCATTTAAGGTTCTGCTTTATATTCTTTGGTGTTTCGTATAATTCATCGGACTTTCTCTATGTGTCCACAAGACAGACCTGATTGTTGTTGAATTATACAATTTCAACTTGTTTTTATCTTCTTATTTTGTTAAATGCGAGGCCTTATCTGCGTATCAAAAGATCGACCTTAAGGTAGACGATTTAACATTCTTATCTCTTTTTGCATGGAACACAGTTGACTATATCATGAATACAATCACTATGTGTTTATTCACAAGTGAAATCACAAAGTGTGATAAGAAAAAGCATATCTGAGTATGTCTGATAGTGTGGGGTACACTGGTCAAAGAAATCTAATCAATACAATAACATATCCAGATATTATGAGTATGGTTTTGCCTGAGTTTAAGATGGACAAATTATATCAGCAATCGACATGGCTTATATGTTCAAGTAATTGAAATAGAAGTGTAGTTCAGCATGTTATGTTCAATATGATCCCAAGTTGTGATCTTTCTCACAGAAGAAAAAATTAGGGTCTGATTCAGTATTGCATTTATGTTTTATATCTGAAAATATCAAAAAGATTTTAGGTGTGTATTAGCATAAACTTAGAAAAATCAAAAAGATTTTTGATGTGTTTTAATGTAAAGTTTCTAAAAGCCAAAAAGATTTTATTTCTTATTTGTTTTCGACCAATCGATACAAGATACAAAATTATGATTTCAAAACTATATCTTGGATTCTCAAAGAGAAGTTTTGCGCCAAGATTAAATTAATTTTCATAAAAGAAAAGAAAACCGCACTTTTGTCTACTAAATTTGCAGGTTCTGTATGACAAGACTCAAGCATGGTGAAAGGGGGAGTTTGAAGTATCTTTCACAAGTGGATATTGAAGTTCAAAGATTGTTCAAGTTCTGATCCAGCCATGCAAGCTCTATAGCTGACAAGAGATTTCAAGTTGAAAATCAGATGCAACGATGCTAAAGATTGAAGACTGGAGTTTATGTTAAAGCATATTCCTATGCTACCTTGTGTCTTGTGTATTGTATCTAGATCAGAGAAGTATATGTGAGTCTTAGGGTGTAGGTACCAAGGTCCGTACCAATTAATACGGAGCCAACGTACCAATGGTACGTTGGTTGGTACGCCGCACTTAATGGTAAGTATAAATAGTTCGTGTTAGAGAAAGCTCAGTTAGTTATGTCATTTCTATCATCTTAACTGTGTGAGTTCTAAGGTGTTCTCTCTCTAGCATTTTAACCTCTTTGTGAAACAATAAAGTCAAGCGTTATTTACCTCGTTGTAATCGTTGTGACCGAATCATGTAGTACTAGTAGTAGTAAGGTCATACCAGGTACTTACAAGTGGTATCAAAGCAATCCAGGTTACTCTACTGCTGTGATTTGGCCATTTTCGAAATCCTAGTGAGAGAAAGTTTAGGTTTGAGTCGTTTTTCATCAAATTTTTCTTATTCTGAGTGGTTCTGAGGTCAAAAATGATTTCTAAAGCTTCCTAGAGTGTTTTCGCACCTCAATGTTCCAAATTGCAGTCCAAAAAGTCAAAAATTCAAAAAATCAGTCGATTTCAGCATGGTATGCTGTTGGTACACCGGATGAGTTTGTTGGTACGCCGGTTGAACATCTTGGTATGCTAGGTAATCTTCATAGATTTCCGGTACGTTGGTCATTGGTACGGAAGAAAATCTTCATCCGTGGTAGGCGACGGTTATTCACTGGTACGCAGGCAGTTACGCTGTACCAAGTTGCTACGTTGCTTGATCTGGTACGCTGATATTTCTGGTCCGTTTCTTGGTACGTTGGAGTTTTGGTACGTTGATGGTACGTTAACCTTCGTTGGTACGGATGTCGGCATTTTGGTACGCTGAGGGTGGTTTTGGTACGCTGGCAGAATAGTTGTGTTCATTAAAACTGACGTAACTTGAGAACCGTTAAGAGTTACAGGAGCTAATACCAGCCAAAACGACTGTCTCGACGAGATCTACACTTTTACTTACCTAGCGGCCAGTACCCTTCGATTTGACCCCCAAAATCCGCTTCTAGGACCTTCATTTTTGGGTTCGAAGTTTTGACATTCGGTTTTTAACTACAAAATGATCGATTTTCAAGCGTTTTCAGCTGCTCAAACATCGATGCAACTCATGATGAACTATGATAACGAGATAGGAACAACTCAGAAGGTTCCTAAGTTGCTACGATTGGAAGATTACCACAATTGGAGGAGTTGGTTTGAATCTTACATCTTTTTCTCAAGATGTTGATTGTTGGGTTCCGCTTGGAAGGGAATATGAGTATCCGATGCTAAGTGGCAACATGCCAAAGATGGTAGGTAGTTTTGATGCGGAAGAACGAAAACTGTTTGCAAGAGAACATAAAACATATAGTTATCTTACAATGGCATTACCACAAGATCTAATGCATCAATTTAAGAACTATTCAACGGCTAAAGCATTGTGGGATGCCATTGCAGATAGGTGTGAGGGTAATGAGCAATATAATATGACTCGAAAGAAAGTGTTACAGAAAGAATTTGATAATTTTGGACATTGTGATAATGAAAAAGTGTCCGATCTGATTACAAGGTTTTCACACTTGATAAATGAACTTGAGGTTGTCAAAGTCAAGAAGACCAATGATGAATTGGAAGAGAAATTTCTGGAAGCCTTAACCAATAAGTGGGAAAATTATGTTATGATGTTGACCAATGATCCGAGTTATGCCGGTTTGACTTTCAATCAATTAACAAGCAAGTTGCAAGCTCGTGAAATGGAACTGATTGTGAAGAAATCCACACATCCATCTGTTCAACATCCTGAATTATATTTTGGAGAAAATTATGCTACCGTACATGCTAAATCTACATCATTTCCTAGTTCAACTTCTAATCCAGCTCCAACTCCGTTGCTTGCTGGACATTCTGATAATTCTGGACATTCTTCAGGTTGCCGATTTACTATTCCTGAGAAATCAACAAACAATTCAAGTTCTGCTCAAGCAACTGAAGATCTCGCTGCAGTTCTATCTGCTTTTATATCATCCTCTTCTGGATCAATATTTAGTAAAATTGGTGAAGCTGATTTGTCTGGACCTGACTTACAATGTTTGGATGATGATCATCTGAACGAATTAGATCTACATTGGTAGTTTGCTATGACAGTTGAAAAGGGTAGAAGATTCATGAAGAAACATGGAAAGACTTCTTTCAGTCCAGGAGGGAAACTTGGTTTGGATAAATCAAACATTAAATGTTTCAAATGTTCCAAATTCGGACATTTTGCTCGTGAATGCAATCAATCATCATCTGAAAAGTGTACCCCGGCTAAGCATGATCACAATAAAGAAGCTAATATCTCAAACTGATGAAGGTTATGATTGGTCTAAAGATTTTCCCGATGAATTTGCATTTATGGAAACTGTGTAAGTTGATTCAAGTGATTATGATTCAAGTATTAGTGGTTATGAATCACCGTGTGAATTTTGTGCACACAAAGATAGAAAGATTCAAGAATTGGTTCAAGAAATAGAAGGGTTGGTTGTTGAAAAGACAAAGAAGGAAGAAGAATTAGACAATTTCACAAAGATGTTTGAAAATTCTGATGAGATTCTCTAGATAAATGAGAAATTAGTCAAGGAAAAGAATATTATGATGGAAGAGTTTGTAGAGCTCCAGAAAAGATTGGATGGGGTAGTTGTTGAAGACAAAGAACAAATTTTGAAGCTACAGATTGAGAATGAAGAATTGGTTAAAAGTGCTGTAAACTGGGAGAGTGAATCAAAAGATGTGATTGGTGATTTTGATGCTTTATTTCAGAAATCCACTGCAAAAGTTGAATCGCTGAAGCAATCTTATGATGAACTCAAGAAAGAGTTTGATGAAGTTACTGCTACGGAAACCCAACATCAATTGGTTCATTCTAAATTACAAGATAAAGTTATAAGTTTGAAAGAAGAAAATCAATTGTTGAAAAGGAATATTGAGATTCATGAGGGAAGGGTGAAGAAAATTACCCGAGAAGTGTATGATGCCCATGATCATATGCGATAAGAAAAGTTTTTATCTAACAAAGCTTCAGAACAATTAATTGATTCAGAAAAGGCATTGGGTGAAGCACAAAGAAAATATCTGATTTGAGTGTTGAAGTGTTGGATCTTAAGAGGCAGTTGAATAATTTGAAGAGTTCACATTTTTTTTCACAAGTTACTTGTGCAAAGATGAGAATTTCAAGAAAGTCTTTCGAAGCGAAGAGTATAATCAAATTCCGCATCCAGTTATTCAATCTGATGCTCTACCTGATATTCATTCTTCTGATATAACTGGTGATTATTCTGGGTTTGTTTCTGAGAAATCTGGGAAACAGCAATCAAAGTCTCAATCTAACAAGAAAATAGAGAAGGAGGAAAGTTTGGTTGATAAATCTGCTTCTATGTTTGTTTCTGGTGGATTTATTTCAGAGACAGGAGTTATTGCTACTGGGAAACAGGTTGGCATAGATGAAAAGCAGTTGAATGAAGAAAATGTTGCTGCTAAATTGGTAGAAGCTAACAAATTAAAGGATATTAAAGCTTCATTCAATCAAGCTGCTAAAGTTGGTTCTTTAAGTCCTCAAGTTGATCTATCAATGCTACCAGGATACAAATAGTCCGGTTTAGGTAGTAAGAATAAGAAATTTGCAAAGAATGTAAAGAAGAACTTGCCCAAGAAAGCTTTAAAAGAAAATAAAGATACAGATCTTGAACAAATTTATCATGTGGCTCAAGTTTTCATGTCTACAATGGAGAAAGGATTCGGAGGTAAACCACAAACGAAGAAGTCTTCTGAAAGTAATTCAAGAGTTGGTCAACAATTTAAAGAGTCTTCTTCGTCTGGTTCAAATTCAACACCTCGAAGTCCTACATCAAAATGGGTGCATTCTAATCGATTTCAAAATTTTGATGATAATTCTGATCATTATGATTCTGATGATAGATGTCATTCATTTCAGGGCAAATCACAATCTAAACGATCATATCGTTTGTGCTATGAATGTCGCCGAAAGGGACACATGGCACAGGATTGTCCTGAAACTGTCAAAAAGACATTTTCTAACAAATCTGCCACATTTATTAATGAATCAGGCAGAATTTTTACTGAGTCAACACCTTCTAAAACTAAATCTAAAACAAAACAATTTTTCAATTTGATACAAGTGTTGGTGGCTCATCACAGGAAGATGACTCTGTTAAAAATGAAAAGGTAAAAACGCAGTGGCGTCCTAAGGTGGTCAGCCCGGCTGCAACTGATTTTGTTGAAGACACTGGTCGACCAGAAGTTGAGTGCTTCTGGTCATTTGAATACTAATCTTTAAATCCAGTGTGCAGGTACTTCAAGAAGACCTGTCGGTGATTGTGAAGTTCAAGCTTCAAGCAGTTATTGAAAGTGGAGTTTCCTGCGTAACTTAAATTTCATGATTTATATTACTAAGCTGAAAGTTTTTTTCTAAAAGCTCAAAGTGCAAGGTATCAGTATCGATTGGTCAATTTTCTTTCTTTTACATTCCGTATGTAGTTTAAGGGGAGAAATTGAAAAACCAAAAATAGTGTCTTTGTGTTTTTGTTAAAATGAAAAAAATACAAAAATAGAGTTTTCATTTTAAGAGGGAGAAAATGAGAAAACTACAAAAATATTGAAAATCAAAAAACTACAAAAACATTGAAAAATGAGAAATTGTATCCGACAAAATTGAGAAATGATAGTATATTGGCTTACGTGTCAGACTCATGGATAAAATAAATGAAAAGGCCATAAGATCATTGTTTTATGTGCTTGGTAGGCTCGGCATTAAATCAGAAAGTATTCAGATGTGATAAACATTAAATACTAATGCTTGACCAAGTGGACAACATCTTGAAGCATATTTTAAGATATCAAGTAAAAGATGTGTGAAAAAGAAAATTGAGAAGTCACTGTGTATACATGTGTCCATTTTGCAAAGATTTAAACTTGTTTTTCATCTACTCTATCCATGAGTAGGGGTAAGCAGGAAACGGGTTTTACCCTGTAAACCCGGTAACCCGATACCCGACCCTGTAGAGACCCTGTTTTTAGTTAACGGGTCGGGTCCCGGGTTTGAAAAATAATGTTAATCGGGTACGGGTTTTAGCGGGTAAAACCCGTTTCGTCTGTTTAATATATGCATCATATATGTATATCCATTCATTTTAATAAAACCTAATAGATTAAATAGTATTTAAGAAAAAAATTTGTTTCACTTGTTTGTTTGTTAAGCAAGTTGAATTTTTTTTGGGATTGATTTGCATTTAAACTACAAATATATTAAAAAATAGGTTCTTATTGATTTATGAATGAAATTCATCTCCGTGACTCTGAAAATATATTTCGTCAAGTCAATTACCTTAAAATTTTGAGTTTGTAACCCTCATTCATATTTTGGTGATTCAATATTTCAAGTTTCATACACGCATCGCATTCATCCCGATTTATCACTATTCGAGTATTAAGTTCGTTTGTTCACCCGTGAATCGTAACATAGTAAGTTTATACTTTTATTATCGATATTTTAAGTTAATTACTATAGTTCATAATCTCAGCTAACTTCTCTTTGATTTGAATCATTATTTTGGCACATGCTACCAGGTTTGTTATAATTCTTGTGCATTATTTCATTACTTGATCTTAGACAGCTCTTAGTCGGTGTGATTTGTGAACGTGGGGTTGTTTACCGGGTGATATTATTAGTCATATTGAGTCAAAACGTACTTATTTAACGGGTACGGGTCAAGACCCGAATACCCGCAAACCATGCGGGTCTAGACCCGCTCAAACCCTGTAAATGGAAGTACGGGTACGGGTTCACTCTATTGGCTTAAACGGGTACGGGTTTAGTACGGGTCGGGTACGGGTATGACGGGTAAAACCCATTTGCACACCCCTATCCATGAATCAGATACGTAAGCCAATGTAACATCATTTCCCAGTGATCAATTTCTCAAAATTTTATATATTTTGCATATATTCACCTTTTTCCATATTTTGCATTTTTCTATAACATGCATTTTCTCCCCCTCAAAATAAAAAATTCTATTTTTGGATTTTTCATTTTATAAAAACAAGAAACTATTTTTGGCTTTTTCAATTTTCTCCCCCTAAACTACAAACGAAAATGTAAAGAAAGAAAATTGATCAACCGACACGGACACCTGTCTGTTTAATTTTTCAGAAAACTTCAGGTTAGAATAATAAAGCATGAAATTTAACTTAAGATAAGCAGAATACTCCTCCATTAGTAACGTTTCAATCACCGATAGGTCTTCTAGAAGTACCTACACACTGGTCAAACACATTAGTTGTTAAATGACACGAAGAGGGTCGCTTTTGGTCGACCAGTGTCCTAATTTTGCTTCGAAACCACCTTAGGTTTCCATTGTTGTTGTTGTTTTAGTAAAGTAGTCTTTGATGAATTAATCACGGTTGACTGTGACGAACAACCTTCATTTGAAAATTTACGAATAAATCTTTCTTGGTTTTTAAAGAATGTAGGTTGAAATTCAATAAAACACTCTGCATCAGGCACCCAGGAAGTGGTATGAAACCCTGTCTACCTATCTGTTACAAAATGGCTATAAACGAGGGGTGATTGATCAGACTCTATTCATACGGCATGTGGGTGATGATATGCTACTGGTTCAAGTATACGTGGATGACATCATCTTCGGATCTACCAATAAGACTCTTTGTCATGAGTTCAAGAATCTGATGGAAAAACGGTTTGAAATGAGTTCAATGGGAGACATCACATTTTTCCTAGGGATTGAGGTGAAACAGAACGCTGAAGGTATTCTAATCAGTCAGGGAAAATATGTGAAGGAAATGCTGAAGAAGTTTGGGTTTCATGACTCCAAGGGTTTTTCCACTCCTGTCGAGACTCAAGTCAAACTCCATCCAGACCTTGAAGGTGAATGTGTTAATGAACACTTGTATAGATCAATGATCGGGTCACTCATGTACCTGAAGGCCAGTCGTCCCGACATCTTGTTTGCCGTGTGTCTCTGCTCAAGATTTTAATCCAAACCGAAACAGTCACACTTGACAGCCGTGAAACAAATCTTCAGATACCTAAAGTCCAATCCAAAGAGAGGGCTTTGGTATCCCAAGGATGAGCTATTTGATCTGAGAGGCTTCTCTGATAGTGATTACGGGGGTTACAACATGGATCGGAAGTCAACCACCGGAGGAGCTCAATTCTTAGGGAGTCGATTGGTTTCGTGGCAATGCAAGAAACAGTCAACCGTGTCTACTTCACCTGCTGAAGCGGAATACATTGCTGCTGCCACATTTGTTCTCAAGTCCTCTGGATCCAGAATCAGCTTCTGGATTACGGTTTGAATTTCATGTCCACTCCTAGACCAAACACATAGAGATTAGGCATCACTTCATTAGGGATTGTCACGAGAAAAAGCTTATCACTTTAGTTCATGTTTCCTCTGAGAATCAACTAGCAAATCTCTTCACCAAGTGATTTGATGTTTCTAGGTTTAACTTCCTAGTTCAATCAGTAGGAATGATCAACTTTGAGTAAGCTTGTCATTAGGTTCCTTTTAGGATAATGCCTTAGTCTTAGGTTGTGTAGTTTTAGAGGTATCGTCTTTGTCCACTTTCTGCATTTGCAATAATTCTGTACTTGAAACCCAAAAAGATTTTACCTTTTAATGTCCCAGACCTCTCTTAAAAAGCCAAAAATATTTTACTTTAAAATTTTGTCCAGAAAACACAAAAAGATTCTAATTTAAGTCTCTTTGAGTCTTATTGAGATTTTGGTTAACCTTTCTTAACCATCAATAAATTATTTCATCATGTTTTAATCAAATTTCTAGAAAATATTAAAAATATTTTATATTATTCTTTTTACGTCTTTGTGTAAGTCGGCCATGCCTAAACCAACTGTCAGTTGAAAAATCGAATAAATCGCAAAAATTTTCAAAATTAAATAAAAATCACTAAAAAATAGAATTGTGTGATTTCCAACAACTTTTGTGAAAACACTTGTTGGATACCTGATGAAAAACTCAAAACTTTGAAATTTTAGTAATGTTTCATAAATATTGGAAAAATGTGAAAATTGCAAGAATTTGCAAAATTAAATAAAAATCACTAAAAATAGAATTGAGTAATTCCCAACAACTTTTGTAAAGGCACATGTTGGATACTTGATGATAAGCATAAAAATTTTGCAAATTTGCAATGGTACAATAAACTTTGAAAAATCAGAAATTTTTGGTTTTTGGTTGGGCAAACTATGAGGAAAATGAAATAGTTCTGGTCTTGTGATCTGACCATAGTAAATGATACAATCAATCAGTAACTCTATCATTCGATGTGTCGGTAGGGTCAGCAAAGTAAGAAATAGGCAAATCTTGTGTTTACACACTTAAAAGCATGAAAATGTGGACCTTAAGTCAAAACAGTTGCGAAATCCTTTAAATTTGCTTAAGTCTGAGCTAAGTAAGTATCCAACACACTCGAGTATTTCTTTTGCGGAAAGTGTTGATTTCAAACCCTTCAATACACATCCATCAATAAGTGAGACAAAACTCACATCCATCCATTGACCGTGACACATCAGCTAAGGAAACTCTGACCTTGTGTTCACGCATCCCATTATTATCATTAAAAATATTCCGTGGCACATCTGCTGAGGAAACTCTGACCTTGTGTTCACGCGAATCAAAAAGTGTATCCATTTTGAAATCAGTACTTACCTCTAAAGAAATAGGGGGAAGAAATACCATATGTGTGTTGTGCATGTCAGAAGTGCTTAAAAGACAGATAGTATAACTGTTGACTTAGTTGAATATAAGGTCGACACATGTTTCATTAAACCGGACCAAAAACATGATAACTTACATCACAGTGATTCTGCTGAAAAATTGCCTTGCTTGAGCTTAAGTGGATAAACAATACCGACAATCTGATTTAGGTTACTGAATCTGTGAGGTGATTTGATTTGTAAGTGTCAATGATCACGTAATTGACCGGTTTGATTCCTATCATAGTCCACCCATTACCGAGCAAAGAATATGCAAATTATGCAAATAACTGGTAATTGCCAGAAAAATAAGGCATTAATTATGCAAATGAAAGCACTACACCTTGACACAATCAAATTGGTGAAAATATGTGAAATTGGATGTCTTGTGCTTGAAAACATCAAGTTTGGGAGAAACAAGTCAAATTTGAGGTCCATTTGCAAGTTTAAGTCAAAATCAACCGTTTGGCATGTTATAGGCTGGCCTTACTCAATTTCATATGTTTTAAGAAGGTTTTTAGTCAAATGTGAAACTTTGAGAATTTTTTAAAAGTTTTTCTGAGTCAATGTGTCATTTTTTGACAATTTCATACACTTAGAAACTTTTCCTAATTCCAAAACTGACCTTCGTTTTCTCTCATAATCACAACAATGCACTATGTTAATTCTTATGTTTTCATGTGTAATTGTTGTTGATGATCCCGAGTCGGTCTGTCATTTGACTTAAATTAAATTATTATGTTTAAATAGAATTTAATTTTTCTTTGTTATTGGCAATATGGGGGTCTGCATTTTTCTACCTTGGTGATTTCATGAGACCAAATTTTGGTCTTGGCGACTTCGCCTACATTGGCTTTTAGCAATTTCATCCTTAGCTCAGCTCTTGGCGATCTCGCTTAAAATGTAAATTGGTTTTAGCGATCTCGTCTAAGTGTTAACATTTCAAAATAATCTGAATGTGTTCTTGGCGATGTCGCCTACGGTAACTATTGGCGATCTCGCTAAACATGTAAACGAGTCTTGGCGACTTCGCTAACATCCCGAAAACTCTTAGTTTATTTTTTCGTGACCTCGCTAGTATAAAAGGGGGGGGGGGAGATCTTTTTTTTCTCATTCACCCTTTCGAACACCCGCTCTCTCCCCCGTTTAAACCTCCGGCGACACAAACCCCTCCTCCGACCTTCGATTACTCCTCAAGTCGACCACGCAAATCTGTACTTCCTTGAAACTAGGTTTGGCGGGCACACCTTCCTTGCAAAAATAGGTTTGATTTCGGCAATCCTTTGAGGTTTATTGTGAGTTTTTCAGTTCGGTTGTGTGCTCTTGAGACCGACGGCATAATGTAGTTTTTAGGGTTCTTATTTTTAAAATTTGTTGATGATTACACAGATTTGGCACTTACCTACTGTCTCTAATACAATTGTGAGCTCTTACGTACAAGGTAATTGAATCTATCATCTCCATCTGACTTTGAACTCTAAACTGACTATGAACAGGGGTAGGTTTGCGATGGTTCAGGAGGTGTTTTTGATATCACAATAAATAAATTGTTAGGTTCGGATGATTTAGTAGTGATAGAATCGGGAATATAATGAATGGAATTCATGGGTACTGATCTTCACCATTTCCATCCTAACACTTTTGGCAATTTCTCTGTTATTTCATCATAATAAATGGTTGAATGAATCTTAGTTGCTAATGGAAATTGTTCATCCACGTCATGGATAAATAAAGGTGCATTTGAGTTTGCTATAATGCTGCAATTTTTTGGCAATATTCTTGTGTTCAAATCCTTAGTTATGGTCATGTGATTCATTCTTGGCTACAACTCAAGGTTATCCTTGTGGTTCTTGTAGTCATGAACATGCTTGATTGGAAATAGTTGTACATGTGTTTCTAGCTTAGGTCTGAGAAGCCTTTATGTAAAATTTGTGACCTTGATGGACATAGATCAAATAAATACATGTTTTGGTTTAACTAAGTCAAGATGAGCATAAATAAGTATCATTTGCCATTAAATTTTGAATTTTACTTGGATTGTTGCATGATTGGTTAAAATGAATCTGGTTTAGACTTAAACAAGGTCAAGCTGGTATCTCAACTTGATTTAAAATCAGAGTTGCCTTGTTCGACTTGTTTAAACTCCATAATTGACAAATTTATGCATGTTTGAATTTATAAGTCAAACCTATGTGATTTTCAAGTCTGTTTGATGAATTTGCCTCCATTTGGGTTGTGTGTGGATTCTACTTATTATTTTAACATGATTTTCCTGATAATAACAGATTTCTCCACATAAGCTTATTCAAGACACACTTGTCTTCTATTTGATCTTAACTCAACTTTAAATCATCGAAGAGGTATGTTTTCTTGAAATTTCTTAGCAAATTGTTGAAATGCAACTATTAAGCTACACAAGGGCTATTCATTGAACTCGTAAATCTGTTTGAATCACATTAGTCAAACTCTAACTTATTTATGATTGATCATAAACAGGATTAAGCTTTGAACCTGTTGCTTTAATATCTCTCAATTAGATCTTAGCAAACTTTAGATCTTCTTCGAGGCATGTCTTCTGATCTCTAAGAAATTATTGGAAGTTTGACTTCTGTTCATTCAGGTGGATTGGTTTACTTACTATTCTTGCAATAATTCAATAAGTTTCATGAAATATGACTTAACATGCTAATTTTTGCAATTCTGAGTAAGGATTAATATCAACTTGCTTTGATGAAATGATGTGCATTTCTGTCATAGGTTTATGAAACATTTATCTTTTATTCTACATGTTTAGTTAGGTTTGGAACTATTTAAGCTTATATCACAATTATATGAGAATTAATGAAGCTAGGTTTGAATTTCTAGGACTGATTGCGCCTAAATGTCTCTGACCTTGATGTTAATGCTCATATCTGATATTGTATGCTTCTTGTTCCCCTGCTTGACTCTGTTTGACTTTGGTTATGTGTTTTAAGCATGTCAGAACTTCACACATGTCTTCTGATTCATCATTTAACATCTTGTATGTGATTAAGAGAAAACCTTTCATGTTACTCCCTTACAAGTGACTAAATAGAATATATGTGTCTGTAAGTGTCTCAATTTGCTCAAATCATGTTGGATTAGGTATAAATGGTTCAAGAATCTTGTTTGACTCCAAAATCAATAATACAAAATTTTGAAAAGCTCAAGTTTAGGGTGATCACTTCTTGATTCCTTCTTAAGCTCATTGAATCATTTGGGTCAAAATGTTGACTTTTTGACAAGAGTCCACTCATTTGAGTGATACTTTACCCAAATTTCTCAAATCTTATCACAATTTGTCATTTTTTGTGTTTTTTCTTCAAATAAACTTCAAATGGTATTCTTGAGTAAAAATTCACCTTGTCCTTCGCCAAAGACAACATTTACAATAAAAGTTACTATTTCAAGGGAAATTCACCTTGTCCTTCGCCAAAGTCAACATTTACAATAAAAGTCAACATTCACAATTTGTCATTTTTTGTGTTTTTTCTTCAAATAAACCTTAAACAGCATTGTTGTGTCAAAATTCACTTAGTTATTCACCAAAGTCAACATTTTCAATAAAATTACAATTTCAAGGGAAAATACTGGAACTTAGGTCATGTCTACTGACATCCTCTATTAAACTGAATTGAATACTTTAGAGAAACTTGAACCTATGTCTTAAGCAAATTTCCTTTATATCTTTGAAAGTTAAATCTGAACAGCTCTGTCACTATCACGAATCTAGTGTGCCATGACATTCATTTAACTTGTCAAATTTGATGTAATCATGTTGTTTCTTATGTGCAGATGGCTCCCAGACGGGAAAGAGCAGCCAATGCCCCTCTGGATTTCTCTAAGACTCATAATCAATTCTGTGAAATTAACAGAAGCTGGATAGATGCCGGTTTATATGAACAGGCTTTCAGAATACTATAAAACCCAAGTTGGATCACTAGTATCCTTATGGAGCATGTCATCAGCTCGGAAATAATAAATGCATTTTGGAACAATTCCAATACATTTGTTGCTGACAATGGTTCCAAATCCATCAGATCAAGGGTTAAAAGTACTTATGCTGAAATAAATGAGGAAAGGGTCCAAGAAGTGCTACAATTGAACGATGCATTATGTCCTGATTCCTTCCCAAAGGATCAATGGTAAGACACAATCCTCATGATGGGATATGAAGGACATCTTTCTGTAGATTCAAATGTAAAGATTAAGAAGAAGTTTTTCCCAGAGAACTGGAGGTGTATTATTACTTTCTTCATCTCTACTTTCTCTCCTAGAAAGTCTAGGACTGACGATTTCATGGAAGAAACAGCCTGGGCACTACATGGTTTGGCATCCAGTGCTGGTTTCAACCTCTCTAGACAAATAATCGAATGGATGGACTACAAATTACATCCCACTAGAAAATCAGAAAAGTTCTTGGTGTATCCCAAATTCGTACAAGCAATCCTTGATCATTACTATCCGAACCTGCAGAAGACAGAGCCTTACTTGGTTCCTAGGAGGATGATGCCCGGTTCTTACACTCGTTACTGGTTTGGTCAGTATAATGAACCTGAAATTCCATCTTTCCCAAACATGCTTGAGGTAATTAAAGTCGATGAAGACATGGATGAAGATCAAGGAAATGACAATGATGATGCTTATATGGCAGATGTCAATGCTGCTGATCCTGATAATAATGTAGCAAATCTCCAAGATGATCATCCAATCAACTCTCCCATTCATGATGACGCTATGCATTCAGAACATGAAGACAGAGGTTCAACCAATGATGCCACCTAATCAGACAAATCAGGTGATGAAGCTGAAGAGTCAGGTGATGAAGCTGATGCATCTGGCAATGATGCTGACAATAATTCAGATGCATCAGGATCCAAACCCGAATCAGGGTCAAGATTCCAACGTGGATCGGAATCTGGGTCTAACTCTACCAGTTCTGATGCTAGGGTTCCTAAAAGAAAGAAATAGAAAACAAGAGGAAAAGCCAAATTAGTGAACAATCTAAAGAACCAAGTCATAAGAGACAAAAGAAAATAAAGTCAAAGAAAGCACAAGATGACATCTCATCCGATTCCTCGAAATCTGATTCACCTGAGCCCGAATCAGCCTCTCTTGTGGTATTGTGCCTTTGTACAAAAGGGAAGGAAGATCAAAGTATGCTCAAGAGCGAAAGAAACTTGAAATAAGAAGAGGTCCAGCCTCTGGATTTGGAACTGATGCTGCCGTACAATCATTTGTTCAACCTGAACTAGACAATATTGTACAGCAAAGTGTTCAATCTGCTCACATCATCGCGGTTGAGGCAACCATTCAAGACATTAAAGCAACTGCAAACATTAACATCACAAGTCTAGATCCGGCCATTCAATCAGAGTCTCAGCCTATGCCTACTGCTCCTACTCAAGCAATTGTACCTGGGGTAGATACCTCTATGATTCATCAAGAGTTGACTATGGAGCGAAATCTTGAAATCTCCAATACTATTGCTGCTGATAAGCTTAAGGAAGCTAATCATAGGATCAAAGAACAAGATTAAGAGCTTCTCAAAGCTAATGTGGAAATAAGAGAGCAAGCTGAAGAAATTGAAAGACTAAAGAGGTTATTGGATGAAGCACTAGAAAATAATTAAGCTGCCAGAGCTAATGATAGTGATGTAGGTGGTAGTGGAAATGCAAGTCATGCTGATGATCGGATGATAGACCAGCCTCCCTCTGCTGAAAATGTTCAACCAAATAAAGTGCCAAGTCCAAGCCAAGCTGGCAAAGAATCTGGAGCCAAATCTTCTATCATTGTCACTGAACAAGATGTAGATGACACTCATCTTGCTGATTTCCCATCAGGTGATGATGAATCTTCCTAGTCTGAAGTAGACATTTCTTATGGCGAATCCTTTCTAAATGATGAACCAAATGCTGAGGAGGAAGATGAAATATACCAATCTGTCATAAGCTTGGTGCCACCTCCCGAGAACCTCAAACTTCCAAGATTCTTAAGTGCCGCACTTGAAGCAAATCAATCATTTTATGGAGAGAACCTTTCTCTAACATTGGGTGAAACAGATGTACCTCATGTCATTTCTGAACTTTCATTTCAACTTCAATTGGCTCCTCCAGTACAACAGCCAATAAGCATTGAAATGCCTATAAGTGCTATCTTCGATATTTCAGAACAACTAAAACACATGCATGTTTATCCTGAATTTCTAGATCTTGGGAGAAATGCATTTCGCGAGTTTTATGCAAACACCCTCGCTACTGACCCCAGCAGCCAAAGCGGTGTAGTTGTTACTGAAGAAAATATAGAAGCCAGAGAAGCTTTGCAAGCTCAACCTCTTAGCTTGATTCCATATGAGATATACGATGATCTCTTGTTGGCTGATCATCTAAACAATCTCATTTATGACTCCAGTGCGACAAACTTCATAAATCTGAATATGACGAGGAAATCATCTATGAGATCAAGGAAGAGTCGGCTGATATCTTAGCTCCAACTCCTCTGAGATCTGAGCCTGTGTTTAGTGAGCCTCAAATGCAAGATGATGCCAATATGTCACCAGTCTCTTCAACAGTTCATCATACTGAAGAAAGAGAAGTTATTCAAGAAGGAGTAGAAACTCAAATTTCTGAGCCTGTGCCTGAGCCTACTGAAACCACCACTGGCGCTGTTCCTGAAACAGTTTCGTTTCAACCTGTGACAAGTGCAAGTGGTGGTCAAGCTACCAATAATACAGACTCTGCACAAGACGTTGGGCCTTCTAGCAGACCTGACAAAGGCAAGAAGAAAATGACTCCTGAAGAAGTTTACGAACAAGAAACGGAAAAACAAAGGAAGAAGGATGACGCTCTCAGAATTTTTAAAGAAGAAATAATGCTTGAAAGGACACTGGATGAAATTGCCAAAGAAGAGGCTATCAAACAGATGACAGAATCCAGTCGTCCTCAAACAAAAAATGGCCATGGATCTAAACATTTTGAGCCAAATGATCCAAATAACGATGCGGGGAAACAAGAATAAGGATAATCCCTAACCTTGCTGGTGACAATGTTGATCCGTCTGACTCCTCATTGATAGCCAATTATGTCAGAGAACTCATTCCTCGTGGCATACCTCTATCCTACTTGATGACTCTTACGGATGCCCAGCTAGTTGAACTATATACCGACGAGCAAGATATGGAGAACCACCTCTATAAATACAAGCTTGCCGAAAAGCTAATTGATCCCAGAGCGAATCCTTTTGCTGACACAGATAAAAAGTTTGAGTACGTGTAATTCAATGACAACCTAAGGGAAAAGATCCGTGAGATGCACGCACAGTATATGCCTCCTCCACCAGGGATCTTTGATCATATTTCACCTCCTCCTAGTCCCACTACAACTATGCTTGGAGTTAAACGAATGACCAAGAAAGAAATGCAAGACTTTCTAGACAGGAAAGGTTATGCCCGCAAAAGCTACAGCAGAAAGCAGCTTCCTGGTCTTCGAACAATGGTCAAAAATCACATAACTGAAAAAAATAAGAAGGTCAAGTGACAGCTGGATGAACAGGAAGCAATAAGGGTTGAGAAACATCGAAAGAAAGAAGCCCCCACTTTGGTTGACGATTGGAAGGAAATGGCACCTTATCGAAAGGCTTTGGTGCAATTCACTGCTAAGAAGCTTAAAGATATACCTCTCAACGTTCAATCAGATAATGGGATGAAAATCCTCGGCTGGAAGTATGATCATGAGTTCAAGGCATTTATTGTTAAGCGAAGAAACGGATTCGTGCGGTTCTTTGCCAAAATAAGAGATCTTCTGAACTTGTTTTCCTGGGAGCTGAAACAACTCAGATGGAGAGAGCTGATCAACCACACAAATGATCCTGTGGGAAAAGATGCTGAAGCACAAATAAAATCCATCTATAATGTCAGTTCTACTCGCCCCATTAAGACAGAAAAGAAGAAATATAAAACATTCAGAAGACAAAGAGTTGTGACCCCTTATAAGATCATGTACAAAAGCATCAGCAAGGAACTAAACACAAAGAAAATAACTGTTGATTAGATTAACAATCCTATAAGGTGTTGGTATTACAGTGGAGACACACATCGTAACACCCATGTTCAATTTGATGCCAAAACATAGCTATTTATAACGTTCAAATTGGTCCCAGAAATTTTTGTTCAAAATACATAGTTATCATCCATAAAACCCAACACTTGGGGTTTCATTTTACAAAATATACCCTTAGGTAACGTTGACATACAAAAGTTTTTAAACAACATTCACATGTTTTATAAACAAAATGCGGAACGAGTCATTTATCTTCACGTGATCGGTCATTCATAGCATTGATGAGCATCCGTCAAGCTTTCGCCTTACCTGCACATACTCACCATCAATAGTGAGTTCTAGTGCATAAACAAGTATAAACATCATAATTAATGGGGAAATAACTTGTAAATTCGGAGATGGGTTTCCAGGCGTATCGCCTAGAATAACCTACGTTCCGGGCGATACGCTTGGACTAGTAGGCGTATCGCCTACAGTGTGACAAGCTCCAAGCGATACGCTTGGAGCCCAATATCCAGGGATTGAGCCAAATTTCGGCCAGTTCTATACTTAGCCAAAATTTGGCCCCTTTACCCTGTTTCCACCAAATTTCACTCAGCTGGTTTCCTACCATCTTTCAAGTGTTTTAACACTTATATTTTACTTCTAAACATAATTTTAGACATGTAATCATACCTCGATCGATTTCAAAACACGGTTTGCACTAACGGGATTCTTCCTACCCGTTTGACCCACTAAGGGATTTCTTGTGGCAACCTTCAAAGGTTACCATCCAAAATTGACCTAACACATGTAATTTACGACTAGGAACATAATGCAAGAAATATGACCTCAAAATGTTTGTATGTAAACCCACAATTAGTTCTATGCTTCCATTTTGAGTCTAGCTTTACACAATACCAACACACTTAGGTTTTTGACACAATTCAAATAATTTCATTCTACTTGTCATTGGTTCACCTAATCATTTCAGTTGATATCCAAATGACTCGTGTTTCTTATTTGACCCGTTAAGACGGGTCCCCGCCTTTGGTTTACCCCAATGCCTAATTTGACCACATATAAGCCTTAGAATCTATGGTTCTATAACCATTTATGATTACTTTTCTCTTGTTACTTGGCTTAGGCTCTATAAGCCCATTTCCACCCATTGTAACTTTCATTCGTTATATGATTCATCTGAATCTTTCATGTGGTCAAGTTTGGTCATTTAGAGAACCTTTTTGGCATTGGGCTTTAGGTTCCTAGAACCATTCATCACCCATTTACATAATTCATAGTTTGTTACATTTGTATGTAATTACACATTTACATATCTACTACATGTAACATAGATAATGTTACCTCGCGAATTAGAGCCTCCGACTCAATTTGCACCGGAATTGCTTCCTTGATCACCTTGATTGCCTAATGGGTCACCAACCATGTTAGGACCTTAATCATAGTAGCACTTTTACCACATTTTCAATAACATGATTCCTATGCTACACGTACATATTTACACATAGATGGAAATTAAACATTCTATCAAATTATGCATCGAGTTACATGATTTCATAAGCACCACAATATCAATTTAGGTGTGCATAAACCATGTTAACCAATTATCATATTTTCATCAAGTTGTTTAAATTTGTGAACATATAGTTCCCGATGATCCTCCAACATCAATACTAGCAAATTTTTTGCATTTATCACATTTTGACTCTTTTAGGCATTTTATCAAACACCTTGTGTGCATACTTATAAGCACACACATAACCCCCATCCCTTGAACCTTCAAATAACCATTTAACATGGAGTTGGTGGAATTCACTTCCAACCCATCATCAATTAACCACATATTTATGCAAGAATTCCATCAATTGAACTTAATTCATGACTAGCTTAAGTAGTCACCTACCATGGAGGTTCAAGTAGGTGAAATTGGTGACTACTTCACCAATTGTTAATCAAATTAGAAATTTATGCCACATATAGATTCTTTATCATCATAATACTCATAAATCAACAACAAATCTCAGATTACTAGCCCCCTAATTTCGAGACCTAGCATGCAACCTAATGGGGTTTCACTTACTTTATGAGATATTGAGTTTAGGAAGATGAAAGCACTTCCAATTTCCAAATCTCTAGCCAAAAATCACAGCCCAACACCCTTAATTGACAGATTTTGAAAAAGGAAGGAGGAGAGGGATGGAGTTCGATCTCCAGGTCGTGTATACGACCATCCTCCTCTTCTCCCTTCTTTTACTAATCCAACTTTTGCTTAATTACAGATCTGGCCCCCATAGTTTGTTTCTTTCTTTTTATTTGTAACAAAACTCTTATTTACATATTTAACCCTGTAGTTATCCATGGAATGATTCATACAACATAATAGGTTAATCTAACTACGAAAATTTTTACTTGACTAGACATTGACGGGAAAACTCTAAATTATTTAAAAAATTTGGGATGTTACACACATGAGCTGGTTATGGAAAGGGAAGATGGAAACACAATAAGACTCTTCGCAGCAATTGAATGAAGGCTGCTGCATAGGAGTTATCTTAAGTGGCTATTCTACAGTCTCCTGGACACCATTCCTCGAAGGCTCAGGCCATACGAGATAGTAGATGCTAATTATTTCGATTTGTTTCTAAGATGGTGGTGCTAGGAATGCATTGCTGCTAAGAAGATGACCACAGAGAGCCTAAGTACCTTGAATTACTAGATTATGGGTGGTCAAGGGATTTGTTATCTCTCCCGTGGATCTGAAAGGGTGTTGGAGATGTGGCACTACTCTGATTTGAAGAAATTCTCACGAAAAGACCTTTGTATATTGTATGATGCACATATCGTCTGCTTAGATGATCGCTACAAGAATCTTGCTCGGAAATACTGAGGTTCTTGCTGAAGTTACTCGGTCAGATCAGGTAGTTGTCAGTCATGTTTGTATTACCACCAAAGGGGGAATTTGTAAGATATATCTAGGGTTGGTGGCAACTCAAACATAGCATCCTTAGTGTTGGTCTCAATTGTAAATCTTTCATTCCACTTGTATATGTACTTGGACAATTCTCTTGATGCTTATGTTAATCATTCAAGTGTTTGATGTTTTGTATTTCATATTTAATGTCTTAACTTGTGTTGATTAATATTGAGATAATTTCCCTTGTTCTTTACTATTGTGATATGAAAGTCTAGATTCATATTTTGTGTTATTTCATGCTAATTCACTTGGATTATGCTAATAATTCATTGTGTTTTAATAATAACAACCCTTAGTGATTCCATAATGATTCTAAGAATTTTAGGAGTGTACTTAGTGATTCCTAAGTTGTTTTGGCGACTTGGACATTGCCCTTGTCGACTTGGTCTTTGCCTTGGCGACTTGGACATTGCCCTTGGCGACTTGGACTTTGCCTTGGCGACTTGGACTTTGCCTTGGCGACTTGGACATTGCCCTTGGCGACTGTAGGTTCAGGTACACCTGGACGCACACACCCAGCCAAATTCAATCAAGGCAAACCAACCTTGGCGACCTCACCAACCTTGGTGACCTCACCAGGGTCTAGAGTTTGAGACTCGTTCTTGGTGACTTCAGAAATGGTCTTGGCAATCTCATCATTGTTCTTGGCGATTTCGCAGGTCTGATGTCATAAATTCCACTAACTCCAATAAATTCTCTTGTAATTTGTGCAATGATGACCTGTGCTCTCTCTAGTATAAATAGCCACATCAGAATACCCTAATTATGCTTCTGGATGGTTGTGGAAGAGAGAGAGCACTTGTGTGTGTGAAAACCCTCATGTTCTTGAGTTTCAGACATGGAAATCTAAGGATTTCAACAAGCAAACAACATGATTTGATCATGGATTCATGATTTCCGCACTTGAATCTGTGCATTGAATGAGTAAAGGCTCAAATTTGGTCCTGAAAATTTCTTTGGTTGTAATGGCACCCTCAAATTACACTGTTTGGATACGGATCTGGTCAGTACAAGATCAGTGTGCAAATAGCAACAATGCTGAAACATGTGTTTTAAGCTGCTGGTTTCAGCTCTATAAAAGAGGCTGATTTCACTTTGAGTATAATATGAAATGTGTTTAGAAAATAGGGAAGTGTATGCCTGAAAATTTTTAGAACCTAACTCCAAGTTTGAAGCTAGTTATGCATATCTACAAATTGTGTGTTAAGTGGTTAAATGTTTTGGGCTTAGTAAGGAATCTAAACTTCAGTTTTTCAAACATGATGCTTGAGGGCATGTTGGAAAACTTAGCCCACACAAAAAAAAAATAACACGTTTTCCACATGTATCCTCACTATATTCATCACATTTTTAATTGTTTGATTCCTGAACATAAATTTTTTGATAAAC
Organism: Deinandra increscens subsp. villosa; assembly: GCA_039602395.1. NCBI lineage: Eukaryota > Viridiplantae > Streptophyta > Magnoliopsida > Asterales > Asteraceae > Deinandra > Deinandra increscens. The sequence goes on from JBCNJP010000012.1 coordinate 59,717,024, forward strand.
ACTATAACTTGAGGTTTTTAAATGATAAATTATTTTCTGGTCTTTCCTGTAATAGAAAGAACAAAGATTATGCAGGGCAGGACACAAACCACCCTATTCTTGTAGCTAGACCGGTAGTGGGTGTACCCGAGGTAAATGCCCCGGTGCCACCACAAGCCATTCCTTCACAACAGCACTTAGCTCCAGTTGACAACACTGCCAAGCCAGCAGTTGTTGATCTCACGACTGACCTTCCTTCCTCTTCCACTAAAAAAACTCCCAATCAAAAAGATGAAGAGAAGGTCAAATAAAATTCAAACTCCTATTATTTCTTCCTAACCTATTATTCAAGAAATTCAAATTTTTGAGGTTGCCAGGTCTCCTCCACCTGAGCAACTCAAAACCACCCAAGCTTCTGCCCTGCCCAAGGCAAAAAGCCTAGGCAGAAGAAACCTAAAAGGGACAACCACAACTTAGATGAGTCTCCTAATGTAGATGACTCTTTAGGAAAGGATGCAATTCCCTCATTCATAGGATTTGCTCCACCTAAACCAAGCCTGCTATTACCTCAAAGTGAAAGTGATGAAATATTATTTAGCTCACATGATACACCATCTCGAACAACCCTATTAGCAGGAGATGTCTTGATGACCTTTAAGAATGTCACACCTACCCCACACTTTGCCAAGGAGGTTAGCCATGGTAGTATTGAAATGGCTTATGTGAAAAGGGCTGCTACTACATTAGAATCTGTACCGGAACTAATGGTCAGCAGTAACATTCCTAAGACCCAATTCACTATAACTGAGCCAGCTTCTGATCCAAGGGAACCTTTACCGGAACCTAATTCTCGGGTATCCCAGGCGCCAAAAAACCATGGGTGCTGAACCTAATCAAGCTAGGCTTGATGGTTCTTCTATGCTCATGGCTACTGGTGTCAAACCAGTTGTGAGCAATTTTCACTAAAAGAATTAACGGGTTTGTACCAAAATTTGCTATCACAGGTCTCTATGCTTTCTCAAACTGTCAAAGAACAGGGAGAGGAGTTAAAGTGAATTCACACTAGGAAACCATCTGCTGAGAAGGTAAATATATCTGATAATGAAGAATTCTATGCCTCTAGCCCCCCCCCCCCCACAAGAACATGAAGCTGAAGAAGATGATGCTACCAAAAGGACAAGGTTTAAGGAAGAAAATTTCAAAGAAGAAGATTGGAACACCTAAGTACCTGCTGAAATCAGATTGAAGATGTTTAAATCTGTTAACGTTGAGCCTTTCAAATTAGAAGATGGATGGAAGAATGTTCCACTCAAAGATGTATTGGCAGTGGCTCCTCAACATGATAATTTAAAAGAATGTTCCAATCAGATGGAAGAATGTTTCACTAAAAAATGAGGGCTATAGCAGAAGAAGATTGTAACACCCCAACCCGGTACTAAGGTTGAAGTTTCACTATAACAGAGTCAGAGACAAAAAGATTTTTTATATAATATCCGAAGGAGTTTACAAAATATCAAATCTTATACGAAAAGGTTCATTATCGAACATTACTATTTAAAAACTAGATTACGAGCTAAGTTGACTTTTACTCTCTTCACACATCCCCTTTACCCATGGAAACCTGTTGCACAGAAAATAAATGCGAAGGAGCAACATGCCTAGAAACGAATAATAATAGGGAATAATAATGAACATTTGAAGATCAAGAAACAGAACTGATTTCAGAACGTGTCATATCATAAGGAAATACTCATCGAACAGAATATTAATATGCATAATATAACAGGCAGAACCAGGTAGCTAGCCCAAGAACCGATGTGAATTGGTGTATGGGCATTCATACAATCCAACCACCAGAAAT
>JBCNJP010000012.1:59719363-59889552 GCA_039602395.1 Deinandra increscens subsp. villosa
TTTTCTTTTTCACACATCTTTTACTTGATATCTTAAAATATGCTTCAAGATGTTGTCCACTTGGTCAAGCATTAGTATTTAATGTTTATCACATCTGAATACTTTCTGATTTAATGCCGAGCCTACCAAGCACATAAAACAATGATCTTATGGCCTTTTCATTTATTTTATCCATGAGTCTGACACGTAAGCCAATGTACTATCATTTCTCAATTTTGTCGGATACAATTTCTCATTTTTCAATGTTTTTGTAGTTTTTTGTTTTTCAATATTTTTGTAGTTTTCTCATTTTCTCCCTCTTAAAATGAAAACTCTATTTTTGTATTTTTTTCATTTTAACAAAAACACAAAGACACTATTTTTGGTTTTTCAATTTTCTCCCCGTAAACTACATACGGAATGTAAAAGAAAGAAAATTGACCAATCGATACTGATACCTTGCACTTTGAGCTTTTAGAAAAAAACTTTCAGCTTAGTAATATGAATCATGAAATTTAAGTTACGCAGGAAACTCCACTTTCAGTAACTGCTTGAAGCTTGAACTTCACAATCACCGACAGGTCTTCTTGAAGTACCTGCACACTAGATTTAAAGATTAGTATTCAAATGACCCGAAGCACACAACTTCTGGTCGACCAGTGTCTTCAACAAAATCAGTTGCAGCCGGGCTGACCACCTTAGGACGCCACTGCGTTTTTGCCTTTTCATTTTTAACAGAGTCATCTTCCTGTGATGAGCCACCAACACTTGTATCAAATTGAAAAATTGTTTTGTTTTAGATTTAGTTTTGGAAGGTGTTGACTCAGTAAAAATTCTGCCTGATTCATCAATAAATGTGGCAGATTTGTTAGAAAATGTCTTTTTGACAGTTTCAGGACAATCCTGTGCCATGTGTCCCTTTTCGGCGACATTCATAGCACAAACGATATGATCGTTTAGATTGTGATTTGCCCTGAAATGAATGACATCTATCATCAGAATCATAATGATCAGAATTATCATCAAAATTTTGAAATCGATTAGAATGCACCCATTTTGATGTAGGACTTCGAGGTGTTGAATTTGAACCAGATGAAGAAGACTATTTAAATTGTTGACCAACTCTTGAATTACTTTCAGAAGACTTCTTCGTTTGTGGTTTACCTCCGAATCCTTTCTCCATTGTAGACATGAAAACTTGAGCCACATGATAAATTTGTTCAAGATCTGTATCTTTATTTTCTTTTAAAGCTTTCTTGGGCAAGTTCTTCTTTACATTCTTTGCAAATTTCTTATTCTTACTACCTAAACCGGACTATTTGTATCCTGGTAGCATTGATAGATCAACTTGAGGACTTAAAGAACCAACTTTAGCAGCTTGATTGAATGAAGCTTTAATATCCTTTAATTTGTTAGCTTCTACCAATTTAGCAGCAACATTTTCTTCATTCAACTGCTTTTCATCTATGCCAACCTGTTTCCCAGTAGCAATAACTCCTGTCTCTGAAATAAATCCACCAGAAACAAACATAGAAGCAGATTTATCAACCAAACTTTCCTCCTTCTCTATTTTCTTGTTAGATTGAGACTTTGATTGCTGTTTCCCAGATTTCTCAGAAACAAACCCAGAATAATCACCAGTTATATCAGAAGAATGAATATCAGCTAGAGCATCAGATTGAATAACTGGATGCGGAATTTGATTATACTCTTCGCTTCGAAAGACTTTCTTGAAATTCTCATCTTTGCACAAGTAACTTGTGAAAAAAAATGTGAACTCTTCAAATTATTCAACTGCCTCTTAAGATCCAGCACTTCAACACTCAAATCAGATATTTTCTTTGTGCTTCACCCAATGCCTTTTCTGAATCAATTAATTGTTCAGAAGCTTTGTTAGATAAAAACTTTTCTTATCGCATATGATCATGGGCATCATACACTTCTCGGGTAATTTTCTTCACCCTTCCCTCATGAATCTCAATATTCCTTTTCAACAATTGATTTTCTTCTTTCAAACTTATAACTTTATCTTGTAATTTAGAATGAACCAATTGATGTTGGGTTTCCGTAGCAGTAACTTCATCAAACTCTTTCTTGAGTTCATCATAAGATTGCTTCAGCGATTCAACTTTTGCAGTGGATTTCTGAAATAAAGCATCAAAATCACCAATCACATCTTTTGATTCACTCTCCCAGTTTACAGCACTTTTAACCAATTCTTCATTCTCAATCTGTAGCTTCAAAATTTGTTCTTTGTCTTCAACAACTACCCCATCCAATCTTTTCTGGAGCTCTACAAACTCTTCCATCATAATATTCTTTTCCTTGACTAATTTCTCATTTATCTAGAGAATCTCATCAGAATTTTCAAACATCTTTGTGAAATTGTCTAATTCTTCTTCCTTCTTTGTCTTTTCAACAACCAACCCTTCTATTTCTTGAACCAATTCTTGAATCTTTCTATCTTTGTGTGCACAAAATTCACACGGTGATTCATAACCACTAATACTTGAATCATAATCACTTGAATCAACTTACACAGTTTCCATAAATGCAAATTCATCGGGAAAATCTTTAGACCAATCATAACCTTCATCAGTTTGAGATATTAGCTTCTTTATTGTGATCATGCTTAGCCGGGGTACACTTTTCAGATGATGATTGATTGCATTCACGAGCAAAATGTCCGAATTTGGAACATTTGAAACATTTAATGTTTGATTTATCCAAACCAAGTTTCCCTCCTGGACTGAAAGAAGTCTTTCCATGTTTCTTCATGAATCTTCTACCCTTTTCAACTGTCATAGCAAACTACCAATGTAGATCTAATTCGTTCAGATGATCATCATCCAAACATTGTAAGTCAGGTCCAGACAAATCAGCTTCACCAATTTTACTAAATATTGATCCAGAAGAGGATGATATAAAAGCAGATAGCACTGCAGCGAGATCTTCAGTTGCTTGAGCAGAACTTGAATTGTTTGTTGATTTCTCAGGAAGAGTAAATCGGCAACCTGAAGAATGTCCAGAATTATCAGAATGTCCAGCAAGCAACGGAGTTGGAGCTGGATTAGAACTTGAACTAGGAAATGATGTAGATTTAGCATGTACGGTAGCATAATTTTCTCCAAAATATAATTCAGGATGTTGAACAGATGGATGTGTGGATTTCTTCGCAATCAGTTCCATTTCACGAGCTTGCAACTTGCTTGTTAATTGATTGAAAGTCAAACCGGCATAACTCGGATCATTGGTCAACATCATAACATAATTTTCCCACTTGTTGGGTAAGGCTTCCAGAAATTTCTCTTCCAATTCATCATTGGTCTTCTTGACTTTGACAACCTCAAGTTCATTTATCAAGTGTGAAAACCTTGTAATCAGATCGGACACTTTTTCATTATCACAATGTCCAAAATTATCAAATTCTTTCTGTAACACTTTCTTTCGAGTCATCTTATATTGCTCATTACCCTCACACCTTTCTGCAATGGCATCCCACAATGCTTTAGCCGTTGAATAGTTCTTAAATTGATGCATTAGATCTTGTGGTAATGCCATTGTAAGATAACTATATGTTTTATGTTCTCTTGCAAACAGTTTTCGTTCTTCCGCATCAAAACTACCTACCATCTTTGGCATGTTGCCACTTAGCATCGGATACTCATATTCCCTTCCAAGCGGAACCCAACAATCAACATCTTGAGAAAAAGATGTAAGATTCAAACCGACTCCTCCAATTGTGGTAATCTTCCAATCGTAGCAACTTAGGAACCTTCTGAGTTGTTCCTATCTCGTTATCATAGTTCATCATGAGTTGCATCGATGTTTGAGCAGCTGAAAACGCTTGAAAATCGATCATTTTGTAGTTAAAAACCGAATGTCAAAACTTCGAACCCAAAAATGAAGGTCCTAGAAGCGGATTTTGGGGGTCAAATCGAAGGGTACTGGCCGCTAGGTAAGTAAAAGTGTAGATCTCGTCGAGACAGTCGTTTTGGCTGGTATTAGCTCCCGTAACTCTTAACGGTTCTCAAGTTACGTCAGTTTTAATGAACACAACTATTCTGCCAGCGTACCAAAACCACCCTCAGCGTACCAAAATGCCGACATCCGTACCAACGAAGGTTAACGTACCATCAACGTACCAAAACTCCAACGTACCAAGAAACGAACCAGAAATATCAGCGTACCAGATCAAGCAACGTAGCAACTTGGTACAGCGTAACTGCCTGCGTACCAGTGAATAACCGTCGCCTACCACGGATGAAGATTTTCTTCCGTACCAATGACCAGCGTACCGGAAATCTATGAAGATTACCTAGCATACCAAGATGTTCAACCGGCGTACCAACAAACTCATCCGGTGTACCAACAGCATACCATGCTGAAATCGACTGATTTTTTGAATTTTTGACTTTTTGGACTAGCAATTTGGAACATTGAGGTGCGAAAACACTCTAGGAAGCTTTAGAAATCATTTTTGACCTCAGAACCACTCAGAATAAGAAAAATTTGATGAAAAACGACTCAAACCTAAACTTTCTCTCACTAGGATTTCGAAAATGGCCAAATCACAGCAGTAGAGTAACCTGGATTGCTTTGATACCACTTGTAAGTACCTGGTAGGACCTTACTACTACTAGTACTACATGATTCGGTCACAACGATTACAACGAGGTAAATAACGCTTGACTTTATTGTTTCACAAAGAGGTTACAATGCTAGATAGAGAACACCTTAGAACTCACACAGTTAAGATGATAGAAATGACATAACTAACTGAGCTTTCTCTAACACGAACTATTTATACTTACCATTAAGTGCGGCGTACCAACCAACGTACCATTGGTACGTTGGCTCCGTACTAATTGGTACGGACCTTGGTACCTACACCCTAAGACTCACATATACTTCTCTGATCTAGATACAATACACAAGACACAAGGTAGCATAGGAATATGCTTTAACATAAACTCCAGTCTTCAATCTTTAGCATCGTTGCATCTGATTTTCAACTTGAAATCTCTTGTCAGCTATAGAGCTTGCATGGCTGGATCAGAACTTGAACAATCTTTGAACTTCAAGATCCACTTGTGAAAGATACTTCAAACTCCCCCTTTCACCATGCTTGAGTCTTGTCATACAGAACCTGCAAATTTAGTAGACAAAAGTGCGGTTTTCTTTTCTTTTATGAAAATTAATTTAATCTTGGCGCAAAACTTCTCTTTGAGAATCCAAGATATAGTTTTGAAATCATAATTTTGTATCTTGTATCGATTGGTCGAAAACAAATAAGAAATAAAATCTTTTTGGCTTTTAGAAACTTTACATTAAAACACATCAAAAATCTTTTTGATTTTTCTAAGTTTATGCTAAAACACACCTAAAATCTTTTTGATATTTTCAGATATAAAACATAAATGCAATACTGAATCAGACCCTAATTTTTTCTTCTGTGAGAAAGATCACAACTTGGGATCATATTGAACATAACATGCTGAACTACACTTCAATTTCAATTACTTCAACACATAAGCCATGTCGATTGCTGATATAATTTGTCCATCTTAAACTCAGGCAAAATCATACTCATAATATCTGGATATGTTATTGTATTGATTAGATTTCTTTGACCAGTGTACCCCACACTATCAGACATACTCACATATGCTTTTTCTTATCACACTTTGTGATTTCACTTGTGAATAAACACATAGTGATTGTATTCATGATATAGTCAACTGTGTTCCATGCAAAAAGAGATAAGAATGTTAAATCCTCTACCTTAAGGTCGATCTTTTGATACGCAGATAAGGCCTCGCATTTAACAAAATAAGAAGATAAAAACAAGTTGAAATTGTATAATTCAACAACAATCAGGTCCGTCTTGTGGACACATAGAGAAAGTCCGATGAATTATACGAAACACCAAGGAGTATAAAGCAGAACCTTAAATGAAAAACTATCAGGTCGATCTTGTGGATACGCATGTATACACAGTAAATTCTCATTTTTGTTTTTTACACATCTTTTTAATATCTTGAGATATGCATCAAGATGTTGTCCACTTGGTCAAGCATTAGTATTTAATGTATATCACATCTGAATACTTTCTGATTTAATGTCGATCCTACCAAGAACATCGAACAATGATCTTATGGCTTTTTCATCTAGTTTATCCATGAGTCAGACATGTAAACCAATGTACCATCATTTCCCAATTATGTCGGATATAATTTCTCAGTTTTCAATGTTTTTGTATTTTTTTGTTTTTCTCCCCCTTAAAATGACAACTCTATTTTGGATTTTTCATTTTAACAAAACACAAAGACACTATTTTTTGATTTTTCAATTTTCTCCCCCTAAACTACATACGGAATGTAAAAGAAAGAAAATTGACCAATCGATACTGATACCTTTCAGTTTAAGTTTTCAGAAAAACTTTCAGTTTTGTAAGATGAATCAGTGAATTAAAATTACGTAGGAGACTCCACTATTAGTAACTGCTTGAAGCCTGAACTTCACAATCACTAATAGGTCTTCTTGAAGTACCTGCACACTAGACAAAACGATAAGCTTTTAAATGACCCGAAGCACACACCTTCTGGTCGACCAGTGTCTTTGGTAAAATCATTTGTAGCTTTGCAGACCAACTTAGGTCGCCATTGCATTTTAGCTTTTTCAGTTTGAACCGAGTCATCATCAGGTGATGAGCCACCAACACTTGAATCATATTTGAAAAATCTTTTCTTTTGACATTGAAAGTGTGAAGGTGTGGACTTAGTAAAAACTCCGCCAGATACATCAATGAAAGTGGCAGATTTATCAGAAAATTATCTTTTTGTAAGTTCAGGACAATTTTGTGCCATGTGGCCTTTTCGGCGACATTGATAGCACAAGCGATATGATCACTTTCATTTCATTTAGTCCTGAAATGCATGACACACATCATCAGAATCAAAAGTATCATAAAGTCATCAAAAACTTGAAATTAGTTAGCATGAACCCATTTTGAAGTAGGACTTCGAGGAGTAGTGTTTGAACCAGATGAAGAAGAATCTTTGAATTGTTTACCAACTCTTGAATAACTTTCAGAAGACTTCTTCTTTGTTGTTTACTCCCGAATCCTTTCTCCATTGTTGACATGAAAACCTAAGCTAAGTGATAAATTTGATCAAGACTGGTATACTTCTTTTATTTTGGCATCTTCTTTGGCATATTCTTCTGGTCTTTCTTCTCAAATTTCCGATTATTACTACCCAAACTTGAACGTTTGTAACTCGGTAGCTTTGATAATTCCACTTGAGAACCAGAAGATCCAACTTTAGCAGTTTGAGTAAAAGAAGCTTTAATACCCTTTAAGTTGTTAGCTTGTACCAACTCAGCAACAACTTGTTCTTCAGACAACTTCTCTTCATCTTTCTCACTTTTCATTTGCTTGTTAGATGAATTTGATTTCTTCTTATCAGATGTCTCAGTAGCAAATTCAGAATAATCTTCTTTTGCATCAGAAGATTTGACATCAACCAGAGGATCAGTTTGAATAACCGGATGTGGAATTTGATTATGCTCTTCTCCTCCAAAAACTTTCTTGAAATTTTCATCTTTACACAAGTAAATTGTGAAAGAATGTGAATTCTTCAAATTATTCAATTGTAGATTTAGATCGAGAACCTCGACATTTAAGTCTGATATTCTCTTCTGTGCTTCACCCAATGCTTTTTCAGAATCAATTAGCTGCTCTGAAACTCTGTTCGACAGTGATTTTTCTCTTCGCATATTATCATGTGCGTCATACACTTCTTGTGTAATTTTATCCATCCTTTCTTTATAAATCTCAATATTCCTTGTCAAAAACTTGTTTTCTTTTGTCAAATTTGTGACTTTATCTTGTAATCTAGAATGTGCCACTTGATGTTCTTCTTCCAAAGCAGTAACTTCATCATAAGCTTTCTGAATTTCATCATAAGATTTCTGAAGCAAATCCAATTTTACTTTTGATTTGTCAAACAAAGCATCAAAATCTTCTGTTACTTCCTTTGCTTCTTGCTCCCATTTTTCAGCATTCTTGACTAAATCTTCTTTATTAGCGAGCAATGTAGAAATCTGGGCCAACTCAGCATTTTCATTTTGTAATTTCAAAATCTGTTCTTTATCTTCAATACACATCCCTTCAAATATTTTCTGAAGCTCTTCAAATTCTTCCATCAACAAACTCTTTTCTTTGATTAAATTCTCATTTGTCTTGACAAACTCATCAGAATCTTCACATTTCTTATTGTAAATTTTCAACTCCTCTTCCTTCTTTTTGCTTTCAATAATCAAAACTTCATTCTCTTTAACCAATTCCCAAATCTTTCTTTCCTATTGAAAACATAATTCACAAGTAGATTCATAACCGCTAACTTCAGAATCAGAAATACTTGATTCATCTTACATATTTGCCATCAACGCTATATGTCAATCACCATCGAACACTCGGTTCAGACATAGTTTCCATGCTAGTATCATTTGCTTTAGAATGACACACAAAACTAGCTAAATCTGGATTGTCTGCTGCAAATTGTACCCATTCATCAATATTTTTCTAAGCCACCATAGCATTAGTTTCTGTATCGTGAACACACTTATCCTTATTGGACTTTTCGGATGATGATTGAGTACATTCACGAGCAAAATGTCCGAATTGCAACATTTGAAACATTTAATCTTAGACTTATCCAATCCAAGTTTCCAGACTTATCCAATCCAAGTTTCCATCCTTTAATAAAAGACTTCTTTCCATGTTTCTTAATGAATCTTCTTCCTTTTTCAACCATCATAGCAAAGTGGCAATGCAAATCTAGTTCAGTCAACTGATCATCATCCAGTTGTTCTAAATCGTCTCCAAACAAACCAACTTCACTAATTTGACCAAATATTGATCCAAAAGAAGATGATATGAAAGCATATATCAGTGCAGCTAGATCTTCAGTTGCTTGAGCAGGAATAGAATTGTTTGTTGATTTATCAGGAATAGTAAAACTACAACCTGAAGAATAACCTGATTTTTCATACTTCCCAGCAAGAAAAGCTGTTGGAGCAGGATTTAAGCTTGGACTTGAATGTGACTTAGCTTTAGCTTTCACGGTAGCAGAATTCTCTCCAAAGTACAATTTAGGATTCTGAACAGAAGGATGTACTGACTTTTTGACAATCATTTCCATTTCACGAGCTTGTAATTTGCTTGTCAATTGATTGAATGTCCAGCTTGAATAACTTGGATCATGTGTTAACATCATAACATAATTTTCCCATTTGTTAGGTAAAGCTTCCAGAAATTTCTCTTTCACTTCATCATTCTCCTTTGTAACTTGCACGACTTCAAGTTCAATTATCAAATGTGAAAACCTTGCAATCAAGTCTGACATTGTTATTCTCACAATGCCCAAAATTATCAAATTCCTTTTTCAAAACTTTCTTTCGAGTCTTCTTATATTGCTCATTACCCTCACACCTTTCTGCAATAGCATCCCACAATTCCTTAGAAGGTTGTATAATTCTTGATGCATCAAATCTTTAGGTAATGCCATTGTAAGAAAACTATAAGTTTTCTTTTCTCTTGCAAAAAGTTTTCTTTCTTTAGAATCAAAAGCACTTGTCATCTTTGGCTTTTTAGCACTTAGAATTGGATATTCATACTCCTTATCAATTGGAATCTAATAATCAACATCTTGAGAAAATATGTATGATTCGAATCGTTTCTTCCAGTTATGGTAATCCTCCAATATTAGCAACTTAGGAACTTTTCTAAGCTGTTCCTATCTTGTTATCATAACTCATCATGAGTTGCATTGAAGTCCGAGCAGCTATAAATGCTTGATAATCATTCATTTTGAAGTTAAATAATTAAACGTCAAAACTTCAAACTAAAAAACGAAGGTCTTAGAGATGGATTTTGGGGGTTAAAACAAAGGGCATACTGGCCTAACGGCTAGTACCCTTCGTTTTTCAACCATCATAGAAAATTGCCAATGCAAATCTAATTCAGTTAACTGATCATCATCCAGCTATTCTAAATCGTCTCAAAACAAACCAGCTGCACTAGTTTAAGCAAAATATTGATATAGAAGAAGATGATATGAAAGCAATTATCAGTGCAGCTAGATCTTTAGTTGCTTGAGCCGGAATAGAATTGTTTGTTGATTTATCAAAAATAGTAAAACTACAACTTAAAGAATAACAAGAATTTTCATACTTCCCAGCAAGAAAAGCTTTTGGAGCAGGATTTAAGCTTGGACTTGAATGTGACTTAGCTTTAGCATTCACGGTAGCAGAATTCTCTCCAAAGTACAATTCAGGATTCTAAACAGAAGGATGTTCTGACTTTTTCACAATCATTTCCAATTCATGAGCTTGTAATTTGATTGTCAATTGATTGAATGTCCAGCTTGAATAACTTGGATCATGTGTTAACATCATAACATAATTTTCCATTTGTTAGGTAAAGCTTCCAGAAATTTCTCTTTCAATTCATCATTCTCCTTTGTAACATGCACGACTTGAAGTTCATTTATCAAATGTGAAAACCTTGCAATCAAGTCTGACATTTCCATTCTCACAATGCTCAAACTTATCAAATTCCTTCTTCAAAACTTTCTTTCGGGTCTTCTTATATTGCTCATTACCCTCACACCTTTCTGCAATAGCATCCCACAATTCCTTAGATGTTGTATAATTCTTAAACTGAGGCATCAAATCTTTAGGTAATGCCATTGTAAGAAAACTATAAGTTTTCTTTTGTCTTGCAAAAACTTTTCTTTCTCCAGAATCAAAATTACTTATCATCTTTGTCTTTTTAGCACTTAGCATTGGATACTCATACTCCTTTTCAATTGGAATCTAACAATCAACATCTTGAGAAAATATGCATGATTTAAATCGTTTCTTCCAATTATGGTAATCCTCCAATCTTAGCAACTTAGCAACTTTCTGAGTTGTTCCTATCTCGTTATCATAACTCATCATGAGTTGCACTAAAGTCTGAGCAGCTATAAATGCTTGATAATCACTCATTTTGAAGTTGAACAATCAAATGTCAAAACTTCAAACTCAAAAACGAAGGTCTTAGAGACGGAATTTGGGGGTCGAAACGAAGGGCATACTGGCCTAACGGCCAGTACCCTTCGTTTTTCAACCATTATACCAAATTTCCAATGCAAATCTAATTTAATCAACTGATCATCATCTAGCTGTTCTAAGTCGTCTCCAAACAAACCAGCTTCACTAATTTGACCAAATATTGGTCCAAAAGAAGATGATATGAAAGCATATATCAGTGCAGCTAGATTTTCAGTTGCTTGAGCAGGAATAGAATTGTTTGTTGATTTACCAGGAATAGAAAAACTACAACCTGAAGAATAACCAGAATTTTCATACTTCCCAGCAAGAAAAGCTGTTGGAGCAGGATTTAAGCTTGGACTTGAATATGACTTAGCTTTAGCATTCACGGTAGCAGAATTCTCTCCAAAGTACAATCCAGGATTGTTGAAGCATATTTCAGTGTCTAGTGCTAGGTCTAGGTGAAGTGTTTTTTGTAATTGTTAGTTTGTGTTTTCTGGTCCCAGCGGATCAGTGTTGATGCATGAACCTTGTGTGGCCGTTACTGTTCGAATTGGCAAACAGACTGATTTATCAGAAACATGAACTGAGGTCCGAAACCCAGCCGAACTCTAGGTTCGGAGTTGGCCGAAGGTGGTCCGAACTCCAAGTTTGGAGGGAGTTCGGACAGAGTTCGAAGGTGCCCAGTTCGGACAGAATTAAGAAGTATAAATAGTTTCGTCTTTGTATTTCTTTGTAAGTTTCTGTCTTGTGTCTGTGTGTTGAGAGGGGAGGTTCTGTCCGACCTCCCCCAGAGCTTAATCATTGTATACTCCTTCGTTATGTAATTATTCAACATGATTCAATGACAAAACTTCCGTCTCATCCATAGAAACGATCCGTATACAGTTTTTCAATCAGGTGCGGACCAAATGGTACGCCGGACCATCTGGTACGCTGGTTAGTTGGTCCGCTAGCCAGCGCACCTATATATATATGTTTAGCTCTTTTAGAGAGTAGTAGTTATGAGGTTTTAGGCTGTTAACTGTGTGTTTTATAAGGTGTAACCTGTAATTCTCTATCTAAAGGTTTGAGGAATAAACGAAGTGTTATTTACCTTGTTGTTTACCAAATCCGTGATCGTTATGCACTAGCAAGATCGATTCTGTATTCTCAAGTGGTATCAGAGCATAGGATTGCTTGTTTGCATCGATCTACAGCTCGGTATTTGGGGTTTAGAGAGGGAAACAACGTTTTTGGTAAGATTTCATCTAATCCGACTCATGTTCACGGGAATTCAGTATGTTTTCTTCGTTCAAATTGTTTCAGGATCATTTTCGCTGAGTTCTGGAGTGATTGGAAGTCTGGAAAACCAAAATTTTCCAGAAATTTTGAATTTTTGTCAAATTGGAAGCTGGTCCGGAATTGGTCTGCGCTGTTGTTCTTCACATTCTGATCCGTGGCGGTTTCAGCGTACCACATCTGGTCTGTGGCAGTTATTCCAGCGTATCACTTGGTCCGCGCATAATCTGATCCGGCGGATGATTTGATTCGTATTTGGTCCGGTGACAAGATTTTGATCCGCTGATTGTATTTTGGTCCGCGGGTTGTAATTTGATCCGCTGATTGTATTTTGGTCCGCGGGTTGTAATTTGATCCGGAGATCGTTATTCTGGTCCGCCAGCACAGTTTTTAAGAAATCAATCATGGATCCGTTCCAGGCTTTTGTAGCGATGTCTTCAACTGTTCAAGCAATTCTGAATTATGATAACGAGATAGGAACTACAAACAAAGTTCCGAAATTGATGACATTTGAAGATTTTCAAAATTGAAAAACTCGCTACGAATCATATATTGGTGTAACGGATGTTATGGTATGGACACCAATGTTGGATGGCTATGAAGTTCCAAAATTTCTAACTGGTGAGTTGGCTGGTCAAGTAATGCCGTACAATAAGATGAATGATGCTGAAAAAGAAGCTTTTAAATTGGAAAAGAAGGCTTATTCAAATTTATCAATGGCCTTACCAAAAGATATTTTGCATCAATTCAAAATGCATTCAACGTCAAAGGCTTTATGGGATGCTTTATGTCACAGATGTGAAGGAAATGCACAGTATAAGAAAAGTAAGAAAAAAGTGTTGTTGAAGGAATTCGACAATTTCTGTCATGTTCCAAATGAAAATATTAATGATCTGATTTCCAGATTATCACATTTGGTAAGTGAACTTGATATAGTCGGAGTGAGTAAAGAAGCGGGTGAACTGAAGGAAAAGCTATTAGATGCTTTACCTGCATCGTTGGAAGGTTATATCTTGCTTATGACACATGATAAGGGTTTTGATGACATTACATATGATAATCTTACAAGAAATTTGCTGGCTCGGGAGTTAGACATGAAACGGGTTAAAACTCAACCAGCTCAAGTTCAAAATCCGGGTGTATATTTTGGTGAGAATGCATCTACTATGCATGCAAAAGCAAAAGCTAATTCAAATCCACCAACAACTGCATTTTATGTTGAAAATACATCAAGTGGCCAAGCAAATATGTCTCGGGGTTCTACAAGTGATACGTTTACTCAAAAAGCTGTAGTGACTTACCCGGTTTGTTCAAGTCAATCATCCTCTATTCCAACTTCAAATCAAAGTGCTTTTTCGTCTAAAACAACAAATGACTTTATGGCACTATTTTCAGCGATGGTTTCATCGTATGATGGAGTTATAGCAGGAAAACTGACTAGTGCTGAATTGACCGATGAAGACTATGACCTAATAGACCCGGGTGATTTAGAATTGATGGATATCAATTGGTCTATGGCTATGATTGTCAGAGGAGGTAAGAAGTTTATGAAGAGAACAGGCAGAAAAGATCTCAATCCCGAAGGTAAACTTGGATTTGATAAATCCAAAGTCAGATGTTACAATTGTCAAAATTATGGTCATTTCGCAAAAGAGTGTAGCTCAGCAAAGAAACAGGATACTTCGAAATTATAACAGAAATATGTTGCTCAGAGTAACAAAGCATCAGGAAGCAGTGGTAATCCATCAAGTTCAAATACAAATGTTGGTGGATTAAACTCAGATTCTAAAGCTTTGGTATCTCAAACCGGAGAAGCATATGACTGGGCTGCAGATTGTCCCGATGAGTCTGCATTCCTATGCACTGAAGAGAAACATGTAGCTGTTGAAGATGATCCTGATCTTCCGGGAGAAGATTTCTTTGCTGATGGTCATCAAGCCTTTATGGCTGATATTCAGGTTAACTCTACTATCTGTGAATTTTGCATGACAACTGCTAATAAAATGAAAGAACTTTCTGCTGAGAAAGTCATGTATTATGATAAATACATGTTAGCAAAAGAAAATGTCACCATTTACAAACAAAGGTGGGAGGCTGTAAAAGCTGAATTAAAAAGTGAGCATGCCGTGATTCTGAGCACAAAAATTGAGTTAAATAACAAAACTAAAGATTATATTTTTTGTGAGAAAAAGCTTGCAGAAGCAAATTCTAAAATTTCTGAATTAAACATTGAGATATTAGATCTTCAAAGACAATTAGAGAATTTTAAGAATTCATCTTCCTTTGCAAGTTTCCTTTGCAAAGATAAAAATTTAAAAGAAGTGCTCAAAGAATCAGGGTGTACTTCAGTTCCTCCACCGATTGTTCATGGCAAAGGTCCAACTGAACCTGAGATCAAACCAGCTGTTGTGTTTGATTATTCAATTTTTGCTGAGGGTGCATCTAATAAATCCACGGGCACTCATAAGAGAAAGCCTGTCAAACTGATGTCCAAAACTGACTCTGGTGTTTCGGTGAATGTAATACTTACACCTTTAGAGGCTGCTCAGAAAATCGTCGAAACTGAAAAAACAATGAAAGAATTTGAAATGACAAAATTTACAAAAGGACCTGATTTGTTTTTTGAACGTGAGTATGTCACTGTAAGTAACACCACCAAACCGGATATGAATTCAATTCCGGTACCTCCACCGAAATCAGCTAAATTTAATGGCATCGGATTTGGACATTCTGATGAAGTTCCTAAGGTCAATCAAAAGAAACCTCAGAAAGTTCAACAAACTGACAAGAAAAATGTCAAGTTTGGGAATTCTAGTGACAAACAGAAAGGTAAAACTGAAGTTGGTGAATCGTCTAAGAAAGTGAAAATGTATTGTCTGAAAGGTAGTGATACCATATTTTTGGATGAGGCATTTCCATTATGTTGTGTTGATCCAACAAAAGTTTCCAAAGTGTTTTATGCTGATACAGATGAAAAATGTGTGTCTGATCATGAACAAGTGAAAACTGGTTCTTTGCTGAAACTCAGAACTAGTTCTAATGATCAGAATTCTGTCAAGCCTCACACTCCAAAAGTTCAGAAATTTTCATCAAAGTCAAAAACTTCAAAGTATTCACCTAAGAATTTTTATAATTCCGATGGTCACTTTTCTAGCTAAATCAAACAGTTTTGACTATGAATCATATGGTTTTTGTGATGACTATGATTTTTATGATGACTTTGGTCATTATGAACAAGACTTTGGTTTGTTTGAAAACAACAAAAGCAAATGTGAATCCAAAAGATATTCTGAAGACTGTGAAGTTAATGAGTATGGCTTTTATAATCAAAATGGTTATATTGGTCCTTTGTTTAAACCACTTCTGTAACACCTTTGGTAAAACCCTCGAGCTCGAAATATAGAATTTCAAGGAAAAAAAAAACTTTTTTTTTGGGAGGCATGAGGACCGCATGCCCTCTCTGGTTCAACCTCTCGCGGTCCTCATGACCCGTCGGGTCGCTGGGTCAGGATCCGCGTGTTTTTACCCCATGAGGACCGCATGGGTGTATGTTTGTGTACCTCGCGCGGTCCTCATCGACGCCCAGATCTATAAAAACGAGTTTTTGCTCATTTCTGCTCATTTTCACCTCTCCAACTCGAGTTCTCTCTCATTTTCTCCGCCCTACTTCACCTGAGACGTCAAATTCCGGCCAAGGGAAGTCCGGTGGTCGGAGTTCACGCCCTCGGGAGCTCTAAGAGTGTTCGGGTAAGCCTCTATTCACCTCGTATCCTCATTTCGAGCTTGGTTTTGCTATGATCAACCACTGATCATTTGTTGGTAATGTCCCAGGAGTAGTTGCATGTACAATCAGGAGCAATCTATGGCTTGAGGAACCGATTTCTTGACATTTCGTGGTGAGTTTTGTGTTCGGTTGGGGTTTTATCAAGTTTTGTTATGATCCGTCACTCATTCTATGTTTTGATGATGCATGCAATGGGATTTCTAGCCTCTGGAGTGAATTTGGAGTTTGAGGAAGTGAAAGACCCGTTTTTGAGGCTTGGTACAAGTTTTGGTGCTTAAGGTACAAGCTACTTATGCATGCATGTGTGTTTTTCGGGTTTGTTTTTGCTTCTGGGAAAGTTGGCCTAGGAAACCCACCATCTCAGTGTCCATATTGGCACCTACAAGGAGATTGGTAGATAGGTGGAGGCGGTGCTTGTTTGTTTTGTGTTTTGTCACCCGAAAAATGAGTTTTTGGTTATGTTGAGGTAGTGGAATTGTTGTCAGTAATTTTCAGTGGGTTCAAGATCCCAAAACTTTGTTGAAATCAGTTTCTAAGTATGATGGATTTAGTGATTGTGGTTGTGGTGGTTAAAAACGAAATTACGGGTGATATCGGGTTAAACCGGGACTCATAACTTTGGTTTGGTTCGGGCCTCAGTGCCTAAATTCTTGATATTTGGCTACTGGAACATGTTGGAACAAAACCCCGTTGTCGAAACGAGCTAAAAATGCAAAATGGGAAAAAATTCACTAAATGACAAAATAGTCGATGAGGACCGCATGGATTTCGTTTGTTGATTCGCATGAGGTCCTCATCGCCTGGAAAGTCAAACTGGTCTGTTGACCACCCATGAGGACCTCACAGGGTGTTTTTCTGTTTCGCATGAGGTCCTCATGTGTCCCTGGACAGTTTAATGTGTTGTTTTGTTGGATGATTTTTGG
This sequence comes from Deinandra increscens subsp. villosa, assembly GCA_039602395.1. Taxonomy (NCBI): domain Eukaryota; kingdom Viridiplantae; phylum Streptophyta; class Magnoliopsida; order Asterales; family Asteraceae; genus Deinandra; species Deinandra increscens. The sequence continues at coordinate 59,736,431 of JBCNJP010000012.1, forward strand.
AACCACCGAGCTACCCGGTTATAGTTGTTTGCGAGTAGGGTCTGTAAAATTACCAGTAGGGAATATTTTACTACTCGGTTGGGCCCGATGATCTCGTACGGGTGTTTTGGCCGTTCGGTGAATCCCTCGGGAATATCATTGACTTCCCCGTTTGTTATCGTTGCGGTTACCAAAGTGTCGTGTGCGCACTTCTAGTTTGGATAGGTTCTGATATATTATTATATATATGTATTTTAGACTCGCATCTGTGATACACTTGTTGGACCTTGGATTCCTCGTGCCCGGTGACGTTCTAGTTTTCCGCCCATTGTAATCTGTGAGTTGATAGCTTTTCCCCTTCTTTTATTTAACTGTTTTGGGGTGTACATGAACCATGTCTTGTTGTTGTTACTTGTTACTGTGCTTAGGTACTTGTTACCGTGTTATAAATTTACTGCATGTTACGTGACGTTCATGACAGATTAGTATGGTTAATTTAGGTCCGTGTGGGGCCACAAAGACATATATTGCACCAATACAGCTGTAGAGGTAGATCAAGGTGTCTCATACCCGTTCTTGTTGATCCATTAGGGGTCGGGTGATGGCGTATATGCCTAGTCATGGGGAGCGGTGACGACCACTGGTCCGTTTACCCCTCTCGCGTGCTGGTTTAACCATAGGAATTTATAGCAGGCACAGTGTTTTTGTAAACAAGTTTTGGTTGCTTAAATGAGTCAAATGCGCTACGACTCAACAACAACTTTATGTTGTTGACGTCTTTTTGGTTCATGTGCAGGTAAGTAAAGCTATGGCGGAAGTCACGTTCTTGTTTTGGGACGAGATGGTTTTGTGGGTTTTGGGGATCTCGTTGTTGTTATTTCGTTATTATGACTGTCATGACTTTATTGTCTTGTTTGTTTGTGCACTCACCGTACTTGTAGCCTTAGAGCGTCCCTGGGCTTAGTTTGATTGTGAAACTTGGTTGTAAACCTATGATGTTATGATTATCTACCCTTGGGGTTTAGTTATGTCTTGTTGGACGGGTCGTCCGCTGTTGTGAGCCTTTGTTATTCTTGTATCTTGTCTGTTTGCTTCCGCGAGTTCTGGTACGGACGGCCGGTCCCACGTCCTCTCCCCCGCGCCTGGCAGGGCGCGGCGGGGCGGGGTGTGACAGGTTGGTATCAGAGCCCAAGGTTCCAACAGATTAGATGACTCTTAGAGCCACTAAGCTTGAACCGATAAGAACTCTTAGGCTAAGCACGGTGCTAAGTCTAGGACTTAGGCAGACGTTTGTTTGCTAGGAAGTAATTAAGGTTTCATGTAAGGTCGGTAGTGATTACAGCCTTGCCAACTGCCATCCCTACCCACAGGTGCACTAAGACTTAGTGAACCCTAGCAAGCACATGAAAGCTGATAGTCCCTCTTTTGTTAAGTGTTGACCTAGGTGGAAGTTCGTGAGTTAGGAGGATATCAAGGATTAGTGTAAGGTCGGTGGTAGTTTCAGCCTTCCAAACTGACATTCCTACCCACAGGTGCACTAACACTTGGTGAGCCCTAGCAAGCCAACCTAAGCTGATGGTTATTCTGTGTGCATGGGTAATAGGACACATCGTCCTTAGTGTGAGTTAGGGTAACGGTACCCTAGGCAGGCATGGGATTATCTTGATTAAAAATGCGGTACTGACTTTTCAATTGGACAGGTAATCTGAAGTCATGGTGTTCGGACGAAGCAAATCATCATCCTCACGATCTAGCGGAAAAGGAAAGAAGAAGATGGAAGCAGGTCCCAGTCGACCGGTTATTTCATTGAGCCCCGATTCTTCGGGCTATGTTGTGTCTCCTTCAGCGTTCATTCGGAACACGCCGCATCGGGAGGAACAACCGCAGGAACTTTCAAGACGAGATTGATGCCAGTTTTGCCATACCTGCTGCAGCACCGCTGGTGAACTTGGACGATTACGAGGACGAGCCTGAGGAGCAGGCAGACGAGGTGGAGTCACCGTAACCAGAGCATCCGGAGCCCCAGCAGTCCGGTAACCATTTGGTCATTGAGCTTTCAGCGGGACACTCTGTTAGCTATCACTCACAGCACCACGAGCACCACGTCTACGCATCCCCCGCTTACGCCCCCATCAAGCTACGCCACTGGAGTTGACGACGACACAGAGAGTCTAGCCGATGGTCGAGTCCCCATGTCAGCCGCCGTTATGGCAGGACGCCTATTCCACCCCCCCCCTAGCCATGGACCCCCTATCCCTACATTGCTGCCCGTATGGAGGCCCAGCAGGCTGGCCTAGTTTTGATGTTATTCCTTCCCGGCACTGAGCGGTCTTACAGCTCTCACTCCCCTTTGTACCCAACCCATGTTGATCCCTACTATGCTCGTCCCCCACCACCACTACCATACGTGATGCCATCTTACCCATATGCTCCGTACGCACCCTATGTTGAGCCTCATCGTGCATCTTATTCTGGCCCTGCTTACCCATTTCCTTATTCACCATATCGTGAGGCCGCTGGACCTAGTTCGCCTAATGTTGCTGCTTTGGTGGAGCAGAATCGCGCGCTAGCAAAGGAGAATGAGGAGGTCAGGAAGAGGGAAAAGAGCATGGCGAAGATGTTATCGAAGGCTTCGTCTGCGTTTGGGGAGGCAACTAGACTTGGACTTGGCCTAGGGAAGAAGAAACACCGTTGATGGGATCTTGCTAGTGTTGGTGTTGGGATCGTGTGGTGACTTTGTTATGGTTAATTGTGAATGTGTTTCATCTCTTCTGATGATTTATGTTTGTCTTGTTATGTTGTTCTTGCTTCAGTTGTATTTGTGATGATTCAGACACTGTATCGTATGGTTGTTTAGAACTTGTAATGTTTAAGTGTTGTATTTGGATTTAGTTTCTAAACACTGTAAGACTTATGGTTGTGTTGTTATGGAATCTAGTGTGATGACTTTTGATTGTAGTATTGGTGCTAGATTGAATTGTGCTCAGGATATTATAGCTTGTTGAAGCTAGAAGTTAAGTAATGCCTTGAGTAGGAATTGCTTAGAACTCCACATATCCTCTGTTTCCGTTAATAGTCATGACGGTGCTTAGTTTCGTGAGCCCTCCCCCTATTCCGTGTCGTATCGGATGGGTGTTCCCTCCGTAGATCCCCGAGACATGTGACTAAAGCGATGCTTCACATTGATCCATACCGTGGGGGCAAGACCGGAGCAAGCACTTATACCCCGTTTGTGTGAAAACCTTTGTGGAGATTGGTCCGTGTCATAGATGCGTTACAGTTGAGTCTAAATGAACCTTTATGATGATTCTAATCGGGCGTATCGCCTTACTTTCAGTTGATGACGAAGGCCGGTGTTAGCAAGACCACCGGAAGAAGGACACGTCAGAATACTGACGATCTTCAGAAAGAAGCTGATGAAGACAAACGCTCCCTACATGTTGTAGATGGGAAGGATGAAAATCCTCTTACTTCAGGACAAAAGCGCGAAAAGGAGCAAGAAGAGCGATTCCAGAAATTGATCGCTGACGGGATTGCTGCTGCATTCCCGAATCTAGTTGCTTAAGAAAAGAGGATAGCAGTAGAGAAAGATGACAAAGAAAAGCAAGACCCCTTGTATGCTGAAAGGACCGAGTCAAGTCACCATCACAGGTCCAAGTCTGAAAGGCACAATGTTGTCAGAGTTAAGTCGTCTACCAGTTCCCGAAGCGAGCCTAAGAGGCGCCGCCATCACAGTCCTGATTCCTACAGCTCGGAGGAGCATGATCAAAAGAAAAGTAAGAAAGAGAAGAGAAGAGCCGAAGAAAGAGGTTGCAGTTATAAGACTTATATGGCTAGCAAGCCAGGCACTTTCCGAGGTGATAAGAGCGCTACTGAAGCTCTTAACTGGTTAGATGAAGTGGAAGGGGCACTGGATATTAGTGACTGTGCTGAAAAGGATAAAGTGAGGTTTGCTTCGCAATCGTTCAAGGGTCCAGCATTGACATGGTGGAAGACGGAACTCCATAAGCGTGGAAGGACCAAGGCCTATGATATGGAGTGGGCCAAGTTTCGTAAGTTGGTTCAACAAAAGTTTCTCCCAGAGCACGAGTCTGAAAAGCTTGAAAATGAGTTTATTCATCTGGAGATGAAGGGTTCAGACTACATGACTTACATCAATCGGTTCAATGAGTTGCTAAATCTCGTTCCGCATATGGCGAAGAAAGAGTCGACCAAGATTCGACGGTTTGTGTATGGTTTGAGCCCCGTTATTAGGGCTGATGTTAGAGCTTCCCGACCCCATACTCTAAAATCGGCAATGAATTTGACTGGAACCTTATGTGAAGAATGGGATCGTCAGTCTGGAAAGAAAGGTTATTCCTCTGATCGAAAGAGGAAGTTTGGTGGTAAAGGTCATGATCGTGGTCGTGACCAAGGAGGAAAGAAAGGGCACCGAGATGAGAGAAGGGGTCAGAAATGACAAAGGAAGGGATTACAGGAAAGAGAAGCCCACTTGTTACAAATGCAACACCATCGGGCACTATGCTGATCAATGTGTGAAGCCCGCAGGGTGTTATAACTGTGGAGACAAGGGACACCGGATCGCCGACTGCCCGAAGCCAAGGGATGACACCAGATTCAAGAACAAGGGCAGAGATGGCGGAGGCCCAAAAGGTAAGCCTCGAATTTTCTTAATGACTACTGAGGAGGCCCGTAAAAATGACGATGTTGTATCCGGTACGTTTTCTGTGAATGGCAATTATGTTAGTGTGTTATTCGATTCTGGTGCAAATAGGAGTTTCGTTTCTACTATCTGTATTCCCAAATTGAAATGTGTATTGCATGCTTTAGATCGGCCTTATATTTGTAGAAACTGCTAATGGGCAAGAAGTTAGTATCCCTGAAATTGTTAAGAATTTTCAGTTAAGGTTAGACAATGCCCTATTTGATTTAGAATTGCTTCCCATGACCTTGAGTGAATTCGATATTGTAATCGGAATGGATTGGTTGACTCGGCATCGAGCTAAGATTCGTTGCGAAGAGAAGATTGTTGAAGTTGAATCTGCGGACGGTAAAATTCACACGATAGTGGGCGATCGTCAAGCACGACCGTTGAAGACAATTTCAATGCTCAAGGCGAACAAATGCATGAAGAAAGGATGCCATGCTTTCCTAGCTAACTTGGTAGAAGTACCTCACGAGATAAGGGTTGAAGATGTACCCGTTGTTTCGGAATTCGCCGATGTGTTTCCGGATGAGCTACCGGGATTGCCACCTGAGCGACAGGTGGAGTTCCAAATCGAATTGGCACCAGGAACGACCCCGATAGCTAAAGCGCCGTATAGACTTGCACCATCTGAAATGCATGAATTGAAGAGCCAACTACAAGAACTTTTGGATAAGGGTTTCATTCGACCTAGCTCTTCACCTTGGGGAGCTCCCGTGTTATTTGTGAAAAAGAAGGATGGATCATTTCGCATGTGCATTGACTACCGTGATCTCAACAAAGTAACCATCACTACTACAAAAACTGGCATTCTTGACGTGCATTGCGCGTCAAGAAAGTGCCTTCTTGACACGCAAATGCGCGTCAAGGATGCGGGGGTCAAGAAGCTTCTTGACGCGCAAAATGCGTGTCAAGAAGCTCTTGACGCGCGAACAATGACACGCTATCCTTGACACTCCATTCTTGACACCCATTTTGCGCGTCAAGAAATGGTGTCGTCTGTGATTAATATATTTTTCATTTATAATATTTTTTTGTGTCGTCTGTTTATGACACGCAGATTTGCGTGTCATGCCTTTTATGACAAAATTAAAAAAAAATATTTTTATGGATTCACTAATTTCCATATTATGACAATTAGCCTCATAATCAAAATAAAATACACTTATAGCAAAATAATACATTACGTTAATATTAGTTTACATTGCACTACTACAAATATCCTTAGTTTCTTCCATCTCCATACTTGCATAAGAAATCATGATGTAGCTACATCCATAAATAAGGTAACAGTCAGGTTACAACAAAAGGCTGTCCAGCAGCAGGTTCAAGTCAGAAGAGAAAAGAAAGATGCAGGTTTATGATTAAAAAAAATTGTTCCAAAAAAATACATGTTCCAGTAGCAGGTTCAAGTCAGCAGCAGGTTCAAGTCAGCAGCATATACATAAGTGTAATTCATGGTTTAATGCTTACTGTCACAGGTGTTAGTGCACCTGTTGAGAACTCACGTGCTTCCATATCAGTCAATTCTTGACGGTAGATAGCAAAATTGAGAACTCTCAAGGCAGCTTCCACATCAGATTTTAAAACCTACATCACAAGTCCACAAGATGGGTCAAATGGGCTATCTACTTAATATGCTTTAAATCCTCAGAACTATAAATTAACAGTGTTAAAATTGTAAAAGCATGAAATGTATAAGTGTAGACAACTAAGATTTCATATTTACACCAATGAGATTGGCGCTAATTAACTACTTTCTAACTGCCATTTTTAAATCATATTTACACCAATGAGCAGGTTACCTCCCAGTGGAAACATGCCGTTTTTTGTGGAAGAGGCTGTTGCAGCGGTTGATGAGTGCAGCAGTTGGTGGTTAGGCACTACAATACCAAACAAAAACTTCTAACAATTGCGAAATATTTTTAACTCAAATATAAAAACCTACCAAAGGCATTACAAAACGCACAGGGCTAGCGATTTAATTGGTCTGACCCGCAAGGGTACTTGAGACCCAAATGAAAATATTTTGACCCAACAGGTGCACTAACACCTGTGGCTGCACTAACACCTGCAGAAACAACAAGCCGTTAGAAAAGCATACCGTCATTACTCATGTGGTTGCACTAACACCTGCAGAAGCTCTAGACAAGTTTAAAAAGCAACAGCAGAATCAACAACCTGTAGATAAAAAGATGTTGCATTTTTTGTAATGAAACTAGTACTCCTTTAAATTACGCAAAATCAGCAGATTACATATAAACAAACAGAGGATTAATGTTAGTAAGGGGGCATCTGGGACTGCTTATCCGAGCAGGCTTATGATTTTGCTTATAAGCAGAAGCTGATAAATCAGCTAACTAAAAATTGCTTATTTCGCCCTAAGGGTAAACTTGTAATTGGCATCAACCAAAAAATAACGGGTATAAGATCATAAATATCAAACGGCCTATTCAAAACAACTTATTTCACAATAGAATAAGCAGATAACTGAAATTACTTTTCTGCATCCAAACACTAAGAAGTGCTTATCTACTTTTAAAAAGGGCAATAATTAGATAAACTGCTTAAATAAGCCCCTAAATAGAAATTGAAAAGGCGTACCTTCAAAACTGGTGCAAGTATATCATCACTCAAGATATAAAGATTTTAATCCCAAATTTCAAAAACTCGTGTCAATCATGAATCTCGGGAACATAATAAAGAATTGAATTACAGGTATTTACAGTATAGGATGCACCTGTTTCCATATTCAAGTCGGATGCTTCTGTTTTTGCTTTGCCTTAGATGCTGGTAGCTTCCCATTTTTCTTCTCATACTCCTGCTTAAGTTCCTCCAAACGCTTTGATACCTTAAAGCATGAAAAACATAGAAATTATATTTCTCTCCTGCACCCGCCAGATCAAACTGAAACAAGTATTGTTGAACAAGAGGCAACCCCTCCTGCACCTGCCACCACAAACTCAATAACTCCAACAGACAAAAATAAAGAAAACATGTACAATAAGGTGTTTTGCTCATTGGAGAAGACTGGAAGTTACCAAATATAATCCTTCCATTGGAGCATGGACAGCTCCTTTTAATAATGCCACTAACAGCCAAAATGCGTCTTCTTCACTCATGTAAAGCAGCAAAAGACCGGCTAAAATCCCATACCCTGCAGTTGAAACGATTTTTTAAATAAGCGTCTTAATGTGAACGATTTTTTAAACAGGCGTTTTAAATAGATGAAAGATGTTTATCTTATCTTTTTTAATGTTCCTTTAGAATAGCAACGCCATGATTAAAGTACCTTGTAAGTAAACAAACATGTTCATATATCTTTTCATGTCTATAAAAAATACAAACCTGATAATGTTGTGCATCCTATACTAAAATATCAAAGTCCTCATTTCAAATTTGCTACCCAACCATTTCAACAGAACCTACATTTTTTCACAATAAATAAAAGATGTTTAAACCAAAAAGCAAATATATGAACCTACACCCAAGTTTAGCATAGAAAAATTATAAAAGAAATGTTATAACTCCTATTATCAAGCATTTTAATCAATGAGGTTTTCAGATCATTGAGAAAACCTACTGTATGAGGTTGTGTCAAGAGGTTTAATGTTAAAAAATATGAAAAGTGGAAGCAATTATTAACATTCAAAGCAATCTGAATGAGCTCAAACGAAGATCTAAACCAAAAAACAAAAAGAAAAAAAGAGAGATTCTAACAGGTTACAAAAGACAATGATATAAAGATCCCGAAATTTATAGACGTATTCCAGTATGAGTTGATTATAATAGAGATGAAGATGAACCTGCGAAGATTCAAAAGAACGATTGCAGTAGCAAATCTGCAATGAACAACTAATAAAAAGAAAGCCAAAAACCTATCATTAAAAGTCTACAAACTCTTTATGATCTATCATCTCCATTAACAGCCCTATGTATTTCTTAAATCTGCAATTTTCAATCCGTTTAATATGGTTAACCTAAGATTTTATAAGCCTTTTAGCGGAATCAATATTGTAAATATAACTGTCATAACAGCTGTGTTGATAACATATTTAAGAGGCCTACAAAGCAGAAGAGAAACATGTGTTCTCTGTACAAAATTTATTTAGGCATGCCTATATAACCTTCCTATCTAAAGAAACAAAACCTGAGGAACATTTGGAACATTTTAAGAACTGTACATAAACACATAAACAGCTGTAAAAGTGAGAAAAAATTCTTGCACATACATAATAAGTTCAGTAAAAAGAAATTATACAAATGACAAAGCATTAATAGTAAGGATCAGCCGATGCAGCAGAAAGCAACAAAACAAAGTGTAAACCAACAGACAAAAAGGAATTGATGATGGAAGACAGTTTCATACGAAAAGCGCACAGCTAGCGGCGATATAAATTACTAAGAGGAGAGTGTAAAGAAGAAAATTTCCCTATACATACGACAGCAGGAGGAAAAAAGAGTAAAGGGAAAGCCGCAGGAACATAGGCAAAAGCAATAAACAACGGATTATATAAGCACGTTAGGTTGTCAACAATGGTTCCCTGCACATAAATTAACTATCAGCCTCATGCATTTATACAACCACATGAAGACAGTGAGAAAACGATACACCCTTCTAACCATGAAGAGGTTAAGAAAAATTCCAATAGCAAAAGATAAGCCTAATACTAAAAGCACAGCAAATCGATAATTTTTTGAGCACTACACAAACTGTTAACCTAATTTGAATAAGATGTAGGCAGATACACAATACAGCAAACAGGGCAGAAGAAACCACAAATAAAAAGGATAGCAGTCTGCGGAATATTGTAACTCCATACCTTTGATTTTCCGAAATCTGGTAGAACACCCGAGAGGCAAGTGCGAGAAAACAACCGCAAGACAACCTGGTATTGTTGAGAAGGCTAAAGATAAATAGTTCTCCTATCGACAAAAAGGGGGGGGGGGAAAGGGAAGAGTTAAGAAGGGCGTACTTTCGAAGAGCAGGAGCCATCTTGTTAGTGAGCGTACCAGCAACGATCATACAATCAGACTGCCTAGGGCTAGGCCTGAAAATGATCCCAAATCTATCCAAATCATACCTCGCAGCTCCGGTATGCATCATCTCAACCGCACAGCACGCGAGACCAAAGGTCATAGGCCAGATAGATCCACGGCGCGCCCAATTAATCAGATCGTCAACTTTGGAGATCACAAATTCCGCGCTCTTCGATAAACCTTCAGTGGAAGCCGTTGAAGGGGGGCCTGGGCGAGAGTAGGGCGCCGGAGAGGTGAAACCTTCGGCTAGCGCCGGGAGAGTTGTGTGGATCGATGCGGCGGCTCGTTGAGAAGAGGCTAGCAGAGCGAGGCGGTGCGATTGCCTGGTGAGGAGAGCCATTGGAGGCTGGAGAGAGAATCTCGGAGCGTGTAGAGAGAGAGAGAGAGGGGTTTGGGGTTTGAGGTTGAAGAAATGGGGGTAGCTTCAGGTTGAGGCGGTGCGATTGCCTGGTGAGGAGAGCCATTGCCGTCGAGGATGGAGGGTGGAGGAACGTCTGGGATTTTGGGGAAATTAGGGCAAAGCGGGTACTTAGGGGGAAATTTCATTTTGGGGAAAATTTTGGGGGAAATTTTCGGCGGGAAAAAATTAAAAGACGACAGGGCTTCTTGACGTGCATATTCTGGAGTGTCCTCCGTGTTTTTTTTTTGTTTACACGACACAAATTTTATGACGCGCAAAAATGCGCGTCATCGACCCTTAAGATTTTTCAAAATACGACAGATTTTTAATGACACTCGTTTTTGCGCGTCATAAATTTGCGCGTGTCATCGTTTGCGTGTCAAGGAAGACCCTTTTTCTAGTAGTGCATCAAGAATAAGTATCCACTTCCCCGAATAGACGATTTGTTTGATCAGCTCCAGGGAGCGAGTTATTTCTCCAAGATTGATTTGAGGTATGGATATCACCAAGTAAGGGTTAGAGAAAAAGACGTGCCAAGAACTGCATTCAGAACAAGGTATGGGCACTATGAGTTCATAGTGATGCAATTTGGTTTAACGAACGCACCTGCAATCTTCATGGACCTGATGAATCGAGTATGTAAGCCATACCTAGACAAATTTGTGATTGTCTTTATTGATGATATACTGATCTACTCGCGCACGAAAGAGGAACATGAAGAACATCTCAGAATGATGTTGGAACTTCTTAGGAAGGAGAAGCTTTATGCAAAGTTTTCCAAGTGTGAATTTTGGCTTCGTGAAGTTCAATTTTTGGGTCATATTGTGAGTGATGCTGGAATTTAGGTGGACCCAGTAAAGGTTGAGGCGGTAAGAAACTGGGAACAACCTAAGTCTCCAACAGAGATTAGGAGATTTTTGGGTTTAGCGGGATATTATCGTCGCTTCATTCAAGATTTCTCCAAGATCGCTACACCTTTAACCGCGTTAACTCAGAAGAACGCAAAGTGGGATTGGAAGCAGAAACACACCGACGCTTTTGAACTTCTAAAGCAAAAATTGAGCACCGCTCCTATACTCTCCTTACCCGAAGGATCAGAGGATTTTGTCGTTTACTGTGATGCGTCAATCAATGGATTGGGATGTGTGTTGATGCAGCGAAACAAAGTGATCGCTTATGCATCAAGGCAGCTTAAGACACACGAGAAGAATTATACTACACATGATCTAGAACTCGGTGCGGTAGTGTTTGCCCTAAAGATTTGGAGGCACTATCTCTATGGAACGAAGTTTGTGGTGTTCTCAGATCATAAGAGTTTGCAGCATTTGTTCAATCAGAAGGAACTAAACATGCGTCAAAGGCGTTGGATGGAGGTGTTAAGTGATTATGATTGTGAGATAAAGTACCATCCCGAAAAAGCCAACGTAGTGGCTGACGCACTAAGTAGAAAGGAAAGAACCAAGCCTCTGAGGGTTCGTGCAATGAGAATAGATGTGCATGCTGATCTGATCGATGAAATTTTGAAAGTCCAAAGCGAGCAAATAGCAGATCCAGAAGTGAATAGAAAGGAAGAAATGATGACCATCGTGGGTCGCCTTACTAAAGGACCCGATGGTATCCTTAGACTGGGAAATAGAATCTGGGTGCCGAAGGAAGGCGGTCTCCGTGAAATGATCCTTCGTGAAGCGCATAAGTCCAGGTATATGATCCACCCTGGTAATGATAAGATGTACCAAAATTTGAAATCCCACTATTGGTGGCCGCGGATGAAGAGAGCAATTGCCGAGTATGTTGGGAAATGCCATACGTGTTTGCAGGTAAAAGCTGAGCATCAGAAGCCCGCCGGTTTACTTCAACCTTTAGAAATACCCGAGTGGAAATGGGACATGGTGACTATGGATTTTGTAACTAAGCTTCCTAAAACTAGGAGTGGTAATGATGCTATTTGGGTAATCGTGGACCGATTGACAAAGTCAGCTCACTTTCTGCCGATTCAGGAAACTTACCCCACGGAACAATTGGCCAAGATTTATGTAAAGGAAATTGTGTCAAGGCATGGAGTTTCATTATCAATTGTGTCTGATAGAGATGGCCGATTTACTTCCCATTTCTGGCAAAGTCTTCAGGAAGCCTTGGGAACAAAGGTGAAGCTGAGCACGGCGTATCATCCACAGATGGATGGGCAGAGTGAAAGAACCATCCAAACCTTAGAGGACATGCTAAGAGCATGTGTGATGGAATTCGGTGGCAGTTGGGACACCCACCTACCGTTGGTAGAATTTTCATATAATAACAGTTATCACTCTAGTATAGAAATGGTGCCGTTTGAAGCTCTATATGGCAGGAAATGTAGAGTCCCGTTGTGTTGGTCTGAAGTTGGAGAAGGGCAACTTACAGGACCAGAGTTGGTTATGGCTACGAATGATAAGGTTCGAGAAATTAAAGAAAAGCTTAAAGCCGCACAGGATCGGCAGAAGTGTTATGCCGATCGTCGTCGTAGGCCAGTGGAATTCAAGGAAGGAGATATGGTAATGCTTAAAATATCCCCTTGGAAAGGGATTATTCGGTTTGGAAAGAGAGGAAAGCTAAGTCCTCGCTATATTGGACCTTTCAAGATTATATCCAAAGTCGGCAAGGTGGCATATCAATTGGACTTACCCGAAGAACTTAGTGGAGTTCACGACGTGTTTCATGTGTCGAACGTGCGCAAATGTTTAGTTGATGAGGCTCTAGCAACCCCGTTGAAGGAAATTCGCGTGGATGAAAAGCTGAAATTTACAGAAAAGCATGTAGAGATTGTGGAACGGATTGTGAAGAAATTACGCAGAAAGAAGATTCCAATGGTAAAGGTTAAGTGGGATGCTCGGCGTGGACCCGAGCATACTTGGGAATCGGAGGTGGACATGCGTAGGACATACCCGCACCTTTTTTAGCCTAAGTGAATTCCGGGACGGAATTCATTTAAGGGGGGAAGGATGTAACACCTTTGGTAAAACCCTCGAGCTCGAAATATAGAATTTCAAGGAAAAAAAATATTTTTTTTTTGGGAGGCATGAGGACCGCATGCCCTCTCTGGTTCAACCTCTTGCGGTCCTCATGACCCGTCGGGTCGCTGGGTCAGGATCCGCGTGTTTTTACCCCATGAGGACCACATGGGTGTATGTTTGTGTACCTCGCGCGGTCCTCATCAACGCCTAGATCTATAAAAACGAGTTTTTGCTCATTTCTGCTCATTTTCACCTCTCCAACTCGAGTTCTCTCTCATTTTCTCCGCCCTACTTCACCTGAGACGTCAAATTCCGGCCAAGGGAAGTCCGGTGGTCGGAGTTCACGCCCTCGGGAGCTCTAAGAGTGTTCGGGTAAGCCTCTATTCACCTCGTATCCTCATTTCAAGCTTGGTTTTGCTATGATCAACCACTGATCATTTGTTGGTAATGTCCCAGGAGTAGTTGCATGTACGATCAGGAGCAATCTATGGCTTGAGGAACCGATTTCTTGACATTTCGTGGTGAGTTTTGTGTTCGGTTGGGTTTTTATCAAGTTTTGTTATGATCCGTGACTCATTCTATGTTTTGATGATGCATGCAATGGGATTTCTAGCCTCTGGAGTGAATTTGGAGTTTGAGGAAGTGAAAGACCCATTTTTGAGGCTTGGTACAAGTTTTGGTGCTTAAGGTACAAGCTACTTATGCATGCATGTGTGTTTTTCGGGTTTGTTTTTGCTTATGGGAAAGTTGGCCTAGGAAACCCACCATCTCAGTGTCCATATTGGCACCTACAAGGAGATTGGTAGATAGGTGGAGGCGGTGCTTGTTTGTTTTGTATTTTGTCACCCGAAAAATGAGTTTTTGGTTATGTTGAGGTAGTGGAATTGTTGTCAGTAATTTTCAGTGGGTTCAAGATCCCAAAACTTTGTTGAAATCAGTTTCTAAGTATGATGGATTTAGTGATTGTGGTTTTGGTGGTTAAAAACGAAATTACGGGTGATATCGGGTTAAACCGGGACTTATAACTTTGGTTGGATAGGGCCTCAGTGCCTAAATTCTTGATATTTGGCTACTGGAACATGTTGGAACAAAACCCCGTTGTCGAAACGAGCTAAAAATGCAAAATGGGAAAAAATTCACTAAATGACAAAATAGTCGATGAGGACCTCACAGGGTGTTTTTCCTTTTTCGCATGAGGTCCTCATGTGTCCCTGGACAGTTTTATGTGTTGTTTTGTTGGATGATTTTTGGAACCACCGAGCTACCCGGTTATAGTTGTTTGCGAGTAGGGTCTGTAAAATTACAAGTAGGGAATATTTTACTACTCGGTTGGGCCCGATGATCTCGTACGGGTGTTTTGGCCGTTCGGTGAATCCCTCGGGAATATCATTGACTTCCCCGTTTGTTATCGTTGCGGTTACCAAAGTGTCGTGTGCGCACTTCTAGTTTGGATAGGTTCTGATATATTATTATATATATGTATTTTAGACTCGCATCTGTGATACACTTGTTGGACCTTGGATTCCTCGTGCCCGGTGACGTTCTAGTTTTCCGCCCATTGTAATCTGTGAGTTGATAGCTTTTCCCCTACTTTTATTTAACTGTTTTGGGGTGTACATGAACCATGTCTTGTGTTGTTACTTGTTACCGTGCTTAGGTACTTGTTACCGTGTTATAAATTTACTGCATGTTACGTGACGTTCATGACAGATTAGTATGGTTAATTTAGGTCCGTGTGGGGCCACAAAGACATATATTGCACCAATACAGCTGTAGAGGTAGATCAAGGTGTCTCATACCCGTTCTTGTTGATCCATTAGGGGTCGGGTGATGGCGTATATGCCTAGTCATGGGGAGCGGTGACGACCACTGGTCCGTTTACCCCTCTCGCGTGCTGGTTTAACCATAGGAATTTATAGCAGGCACAGTGTTTTTGTAAACAAGTTTTGGTTGCTTAAATGAGTCAAATGCGCTACGACTGACCAAGAACTTTATGTTGTTGACGTCTTTTTGGTTCATGTGCAGGTAAGTAAAGCTATGGCGGAAGTCACGTTCTTGTTTTGGGACGAGATGGTTATGTGGGTTTTGGGGATCTCGTTGTTGTTATTTCGTTATTATGACTGTCATGACTTTATTGTCTTGTTTCTTGAAGTTTGAACAACTAATATTAGCATTTTGTTAAAAATATTATATTTTGAATATGTATATAATTTCTAAAAAATTGTATTTTTATCATAAAATGCCATTTCCGAGTACTCTCCGAGTACTCCCCGCCTAGCCGAGTACTCTCAACTCCCCAGTCGGCCGACTTGGGAGCGCCTAGCGAGTTTTGCAACATTGCTTGTTTGTTTGTGCACTCACCGTTCTTGTAGCCTTAGAGCGTCCCTGGGCCTAGTTTGATTGTGAAACTTGGTTGTAAACCTATGATGTTATGATTATCTACCCTTGGGGTTTAGTTATGTCTTGTTGGACGGGTCATCCGCTGTTGTGAGCCTTTGTTATTCTTGTATCTTGTCTGTTTGCTTCCGCGAGTTCTGGTACGGACGACTGGTCCCACGTCCTCTCCCCCGCGCCTGGCAGGGCGCGGCGGGGCGGGGTGTGACAACTTCCAAAGTATAAATCTCGGAGATTTAGGGCTAAGAAACCAAGTCAAGTGGTTAAACATATGACTGATGGTAACACCTTAACTGAATCAGGAGATAACTTTCCTGTAGTTTTTGTTGATCGTAGGAGGTGTTATCATTGTCATCAAAAGGGTCATTTAAGGAAAAATTGTCCGGTTTTGGCTGAGAAAAGAGCTTCCGCTGTTAGTTTAGAAAAATCTGAAAATGTTTCTGAGCAAAAATAGGTCGATGACAAAGTGGTCACAAAACAATTTTTCAAACGAGGAAAATTTTTCAAAACTCAACAATCATTTGATTGTTCATCTTCAAGTGATGTTACCACAGGTTCATCGGTTTCTGGGTTAAGGCAAAAGTAGCTGCCTAAATTGACTTCAAAAGCCACTGAGGACCTTTCTGAAGACACCGGTCGACCCAAAGCTGAAAGCTTGGGTCCAGATGCTCACTAATTATCTGCTACCATGTGCAGGGTGCTCGAAAGCCAGTTGTTAACAACTTTTGGGTCGTTGATAGTGGAGCATCCAGGCACATGACGGGTAATATTTCCTTGCTATCAAATGTTAAACCTATTCAAGGAGGAAATGTTACCTTTGCTGGCGATAAAGGGGGTAAGATTACCGGTGAGGGCAAAATGGGTAATGAGAAGATCACATTTGACAAGGTCCAATTTGTGCAAGAGTTGCAACACAATTTGCTGAGTGTTTCTCAAATTTGTGATAAGCAGTACACTGCTGCTTTCACAAGTTTAAAGTGCTTAATTCTGAAACCTGGAATCCAAATTCCTGATGATTGGATTGTTGTACGAGCTCCTCAATTTCGTGACTTATATGTGTTGAACATGAATCAGACTTCTTCAGCGGTTTCTGCTACATGCTTTATTTCTAAGGCTACAGAAAAATAATCCATCATGTGGCATCGTTGTATGGGACACATCAATTACAGGAAGATGAATTATTTGGTAAATCATAATCTGGTGGAAGGTGTTTCAAAGAATAAATTTTTTATACATGATGTTTGTGTGTCTTGTAAGAAAGGTAAGCAAAAGAAAAAGTCTCATCCGGCTAAACGCTTAAATTCGATTGTGACTCCTTTAGAGCTACTTCATATGGATCTTTTTGGTCCTGTGAATGTTCGAAGCATTGAGGGTAGTTATTATTGTTTAGTAATTACGGATGACTTTTCTCGATTCTCATGGGTGGTGTCACTAGCGTCAAAAGATGAAATTCCTGATCAAATTCAGAAGTTGTTATCCAAGTTTCCTTCAATGCACAAGCACAAAATCTGTCGCATTCGTACTGATAATGGAACTGAGTTTAAGAATGCTAAGATGGCAGCATTTTGTGATTCACTTGGGATTGTTCATGAATTTAGTGCGCCGTATACTCCGTAACAAAATGGAGTAGCTGAACGGAAGAATCGAACTTTGATTGAGACGGCTCGAACCTTGTTGGCTGATGCAAATCTACCAATAAAGTTTTGGTCCGAAGCTATTTACACTACATGTTATGTGCTCAATCATGTTTTGATTGTAAAGAGATTCAATAAAACAAGTTATGAATTGCTTAAAGGTCGAAAGCCTAATTTGAATTTCTTGGTACCGTTTGGGTGTCTTTGCACGGTTCTCAAAAAAGGTGGGAAGTTTGCTTCAAAAGCTGTTCAGGGTGTTTTTGTTGGATATCATCATCCGATGAAGCGTGTTTATTTTCCGTCTTCCAAGACAATTGAGAATCATGTAAATGTGGACTGTCAGAAGCATACTTTCCTACATCCCAAATCGGTTGATGCTCAGTCTTATGATTATAAGTCTCTAATTGATTCGTTCACGGTTGCATCATCTGGATCTGAGGAAGAGGAGGATCCTGATATTTTAGCTGCTATGCTACATTCATTGACAACTCCTGGTCCAGGTTCATGGATTCCAAAGCTTTCAAGCACTGATGTTGCTTCGTCTAGTCAGAGTGCTTCTAGTCTAGACACTATGAGTTCTTCTGATGATGATGAAAGTATGTTTCATGAAGCTGAATCTACATCTGTAGATGATCAAATTCATTTGCCAAGTACAAGCTCTTCTGTACCGCATTCGTTACCGATTGATGTTTTATCAAGTTCAGAAGTGGCAGAGGCATCTTTGACAAATTTGGAAGATCTTCAGGCAGTTTCTGATTCAACAATTCTTCGGATTCATAATATTCATCCTCACGAAAATATCATTAGAGATCCGTCTTCGGGAGTTCGTACACGACACCAGTTGTCCAAAAATGTGGATGCTTTGATTGCTGAAATCAGAGAATCTGGGGTTCAGAATGAAGTTTTTCACTCATGCTTTCTATCTCAGGTAGAACCTTCTAATGTTGCTAAAGCGTTGGAGGATGCTTCTTGGGTAGAAGCGATGCAGGAAGAGTTGCAGCAATTCCAAAAGTTGGGCGTTTGGCATCTCGTGGATTTACCTATCAATTCTAAAGAGCCTTGTGGAACAAAGTGGGTCTCTAAATGTAAGAAAGACGATAGCGGCGTCATTATCCGAAACAAGGCAAGATTAGTGGTTCAGGGATTTTCTCAGATTAAAGGCATCGACTTTAATGAAGTTTATGCTCCAGTAGCCCGAATAGAAGCTATCCGGATATTTCTTGCTTTCGCGTAATATCATGGATTTAAGGTGTATCAGATGGATGTGAAAAGTGTGTTTTTGAACGGGAAGATTCGTGAGGAAGTCTACGTGAAGCAACCGCCTGGTTTTTATGATCCAGAGTGTCTTGACAGAGTGTACAAATTAGATAAGGCATATGGTCTGCACCAAGCCCCGAGAGCTTGGTATGAGACTCTTTCGACTCATCTGCTCGACAACGTTTTTCGTCGTGGCAAGGTAGATTGTACACTGTTTTTGAAAAGTTCGGGAAGGATCTATTGCTTGTTCATGTTTATGTGGACGATCTAATTTTTGGGAGCACGAATGACAACTTATGCAAGGAATTTGAGCGTGTCATGCAAACAAAATTTGAAATGAGTTCTATGGGAGAGATGGGGTTCTTTCTGGGTCTTCAAGTCCATCAATCTGCCAAAGGCATATTTTTGCATCAAACGAAATATGTGTCTGACATTTTGGCACGGTTCAAGATTGGCGATGTTCGGATCCCAAGTACACCTATCCAGGTTTCGCATGGTCTCGGACCAGATGAATCTGGTGCAAATATTGATCCGACATTGTTTAGGGCTATGATAGGTACTCTTATGTATTTAACTGCATCTCGTCCTGGTATAATGTTTGCTGTGTGCTTATGTGCTAGGTATCAGGAAGCACCAAAGACTTCACACATGATAGCAGTAAAACGGATTTTTGCTTATTTGAAGGATAATCCGGATCTTGGCATCTGGTACCCTAATGATAATATGTTTGAGTTATCAGCTTATTCTGACTCAGATTATGGCGGGTGCAAGATAAATTTCAAATCCACAACCGCCGGGTGTCAGCTTTTGGGAGACAGACTAGTGTCTTGGCAATGCAAAAAGCAAACTTCGGTTGCCACGTCGACTGCGGAGGCGGAGTATGTGGCGGCTTCCAGTTGTTGTTCACAAGTTTTGTGGATACAACAGCAGTTGCGCGACTACGGTTTAAATTTTCTAACTACTCCCATTTACATTGATAATTCAGCTGCTATTTCCATTACGAAAAACCCCGTTCAGCATTCAAAAACTAAGCACATTGACATCAGATATCATTTTATCCGTGATTGCTACGAAAAGAAATTAATTGATTTGCAGAATATTCACACAGATTTTCAAAGAGCTGATTTGTTTACGAAAGCTTTTGATAAAACTCGCTTTCAATTTTTGTTGCAAATCAATGAGGTTACTAAATTGCACGCTAACTAATCTGGTTCAGTTGATCATTTCTTTTTTCGTTTTTGTTTTGCTTTATTTTTCTGCTTTTTTAGGGGGAGAATATTTGAAAAATACAAAAATAGTGTGTGTTTTTGTATTGAAAAAAAAAAGAAAAAGCATATAAAAAAATGGAAAAATCCATCAATCATAAAATGGAAAAATGAAAAATTGAGAAATATGATCCAACCTCGTGAGAAATGATAGTACATCAGCATATGTTATCTGCCATGAATAAAGTAGAAAGAAAGGCTGTAGGTACTTGTTTGACCTGATTGAATGTGCTGAGTAGTCTGATATATGTGAGTATGATATAAAGATAACGCTTGCTTTATAATTGTGGTTACAAACCGTGATGGGTACTGTGTATATCTGGCATAAATAAAATGAGAAAATATCAAAAACATAATAAAGAGATGTTCTGATGTATGCTTGCTTTATTTTGAAAGATTTAAACTTGTTTGATTTTCTTTATTTTGTCAAACGATCGGACTTTCTCTGCGTATCGAAAGATCGACCTGATCGTTGTTCGTTTGACGTTCTGCTTTATTTTTCTTGGTGTTTCGTATAATCCATCGGACTTTCTCTGCGTGCCTACCGGCCGACCTGATTGTTGTTTGTTTAGGGTTCTACTTTCTTTTTGCAAGAAACATCATGAACATGATATCTCTGTGGCATTCACTTCTGTATAAGCAAGTTTACAATATCAGTATGAAAAATCTGCTGCGAGTAACTTGGCTTGAATAAAGAAAAATACAAAAATATGAAATAAGCAGTTTGCCAGTATTTCTGATCGTGTGGGTACCATGTTATCAATGCTAGATTAATATACTTAATTTCATATCAGAAAGCTATAAACAATGACTTGCTTTAGCTGAAATAAACCAAATGGTTGTATTCTCAGTCAGCTTGGCTTGCATGCTTAGTATTTTGAAATTGCAATGTGTATGATGCGTTATGTCTGATATGATCTCACGCTGCGATCTTTCTCACAAAAATATAAGTTATTGCATTTAAATTTTTGATTGGTTATTGTTTTGCTTATTTTAGAAAATATCAAAAATATTTTAAGTGTGTTTTAGCATAAGTTTGAAAAATCAAAAAAAATTAGTGTGTTTTGATATAAATTTGAGAAAAAAAAATCAAAAAGATTTTCATTCTGTGTTGTTTTTTGATCAACCGAATTCAGAAATTACAATTTGTTGTTAAATGAACCACAATCAATGCTAAATATCAGCTCTTCATGTTTAAAATTAGAAGATAAGGAAGTCTTGGGTTAAAAAATGAAGCATTTGAAAATTGAAGGTCTTATTTGTAACAAAGTGATCCGGCGGACCATGTGGTACGCCGGGCGGACCACTTTGTGTATAGATAGATAAATCTGATCCGGGGTTTGCATAACCCACGGACCACCTTCTTTCACTCTAAAAAAAACCCTAAAACTCTCTCAACTGTTTTTCTTCGATTTCTCTGTGGATACAGAACTTTAGCTCATGATTCTGGTTGCTACACGTAGGTATTCAAATTGCGCATCTATTGATGGTCTTGATTTGTGATATAATGGTCTAGATTGTTAGATTTTTATAGGTTTAAGTCTCGGTTTTAAAGAAAACTGACTTGGAAGGATTAAACTGGTTATATTTGATGTTAAATCAATATGAGCACATGTACAGAGTCGGAATCCTATCTAGAACAACACCTCAATGTTCGATTTTAAAACAAAATCGATTTGTTGCGTTAAAATTGAAAGTGACTGTTCGGTATTCTGATCATCCGCCGGACCACATGGTCCGCGGCGGACCAAATGAACCGCTGAAGAACAACTGGTCCGCATTTGGTCCGTTTGACCAAAAGTGATCCGCGGTCAATATTTTCTGGTCCGCCAGACCAGATGATCCGCGCGACCAAAATTGGTCCGCAGATGGTCTGCTGTTTAAGCATTTCAAGTAAAATCAGACTTATTCGTTGGTCATTCTGATTCTATTTCATGATTTTAACGTCAGTTTGTTTTGATGATTTGTACAGATATGACTGAGTTTAAGTCAATTGAAGAACATAACGTGTGTGCGTTCTTAGATGCAGCCGAACGATGGAAACCTCATTTTCTCAACATATTTGATTTTTTGAGAAGATCACGAATTTACTATGCTGCTACTCATGTTTGTACACCATATAAGGATTTGCTAGTCATGTTTTGGAATTCAGCACAAGTAGACTGTTCAGTAGTTCCATCAGTAATTCGTGCAAGAATTCTCGAGACTGATGTGACTATTTCTGAAGCTGATGTGAGGAGAGTATTGAGATTCAATGATCAAGCTGATTATCCAACAGAATTTCATGAAGCTGATTTGGTAGCTTTTGTAAGAGCATGTTCCTAGTGTGGTCGTTACTGTGCGAATATTTGTATAGATTGTAAACTAGGCTAGACTACCAGCGGACCAGTGGCGGACCAGATGGTACGCCGGACCATCTGGTACGTTGGTTAGTTGGTCCGCTGGGCAGAAGGTTGCCTATAAATAGGTGAAGTCTAGATTGCAATGTTTAGATTTCTGGTCATTTGTATTTGTGTTGAGAGGAGAGGTCTGTCCAACCTCTCCCGAGCTTCAACAATGTAAACTCCTTCGGTGTAATCATTCGACACAATAAATGATTAGATTTCTCCGTCTCTATCATTCTATGATCTGGAAACGATCCGTATATGGTTTTACAGCTTTACTCAGAAGGATAAAGTATGATGGTCAGTTGTATGTTCCATGGTATTTTAAAGCTAATCTGAGTCCTCCGTACAAATACCTCATGCATGTGATAATCAAGTGTTTTGGAAACCGAACAAGAGGTCAAGAAGAATTTGATTTAAAGGTTTTATCATTCTTTTCTGCCTTGGTACTGAATAGGCAATTTAACTTCTCTGGATGGATTTTCAACTACATGAAAGACAACATCTTGACAAAGCAAGTAAGAAGTATTATGTATCCGAGGTTTGTGCAGATGATTATAGATGCATTATATCCTGGTTTTCCAAAGAATCCGGGTGCAGCTTTGGAAATGAAACATATGAACAGAGTTGCTATTGGTAAAATACCAGTGTATCAGAAGCGTAAAGGAAACAAAGCTACTCCACCGGTTAAACATTTAATTCGTCATCTTGCAAAACCGGACTATGTAGCTCCGGCTGATGGAGCTGCTAAGCATCCTGATAGTTCTGATGACGAGTTGGAGTATGATAACAAAGGTTTTCCTATTGAGATAGTAGAAGATGAAGAAGAAAATCATAATGTTCCTAGAGATCAAGCACAAAATATTCAACAACCTATTGATCAAGACCAAGTACCTGTACAACAACAACAATCTGAGCCTGTTGTTCATGAGAATATCGTTGAACCTGAAGCTGTTAATCTTCAAGATGATGATATGATTGATGATGCTGATATTTCTAAGGGTGATGATGCTAGTGAGAGTTCATCTGAAACCGAATCAGACTCTGGTGATTATGTCATAATTTTGCATAATACAAGAGAAATTCCAGTGAAGAGGGGTTCTAAGGCTTACATTGCCTACTTAAAGTCTCAGAATCAGGATACTTCAATGTATGAGACTAGAACCAAACAGGTTGAGGATAAAGATGATGATCCATTATATACTCCTGTGTTGGAGGAACCTGTTTCAAAGTCTAAGACAGTGGATAAAGGCAAAGCTCCGATGGTGAGTACTGGCAAGCGTTTTAAACGAATGGCTCGGCCAAAATTTTCAGTAAAGCAAGGTTCGTTTCTGGCTGATGCTAGAAAATCTGGTCGAAGTCCGCCTAGTAAGAAGCAAAAGGTTCAGCCTCAGTCTTCGGTTCCAGTGCAACCAACAACAAAGAGTGTGAATGTTCAAAGTTCTTCTGTTCCACCTGCTAGAAAGTTAATCATCAGAAGGTCATCTACTACTACTTCTACTGCTACTGCTTCTACCACTACTGCTTCTACTCAATCAACCATTTCTTCTGCTGATCTAAAGCTGGCACTTCATCAAACTAGACTCGATGAGTTAGAATCAACGAATCGTTAGCAAGCAGATGAAATCAGAGGGTTAAATAATCTGGTAAAGGAATTGGTTTCTCGGGATCAATCTAAAGATCGTGAAATTGCCAGTTTACAATCTAGAGATGCGGAAAAGGGTCGTCAAATTGCCAAGTTACAACAACTATCACTTTCCCTGGGTGAGCAGTTAAATCTCTTGCTCAAAGCTTTACCTGCTCAGGGGGAGACAAGACCGAATCCTGATGAAGTTTGTAAATATGATGATGTATTGAAATATCTGAATGATGATCCTGATCCTGATCCTGATCCTGAAGGAGGTGTGGGTGGAGCTGGTTCGGGTACTGGGGCAGTTTGATCATCTGCTGCTGCTGGTCCGTCTACTACATCTCAGGGGGAGTCTGACGATCAAGTTTATGATGTGACCCCGATTACAAGAGTTGAGCTAGGAGAAGGGGAGTTCGTGAATCCTTATTCGAAAGAGCAACTTGCTGCAATTTTTGCTCTAAATGTGGAAGATGTGGATAATGTTCCATTTGTTGATCCGTATAAAGAAGAAGATTCAGATGAGCATGTTGATTATGAAGAAGAGCAGGTAGAAGTAGAAGATATCACTGCTGAAGAATATCCTAATGATCCGAAGGTTTATGGAAATTTTACAGATAATGATCAGTCGGAAGGTTTCAACTTCTTTGGTAAAGACGATGAAGAAAAGATTGAAGAAGAATTAAAGAAGAAAGATTCTGAGAAACAACCTGAACAGCCAGCATCAACCGAATCTAAAGATTTATCTGAAGAACAAGAGAAAAAGATGTTATTTGATGCGTGGTTGAAAGAGCAAAGGGCGAAGAAGATGCCGGTGAAATCGTCTACAAAGGATGTTGATCAAAAGAAATTCTTTGAAAGGAAAGGTAGAGAAGCGTCTGGCAGAATAATCAGTTGGATGTATGATTCACAACTCAAATGCTATGCAATCAAGAAAGAGTTTGGAATCATCTATCTGAAGTACGCAACAAGATTTAGTACACTGTCGGTCTGTGATGTAAGAGACTTATCCAGAAGTCCATTTTTGAATTATGGAAATGATAAGTTGGCTGGAGTTTTCAGAGACAAACTGATTGAAGAATGTCAAGGAAAGTTTCAATTTCTAACTCCTCAAAGGCCGAAGTTTGTTGAGCATCCAACTGACATCCACCCGAAAACTGGAAAGCCAATGATCATTGTGAAGTACAAAAAGCCTGTTCAGTTGAAGAAAATTCCTTTGAAGAAGCTTGAACAGGATTTCATCAAAACATTGAGATGGTGGTATTATGATGAAAATTTTGGTGAAGAAGTGGTGGTGATTAAAGAAGAAAAAAAAGTAGTCAGACTGTACGATCCGATGTGGTTAATCAACTTATCCAAGGATGACATAGACAAACTCTATCACTGTAATATTCTATATAAGGCTGATCATGCTAAAAAGCCTTGCAGTTTCAACGGGTGATCAGAGTATGTTTTGCTTTTGGGATCCATGCGGGGAACAACAGAAGACAGCACTGGAAGGAGACTTAATCAAGAACTTCAGAAGACTAGCACAAGACAAGGGGGAGTTTGTTGAAGCATATTTCAGTGTCTAGTGCTAGGTCTAGGTGAAGTGTTTTTTGTAATTGTTAGTTTGTGTTTTCTGGTCCCAGCGGATCAGGTGCGGACCAAATCAGCATACCAATGAACAATAGCGTACCACTTTGGTACGGCGTAACTGCCTGCCGACCAAACAATAACCATCACGTACCACCGATGAAGATTGCCTTCCGTACCAATTTCCAATGTACCAAACCCTCTATGAAGATGTTCCTGTGTACCAATGGATCATCAGGCGTACCATTGTGTTCATCCGGCGTACCAACAACGTACCAAACTGAATTCGACTGATTTTTGAAATTTTTGACGATTTGGACTGAAGTTTGTAATAGTAAGCAACGAAAACACACTAGGAACATTTTGTAATCGAGTTTGACATCAGAAACACTCAGATTTGAGAACAATTGATTAAAAATGATCAAAAACCCAACTTTCTCTCACTAGAATTTCGAATTTGATCAAAACATAGCAGTAGAGCAACTTGGATTGCTCTGATACCACTTGTAAACGGACGGATCTTGCTACTGCATGAATCGATCTATACTATCAACACGGATGTAAATAAAGCTTTGCTTTATTGATTTCACTAAGATGAGGTTACAAGATCCAGAGAGAGAAACACACTCAGTTTACACACAGTTAAGAAGATAGAAATGATGAAACTAGCTAACTCTCTCTAACACGAACTATTTATAATAACCACTTACTTCCCAGCGGACCATCCAACGTACCATTGGTACATTGGCCAGCGTACCATTTGGCATACCAATTGGTACAGAGCCTATGGTAAGTTGACACTAAGACTCTCAAACACGCTCTTATCTAGATACAATACACGAGACACATGTAGCATAGGAATATGCTCTAACACATATCCAGATGTTATGAGTATGATTTTGTCTGAGTTTAAGATGGACAAATTATACCAGCAATCAACATGGCTTATGTGCTTCAATTAGTTGAAATTGAAGTGTAGTTCAGTGTGTTATGATCAATACGATCTCGGATAGTGATCTTTCTCATACCAAAAATAGAGTTTGATTTTGTATTGCAATTTTATTTCATTTCAGAAAATTCAAAAAGATTTTAGGTTTGTTTTGATATAAACTTTCTAAAATCCAAAAAGATTTTGTTTTTGCTTTGTTTTCAATCTGATCGACACCGGATACAAATCAAATTTTCAAAATATCTTAATATCTTGGAGTCTCGAAGAGAAGTTTTGCACCAAGATTATTTATGTTTGAACAGGTACTAAGTGAAATAGATTGTCACAATTTCATGTCTTCTGAAGTTGTTGATAAAGAAGGAAACACACTGTGCATCGTCAATTATTCAAGAGCAAACTACCATCTAGTTGAGGAGGAGTTTGATTGAATATATGTTTTGATTGGATGAACATATACTACACACGTCAAGGGGGAGTTTGTTAGTGCATGTTCGGTGCGTCGTGTGAAGTATCTGAACGAGACAAAGTTGCA
The DNA here is from genome assembly GCA_039602395.1 of Deinandra increscens subsp. villosa. Taxonomy (NCBI): domain Eukaryota; kingdom Viridiplantae; phylum Streptophyta; class Magnoliopsida; order Asterales; family Asteraceae; genus Deinandra; species Deinandra increscens. The sequence continues at coordinate 59,763,159 of JBCNJP010000012.1, forward strand.
CGAAATGGCTGTTAGACGAAGTGGGCCCTAAATGACACGAAGTGTCATCCGAACTGGCAGTTTGGATGAGTTTGGATGCACACGAACTCGCAGTTCGGGTGACTTCCGATGGCAGTAGTATAAATAGTAATTTTGCTTTGTAAATTCAGGAATGAGTGGATAGCAGATCTGTGTTAAGTGTGTGTTTTGTACGGTGTTTCTCGGTGATTGTTCCGAGTGTTCCTCTGATTGTAATTGTTCTTCGGTGATAAGTAAAACAATCATTTAATTACGTTTCATATCCAAAATAGCTAGATAGAGTAGACGATCCGACACTCACGGCTTAACAAGTACTAGAAGTATTGCGATTTGCAAGTTGTCGTTGCAAATCAAGAATCTTCAGCTTGAGTTCAGAAATAGTGATATTTGATTCCATTAAGTCCTTTTGTGAATTAATAAACTTCTCAGACAATTTTTTATACTCATATTTTTTAGTATACATTCTATCATACTCAGCAAGAACTTCTACTGTAACCTTCTCCCATTTTTGCTTATAGATCTCCACATCTTCCTTCAACACAATATTCTTATCTCTTAACAACACAATCTCATCATTCAATCTTCTTTTTTCCTCTTAAGACTGATTATTCTGTCAGCAACTTCAATAACATTTTTCTTCATTTCATCATACTTTTCCTTCAAAGGTGAAGTTGTAGTAACCAGTGCTTCAAAGTCTTCTTCAACCTTTTTCACTTCTAAATTGGCTTTATCACATTCTTCAGTCAACAAATTCTTTTCTTGCAACAAACTGTCATTAACCTTAGCAAATTCAGCACACTCTTTCTTTGAAATTTCCAAAACATTCTTCAATACCTTAATTTCATCAGCTAAGAAACTCTTCTCTTCTAACAATGCAACATTCACTTTGTTTAAATCAACACAAGCTGCACAGTTCGAAGAAACATCAGTTTGAATTTCTTTCACGACCTCACTACTTCCTTGTAAGAAGTTTCACAACTACTTATGGCAGAACCAGATTCAGTCATACACTCATCAACCTGTGTAAATTGAGCAAGAAACGTAGATTCATCACCAAAAACTTTACCTAAATCATACCCTTCATCATTTTGACAAACCAATACTTTTGGTCCTGAATATTGTGATTGCTGGGTAGTACTTCCAGAAGACTTAGATTTTTTTACCATTATTGCTAGAAGAAAAACTTTTTGGTTGTTCGCATTCTCTAGCAAAATGACCAAAGTTCGATCAATTACAGCATTTAACCTTTGATTTTCTACAAAAAAATTCTTCACTCTTCTTACCAACATGGCAAACTGCCAGTTCAAATCTATTTGTTCAAGATTATCTAGATCGATTGCCGTTGGCACACTTCCAGTGACAACTTGAAAATATGCCGATATCAATGCAGAAATCCATGCCATATATTCTTCAGATGTCTTAGCAGTAAATGCACTCTGATTTGCTTGATTTGGAATTGTGAAGTTGCAACCTTCTGAATATCCTTGAAATGAATTGTTATTGCCAGACATTCCACCAACTAGAAAAGCTGTTGTCAGTTTTGGACTCAGATTAGATTTAGAATTAGCACTCAAACTAGTAGCCTTTCGACCATAGCGTTGGGTCCATGATGGTCTCTTTAACAATATGGGTACAATTTGATTTAAACAAGATAAACAAGTTACGGAATGTAAATAAACTGGAAGACAACAATTCATAAAAAGGTTATTTTGTATATCTCAAACATAAATAGTGGTTTACATGAGTTTATAGTATGACAGTTTATCAACAGAAATACTTTTCTACCAAAGTAAGTTGTAATTACTTTTGAGAAGCTTGTGAATTGTGTACCAATTTCATACCTTTGTTGGTGAAGAGCACTTGCTATTTATAGGAAGTTGTAGCAAGTTGTAAAGGCATCTTGTGGTTGAGGGTGGTTGAACTTGGAGTGTGTCAGAGTATATAGAGATAAATTGAAGGTATTCAATTTATCTCTTTTCAACCATCTTCAACTAACTTTGCATTAAATGTCAAGTTGGCATTCTTCTTTAAGTTTTCTTCACTTTGTTTAAATCAACACAAGCTAGATTTGTATTTTTCTCGTGTAGATGCAGCTATCATTCCTTGGGTCTTTTTGAAGACTAGTAGCGAAAGAAATCTAACGAAGGGAATATGAGGTGTTTCTTTCTTTTCTTTGTCTTTCTCTTCAACCCTTTTGACTAGATTTTTACACAAGATAGTCCCATAGTCTACTCTTTTGTTTAGAATTAGAGCGGTTATTATGGAGTAAATGGATTCATTTGCCTGATCAGAAGATCCAACCTTTGCGGTTAAGAAGCTTATCAGTGTGTGCATCATCAGTTTTCATTTTCTGTCCAGCTTGTTAGAGCATGTTCTGGGTGTGGTCGTTACTGCGCGAATTATGTAATATTCTAGATTGTTGATTAGGCTAGGTTGCCAACGAACCATGTAGCGAACAAATGGTTCGCTAGGTAGGTTGGTTCGTTGGACAGTGTCACCTATAAATAGGTGGAGTCTAGCTTAGCAATTTAGATTTTTGGTCATTTAGTCTTGTGTTGAGAGGAGAGGTCTGTCCAACCTCTCCCAGAGCTTCATTGATGTATACTTCTTCGGTTGTAGTCTTTCGACAAATTTAATGACTAGATTCTCCGTCTTTATCTTTCTATGATCTGGAAACGATCCGTAACGTGTTTTAACATAGATGATTGATGTTGATGGCTGAGACATTGTTGATACAAATTCATCCATTCAAATTGTTGATTAGTTTTATTATTTCTGGTTTGGAGGGTGGATTCTCAGGATTCTCTGGTATCTCAAGATCTAGAATTTCTCTAAAGTCTTCTTCCAGAAAGTGTAATGTTGTAGTCGAACCATCTTCATTTTGTATAGAGGCTTCAAGGTTTTCTGTTTTCTTGCCTCTTATCACTTCAGAAGTTATTTTGATGGTTGACCAAATATTTATCAAAAGGTGCTTGTGGACTTATGCTTCTTCCATAAGTGTCGTTATTGGGGAACATCGTAAGGCTTTGATGACGATTTGCACATCTTTAGAGTACAATGTTGGATTTAGGTTTGCGTGCTCATTGTTTAGCTCAACGTTGTAGGTTTTGAAGATGGGAGCTTGGGAAGACGAGGCCATTTTCTTTTGGTAATTGTGTATTTGGCTGTTTTGGAGGCAGGGTTTTTCTTTTGGGAGAGAAGATGATGGTTCTTTACGGTGAGGGAGTTTAGGGTTTTAACAGCTCTTTTCACTGATTGGACAATTTTGGAGGTGAAACGGATATCCGTTGGGTGAGTAAATCCCTAGTAACCAAAAAAAGTTATCGTTTCCTTTTACTGGAGATTAATCACTCATGTATTCCTTTAGGGTCATGCACTTGTTGAACCAACTGGTTATATCAATATGAGATTTTTGTTGTCATCTTAAGTGTTTTCTCCATATCAGATATTTTTGTTCAATCAACTTGCTGAAGTGGAATCATATCCTTCTTCCTCTCATTCCCCTCTTTCTCCCTTTTTTTGTTTTCTGTTTCGTGTGTGTGTGTGTGTAGAGAGAGAGAGAGAGAGAGAGAGAGAGAGAGAGAGAGAGAGAAAGAAAGAAAAATATTTTTGCGTGTTTTCTGTGTTTACAGATATAATCCATACTTTCCGTATTGGATCTGTAAGAATTTTTTTTTGAGAAACCTTTACAGATATCTTTTATTTTTCCATGATGATGCCTTTTTGAGATAAGATCTGCCTTTTTCTTGATGATTTTTCTTGATGATTTTTTACAGATAAGAAGATAAAAGGACACCTAAATTACATTTATTTAAAATTTAGATTCAGATGACGACAAGGGGGTTTACAAGCACAAGGTTGAATTATTCTTTTGGGAACAGGAGGATGAGTCATTGCTTCAAGTTGAAGAAAAATGTGCTTGTGGGTGATGGGTCTTATTCCTTCTTCTTCTTCCTCTATTTCTTCATTTGGAAGTCCAGAGAGATGAATGCCAAGACTTCTTTGAGAGGGGGGCAGTTGAATTGAAAAGCTCTTGTGGATTCCCTCCCATTCTCTGGCTTGGCAGATCATTCTAATCACAAATCTGGGGTACAGAATTACTCTCTCTTCTACAAGAATAGAGCAGTTATTTTTTATGTTCTCTAACAGGTAGTGAGAGAAGTTCATATTTATTCCCTGAATCAAAGTGTGCATCACCATTTGAGTGTCATGAGATGCAAGATGATGATTATCGATGCAGGGAGAGACACATAGTTGGATTTGTGTGAAAAAGTACTGCCACACAGGAGGGAGATGGAATATGTTGGCCTGCTCGTTCACGAACTGTCCAGCGTACCCAATGTCAATGAAGGTTTCAGTGACTTGGGTTATGTTGTAGTAAGTGGCCTCGTCTCCATCATTCATGTTGAGGGCCGAGCATATAGAGTCTTCAGTGACATCGAATGAGAAGTGGTTGACCCTGGTTCTGATTCGACTTCCGGATGAGTTTGGGTCAAATGTGGCATTTACCCAAAATTCTCTCAGCAGTTCATAGCTGATGGGGGTGTTTAGGGCGAGGTCAAAGCCTATTGTGCATGTTTGCAAGAACCTCATCATTCTTGTAAATATTTTTTGATGATTGGTCGTGTGGAGGCATAAGTTGTGGGTGCGGGGGAGTGGAATTTGGTAGACTTGTCTTTTGATTAAGGCTTGAAGATCTATTTTTTGAGAAATTTTTTGTTTAGATGAATTGTTAGAAAAGGGTGAGGAAGATGATAGTGACACCCATCTATTTGTAGCCAAGAAGAGTGCAGAGTTTTGAAGATTTGGTATTTCGAATTGCCGGCTATGTAACCTCTATGACAAGGTGGTTGGGAAGGTTTGTGAGGGAGAATTAACTCCTTTTCTCATCATTCCCTTATTAACCCTTTTAGGAGGCTTAAATGAGAGAGATTTGCTTCCCGATTTGCCCTAGCCAAAATTTAAGTGAGATTTAATGGGCATCATTGCTTGTTCAGGTGAGATGAGAAAGTTAACTTTTCAGAAGATAGGATCTTATCTTGATGCGTGTCAGTTCAGAATCTTCCAAAATGGTAATTTTTGTTATGCTTGAAGTTGACAATGTCTTTTTCACATACAGTAGAAACTCTATAAAATAATACACTTGGGACCACCAAAATTTATTAATTAAAAGAGTTATCAATTAATCGATAAATTAATAAATATTAATTTATATATTAATTAATATTTTATTAATTTATAGTAGAATACTTAGTTTACAAACACCTTTCAAGCTTCCACTTAATTATTGTATACAATGCATGTATATCAAATGAACGGCCCAATTTGAAAGAAACCTTCAATCTCCCACCTTATTATGCTTCTTGTGTTCAATGTATCGCTTTATGGACATTAAAAATATTTTCTATATAAATACAAGATCAAAATAGGTTAACACAAACAAATCATACACACAACATGGCTTCCCATCTTAAAGGTGTGAAAAAAAATAACAATGACAGATGAGATTCGAAGAGAATTATGCAAGCACAACAAGGATAATACAAGTCTCACTCAAAAGCAATTGCAAGAATGGGTTCATATGCTATATATAAGGAATTATTAATTTATATTTTATAAGGGGTCTAAAGAAATTATCAAAAATGTATCATCTTATAATTTTAGCGAATTATTAATTTAGCACCCTATCCCCGAGTCGGGACCGGCAAAAAATATTATCTTAGAGAGTTTATTAAATAATCGAGTATTAATTTATCGAGTTTCTACTGTATCACTTTTATTATAACAAGAATTGTGCGTTACTGCGTGTCTTTAAGGAACCAAAGGGCTATATACTTATGGTCGTGTAGCCTAGTGGTATTGTGATTCACCCATCACAAAAATAATGAGGGTTCAAAAGTTTTGCAAGTGTAAGGTTAATGATATTTGTTGAAAATTTTGTTCCGCTAATAGAAAAAATGCAATAGACTATGTAATTTACTAAACATTATATGACAAAGACGCCACATGGTTAAGTTTATGGTTAAGTTTATAAGATTTTGCTATAATATTAGAAAACATTATAACTTAGTGAGATGATAAGTGTTAGAGACGGGGTATAAAAATTTGATTTTTGTAATGGCTTTATTTTTCACCATTTATTCACTATGGGCTTGAACCTTTTTGGTTATAGGGAACAGTACACCGTTAAAATTTTATTGTTACAAATTTTATTACAATCTAATGGCACTAAAAGTCCCGGATATACCCCAAGCACCTTCTCAACCCAAGGGATCCAGTCTAACAAAATAGGATTTAAAACCCGACCATAGATCCAACAACCCAATCAGCAAAAGAAAATCTATACACACATCTCCTAGCTAACCCCTAAAACAAACAATAAAACCAAAAAAAAAAAAAAAAACAAACAATACTTGAAATGAAGCAAATAATAGAAACAAAAAAGGATATCAATCTTCCAAGTCCTCATGCTAGCATCCAATTTGTTGTAGCACCCACACCAAGCAGCAGCATCTAAACATATACCATCAACAGGCAAGATCACGCAACTGACCAGCCTCACCAAATAACCTTTTCTTCATAAGCATCCACTTGCGTTCCCTACGGTCCCAATTAAGCCTTAACAGTCTTCATGTAAACCCAGCCCATATGCACCATCAAAGAATCCCCATTAACCAATGACCCATCACTAATCTAATGGTCAAAAGAAGTTCAAACCTTCAAGACCAGATGGGCTTGAACCTTTAACCTCTAGATGAGGAACACGTTAAACACAAACCTGCTTAAATACCAACTTTAAACATCAGGATACCATTATAAAATTACATAAGTAGAACAATTCTAAAAAAAAGATAAAAATAAACAGTATTGAGGAATTGGAAAAGTTATAACATTTCCTAAGTTAAACTCCTTGAATCTTGATAGGAAGTACTTGAACATAAAATAAGTACGTGAACATATTATTTGGGACGTGTGTTTTCCTGATGGTTTCGCCAGTTTATAGGAAGAACCTGGTTAAAAATTCAAGAAGATATATAGTGTAGTATCATAACTCCAAAACAGATAAATAAGAAATCAAAACAAACATGAACCAAACACTGTGAAATCTGTTAATAAAACATGTGTTAAACATTGTCTGAAGTTACTTGAAACAATTTAATCACACTAATGTTAAGTGAATAAGCAAGATACTTTTAGAAATCTGGGCATAAAGCCATAAATTCATGGTCTAAATTCAAGAATGTTTGGGTTCTTACGTGTTTTATTTTAGAATTCAATTTTCTTGAGGAGATATAAATTATCCGGTTAAAGGCAAAATGTAGAGTTTAGTCATGAAATTAACATATACTTAAAATTGACCATGATTTTTATTCAAAAGAAGAAATATGAAACGATCAAAGAGAGGAATATGATGTATATAGCTTTATTTACAGGTATGTTAACACACGGGTTAATAGATATGCATATAAAAGATCTAAAAATAAACATACAGTAGATAGTTTTTCAGCATTTTGTCAAAGCAATGTAATCTATGTTTTGATCAAGTATGGATTGCAAATGATATGTTTTGTGAGTGGGTTTAAAGGTAATGAGTAAGTGATATTCAAAAAATAATAAGTAAGTCAGATGTAAAAAAGAAAACTGTATAAGAAGCTAGTATATTTATATAATAACCCTAACCGTGGAAGCAAAATACATGAGTATAACATGTAAAAGTTTGGTTTTCACGTTGATTAGGCGAAATTGAAATCAATAAAGTAAAAAAGAAACGTGAAGTTATCTACATACATAGATTACAAAGAGTGCTTATTGTATCTTCTTTGGCTAAATTCACTATTATTATAAACAGATTGTTAATATTTAACTTCATGCGGTCTGTAATTCAAAAGAAAAATTAAAGGTCAAGTGCATAAATTTATGTTATAGTATTCAAAGGTCGTTTAGATTCTTAGATTCTTTTGTAGTTCAATTTTTTTTGAGGGAGATATCAAATATTTATTTAAAAGGAAAATGAGAGTCTAGTCACCAAATTAACGTACACTTCAAACCGTAACATTATTTCTATTCAGAGAAAGGGGATGAAACATGTACATAGAGAGGATACAATGAAAATGCTTTATTTACAGGTATGCCAACCATGGGCTTGTGGATAGTGTGCAATAAAAAGAATAAAAATAAACATAAAGTAGATTTAAAGGAACATTAAGATATTAAATTTCAGTTTGATAAACTTAAAGATAAAAAGCCAACAGAAAGCAACCTAGTTTGATCAGATAAAATAATATGGTCTAAATTAAAGAGTCTACATGTCAAAAGCTATTGGATCCTTACTATTGGCCTTGTAGGGTTGTTGAATTCCATTAACCAATATGCTTTGAGTCCAGATTTATATACTATTACCGAGTAACACAAAGATAAATAAAGGGAAAGGGGTTGATTTGGAACATGGACAGTTTAATTATGTCAATAATGTTTATTAGAGCGTAGTTACATATGCTAAATAGCAATATCAGTCTAGTTATGTTAATAATGTTGGAGTGAACACATACATATGGATGGACTAAAAGATGATCTTCAAATATTAAAAACCAATACATAATGGTGTAGATAAATATTTAAAACAAATTGAAATAACACTTGAATGAGAAGGTTAAAGGGAAATAAATTAGAGTATCTGAATGATACTTTTCTAAACTGGGGGTGGGTATCTAGAAAACCAATTATATTCAAACAATATTTTCTCCCTGTAAAGAATAAACTTCTAAAGTAAATGGTATTATGTAGGACTCAAGATATATAATCACGTTAGACTGGTGATAATATGAATCTTCAATAGTTGCCGAGAAAAATCAGTTTAAAAATTTGGCAAAAATCATTTTAAAAGAGAAAATGGTAATGAGGTGGAGTATAGAATGAGTCTATACAGAACCAATATCACTAAAGTTTTAACAGCAAGAAACAAACCTAATACAGGCGATGAAGAAGAATTAGGCTATATTGGACTTAACATATCTTAAAAACGAAACGATGCTTAAAGAAAACTAATAAAACCTAATTCAGACGTGATTTGATAAAATACTACAGTACCCTAGTTGCAAAATTAAGAATAATCATGGGTGGTAAAACTTTCTAATCAAACAATAAGGGGAAAATATAAGAGGGATATTTGACTTACAATTGCAAAATTAAGAATGATCATGGGTAGTAAATACTTTCTAATCAAACAATTAGGGAAAAAAACTGAAGAGAGATATTTAACATACAACCCAATTGAAATTATGCGGCTGTGCAAACCATGTGCGATTTGCGTGATTGCATGAGCAATATCGATTTTAGAAACCCTATTCAGAAACCAACCACGATGCCTAATCAACAAATCGCATTCTCAGAAGCGAGTCTTGGTGTGACGATGACACAATTAACTCTGATGAAAAGCAGATCGAGTTGAGAAGGATATGAAGAGAAAATCGAGTGTAGATATATGAAACGTTTGGGGAAAGACGCAACATCCGACGGTTGCGGAGGTGAAACGACGTGAAGGTTGAATCGATGGTTAAATTTGAGTATCATAGATGGATAGAAAGGGTGAAGGATGCCGTCTACGTTGGGGATGAAAGGTGACACCGAAACGGGAAGGTTTGGCAGGGAGGAGCCTATAAAGATCGGAACGACAGGTGGGAAGGCCGAAGGGGAAATAAAGAGTAGGGCCGTCGTGACGGTTGAAATAGAATGTTATATTCAGTTATATTTAACAGAAGTTGTAATTTGTTATATAGGGTAATTTTTTGTTAAGAAAATATTGTTTTATTGAAGTGAAAAATAAAATATTTATGAAGTGGATAGCTCCTTCTCAACTTTGTCAGTACCGATTCTAAGCCTAATGCCTCATCCAATTCATCATATAGGTGCGAAAATCAAGCATGATAATAATCCATGGGTGGATTGCTCATTGCAATCCTCAGATTTGTATAGAAATCACTCTGAAACTCAAGAACACCAAGAACACACACACACCGTGCTCCCAGCTGGCTTGAATGAATGAAGCTTTGCTAGGGTTTCTTCATTATGAGTATTTATACTACCTGGGAGCACAAATTTCAATGCACTAATTACAAGAGAATATTATGAAATTCTGCAAAAAAAACATTTTAAGTGTCAGTCCTAGATCGTATGGACAAGTACTAGAAGGTCTAGATCTTACGGAACAAGTTATAGACTGTATAGTACAAGTCTAGATCGTATGGTTTTATCTAAGTCATACTGTCTACCTAGATCATATGAGGTAAATCCACACGATCTGGGTTCTAGACCATATAATGTTAACCTAGATCGTATAGGCAAAAGTCTGTTGCACAGTTTAAGTGTTTTAGATTCTATGGAACAAGTTCATATTGTATAGGTTTACTCTAGGTCGTATAGACTTAAGTCTAGACCGTATAGACAAACCAATCAGTTCGACCGTTTAGTATAATAAATAAGGCTAGATCGTATAGAACAACTCCAGATTGTATAGTGCAAATGCAGATCGTATGGAACAAATGTGTTAGTCAAAATTACAAGTCCACATCGTATACAAGATAAATCTAGATAGTATGAGAATAACACTATACGACCTACACTTAGAAAAATTACATAAATGCAAAATACAAAAATATCAAAATACAAGTCTTCAGATTTATTCTATTCAGCATCAGTTCTTCGGGATATATTCACCAGCAAGACTCAACGGTGAAGTGTTTGAGTTGCCACCAACATATAGGTTCCAACAATTCCCCCTTTGGTGGCAATACAAACATCTTGAAGTAGCATCATCTCAGTTGATCTAGAAGCTTTAGTAAAACCCTCCAATACTTCCGAGCTAGGTTCTCATAATCTCTGCCAATGCATAGAATTCGAATCTTCCATAGCTCCCAAAGGTCGTCTTTACTGAATTTCTTCAAATCACTATAATGCCATAGTTCAAGCTTCCTTTCAGAACCATGAAGCAAGTGAAAAATACCACGACCACCCATGATTCATGTCTTCACATTCTTCAGACTTTCCGTCGTCATCTTCCCAGCATTAATACATTCCCAGCTCCACCATTTAAGGAGGATGAAGAAGTAATTGGCATTGATTACCTCGTAGGGCTTCAGCCATGATGGAACAGTCTCTAGGCAACCGTAGAAGATCCACTTCAGATAACTTTAATGAAATAGTCGAACTTTAACAGCAGGAAATAGCCTTATTGCCTCAGAACCTTCCCTGTAAGTACACGGACGCATCTTACTACTGCATGATTCGATCAATACGATGAACATGAATGTAAATAAAACTTTGCTTTATTGATTTCACTTAGAGATTACAAAGAGTTCTAGAGAGATAGACACACTCAATTACACACAGTTAAGATGATAGAAATGACAGAACTAGTGAACTCTCTCTAACACGAACTATTTATAGTAAACAACTTACCTGGCATACCAACCAATATACAATTGGTACGTTGGCCAACGTACCATGAGACATACCATTGGTACGCTGCCTATGGTAAGTAGACACTAAGACTCACTCACATGCTCTGATCTAGATACAATACACGAGACACATTGTAGCATAGGAATATGCTCTAATAAACTCCCCCTCAAACGTGTAGTGTATCTATTCTAACTAAACACCAAACTTCAATCTTCAGCATTGTTGCATCCGATCTTCAACTTGAAATTTCTTGTCAGCAATAGAGCTTGCATGGCTGGATCAGAACTTGAACAATCTTTGAACTTCAAGATCCCTTTATGAAAGATACTACAAACTCCCCCCTTCACCATGCTTGAGTCTTGTCACACACAACCTGCAATTTCAGAAGACAGAAATGCGGCTTTCCTTTTCTTCTGAAAATTAATTTAATCTTGGCGCAAAACTTCTCTTCGAGAATCCAAAATATAGTTTTGAAATCATAAATTTGTATTGTGTATCGATCGATCGAAAACAAATAAGAAACAAAATCTTTTTAGCTTTTTGAAACTTAATATCAAAACACACCGAAAATATTTTTGATTTTAAGTTTATGTTAAAACACACCTAAAATCTTTTTGAATGTTTTCAGATATGAAACATAAATGCAATACAGAAATGAAATACTGAATCACACACTATTTTTGTCTTTTGCGAAAAAGATCACAACTTGGGATCATATTGAACATAACATGTTGAACTAGACTTCATTTTCAATTACTTCAGCACACAAGTCATGTTGATTGCTGGTATAATTTGTCCATATTAAACTTAGGCAAAATCGTACTCATAACATCTGGATATGTTATTGTATTTATTAGATTGCTTTGACCACTGTACCCCACACTATCAGACATACTCAGTATGCATTTGCATATCACACTTGGTGACTTCACGATTTAACACATAGTGATTGAAATCATGATATCGTCAACTGTGTTCCATGCAAAAAGAAATAGGAAGGTTAAATCGTCTACCTTAAGGTCGATCTTTCGATATACAAATAAGGCCTCGGATTTAACAAAATAAGAAAATAAAACAAGTTGAAATTGTATAATTCAACAACACTTGTAAGTACACGGACGGATCTTACTACTGCATGATTCAATCAATACAATGAACACGAATGTAAATAAAGCTTTGCGTTACTGATTTCACTTAGAGATTACAAAGAGTTCTAGAGAGAGAGACACACACTCAATTACACACAGCTAAAATGATAGAAATGACAGAACAAGTGAACTCTCTCTAACATGAACTACTTATAGTAAGCAACTTACATGGCGTACCAACCAACATACCATTGGTACGTTGGCTAGCGTACCATGAGACATACCATTAGTATGCTGCCTATGGCAAGTAGACACTAAGACTCACTCACATGCTCTGATTTAGATACAATACACAAGGCACATTGTAACATAGGTATATGCTCTAACATTCCCTTTCAGTTACCAGCTCATGAGTTTGTCCACTAAAGTACCAGTCTTTGGTGGGGAACTCACTCTGCTTTCCCAAAATCTTCTACGTTTTCACACTACTACCGATATTTGAGTAGATCTATCTGTGCGAGACCAAGGCACATTTCTTTGACCACTTTTCATATTCTGCTTGTTCGTGTTCCCTGGTTCCCTGGTTTGCTTCATCAGTCTTCTTCTGAAAGCTGGATGTATCATCTGTTGACCCATTCTGCCTTTTTCAGCATATGAGTGATTAATTATATCCAGATTTCTCAACTGTTTCAGTTCCCAAGAGAACAGCTGTAAGTACCTGGAAAGGACCTTACTACTGCGTGATTCGTTTAATCGATAACAACGAGAGTAAATAAAGGCTTGCTTTATTGATTTCATAAAGAGATGATTACACAGAGTTCTTAGAGAGAGAAACACACAGTTAAGAAGATAACAAAATGACAGAACTCCTGAACTCTCTCTAACATGAACTATTTATACTTATCACTAAGTCTAGCGTACCAACCAGCGTACCATTGGTACGTGGCTCCGTACCAACTGGTACGGACCTTGGTACGTGGACCCTAAGACTCACTCAAACAGCTCTGATCTAGATACAATACACGAGAAACATGGTAGCATATATAGGACTGTGCTCTAACAAACTCCCCCTTAATATGTAGTGTATCTAGCTATCTATCTATCCAACTAAACTTCAGTTTTCAAGCTTCGGCATCACTGCTAAAACATATCTAAAATCTTTTTGGACTTTTCAAATATGAAACATAAATGTAATACAGAAATGAAGTACTGAATCACACTCTATTTTGTCTTTTGCGAGAAAGATCACAACTTGGGATCATATTGAACATATCATGCTGAACTACATTACAATTTCAATTACTTTAGCACATAAGCCATGTCGAAAACTGGTATAATTTGTCCATCTTAAACTAAGGCACAATCATACTCATAACATCTGGATATGTTATTGTATTGATTAGATTTGCTTTGACCAGTGTACCCCACACTATCAAACATACTCAGATATGTATTTGCTTATCACACTTTGTGATTTCACTTGTGATTTAACACATAGTGAGTGTATTCATGATATCGTCAACTGTGTTCCATGCAAAAATAAATAACAACGTTAAATCGTCTACCTTAAGGTCGATCTTTCGATACGCAGATAAGGCCTCGGATTTAACAAAATAAGAAAATAAAAACAAGTTGAAATTGTATAACCCAACAACAATCAGGCCGGTACTCCCGTACACGCAGAGAAAGTCCGATGAGTTATACGAAACACCAAAGAAAATAAAGCAGAATGTCAAACGAACAACAATCAAATCGGTCTTGTGGACACGCAGAGAAAGTCCGATCGTTTGACAAAATAAATCAAACAAGTTTAAATCTTTGCAAAATGAACACATGTATACACAGTGACTTCTCATTTTCCATTTTCACATATCTTTTTCTTGATATCTTGAAATACGCATGAAGATGTTGTCCACTTGCTCAAGCATTTGTATTTAATGTGTTTATCACATCCGAAGATTTTCTGATTTAATGCCGAGCCTACCAAGCACATCGAGCAATGATCTTATGTCTTTTTCATCTATTTTATCCATGAGTCAGACACGTAAGCCACTGTACCATCATTTCCCAATCATGTCGGATCAATTTCTCATTTTTCAATGTTTTTCTATTTTTCTATTTTTCATTGTTTTTGTATTTTTCTCTTTTTCTCTCCCTTAAAATGAAAACTCTATTTGTGGATTTTCATTTTTACTAAAACACAAAAACACTATTTTTGGTTTTTCAATTTTCTCCCCCTAAACTACATACGGAATGTAAAAGAAAGAAAATTAACCAATCGATACAGATACCTTTCAGCTTTTAGCTTTCAAAAAAACTTCCAGTTTTGAAATATGAAGCATTCAATTTAAGTTAAGCAGAGAACTTCACTATCAGTAACTGCTTGAAGCTTGAACTTCACAATCACCGAAAGGTCTTCTTGAAGTACCTGCACACTGGATTTAAATGATAAGTATTCATATGACCCGAAGCACACAGCTTCTGGTCGACCAATGTCTTCTACAAAATCATTTGCAGCCTTGCTGACCACTTTAGGTCGCCACTACAATTTTGTCTTTTCAGTTTTTACTGACTCATCATCTTGTGATGACCCACCAACACTAGAATCAAATTTGAAAAAATGTTTCGTTTTAGATTTTGATTTGGAAGGTTGACTCAGTAAAAATTCTGCCTGATTCTTCAATAAATGTGGCAGATTTGTTAGAAAATGTTCTTTTGGCAATTTCAGGGCAATCCTGTGCCATATGTCCCTTTTGGTGACATTGATAGCACAAACGATATGATCCTTTAGATTGTGGTTTGTCCTGAACTGGATGACAATTATCATCAGACTCGGAACTATCAGGAATTTCATAAAAAAATTGAAACCTATTTGCATGCACCCATTTGGAAATATGACTTCGAGGTGATGAATTCGATCCAGATGATGATGAATCCTTGAATTGTTGAGCAGCCCGAGAAGAACTTTCAGACGAAGCCTTCTTCTGAATCTTACCTTCAAACCCTTTATCCATTGTAGACATGAAAACTTGGGCCAAATAATAAATTTGTTCCAGACTAGTGTCTTTCTTTTCCTTTGGAACCTTCTTGGGCACATTCTTCTTGTCTTTCTTCTCAAATTTCTTACCCTCACTACCTAACCCTGAACATTTGTAACCTGGTAGTTTTGATAGATAAATTTGAGAAGTAGAAGGACCAGCTTTAGCAACTTGATTAAATGAAGCTTTAATATCCTTCAACTTGTTAGCTTCTACCAGCTTAGCAGCAAGTTTTTCTTCATTCAACTGCTTTTCATCTTTATCAACCTGTTTCTCAATAGAAATAACTCCTTCTTCTGAAATAAACCCACCAGAGACAAACTAAGTAGCAGAGTTATCAACAAAACTTTCCTCCTTTTCCATGTTCTTGTTAGATGTAGACTTTAATTTCTTTTTCTCAGATTTCTTAGAAACAAATTCAGAATAATCACGAGGCGCATCAGAAGATTTGACATCAGCCAGAGGATTAGTTTGAATCAATGGGGGTGGTAATTGATTCAATTCTTCTCCACCAAACACTCTTTTGAAATTCACATCGTTGCACAAATAACTTGTGAAAGAGTGTGAATTCTTCAAATTATTTAATTGACGATTCAAATCCAGAACTTGAACACTTAAATCTGATATCTTCTTCTAAGCTTCACCCAAAGCCTTTTCTGAATCAATTAACTGTTTTGAAGCTCTGTTAGACAAAAACTTTTCTCTTCTCATCTTATCATGTGCATTATACACTTCCTATGTAACTTTGTCCACCTTTCCTTGATAGATTTCTACATTTCTTGTCAACAATTTGTTTTCTTTTGTCAAACTGGTGACTTTATCTTCTAGTTTGGACTGAACGACTTGATATTCATTATTCAAAACAGTGATTTCATCATAAGCTTTCTGAAGTTTAGCATTAGATATCTGAAGTGATTCCAATCTTGCTTTTGATTTCTTAAACAATGCATCAAAATCA
Organism: Deinandra increscens subsp. villosa; assembly: GCA_039602395.1. Lineage (NCBI taxonomy): Eukaryota > Viridiplantae > Streptophyta > Magnoliopsida > Asterales > Asteraceae > Deinandra > Deinandra increscens. The sequence continues at coordinate 59,779,718 of JBCNJP010000012.1, forward strand.
CCAATAGCATCCTTCGCTTCGTACTCCCACTTTTCAACACTTTTAACCAACTCTGCATTTTCATTTTGTAACTTCAAAATTTGTTCTTTATTGGCACTAACCATCTCATCCAATCTTGCTTTAGCTCCACACTCTCCCACACACTCTCTTGTTTCAACATTTCATTAGCTTTGAAAATCTCATCAGAAACATCACACTTCTTTTTGTAACTATCTATCTCTTCTTCTTTCTTTCTCATTTCAACAATCAATCCTTCTTTTACTTGAATCAAATCTTGAATCTTGCTATCCTTTAGAGCACAAAATTCACAAGTTGATTCATAACCACTTACTTCAGAATCAGAATCACTTGATTCAACATGTATAGTGGCTATAAACGCAGATTCATCTTTACTAAGAAAAGTAGATTCATCTGGAAAATCTTTAGACCAATCATATCCTTCATCGACCACTAGAGATTTTGCGTCCTTATCATGGGTATGCTTATCCGAAGTACTCTTTTTAGATGATGATTGATTACACTCATGAGTAAAATGTCCTAACTTTTAACATTTGAAACATTTGATCTTCGACTTATTCAAACCAAGTTGTTCTCCTTGACAAATAGATTGTTTGCCATGTTTCTTCATAAACCTTCTTCCTTATTCAATTATCATAGCAGACTGTCAATCTAAATTTAGCTTATGCAACTGATCGTCATCCAGTTCAATTAAGTCATTTGGATGCAAACCAGCTTCACTAACTTGGCTAAGTACAGAACCAGAAGAAGATGATAAGAAAGCGGATATCAATGTAGCTAAATCTTCAGTTCCATGAGCGGAAATCGAATTATTTGTTGATCTACCAGAAGTAGAGAAACTGCAACCTGGAGAGTAACCAGAATAGTTAGATTTTCCAGCAAGAAAAGCTGTTGGTGGTGGATCAATGCCTGAATTAAGATGTGACTTTGCATTAGCATGCATGGTAGCAGAATTTTCTACAAAAATACTTCAGGATCCTCAATGGACGGAGTTGCTGACTTTTTCACAAGCAGTTCCATTTCACGAGCTTGTAGTTTGCTTATCAATTGATTGAATGTCCAACTTGAGTAGTTTGGATCATTAGTCAACATCTTAACAAAATTCTCCCACTTTTTCGGGTAGAGCTTCCAGAAACTTCTCCTTCAATTCATCACTTTCTTTCTTGACACCTACAACATCAAGTTTACTGATCAGATGTGAAAACCTTGCAATCAAATCCGTGATTTTCTCATTCTCGCAAAGCCTGAAATTATCAAACTCCTTCTTCAAACTTTCTTTCGAGTGTTTTTATGCTGATCATTACCCTCGCATCTTTCTTTAATAGCATCTCATAATTGTTTAGAAGTTGGAATATTTTTAAACTGATGCATCAAATCTTTAGGTAATGCCATCGTAAGAAAACTCTAAGTTCTCTTCTCTCTTGCAAACTACTTCTTTTCGTCAGGCTCAAAATCGCTTATCGATTTTGGCAAAGTATTGGCTATCAATGGATACTCATATTGTTTTTCAATCGGAATCCAACAATCAACATCTTGTGAATATATGTAAGATTCAAATTGTTTCTTCCAATTATGATAATTTTCCAATTGAAGCAACTTAGGAACCTTATGATTTGTTCCTATCTCGTTATCATAATTCAACATTGCTTGCATCGAGGTTTGAACAGCGGAAAATGCTTGAAAATCGCTCATTTTGAAATTAAAAATCGAACATCAAAACTTCAAACTCAAAAAACGACGGTCTTCCAAGCAGATTTTGGGAGTCACACCGGAAGGGTACTCGCCGGACGGTCGTTTTGGCTGGTATTGGGTTCCGTAAATCAAAACGGTTCTCAAGTTACGTCAGTTTTAGTGAACACCACTTTTCTGCCAGCGTACCAAAACGTGACTTCCGTACCAACGAGATTCAACGTACCACCAGCGGACCAAACAAGTCAGCGTACCAAAACCTAGACCATAAATATCAGCAGTACCAAAACACGGACCAAAATACTCGGTGTACCAAGCTAAGCAGCGTACCAACTTGGTACGGTGTAACTGTCAGCATACCATTGAATAACCGTCACGTACCAAACTTGAAGATTATCTTGCGTGCCAAAAATCAGCGTACCAATCAATCTATGAAGATTGCCTTGCGTACCAGTTGTTCATCCAGCGTACGAACATCTTCATCAAATGTACCAGTGGCGTACCAAACTGAAATCGACCAATTTTTGCAAATTTTTGACAATCTGGACTGGAATTTGGAGCAGTGAGGTGCGAAAACACTCTAGGAAGCTTTAGAAATCATTTTTGACCTTTGAATCACTCAGAATTGAGAAAAATGAATGAAAAACGAACCAAACCCAAACTTTCTCTCACTGGGATTTCAAAAATAATCAAATCACAACAGTAGAGCCACCTGGATAGCTTTGATACCACTTGTAAGTACCTAGAAGGGATCTTACTACTGCGTGATTCATTTAATCGATAATAATGAGAGTAAATAAAGGCTTGTTTTATTGATTTCACAAAGAGATGATTACACAGAGTTCTTAGAGAGAGAAACAGACAGTTAAGAAGATAACAAAATGACAGAACTCCTGAACTCTCTCTAACATGAACTATTTATACTTATCAGTAACTCCAGCTTACCAACCAGCGTACCATTGGTACGTGGCTCCATACCAACTTGTACGGACCTTGGTACGTGGATCCTAAGACTCACTTAAACAGCTCTGATCTAGATACAATACACAAGACACATGGTAGCATAGGACTATGCTTTAACAAAAGCTTTTGCAGATCTGCAATAGCGGCAAAGAATTGAATGAACCCATTTCTCCGCTTAACAATGAATGCTTCAAACTCTTGATCATACTTCCAACCCAAAATCTTCATCCCATCAGTAGTTTCTGCATTGGCAGGCATGTCTTTAAGCTTCTTAGTAGTGAACTGAATAACAGCTCGTCTGTGAGGACCCATCGCCTTCTAATCATCTACCAGGGTGGGTTCATCATTCTTTCTATGTTCCTTAACACGCTCCCTTTCCCTCTCATCAATTCTGCATTTCCTGCATGTGTTTTCTTCGTTCATGTATTCAGTAACCAATTTAAGAAGACCAGGTAGTTTCTTTCTAATATAATCTTTTCTAGCAACGTTTCTGACAGCAAGGAAGTCGAAAATCTCCTTGACAGTCTTGGGACTAGGAGGTGGAGGAATTTTCTCAGAAGGATCGTGAGGCGGAGGTTCTGCGAGTGAATTTCATATAGATTCTCTCTCAGATTGTCATTGAATTGTCACATATTCAATGATCTTTGTCAGGCATAAGGTTTGACTAGAGGATCGTGTGGTCTTCCTCCAGTAGTGTTATTCAAGTGAATTACCATTTCCTAATCATCGGTGTACAGCTCCACGATCTAGTAAGTTGTTAGTTGGATAAGGTACTCAAAAGGTAAACCTCTTTTCACGAGAGCTCAGACATAATTTGTTGCTTCTGAAGTATTTGAAGGATCAACACCGGTGCCATCTTTGTTTGGTATGACATTACTCAATGGATAAATGTTGTTATCATTTGGCTTGATTGGAACAGAGTGTTAAAACATGAACCTTGTGTGGCCGTTACTGTTCGAATTGTCAAAACAGACTGAACTTTGTGAGTCACGAAGTGAGACACGAACTGATAGTTCGTGTAGTCTCCACTTCATGGGTCTTCAAGAAGTATAAATAGTATTTCACTTTGTGTTTTTGTCAAGTTTTGTAGTCTAGTTCTTAGTGGTCTGTGTGAAAGAGGAGATTTTGTCCAAATCTCCTCTAGAGCTCCAAACGATGTATACCCTATCGGTTTATTATCATTCAACTAGATCAATGATGAAACTTCCATCTCATTATCTATCAAACATATAATTGATCCATTGATGCTTTTACACAGAGTCTCGCATTCTCATAAAAGCAGCAAGATTGGCAGCTTGCCTTTGAATTTATTCATCGTGCTTCAGAAAAGTTTCGAGGGTGGCTCTTTCTATGGCTTCACGTGCTTCACTGTATCTGTCCTCTTTGCCTTTTCTCTTCAATTCTTCCTGATCATATACCTCCTGAGGTGTATGTTTCCTCTTTCCCTTTTCTCTAGCAGTCAGTCTCCGAGTACCGCTAGATGGACGTGCCTCTGAAGTGTTCTGATCAAGTATTTTAGGATCTACAACATTGACTGGCTCATTTTAAGAGATCTCATATTATCTACAGCAGTCCAGATTGGAGGAGGAGAAGCAGCTCTTTCCTTTGAGGTTCTCAGATTATCTACAGCAGTCCAGAAATGGTCGGCATTAGACAGGTTCTTGTGTGGCTGTCACAGACGCACCAGCTTGGATCAGGAAGGATCAGAAAAGGTATCCATAATTTCACCTTCTTCGACATCAACGGCTGTGATAACTGTGTCTGGTATTTGGGATGAAGTTGACTCAGACAAGTGAGTGTCTTCAGTCTTCCTTTCTTCAGTAACATTAGCATGGATTGGATGGGAGTTGGGTTTTCAAGAATGACCACATCATCATCATCTACCTCCTCAGCTTTGATCTCATAGAGAATCTCCTCATCATATTCATAATCAGTAGTAAATTCTAGGTCAATAAAGTTCAAAGGGTTAGACCCATTAACCAGTAAGTCAAGTCGGTCAGCCAGTTCTTCATTGCTATGTATCTCACCCAGAATTACAGAGATGGGCTAAACAATATGCTCTGCTTCATAATCTTCATTTACAACCACTATACTTCTGCTGTTGGGGTCAGAAGCTAGGGTTTCAGCATAGAACTCTCTAAAGGCATCACAGCCAACATTCAAAAACGAGAGATCTACAGACAAATGTTGGACACCTTCATTTCTAGAGGTAGAGAGGCTTGTTGAAAAAATTGGTTCAGGTTGGATTGGAGGAGCAAGTTACAGCAGTAATGAGAGTTCTCTATTCTGCTTAGAGCTTGTGCCAATTTCACCAGCAGTGATTGCCAATGGTGGTTCTGAAGATGAAGCAATCTCCAGTGCAGCCTTCTTGAACTTGGGAAGTTTTAAATTTTCAAGCTCTAGCTTTATTGTCTTCAGGCTCTCATATACCTCTTCAGCATTTTCATCAATAGGTTCATCATTAAGAAATGAATCACCATAGGATGCATCCATATCAAAATCAGATGGATAGTCATCAAGGTTGACATCAAAGTCACTGTCGTTTAGACAGCCAGAGTCAGCATGGGTGTTACCTAGATCTTTTCCTTGTGATGGTGGACCAGGTAAGTCAGGTTGAGCTTCAGTTAGTTGCAAATTTTGATCTTGAGTAGCAGCCCCACTATTGCCTTGATCGTCAGCACCTTCATTTGGTTTTTGCAATTGTCTGTCTGCTTTAGAGTTCGCAAGAAGCTCCCTAAGTCTTTTAATCTCATCAGCTTGTTAGCAATGATTTTGTTGGCATGCTTCAGCTTAGCATCAAATAGTGCATTCTGAGCTTGAAGATTATCAACTTTAGCTGTAAGCTCATCATAATTATACTTTGAACTATCAGAGGGTTCATCTTGGGAGGCTCCAGCTTCAACATTTGCATCCGCCATAACCTCAACATGAGCACCGGGAGACATAACCTGAGTCTCTGCATTATGTTCAACTTGCTCGGCATGAGGGACGATGGTAGCTTCATTTGTGACAACAGCAGGCTCTTTTTCAATATTCCGCATAATCGGCTGCTCAACAACAACACCAGGCTGATCAATAGCCTCGGTCACAACTTGGTCTTTATTTACCGGCTCTGAATGTTCTGCAGATTTTTTATTGCCAGGCCTACCTAAGAACTTCCTAGACCTCCTTTCCTCACCTATAGCAGTTTCTTCAGGATCAGGGTCTTCAGAGTCATAAGATGTGGCACTATCCTCTTGATCATTGGTGCAAGAAGAACCGGCTATGTTAGTTCTGATCTTCTGCTTTTTCTTTGGTGGGGCCCTTGCATCAGAAGACTCAGAGTCAGAAGATGACTAAGATGCTTGATATCTAGAACCATTTGCAGGCTCAGCATTTGAATTTCTGGGAGTTTCATCATTTGAGTCATCACCAGATCCATTGTTTGAGCCACTACCAGATTCGGCAGCTTCATCATCTTGTTCTCCTCCATTATCAGATTCTGACTGTTCAGGGCCACCTTGGGCTGGACAATTTTGTGGAGTGATACCCTGGATGTTAAGATGTTGGAATGGATCATCAACATCAATATTTTCAGAGTGGACTGGTGCATTAAAGTCCAGGTTGACTTGATCAGCATCGACTTCAGCTTCAACATTTCACCGTCTGCCAGATTATCCTCAACATTCATATCTTCATCTCCTTCGTTCACATTCATACCTTCCCCAATGCCCTCTAACAAGTTTGGAAAGAATGGCACATCAGGTCCATTATACTTTGTAGTCATATACTTTCTGTATGAGGTATGATCGACCTTCCTTGGAATGAAGGTTCCTCAAGCTTTCACCAGATCAGGGTAGTAATTCAAGGATTTAGTGCACAAATTTAGGATACATAACAAACTTATTTTCCTTCCTTTGTGGAGTTAAATTTCCATCCATCCACTTCATGAGTTGCCTAGACTGGTTGTATCCATTTCCACTAACCAAGCCATGAATAGCCCATGCAGATTCTTTAATGAAATCATCTGTCCCATAACATCTTGGTGAGAAGGTAAGTTGATAGTAAGTTATGATACACCTCCAGTTGGTTGGGAATAAAGACTTGTTCACTTAATGATGTTCATCCACATTAATAAATCCTTAATAACCCATCCTCCTCATAGGTTCTTGCCATTCAGCTTTAGGAAAGCTCATAGGAGATTTGGGCATCATTTAGTTGGAGTACAGTTCTAATTCTCTCTTCATTGATTCTCGACATCAGTATCCTGCACCTTGGAATCAACCATTTTGTGGTGTCATCAACTATTACTTCCTGAGCATTATTCCAGAAGTCCTCAACAATGGACTTGTAAATTATTGGTTCCAGCAGTATACTGTGAGCCTAGTTAGAGTGTTCTAGAATACGGAAAGCTTCTTCAAAGTTTTCAGCAAACCGCTAGTTTCTATTAAAGTAACATAACATGATTATGTGTAGTACCATAACCAAGTGCTTCATCAGAATCATCATCCACATTCTGACGTCTAGGAGGCATTTGCACATGTGAAATAATAGCATGATTACATCTAATTTAATGTTGATAAACGAATCTCATGTCACACTAAAATCGGGATAATGACAGAGCTTTTCATATTTAAATTAAAGATATAAAAGAAATCGAACAGTGCATGTTCCTATAGTAAATAAACACATAAACAAATTCTTACTTAGACACATGTCTAACTGCACAGAATATAGTACCTGATATGTTTATTCCAAATAAACAAGAAATTTACAAATTTGAAATTAAAAGAATTGACTTTCTGTGAAATTGTGTAAGTTTAGAACAAGAATCTGATTTTGATTCTTCAGAAAAAAAAATGAATTCAGAATACATGAGCAAGTTTGGTCAAGACCACAAAGTTAAAGACTTTTAGGTAAAAGTTAAAGACTTTTAGGTAAAAGTTAAAGACTTTTAGGTAAAAGTTAAAGACTTTTAGGTAAAAGTCAAGGTTTGACCTAAACCAACCCAATTTAGCTTAGAATGGAATCAATGGAGATTGATTCCCCCTAAATAGGTGAATTCCCAAATGCATAATCACACAAATCACATAAACCATGATTCAAGCAACAAACAAACATAATTTGCAAGTTTAAGTAAGTAATGACAATCACATGCATATATCTAGATCAACACACTCAGAGTTGACTAACAGGAACCTATTTGCTAATACTAGCATCAATTTCACAAATTAGACAACTTTGAGAACCTTATATGGATGATGATACGTGCAAGACATCATACAAGTTCAAACATATTGAAAGTCAATTAAGTAGTCATTAATGAGACAACATGCATGCAGATTAAATGAAAACAATTTAAGAGCAGAGTTAGAGCATTTAGGCACTATTCAGTTAATCTAGACTAGATTCTCACTTAGCATCAACAAATTATGATCACTATTTGTAAAGATAGCACACTGGTCCCAATCTTGAAAAATAAATCAAATAATTCACAAACACAGATAATAATGAGCAGATCACAGCTAATCATGCAAAAACACAGTCAAATTTAGGAATCCTGTCCTAACTTAGAAATAGTTAACTTATATGAGTTTAAGCTGGATCAAGCAATTTATACATCTAACTTGTGAGAGATAAGCAATAATAACTAAGATTAATAAGATAAGTGATTACTGAGTTGACTAATGGTAGTAATCTCAAAGTAATGACTTCTCTTATTGTTTCAAGAGACAAAAGCTAAAAAATTATGCAAGAAACAAAAATGAAATACCTTTGAGAAGATCTAAAATGGACTAAGATCTAGTAGAGATATTATAATTCTTTGATTCACAGCTTCAGTGATGAATGTGTTAGATATCAAGCATAATTCATTAATAAGTTGAACAATAAAAATATAATTAATGTTCATAAGTTCATTGAATGCCCCTGTGTAGCATAATTTTGGAATTAAAATAAAAAAGCCATGGACAAGATCAACATACCTCCTTGATGATCTAATTTGACTAAGATCAGTCTAGAGTTGTAATAATCCTGTAATTTCTTGATAGAATTTGTATCGTGATTAGACAAAGTATATTAAAACCAACAAACTTAAGCTAGCAGGTTTGGAGACATTCAATTGAATAAAAGTAGCAAATTGACCTAATTTGACACAGGAAAGTCAAAGAGATGAAATTTGAAGCTCAGACAAGATTATGCATGCTAGCATATTACCTAAACTTAGTAAAAGGAAAGATTACATGCCTACATATGGTTTGGATCTTCAAACAGTGACCTTTAACCTCAAATAAAGTCTTAAGTTGACAAGGGAGTTTAACATTGCAATATACTACTTGAGAACATTCAAAGTAGCTCATTGTTAACTACCAAGTCAGAAACAAAGCAATCATGCATAAATTATGATTGTAAATCAAGAAATTGGTCTAAATTAGTCAAAGAATCAAGACATGAGGTTTATGAAAAAAACTAGTCCTGACACAATCTAACTAAATTCACTCAAATTGACGATTTTAACAAATCTAACACAAAATAAGCAATAGTTCATACAAATTCTATCCACTTATTGTAATAGAGCATAAGCTAGATTCAAGATTAGGTAATAGTTAAGCACAACAGAAGTCACAAACTTCCCAACACTTAGCCTTCTAAACCACTCAATCCAAGCTAAATTACACTCTGATTCAACAAATGTTGAGAAATGAGTCCTTGTATCACCTAAACAGTTTAACACATAAACAAGAAATATCCCTATCTTCAAATTTTCTAAGCCTAACGAAATAGTGAACAACCTGAGTAAAAATTTTGGCAAAAACTAGAACAACAGAAATTATTCAATTTCTAAAAAATCAATCAATTTTAAGCCTAGGTTACACTTAGTTTCATCAAACATTGAGAATTTAGAACCCTAATTCCACTTAACAGCAACACACACACACATCCCCTGTACACAACCGAGCTGTATACCCAAGGCTAAGCAAAATTGAGCTATGATTGATTCATCAACATTTGAATTACCAAAACAACAACAGTGAAACCTAAGGTGGTTTCGAAGCAAAACTAGGACACTGGTCGACCAAAAGCGATCCGCTTCGTGTCATTTATAAGCTGGTGAGTTTGACCAGTGTGCAGGTACTTCTGGAAGACTTTCGTTTATAGTTACGGGGAAGAAAATTGAAAAGGTGAAAAATAGTGTGTTGTTTTTTTTATAAAATAAAAAATCCAAAAATAGAGTTATTCATTTTAAGGGGGAGAATTGTAAGTAAGGGGGAGAAATGGCATGTTATGGGGAAAAATGCAAAATATTGAGGAGTTGAATACATGCAAAATATATAAAATTTTGAGAAATTGATCATTGGGAAATACTCCTGCTTGACCAAGTGGACAATATCTTGAAGCGTATTTTATGACAAAAAGAGAAAAGAAGTGTGGAAAAGAAAATGGGAAGTCACTGTTTATACATGTGTTCATTTTGTAAAGATTTAAACTTGTTTCATTTTCTTTATTTTCTTTATTTTCTCAAACAACCGGACTTTCTCTGCGTGCTCACCAGGCCGACCTGATTGTTGTTCGTTTGAGGTTCTGCTGTATTTTCTTTGATGTTTCGTATAATTCATTAAACTTTCTCTGCATGTTCACAAGACCGGCCTGATTGTTGTTGAATTATACAATTTCAGCTTGTTTTATCTTTCTTATTTTGTTAAATCCGAGGCCTTATTTGCGTATCGAAAGATCGACCTTAAGGTGGAGATTTAACGTTCTTATTTCTTTTTGCATGGAACACAGTTGACGATATCATGAATACAATTAATATGTGATAATCACAAGTGTAATCACATGAGAAAAAGAAAAGTGTCTGAATATGTCTGATAGTGTGGGGTACACTGGTCAGAGCAAATCTAATCAATACCTTAACATATCCAGATGTTATGAGTATAAGATGGACAAATTATACCAGCAATCATCATGAGTTATGTGCTTCAATTAGTTGAATTTGAAGTGTAGTTCAATGCGTTATGACCAATATGATCCCGTATAGTGATCTTTCTCATATCAATAATAGAGTCTGATTCTGTATTGCTATTTTTATTTCATTTCAGAAAATTCAAAAAGATTTTCGGTGTGTTTTAGCATAAGTTTGAAAAATAAAAAAGATTTTAGTTTTGTTTTGATATAAACTTTCTAAAAAGTCAGAAAGATTTTGTTTTCTGTTTTGTTTTTGATCTGATCGATACGTGATACAAATCAAAATTCTAAAATCATATCATGGAGTCTCGAAGAGACGTTTTGCGCCGAAATTATTTATAATTGATCAGGTTGTTAAGTGAAGAAGGTGTCACAACTTCAAGTCATCTGAAGCTGCTGATAAAATGAGAACACACTGTGCATTGTCAAAATATTGAAGATCAAGTTACCATCAAGTTGAGAGGGAGTTTGATCGAAGATACGTTCTTTTGACTGGATGAACAAATACTACACAAATGATTCCAGATACTGTGAAAAGAATTGAAAAGATACTGCACGCGTCGAGGGGGAGTTTGTGAGTACATAATTTGTGCGTCATGTGAAGTATCTGATCAAGACAGCCGTATCATGTATAAGGCAATACGGTCGTATCGCGCGTTCGACGGAAAACCCTAAAACTTGTTTTCGCGATTCCCACTTTGTTACAACTCGGAATTAAGCCATGTTTTTGCCCACGTTTCTCATTTTTAATCTTCTATCATCTCTAATTGATAAAAAATTCATAAATCTGATAAATCATTGGGGTCCATTTCTAGCTCGAGATATCGGGGTGTTACATCTTGCAACCGGAGCATACACCTCATTAAAGTCTATACCCTCTTGCTGAGAAAATACTTGGATGACCAACCGTGCCTTCTTGCGAACAATGACACCTCTATCGTCTCTCTTACATTTAAATACCCAATGGGTACCTCACGACTCTTTTGTACCTTTCGGTCTGTAAACAAGATGCCATACGCCAAGTTTTGAACTCGTTATTAACGTCGTTTGCGCGTTTGATATATATATATATATATATATATATATATATATATATATATATTTGATCTTTGAATTTTGAAAATATATATTATTGGTATGTAATATATTTTTCGTGTCATTTCGATAATTGCTCGGATTTGGCAAGAGTGTCATCCTCGACTTGTTCTGGACATCACGATTATTCGTATTCGTCATTTACGTAGACTTAGTCATTTTCAATCAGACACACACTTATATTGTTATGCTCGTTAGGTGTTTGGTAGAACAAGCTGCTATTTGCTATTTGCTATTTTAGTTATTGTTGGTTATCTGGAATAGCTATGCACCCAAAGGAGAGTTTCACGGCTCCACTTTACTCTTTTCTTCTGGGGGAGAGAACATGCAAAATTATTTACTGTTTTTATACAGCTTTTATATTTCCAACATATCAATGTACTAGATTTGCTTGACACCAAAAACTAAGTCCTTACAAATCGAACCATTAATTGTGAAAAGCGAGGTAATGTTGAGTAGTACTACTGGGGTTTGACAAACCCCTCTCAGCGGGCACAAGATACACCACCCGACTGGCGTTCGGACTGAGAGCAATATTAGCCTAAACGTACCATTGTTTCAGGCGGGACACGGGGAAGGCAAAACACGTAAGGATTATTCCTACAACTAATTAGTCAGCTTCGGTTGCGAAGTATCTAGTGACATGAACTTTAAGCTAGCTACCTACGATATGGAAATATAGCAAAACTTTACAACTTATCCATGGACTTTAAACTGTTGTGTCCATAGGCGAAAAACTTTACTGTGAATATCAAAACCTATGAACTCACCAACCTTTGGTTGACACTTTTTCTTTAAGCATGTTTCTCTCAGGTCGCAGGTGTTCGAGTATCACGAGTATGCATGCATGAGTCCTTGAAACATTTTTAACATCTTTGGACGAGTCACGTCACCTTGGGTGGCGATGTTTTTATTTAGATACTTTTATTGTATTTACGCTTCCGCATTTGTAAATCTCTGAATTTACATTTTAATGAAATATGAAACGTCTTTTTTTTTATTAATTACTGGTCGTTTGGTGTAACTAATGGTCTGGGATCCTGGTTTGTCACGCTCCCAGCGGTGGTTTCCGCGTGTGAATTTTTGGGGGTGTGACAGATTGGTATCAGAGCCTATGGTTACAGCGAACTAAGATTTTGGTCTTAGACTGTAACTATTTTGCATTAGTTACACGCTTAAAAGTTTTTCTCATGCATCGTGATACTCACTCCAAAACGCACCTGACTTTCAATATGTCACCTTGTTTTTGTCATCTATCTCTCTTATACTCACGGCGGCGGGGAGCCGATTATTCTTGAGTCGTGTTCCACACCTCTGATTCATGTATCTCTTGGTTAACATCCATGGACAATGAGGCGTCGAATCAAATCAGAGGATCACATCTTCACTCTTGACGAGCCATTTGCTGCTCAGGTTTATTCTAGACTGAAGGACTGGGCGTAGTACCTAGACATTGGACGAGTGCTTACTTAGGAAGGTGGTGTGATACCTCTTCCTGCTCTTGAACCTCTCTCATAACTTAGGAGGTTCTTGTTATAACTTCCTTGCATATACTGCCCAACTCTCATGTTCATGGAACGTGATTATGATGCCTTAATAGTGCGATCATTCAACTTCAATAGTGGCGGCATTGTGTGGATTCAAGTGGCTTCTTATGGGGACACTTGTGTCTGCTTTCGCTATCCTGATCTTTTCACATTTTCTCTAATATTCTAAGATCTTTTCCTTCTCGTTTGTATCGCATGGTTACGTTGAAACGAAGCAACTTGAATGAGACTCCTATAAACTAAACAGTACCTGATGTGTACTGACTGAATTTTTTTTTCTTCTCATATTTCGGATTTGTGATCATGACGGTATGTGTAGTAATCATTCTATATCTTCGAGCTAAGCTAGGGTCATTGTGATAAACCCTACTCAGATCCTATTGAGCTAAATATCTGACTGACTCGCTTCAGGTGGGTCATTCCAATTAGAGCGAGCATTCTATTCTTGAAACTTGTCTCTTCAATGAATCTTGATCAGAATAACTTTGGGTTAGTGACCCACTTTCTTGGTACCCACTATGTGGATATCTCATATGTACCCATAACACCTGGTAGTTGAAGTAAGAGGAACTAGGATGACCATATAAGGTAAATTACAGTTACGGGTGCACACGTAAATGTAATTTATAGTGTATGGAAATCCTGGAGAATCCTACTAGGCAAGCTAATGGTCGTAATCGGGAGCAAATTTCTGTAATTCTTTTTTTTTTCGGGGGATGAATGTTGAGCATGTTGAAGTCAAGCGGATGATCGAAGTCATCTATCCTTGTAAACGTTATCACGCATGATTTTATCTCTCCCATATATGGATTCTAATCCATTCGGGAACTCTTTTGAATATATTATGGGTCCTAGTCTTGAAGGGACATTGTTTCACTCGTGTACTTAAATGACAAGTTTTTCTTTACTGCGAAAAATCTTGACGAAATCTTTGAGTAGTTTGAATTCATATTTAATCATAATTCTAGCTTCACGACCTTTCCAACCACATCAATCCCTGGAACTTTACAATCGTGAGACCCTTTGGATATACGTTCACTGGACGGATACCTAGACAACATTAGATGAACGAATTGGATATATCATATACCGTGAACATTGAAGTATATTTCTCTATAGTGGAGAAAATGATAGTGAAGAGTCTTCCTGTTTTCAAACTAATGACTTCCAGCTTTAACGTAATGAATACTCTGATTGACCTTCCGAACCTCTGTTATCGATTTTTGTCTGCATGATTTGAACCTTTTATGATTCGACAACCGGTAATTCCTGATTTTCACGTTTTTGTAATCCTTTATGTCCTGGATAAACTTCTAAGCTTTGAACATAAAGGTATTACACTTTTGGTTAGCTTTTCTACTAGTTAAACGCCATTGATGATGAGACTACCTTGTACCTAAATCACAATAACAATACATATCTTTTAATGAAAACCCTATTTATACCCATCGAGCATGAACTTCTTCTTGTCTATAGCTAATTGTATCATCGACCTTGTATTTCCCCTTCTTACACGTTGAGTACACCAAGTTATCCATACATTTGTATATTTATTGACGCTCATGTCATAACAACTATCGACAAATTTCTAGTACACGGAACCTCATCATCCTTTTCAGAAAACTTTCATCGATGAACCTCAGCTTGAACTTAAACCTTATTGGACTGTTTAAATTATTATTATTATTATTAGTATTATTATTATTATTTTTTATCGTCTTGAAATCTGAAGCGTTATGATATTCGCACTACGTGTGCCAACCTCTCGATGATCTTCACGAGAATAGCAAGCTTTACGCATCTTACTAGTATAGTGAATGGAAACTCTTACACATTGTGATTGCACAACGTATTGAGGTGTAACCTCTTCGCCTCTTTACATTCAAGCGTATGGGAGAAACTTGACGTCCTCTAATCCGACAAAAATATCCAATGTGGTTCGACTAATATCTGGTAATGGTGGGTGGCTGGTACGCCTTCAATGTGCTGGTAGTGTGGTGGGTTAGCTGCGGTACACCCTATATATAAACATTGGCGCCATGTTGAATGTGGGACCGGTACCGAACAGAGGATTGACTTTAGAGTCATACACAAGAGTCTCACCTTGAGAAACTCCATCTAACAGGACTATATCCTCAACAAAACTGTTTGATGCTACTTTCTCTGAGATTACAGATATCTCTTACGTATTTCTACCAAGAAGGACATACCCGAAATAAACAAACCCCATGCTTTCAATTGTCCGATTCTAAGAGAAAAACTCTCCTAAGCGAATTTCCTACCACAAATCAGATGTGACTTCTGACCCAGATAAACATCAACGTTTTAAGAACCAGAGATTGTTCCTCTTATGAATGAAAAACTGATTGATAGAACGAACAACCCCAACTTTTAGAAGTATATGTTGAGAAGTAGATCGACATTTCGTTGAAGGGAAACTATTTTTGAGTCGACATACTTTTTTATAAGCTTTTTGGCATTCACAGGGAGTGATACTTCCCCCAATCCATCTGTAATCAACACCCGATATGACATTTTGATTTGCAGTACACCTGCTCTAAGACCTAACCATAACCCATTTGTACTACCACTGAAATCCAAAGCCACCTTTGAACATCCTGATGTTTTGTGTTTCGCAGACACCATTTTCTAACACTTCTGTACTTTATCTTACTTTTGAAGACCATTTGAACTGATATTTTAACAAGAAAGGAAGCATGACGCATGAGGCGCAAGAACACCAAGGAGATTAGGCACACTGGTGACCTTAAACAATGAAGATTTCCCTAACGAGACGTTTACCCTATTGGATTGTATAATTGTTGACACGTCCATTTCAATATCTATTTACATGAATTCCTTGCCAAACCCTGTCAAGGACGCTATATATTTCTCTCTAAATTTTATACTATCCATTACGTTAATTGCATCCTCCCTGCTTGTATCTTCACTACTGTCAGTTTAAACTCACATGTCATCCTTGAAATGTGTAGTTGGGACTATCATAAGCTTGTTATCTCACCGCTTACTAGAAAACACGAACTAAGCCGTTGGCGCTCTTCGTCTTAAATTTGCTATTCTCATGCTTGATGAGCACCTTCCGATATTCGGTACCTCATAGTTTGCACTTTCGTTTTTTTTTTAAAACTTTCGCCCTTATTTTTGGATCCTTACTAATATGTATGATGATATGTTGTATGATGTAGAGACCCAGTATGAATCTGAACCAAATCGTTTACATGGTTACTTGAATAATTCTTAACAAAATTGAGTAATTATCTTCTAGAACAAATTGCTACGTGTTACCTTTTAAATGGCCAGGGGCTCTTAATTGGATTTCTTTTTAAAACCTCAGTCCTTTTGTCATAAAATCAGTGTGTTTCCAGTTATATTTTAGTATGTGAGCAACTGTTGAACCATTTTAACCATGATAAATAGTTGGTTTGCTTTTGATATTCTCATGAAGAACGTTTATAAGACATACGTGTTTATGCATGCTAAAATTTAAGAATCTAATCCTATGTTTAGGTTATATAAATTGATTAATCATTGAAGTGCTGGTTTAAACATAAGTTGAGTAGAATTGCATGATTAGTTATGTGTATGAAACATGTTAGTAACTAGAAAATGGCACGTTGTGAATGGATTATCTTGATTGGGTATGAAAACCATACACCATACAAGGTCCTAAGTCTCATACCTCGGTGGGAATGACAAGACTGTGTGAAGTTGCCCCGTTAACTTCGCACCATATGGGTTGTGTTGGTTATTTTATGAACTTATATGCTAAAGTATGCCATGTTAGGGTCGTATGCTAGTATATAAGGTGTTGGGACAATTGTATGCGTTGTATGGTAAAACCTTCATGATAAGATTGCATGCTAGTATGAATTGACCACATCAACTATTAAAACAAGCCTTCATGGAGACTCAAATGCTATCTAAATCGTTACTGCATGAAATGTGAATTTTAAGGTTATTATGAGTCATGTGAACTTACGTGGTCATAACACCATAAAATACTAGATCAACCAGTTTCCTCACGTTAACTTGATCCGTCTTGTGTAATTCTATGCTATTTGCTAGTTGTTAGGAAAATTCAGACGTTTACGTTTTCGTTAGACAACAGGTCTATTAGACAAACACCGAGTGACTTGATGCACACACAATTTCCTCGTACTCAAATTCCCTTCTCTCTGATTCACCTTGGCTATTGGTGAATGCGAATGTCTTAAACGAAACATGAAATGGGAGCCTCACTCCTAGCATTGGGTACAATAGCGGGAGGCTATTCGGACGTATTAGGGTTTTTCTTCGCACTGAAACTTTTATTTCAGATACTTATTGTTATCTTGTCACTCGATTCAGCCTTGCCACTTAACACGATTCCCGTAATATGGTTGTTCGATTCTTCTTGTATGAGAATGCGTGATAAGAAAATGTCTATACCTTCAATTCCAATTCTTTCTGAAAATTTCTAGACATTTGACATATCCTCAACATCAGAGTACACCTTCTTGATCATAACATTCTTCACTCTTTTTTTTGGGAGTAGAGGACCCGGATTCTTTCAACACTTACTGTCATTCCGATTTTTGTGACAATTGTCATTGAATTAAATTTTCGGGACAAAATTTCTTCAACAAGGGGATGATGTGACGACAAAGAAATTTTTTCTTTCTTCTGTGACCAACTTATTAGCCACGTTATTCAATTTTCGGGACAAAAATTCTTCAACAAGGGGATACTGTGACAATCCGTCTTTTCCTGATTCAAATAAACTTAAACCGAGATAAATATCGTATGAACGTTTACGTAAATGGTAATAAATGTTGTGTGAACATTTATGAGTTGACTGTGTTGACCTTAGCAACCATCACTATACGAGCATACACGTAAGTCTTAACGTTTTATCTTCTATGATTTATGTAAATCATGCGTTGTGAATTCTTGTGAATGTTTGTCATATCATGTGGCGAGCTTAGTTATGATTTTATGTGATATATGTATATATATTCACACGATTTATTATATGATTTTGTGTGACAACGTGTCACGAAATTATACGTATTGTTTTATGATTTTATATGAGTTAAATCTATGATTTTATGTGAACCTAAAATAAATAATTATGGGTTCTTACTTATTATTTTATGTGGTTATCTAGGGTTTATAACCTTATAAATGTTACGCATTAAACGTGTGTTATCATATATTCGTATAGTCATTGTTTATGCTCTCCGTTAACTCCGTTAGTCTCGTTAACCTTTTCTAAACTTTGAAGGACTAACCTTGCCATTTTCCAAAACTATTTATAGTTAACCTAACCTTGAGGGATCATTCTTGTCTTTACTAAAAAACACTTCCTAACTTGTAAATGGAGAGGGACTAGCTTTGACATTCCGACGAACTTAATTAGGAAGCCATACGTGTAACTGTTGGTGGTGTCGGTACACCTCCAACAACCTTGATTCCTCTTAAAGATCGAATTAAACATACGGTTATGCACCCGATCGTCGACCTCAGTTTTAGAATCAACATATTTGAATGTCATAGTCACTTGAACTCAGAAACAAACAGAGCCCACAACCCCCCTCGTGAAATCCTTGTTTTTTTTTCTCCGATGAACGACCATGAAGGAAACCGACCACTATTTCCGATTTCAGTTCGATCATATCTGTTGCTCGATTTATCAGATTTACAAAACTGACGGCGTACACGACCAACCCGCCATAAACAACATCAACAATACAAGCATCGCAGTCCATTCCGGTCGGGTTCGAGTTCCGATTATGCTAATCATCGCAGTTTGTATCGGTGTTCGTTTCACATCAAAGGTAGTTCTACAACCCCTCATGATCTATTTACTGCATTTACCTTCGTCTGTTGGTCCATACGTAACTCCTGTAACTCGTTTTTGAACCATTAATGGTGACGGGTAGATTAGGGTTGTGGGGAGGAAGACGACACCGAGGCGTAACGTGTTAAGTATTTGTTTTGCGGTGTAGAATCCATCCTCATGCTCTAGCCCAGTGGCTAAGTCGCAGACCTGTGATACCCGAGGTCCCGAGTTCTATACTCGGCCTCTGCCTTCCATTTATTGTTTTTTTTTTTTTTGAAAAAACCCGGTTCTGGCCTTCAGTGCTAAATAAAAATGTTTCTGTCCACCAAATGTCCAATAAGAAGAGTTGTCTTAAAGTTTTGTTTGTTGTGTCGGGACTAGAAGGTCCAGGGTTCGATCCCCGGCGACCAGTCTATTTTCTGTTTTACTTTTATTTTGCAATTCAAGGCATTTGGCCAACTAAAACTTGTATAAAATGGTCTCTTAGGAATGTTTAAACCCGTAAAGTGTGTTTTGGGCCATTAAACCCGTAAACATTGACGTTTTGAACAAAAATATAGTTTTTAATAAATTCGTATAAAATCATGGTTTTTCATAAAAGGTATATATATATATATATATATATATATATATATATATATATATTGTGTAGATTAATATATAACCATACATCGTTGATTTACTGAACGATTTGATATTTTATGTGAACGTTTAAATATATGTATCTTGTTTTTTGAACTCATTATTAACGTCGTTTGCGCGTTTGATATATATATATATTGATCTTTGAATTTTGAAAATATATATTATTGGTATGTAATATATTTTTCGTGTCATTTCGATAATTGCTCGGATTTGGTAAGAGTGCCATCCTCGACTTTTTCTGGACATCACGATTATTCGTATTCGTCATTTACGTAGACTTAGTCGTTTTCAATCAGACACACACTTATATTGTTATGCTCGTTAGGTGTTTGGTAGAACAAGCTGCTATTTGCTATTTTAGCTATTGTTGGTTATCTGGAATAGCTATGCACCATAAGGTGAGTTTCACGGCCCCACTTTACTCTTTTCTTTTTGGGGGGGGGGGGGAGGGGGAGAACATGCAAAATTATTTACTGTTTTTATACAGCTTTTATATTTCCAACATATCACATGTACTAGATTTGCTTGACACCAAAAACTAAGTCCTTACAAATCGAACCATTAATTGTGAAAAGCGAGGTAATGTTGAGTAGTACTACTGAGGTTTGACAAACCCCTCTCAGCGGGCACAAGATGCACCACCCGACTGGCGGTCGGACTGAGAGCAATATTAGCCTAAACGTACCGTTGTTTCTGGTGGGACACGGGGAAGGAAAAACACGTAAGGATTATTCCTACAACTAATTAGTCAGCTTCGGTTACGAACTATCTAGTGACATGAACTTTAGGCTAGCTACCTACGATATGGAAATATAGCAAAACTTTACAACTTATCCATGGACTTTAAACTGTTGTGTCCATAGGCGATAAACTTTACTGTGAATATCAAAACCTGTGAACTCACCAACCTTTGGTTGACAATTTTTCTTTAAACATGTTTCTCTCAGGTCGCAGGTGTTCGAGTATCACGAGTATGCATGCATGACTCCTTGAAACATTTTTAACGTCTTTGGACGAGTCACGTCACCTTGGGTGGCGATGTTTTTATTTAGATACTTTTATTGTATTTACGCTTCCGCATTTGTAAAACTCTGAATTTACATTTTAATGAAATATGAAACGTCTTTTTTTTATTAATTACTGGCCGTTTGGTGTAACTAATGGTCTGGGATCCTGGTTTGTCACGCTCCCAGCGGTGGTATTCCGCGTGTGAATTTTTGGGGGTGTGACATATCGAGCCACCACTTTTGCATGGCTCAGACCTGACTCGCACCTTTGACCCAATCCGACCTCAAACTCAGTCGAACCCTCCCATCAGTCACCTCCAACCGCCCCCTCTCCTCTTTTACCAACTCACTCTCAATCATCTACTTACACACTTCTTCACCTTATCCTAGATCAAGATTAGTCAAGTGTCATCCATCCAAATCTTCATGTTCAACGCTCAATACCATGAACTTTATGGTAAAACACTAGATTTTTTGTAACTAAAAAACTCATGTTCTTGAAGTATTTTGTTATTAGATGCTTCCATGTTGTGTTTTTATGTTTAGAAATGTTATTTTGTTAAAAGTCTCGGGAAAATTTACAAAAGATTAGTTCATGTTGTGAAAATGGTGAAAACCCCTAATATTTCTTGTGATTTTAAACAACTTGGAATTTGATAAGTCTAAACCTTACAAAAACTATTTTAGACAAGTTACAAACATATTTTGTAAAGTGACTTTGGTTAAAATGTAAGTTAACTAGCTTAGATCTTGAAAACAAAAGGTTGTAAACCCTAATCTTGGAAAACACTAATTTCGTGAACTTGATCTTGTGTTAGAAGTTTATAGAACTTGAAATATGTTACGATTTATGGTTTTTATGTGTTTTAGTAAACCGAAAGAGTCAAACATAAGTTGTGAAAGAAACTGAAACGAGAATTATCAAAATATCATTTTGGACATAAAAAGGTAAAAAGGTTATATTTTGCCTACCTTATTATAAAAATATGTTTATTTTTTTAAAATGTCTATTTTCTAGTGTGTTAGAAAATACCGAGTATTTTTACCCATACTTAAATACTAATTTTTAGATTTTATCTTTTAACTAGACGGTGACCCGCCCGCGCGTTGCGGTAGGCCACCCTTGTCAATGGTTCAAGTCCTAGGTTTATAGCGTTGTTCTCACATTACCACATCTACAACGATAGTAGAATGTTTATATCTATATATGGTCTGACTGTAGCTGTGTGTGCTGACTCAAAATTTACATGTACTGTTATGACTCAAATGTACCCACATTACTACATTTACAATGATGATTAATCATGCTATGTTGCGACCCAAAATGTACCTTCACACTTTCATTTTTTCTAAATGGAGAAAAAATTCATGTCCACATTTGAAGATCATTGATCTGGAATTCTTCATTCACTTGTCCTTGGAAGTTTCGGCAACATATATTTAATTTTTTATGGCTTTCCAAATGTTGGATAGGGTAGTGTCTAATATATAAACCCTTACTATTAAAAGATACTTGTAACAAAATCTTCTTTGTAGGTACAGGAACTTACAATAGACAATCACCATTCTTTCTTTTCTTTGCTTCTCTTTGATGATGGTTGGCTTTCATCTGTATTTTTTCAAGTAGTATGAGCATGTTTAGTTGTCAATAATTAAGAGAAATGGATAAGAATATTTAATTTATTGTAAATGGGATAGCCGGATGGGGGCTTGGATTATTAACCATGTGTATTTAATATAAAGGCATCTAATATAAACTGGACAATAGGTTCCAGAAAGCATAAAAAACAATAGAAAACCTAAAACAATCCAAACTTGAAGCCAAAAGGGCCACACAACTGAATAATAAAGATGGAAAACAATCCACATTTTAATGCATTATAAGGCTCATATCAAGTCAGATCACATGAGAATATGATAATTTTTTTGAGTTGTAGACTACACACTTCATATTAGACTAAGCTGAAAACATTTTTAGAAAGAGATTTGAAAGGTAACTTGAAGGCATTTTAGATTTACTTCAGGTCTTTAAGCCGTTTGACCCGCCTCATATCAAGCTATGTTTTTTAAGTTTACCCTGTGCTTGCCTATGTGTAGGATAATGAGATGTAGAAAATAGTAATCATTAACAAACAACGACCACAAAAATCATTACAAACAACTAAAAACTCAATATACAGTGAATTAAGCATCAACTAAAAAGCCCAAATATGAACATGGAGCGAAGTACGAATCAAGTCAACAACCAATTAATTAACCCAAATCCCAAAATTATCAACTAAAAACACAAAATTTTAGCATCGAACACCAAAATGCAAATGTCGATTGAATTAAGCATCAACGAAAAGGTCCAAATTTGAACATGCAGCGAAGTAACCCAAATCTTAAAATTACCAACTAAAACCAAAAAATTTCAACATGTGATGCTACAATGCACATCGGATAAGCCCCAATTACAACTAAATCCGAAAATTGAAGCAAAATAACATGAGAATAAGCATCGATTGCAAGCGAATAGCTGAAAACGGAACATGCAACACCAAAGAAAGAAAAAAATGACTTACCATGACCAGCAAACTAAACGATTGGCAACCTGGAAAATAGAGTAGGTGACGCACCTGGATGAGCAAGAGTAGAGAAGAAACGCAGCGACACATAAAAGTGTAGGATTTATGGCAGCCAGTTATGTACTACTGTGGTTGCTTTTACAAAAGTGTAGGATTACTACTATGCCAACTTCAGTACCACATAACTACATAAGTGTTGGACTTCCATCATGCCTACATTTACAATGCATCTACTATTCTTTCATTTTCCTAACAGTTCCTAGTTTTTGTAAACCACTTTAAAACTATAGGACCTTCACTGCGCTTGCATTTACAAAAGCTAGTATGCTTGCATTTACTAAATAGCTACCTGGTTATCATAAACTACTTCAAAAGTCTATGAGCTTGAATTGGAATAATATGATGGAACGCATGTTCTATTGACTGTGGTAGATAATAATAATATTGGAAAGAGGTAGAGAATAAAACTAAATGAAAGCAAAAGTAAATTGAATTGGAATAACGATACCCTAAACATCAGTCAACAGGCAGCAAATAATGACTAACTTAACCTAAACACAAATATAATAATCATCGACGTGCATACATTGTAACGATTATAAACATTAGCGGGAAATATGACATCATAGGCATTTATAGCATTAAATGCCCACAATATCTATTCTATTGTCCATAAAGAAATAGTTGTAATAAAAAACTCTTTTGGACATCTTTTTTTTACAACACAAAGATACTATGTAGTCCAGTGTACAGTGCATACAGATCAAATTATTACAGTGCATATACACTACATAATGTGATGTATGTTCCATCATCTTTTAATTGCGGAAATGGATGTTATCACTACTTAAAATAAATGTTCATCCATTTGCACTCTTAAATTTTTCACAATAGGCACATATATAGAATTAATTATTCATAAGACAGAAGTGTAATTACATTGACAGCGCACTTCATGACTCGTTCATGAAACAAAAGTATAACAGATTAAACACCACACAACTCTAACACAAAAGATCGACACTCAAGTATATTACAGCTAAAAACTACAGTATGTATAGTGTTTATACGTAATGTAAACTCTTGAAGTTTCACATAGATATAAACAGGAACACCAAAGATATCAATTAGCACACGCAAAATTCAATACATTTGAAAATCTATCTGGACCTATAATTTCAAGTTAGATATGAAGTCTCCATAAGTAAACAGATACACAGAAATACCAAAAATCCTAGTTTAAGTCTAAAACATTACAGATATGTAATATTTTATTTACTACCAATGTACAGTAAGTTTTAGGAAAATCTCTTTGTACTCATCAAGTTAGATTACCTATCACTTACTTTGTTAATAAAGTTCATGTCTTTTCAAGTAGCATACAGGTAAATTGAAGTTTCCAATTTTAGTCCAATCTATTTATGGGTATAAGTGTATAGATACATGCCAATCCTATTAAATGGGTATATTAATGTTGCTTACTATCCATATACTGAATATTGTTATTTTTGGTTGTCCTGACTTTTAAATAACTTTATAGTAAAAGCATTGGTTGAATTCTATTTGAAGGTAGGTCTTTCTGTTCCTACACCACTCATCACCACATTTCTGATTTTTAAGGTAGTAGGTGTACATCACTTTAGTATGTCTATCCTTTGTTTTTTTTTTTTGTTCCTGCACCACTAACATCACTTTAGTATGTCTGTCCTTTGTGTATTAGTGGGTTGAAGACACCCGGATACTACAAGGTACCCACTACTAAAGGCCACTAACATCTATATACACTTACAATTCTATTTGAACCTATGATTTGAAGTAAGGTATTGGGTTTCCATAAGTATACAATTACATAGAAATACCATAAATCCTAGTTTAAGTCTTATACATGAAAGTACATGTAACCTTTTTTTATTAACAACGGGGACAGTAAGCTATAGGAAAGTCCTTGTGTACTCATTTATTCACATTACTCATGACCTTATTTTGCTAATAAAAGTCATGTCTTTCCAAGTAGCAAAGAGTCACATTCAAGTTTTAAATTTTACTTACAAGCACATCTGAGTGTTTTGTTTAGGAAAACCCCTCTGTTCCCAAACCGCTTATCGCCATGCTTCTCATTTGATAACTTAAGTCATCATTCATTATGCTATGCCACTAACATCTATATAATTGTTGGTATCTTTGGTTGTCCTAATTTTAAACCACCATTTTTCTACTTCTTAATTACATGTCTGTAAAATCTCACTCAAAACTAAAGTGAAACAAATCAGATCGAAATAACATAATACAGAAGAAACCTAAGCAGAACTATATGAAAACAAAACACCAAGAGCAGTTAAAACATCATTAATGTTACAAATGAGGATTTATATATGCAAAAACTTAGAGGACAGAGGTAAAGCAGCAAATAAAAAAACCAAGACTTACTAGTAGTATAACGAAGAAGAGCAAGTTGATCACCTGCATAAAAGAACAAAAATTATGATCAAGAAACAAAAATCAGTAGAAAGCAAACAAAACCACAAACTCGGAGATGTAGCTGAAAAAAAACACAAAAATCAGCATCATACGACTAAAACGACCAACTCGGAGATGCGGATGAAACATGCAATTGTCTGAATATGAACTAAAACAACAGGGTTAAACGAACGATAACTACCATAACAACAAATCTAAGGAATCAGAGAAATAGAAGGCACTGAAGTAAACAACAACATAATCAATGAAACGGAAGAACCCGGAGTAATTACCCAAATTTATAGAACCCTAGAACAAACAATGACAATCATACCTCGAAGTGCAAAGCAAGAAATCACTCGCAATGGCGTCGAGAACCAGAAATCGTCTTCCGTTTGAAAGAGGAGTAAAGAACAGCTGTGTTTATGTTGAGTATAAGTTGAAGAGAAAGAGAAGAAAACACGAAACAAAGAATCAAGAAGCCCCAAAATCATAGCGACATAAGCGGAAGAAACCCACTAATCCTAAGCAAAAACCAAACATCAAAACACCATAGAAAAAAGCGAATAAAAATACCCACCTGATGACAATCAGGAGTAGCGTAGAAAGAAAATCGCAGAGAAGAAGAGGAAAAGAATAAGCTGAAAGCAGAATAAGAGAACACGTGTAGGGTACGTGTAAGAATCGGAAATATATAAGCAGATTAAAACACGTGTCACAGTAAAAAGCAAAAAACTTTACAAAAATAATGACTGGTAGTATCGAAACTCCGACCTTTCAATTAAAGAGCAACTCACAGACCAACCATGAGAATAAAAAAAATAGCAAAGAAAAGTGCCGACATGGCAGAAAACCAATAGGCAAAGCAATGACATGTATAATTTGTAGTGGATATTAACCTAACAGTAAAGCTCCTCAAGGGAAACTTTGCATGAAAGATAAATGGAAGCCGAACCTGGACTATAACCCGCTCCTAGCTCTAAATTTTGTACAACTTGGAACCACTAAAACCGGGTCCAACAAACCAAAAGTTCGAAAAACATAAATGGGCCAAAACATTTTGGGCTAACCAGAAAAAAAACCAAACACACCACATCACATACAATTATGCAATTTTAAACAAGGGGTCCGCCGTAACACACAATAATAAAATTTAATAGAATTAAAATTAAACAAGTAAGATTAATTCTAATTCGCAATTTGGATATAACTTGAAATTGCAAACTACCGGTTATGAAAAGACCGGTTCTGGTTTGCGCGTGGTGATAATGGCTCTGATACCACTGTTGGGTTTTACAGTGGATATCCGGGTTACCGATTTCAATTTTTTATCCAATTAAAATCGATTTAATATAAATTAATGCCAGATTAATTTAGCAGCGGAAACGATTTAAATAAACAGGCGAATATTACTGTAACATGATCAATCACCGTACACGACAAACACAGATAAAATATTAGTTTAAAATAAATATCTAAGCGAGTTAGATATACCTTGGTGGGATTCGAGCAACCGCTCGAGACACCCGGATTCAATGGTCTCTCGCTAGTACGAACTGAGACGTCTGACTCGAATCGGCGAGTCAGGTCGTGTAAGGATCGATTTTCACTTCAAGAATCCTGATCGTGAGCAAGAACGAGGGTCGGATGAGAAAACCAAGAGACGATGATGATGAACGAGATGATGAATCAAGGATAATCAAAAACACAAGAAAGATGATGATCTAGTCGAATGATTTCATTAGTCGAATGATTACAACATCGAAATCATGACAACAATCTCTCTCTAGGAGTCCATGACTCACACTCTCTATCTCTCTAGAATGGAAAGCTCACACGACTCTACAAGAAAATCATCATCTCCACATTCAGAGACTCCTTTTCTTGTAATAAGGACCCTTACTATATATAGTGAGGGTGACTAACTACAGAAAACATAAATAAATGAGCAAAATTACAAGTAAAGCAAATAACATAAATATTAATTAAATCCAATTTGATTTAATTAATCCGAAGCTTGACTCGTTCGAACCGATCTTTCGTTGACTTTTACGTTGACCCGTTGACCCGAATGGTTGACTTTTCCAGAAAATGGTCTTCGGTCCAATCTCGCAAGCCTCGATGTCACACCCCGGTCAACGGTATCGGGTGTGAGCCAGAATGGAATCATAGTCGAGGATACATAGAACAACTTCTAATAATTTAAAACTTCATAAAGCATTACTTCATTTCATTGCAGCGGAAAAGATAGTGGAAACGATAATGTATTACAATTTAAAAACATTAAGTCTTAAACAATTATTAAAAGCATGAAACGGTTTATTTGGATAGTCGGGACTATGACTCCAAGAACAGGTCCGATAGCATACGTAAGCCCCATTTGCATGTCTTCAGAGAGTTTCGTCAATTACCTAAGAAATCAAGAATTTAAAACGGGTCAACATAAAGTTGGTGAGGTTCACAGGTTTAGGACTCAACAGTTAAACAGTGTAAAACAATTTTCAGTATACTTAAATATTACAAAGGTTTATTGTTGTGGATGTATGATATCACCTGAACCTTGATCTCAAATACTAACGGTTTACCCACCCAGCATCTCTTGCCCATAGATGTTTAACAGAGCAGAATAACTGACGTCTACCCCCAGACAATCCAGAGTCAGAACTGGAGCTACCAGTTAAGGTAGGGTTGTCAACCCAAATAGATCTATTCACTAGCTATCGTTTCGTACAGAACTAATTGAGATCAATTAATGATGGGATTTCGGTTGTACAAACGTTTATAACGATAATGTACCAAGTTGGGCAATCAGTAAGAGAACAAGTAGTCTTACGGCTAACAGATAAACCATAATATTAAGTAAAAAGCATTTAACAGTTTTCATGATTTCTCCCCCAAAGTATAAAACAGTTAAAAGGAAAAAGGGGCCGTGAAACTCACAGAATCAGCAGATATGAAAAGTATCACCGTGAAGCGGTAGCGGCAGGTAGCACTACAACAAAAGTAGCTTTATAGGACACCCAAAAAGGTCCTAAAATGTTATTCTATAGGACACATGAGATAATAAGACCACTAATAAAAGTGTCCTTTCTAAAGGGGTCCTATAAACTTAGAGCGTCCTAATAAACCACAAAATAGGACACGTTAGAGCGTCCTAATAAATCACAAAACAGGACACTTTATAGCGTCTTAATAAACCACAAAATAGGACACTTTATAATGTTTTAAGATGCATACATTTTATGACACATATTAGCGTCCTAAAAAGTGGATAGATTAAATAGTAAATCATCCTTATATTAGTACCACAAAAAGAGTCCTAACATGTTAAATGATGATGAGACGTTTTATTCATTTGTAAAGCATATGTGCATACTTATTTTAAGGACGATTACCAACATCCTTAAAATTGTTCTCATTAAACATGATTCACAAATACAAATAATATACCATCAACTTATCGATAGATGAACTTCAACTAATGGAATAAATAAAGCTTAATTATCATTGAAATAAGTCATTTCTATAACAAAAACATTAAACAAAAAATAAGTTATAATATTATTATCCAAGATCCTAACATTAAACATGAAACTTAAAGTAATGAAAGACACTAGAAGAATATAGTCTTCAGTCATCATGCATCCTTCTCACTCGTCACAAACCACCTACAAATTAATGATACATATATAAACTTAAAGTTTCTTATAAACTTAATAATATATTACAGGTTTAACAATAATGACATACCGAAATGAAAGAACATGACGATGCTAAAGATGCACCAATAGCAGCTTGGATAGTGACCAATGACCCATATGGTCTAACCAAATTTTCATCTCTTTTCATAGCTACTTCGAGTATTTACCTCACACCAATCGAGTCTAATCTCTGTGCCACCCAACTTTCTGATTTGGATCTAAACTATTTACCATTCCTCTGGCTACAGTCTTTGAGTTTGAAATGCTTCAAAGAAAAACATCATCTCCAACCTAGATTTCAATTTGACAAACATTTATAAAAAATAAAAAAAACAAAACATAAGTAATGTAAAAGTAAAGACCTTGATCATAAAGGACTTTGAAATCAAGCTTGAACTTTCCAAAATAAAGGACTTTGAAACCAAGCTTGAATTTTCCAAAAGTTACTTGATCCATGATAAAATTCAAAACTCACAATTCAAGAACCTTAAAAGAAATGTTAAAGTACAGACCTTGATTGGAAGAAATTGAGAAAAATATTTAGGAAAGCCTTTCCTCCCGCCACCCTGATTGGAAGGATTTTGACAAGCAAAAACTCTAAAAGATGAAGGGCACTTGAAAGTATGACCAAGTTCTGGATAAAAACTTCTGCTCAATAATCTAATATAGCATTTAAGCCCTAATTTCAAAAGAACATATATATTATATATATCAGCACATGTAAGTAACAAAAAATTCACTAAACATGAATAGGATACAAAGATAATGACAAACCTCCAACATGGATTGAGGAGCAAGATTAAGTTCACCAGTACTTGCAGCTCGTTGAAAATAATAGTATTAAAACTTGTTGTTGTTTGTAACTCAATCTGAACAAACCTGACCAACCATATGGCCATAGTAGATGCAGAATTTATAACAAATATATTTGAAATGTGCACAAACATAAAGAAAAGACTTAAGTTGAAACAAAAATACATAATAGAAAGATTACCCAAACCGAAGGGAAGGTGGAAATCTATGGAAGTTTTTATCCTTCTTACTGAACCTGTACATCACAAAGACACCTACATTTGTTAGTTTGGTAATCAAAGTTACACATTTGTTAATGAAAAGTGTTATACATCAGTTACAGAAAAAGTTAGAACAAACGCCAGTATATGTGTAGAAAGGAATATCTTTAGCTTATATATTTGTACAAAGTGTTATGCATGACTTGGTTATAATAAAAAATAAACTATTTGAATTCCTATTTCAATATGTAGCTTACCTAATCTAGTCAACATTCACGCATCTACATTTCCAAATCACTGAAGGTAATTATTATCAATATGAATGCAACATTCGTGCTACTATAAAGTCCATTATAAGTCTAATAATGTGACATCCGAGAATTCCAAGGTTAACTTCCGTTAGACAATCTCCGTTAGTTACGTTATAAGTGTTAACTTAGTAACTAATGCTTAACTAGGCCGAATACGTCCACGACCTTTGTTTGATCACCGAACCCGTCCATATGTGTTATGTGTTCATTTATTTATTGTCATTACGTGCAATGTGATCTGAACGCATGATTTAATATTATTAATAGCATGACAAATTGTAAATTCTTGATTATGTGGCAAATTGTATATTTTTGGTTGCCGGCGAAACTACCGAGCGAAACTACAGATTCGCCCGGTAGCTAGCCAAGCTGTTCGGATTACACGAGATCAGAGCCAGTTTCGCTTGTCCAGCGAAACTGCCAGCGAAACTAGCCCCTGATATATAATATATTAATAAACCCTAGTTTCTCCCATTTGCCTCTTTTACACAAAACACACACACTCTCCATCTTTTCTCCTAGAAATCTGGTCAGCCGAGAATCACACCGAGCCATCGAGATCTCAGCCCCGAACCATCATCCATTGAGCTTGGAGATCGAATCGTGAGTCCCAAAAACCATACTTTATGCATTTTCTATGTGTTTTACTATAAAGCATGCCTAGATCTTCATAGAATCACTTGATCTTCTGATATGATGCTTAGGGATGCTAGATCTATCATAAAGTCAGTAACTTTACGTGTGAAATCAAACCATAATGAAGATTTATGCTGGATTAGGTCATTTTAGGTTTAAAATGCATTTTTGGTGATTTGATGATAAAAATCCATGTTTAAGGTGTTAAACTTGCTTCTGTGATGTTGGTAAATGTCTATGTATGCTAGATAATGAATTACATGAGATATGAAAGCTGTTAGATCGATTTTTAGGCTGATTTACGTGTTTTTCGCGACCAGCGAAACTGTACTGTTCTCTGGGCGAAATTACTTAGCGAAATTATGTATATCTTCATCCAGCGACACTATGGAGCGAAACTGTAGTGTCGCCGGGTAAACCAACCAGACCTGTCCGAACGAAACTACCGAGCGAAATTCCCTGAACGAAAGTTCAAACCAGTTTCAAGCGAAACTAGGCTAGCGAAACTGCCTCAGCAGTTTCGGGCGAAACTAGCTTAGCGAAACTGTGTCATCGGGTATTCCCTAACGAAAATGCTGCCCGTGCACATAGCGAAACTGTGTAGCGACACTGTCTAGCGAAACTATGATCTGACCAAACTCAAACTTGTGCAACTTACTTGAATGCTATGCCATGACTTACATAATTATACAATAATGAAACATGCTTTGATTTCTGTGATATGTGAACCCTTGTTTATGATCAACCATCGGTGTCGTGTGTCGGTATGTCGTGTCGTAGTTCCAACGTGCTATGTTATGGGCCATAGTGACGTTAAGTTAAAGATTAGACACCAAAACTAATACTTAAGACCTAAACGTGTTCTTAGGTCTTCGATAAGCAAACAATACTTGGATTGCTTAGCAAGTGTAGCAGTGCAACCAAAGGTGAGTGTCACTAACCCATTTACCGTGAACCCGGTTGGGTCACACTGAATAACTTAATGGAAAACAATGCTGACAATCTTATGAGTGCTATGCACCTCTCTGATGAACTTGAAAACTTAGGAGTGCTCGGCACCCACTTGATGAACTTGAAGTGTTTTATGGGAGACACTTGTGAAAAACTCAAACAACTATTTCTAAAACAAAACTGAAAATGTTTTCGGGATTCACGAGAACCCAAAGTAAACCGTTTTAATATGGCTAGTGTAGGTAAAGTCTAAACCACATGATATCACATGATTTCTAAGGATTGCCTTATAACTGAAAAAGTCCTCAACTAAATTGTACCATTAATTGTAAAGCGAGGGGATGTTGGGTAGATCTACTGGAGTTTGACAAACTCCGCCCCGTGGCACGGGGAGTGCACGGAGGTACAATATCAGCCTATCTGACCGTGATCCCGAGAGGACACGGGGGAGGCAAATCCGCGATGACGTAGGTCCGCAAAACATGATGGCACTGCCACTACAATATGAGTCAGCTTTGGTACAAACTTCCTTAGTGCATGGAACAACGGATTAGCTACCCGCGATATCGGTTGAGCACTTTAACTATACAAGACTAGTACATACCCGACAACGTATGTTACGGACATTTCTTTTACTAAACCATGAAACTATAATGATGGATATCACTAAGCATTGCTTTTCACAAATAAATATTTCATAAATGAATGTTGACGCGATTATTATTATGAGACCGGGCCACTGCATGACAAGCCCACCGTGAACTCACCAACCGTTAGGTTGACACTTGCGTGGTTTAAACTTTTGCAGATCGCTAAGGAGTATCCGGAGCGGGTTGGCATGGCACAGGAAGACATTTTACTTTTGTTTAAACTTATTTGGGGATTTAAATCAATGAATTTGTAAAGCACGTGGTTAGTGCTAAGATAATATTTTTTCGCTGCGTATCTT
This sequence comes from Deinandra increscens subsp. villosa, assembly GCA_039602395.1. Lineage (NCBI taxonomy): Eukaryota > Viridiplantae > Streptophyta > Magnoliopsida > Asterales > Asteraceae > Deinandra > Deinandra increscens. The sequence continues at coordinate 59,813,053 of JBCNJP010000012.1, forward strand.
GAGACTTTATTTTATGAAATGTATTTGGACTAACTCTGATTCGTTTAGTATTTGTAACTAATGGTTGTGGTCCTGGTTTGCTCGCACCCCTTAACGGTATAAACTCCGTTAGTGGTTAATTGGGGGTGTGACAAATAAGAATCTGATGCAAATATTTCTTCCTCTTTACTTCATCATATAATTATTTTTGTAGCTCTTTTCTTGTATTTTATGTAATGTGGATCTGCAAAAATGAGCAGGCTAGGTAAGTAAAAGCCATCTGAATAAATCTAAATTTTTTTTTAAACAAAGTTGACCTCTCCACATTGTATGTACATATTATTAAACCTACAACTGAATATTGTTTATAATTGTGTAAATAAACTATAGATTATTGCAAGATGGTGTATATACAGATTATTTAACCTACAACTGAATATTGTTCATAATCGGAAAGTTTTGAGCCTCAGGATCTTAATGAAACTATTTTGTATGTTAAGTCATGAAATTGTTGTATGTTAAGTCATGAAATTGTTATTTATAATAACTCCTTACATTAAGTAACATCTAAAAATGAGATTGTCTCGATAACCTAAATCCGAAATGATCATAATAATTAAGAAATCATGCTATATTATCAAGTATATCACATAATCATGGTATATATAGTTGAATATACTTACCAGCAATTTGCTCATGTGAGATCAGTTCCAAAAACCGTATATGTTGATATAAGAAATCAACTTCTCATCTCCTTCAAGACTCCATGAGCCTTTCTTTAAACCTGGCTTCACCTCACCACTTGGACTCCTCAACACTTCTAACTATTAACTATACATATTCAGAATATTATATAAATAGTTGTCAGAATCTTAGTCAATTTAATCCATTTTTTTAGTATGCAACAATAAAAGCCAATATAAAATACAACTCACAGTATAAGCTCAACCAGACATCTGCAAACACCAGACTCAATGACGGCTTGAATTTTTTGGGCAAGAAACATAAGGATAAGAACACACCATATTTCTTCTTTTAACAAAGCCAAATCAAATAATTTGAATCAGGGCAACCAAAAAGTGTAAGATAGAAAAGAATACCTGTAAAGAAGAAGAGATCGATGTATAATTGCGATTTTCAGAATCTATCGAAGAAGATAATTTGAATAAGCAAATTGCATTAGAATTTTTGAACCTATTGCAGACCTAAAAGGGAGAGTAGCGTAAAGAACTTCAGGTGAGGATGAAGTAACGATTAGAAGCCTCTGATTGGACTATGTGAAGTGATACAAAATTGAAGCTGAAATCAACAATTTCTCAATAGAACTTTTAATTCAAAAACATAAAAACTGTAAGCAAGAAAAAAACAAATTTTGGATTTGCATTTAACCGCAGTGTAAGGAAATTCTATAAATTACAACTACGTACACAACCTAAACCCAAATTTTAGGGCAAAATCGAAGAAGAAGCCCAAAATCGAATCCTATAGGTTAACGTCAAACGATCGTACACAGACTTAGGTTGGAGCAGTAAACAATAGAAATTCGCGTAAGCGAAAACTCTAACCTTTAGAAGCAGCGCATGAAATGGAAGACTGGTTTGAGATAAAGAGAGTCGGTCAGCATAACGAAGATAGATGTTGGAGACGATGAACGTGCTGGGCTATGAAAGCTAGGAAGAGGTAGGAGAAACACGTATTTATATTCATTAAGGAAAAGAAATACTGTGCGTAAAAAAACTTTAAGAGAACCGGATTGTGAGCAACTGAGCAAGATTCGAACTCTCGTTATGTAGAGAAAAAAAAGAGCCTAAAACTTCGAACTCTCGTTATGTAGAGAAAAAAAAGAGCCTAAAACTTCGAACTCTCGTTATGTAGAGAAAAAAAAAGCCTAAAACAAATTAGCCGCAGAGGAATATGATTTGAGTTTTCGGTCAACAATTTCTATATATAGAAGCAGATATCTGAAAGAAATTTAAAGAGACGTTGTCAAATGTATAATAAGAGAATAAGAGTCCTATTACACTAAACTTTTATGACTTAAATATCAAGTGTCCTATTAAGTTATGTTACCATACGACTCTAACAAATAAATGTCATATTACACTGATCTTTTATGACTGAAATTCCAAGTGTCATATAAGTTTATGCTTTAATAGGACCCCCAATGATCAAGTGTCCTATTACATAACCAGATAATAAGACATTAACTACTAAACGTCCTATAATGTACTTTATTAGGACCCCAAATACTAAGCGTCCTATTACGTTATATGATAATAGGACTCTAAATATTCATCCGTCCTATTACATAGTTTTTTAGGACACCGATTTAACTCCATATAGTATAATAGGACCCTGAACACTCATTTGTCCTATTAGATAGTTTTTTAAGACACTATTTTAACAGCGTCCCACACAAAAGGTCCTAAAAACCCCTTTTTGTTGTAGTGTAGCAAGTAAAAGCCTAATTAATTAAATAAGGTCTTGCATATGGTCATGATCATAAGAGTAACATAAGTCACCCAAATGATATCGGTCAAGTCTTGACGTTATTCCGTTTATAATCATTAGGAAAAAGACTTGTTTATTTAACAGAAACAGGTTTATGACAGTTTATATTTATGTCAAATAAATACAACGTAAACTAAACCGATAAACAGTTTAATCCGGTTTTACACGTTGAATCAAAATAATAATGTCAATTATTATTTTTTTTATGACTTAGGATAATTATTTGGAATAAATAATTATAAAGACAAAAATCTTGTAAATAATTAGATAATTATTTGTGACTTTAATACTTTAAAGCATTTCCAAGATTTGATAATATTTCAAGTTCATGAAATATTTAATTGAAAACTTTGATAAAAATATTCATGGTGACGCTTGGATTTCATATAGTTTGATTTATTAAATCATTACGTCTTTTCAATAAGACAAGTTTTACGTTTTTGCGTATATCGCCGTGCGGTCCCGGTTTTATTACTACGCAACGTAATATTTATTTTTAATTACTTTGATCCCTCAAAGTAATGAAAATAAATCCATATAAACATTTAAAGTCATTTGTTTGCCTTGGTTTATTTTTATAAAATTCTCTTTTATAAAAATATTTATTTTTCACAAGTGACCTTTTTATAGAAAAAGTCCATCTTTAGCAAGTTTTAAGAAAGGTTAAAACTTGTAATAAATCCAAGTATTTATGTCAAATTAATCATTTGACATAAATATTATTCCTATTAAATCTAGTAAGAATTAAATTTATTCTTTTTGTCCAATATTTGTAACACATTAAATATGTTACATGTCCATTTTTAAGAAATATATTCTTTGGTCCATTTTAATTACTAGCCATTTAGAAAATTAAATCATTTTCCATAACCATGATTTTAGTTCATTTATTCCTGTCATGTAACAAGTAACTATAAATATAACATGGTTTCTAGCTATAATATGTCATATGAAATAATAAACATATCTACTAACATTAACATGTTAGGACCAAAAATAATTAACCATCTACTAACATTTTCATGTTAGGACCAAATAAATAATATATCTACTAACACTAATACATGTGTTAGGACCAAGAATAAATATTAAATCTACTAACACTAATACATGTGTTAGGACCAAGAACAAATATTAACAAGTACTATTAGTTAATCTTTGATTTGCATATTATTAAACATGAAGAGGCTTAGGATGTGCAAGCAACTAACTATGAAATCCTTGGATTTCATAAGCATGATCAAGGTGCACATATGCTACTATCCAAAAGGGTTCACAATGTGTTTGACCAAATGATCTTAAAAGAATGGGGGGTTAAGAGGAAGAGTTGTGTTAGTTGTTCTTGCAAACCAAGCATTCAAACATAAGAGATTTAAGATTTAGATCATGATGGTTAGTTGTCAAGACTTGGGGTTTTCATTTGGGTGGTGAAATATGATAGAAAACATAGAAGAAATGGGTTTAGAACACTCACAATGGGTGTGAGAGTAAACCGAGAGAATGGAGGGTGGTGGCGGTTTCCGGCGGGGCTGGGGCGGCGTGCGAGGGGCTGGGGTGGCCGGCGGCTGGGCTGCGGCGGCAGACAGTGGCAGCCGGTCGGCTGTGGTGGTGGTTTCGGTGGTGGGGCAGCCGAACCAAGAGAGGGAGAGGGAGAGAGTGGTGAAGTGAGTTGGTTGGGTGTGGGGGAACCAAGGGTGGCTTGTTTCCCTTTTTATAATCATACTTAGGCTTATAATCCTTTGGGTAATGGTGTGTTGTCACACATACAAGCTCTCTAGCTTAATCCAAGAGTAGGTTGATAATTTTTATAAATCTTTAAGTGTTTTATAAAAGTTTTAACACTTTTATAATATAAATGGTGTTTAGGAGTTTATAATAATCATAAATGTTTAAAATATAACCCAAGTATATTTTATCCAACTGAAAGATGGTTTTTATTTTTATAAAAGTTATTGATCCAAATCGTATAAAATATTAGTGGGTTAAAGGGTTGAGTTAGTTTTATAAAATTTATAAAACTTAGTGGGCTTTAAACAAATTATTTTATTTGTTTACAATTGGGCCGAAGCCCAATCGAGATGAGAAAGGGAGAATGGGCCGAAGCCCATTCGGTTTGGAGAGGAGGCTGGGCCGAAGCCCAGTCGGGTTCGCGAGGTGGATCGGGCCGAAGCCCAATCGGGTTTGCGAGGAGCATTGGGCCGAAGCCCATTTGGGATCGGGTTGGGCCGCAAACGGGTTGGGCCGTGAGTAAAAGAAAGGGATTGGGCCGGTTCGGCCCAATGTGTTCTGGGCTGCGGGTCGGGTTTCCGGTTTGGGGAAATACTCGGCACGTCAAGGCGAGTCATCGGTTAAATTTTCGGGTCGATCCGGGTTGATTTGGGCTTATTGGGCTTTACTGGACCCAATAGAGTTAACAGATATTGTTTTGGTGAGAGTCTTGACAACGTAACGTGTTTCACAACATTTTAAATTCATAAAACGTTTTAACAGTTTGAATCGGTTTGATAAAATATAAAATATCAAATTTTATATTTAATTTTTTTATTATTAAAGTTCCATTGATAATAACATGAAACGTTCATATTTCATAGTTATTTGACGCGAAATTTAAATCAGTTAATCATTTAACTAAACGTAGTCAATGTTGTAAAACTCGCTCTAGGCGCCCGAGTACTCTCTGAGTAGTCGCTAGGCGGTGGGTTGCCGAGGCGCCTAGGTGACAATCCGCCTAGGAATTGCGTACTCGGTCAACCTTGGGGTTAGGAAGTCAACATCGGGTATAAGGGGCAAAATACACATTATATTGTGACATCCTTTATATAAAAAGTTGGTCCCATCACTATGAATAAGTTTATTAACATATATCCATGTTAACTTATTTTTGTCAAAAATATTAGTATTGAAAGATGTATATATTTTCTAGAAATTTATTTTCTTTATAATTACCATGTCCGAGTACTCCCCGAGTACTCCTCGCCTAGGCCCGAGTACTCACAACTCCCTAGTCGACCGCCCAGATAGCGCCTAGCGACTTCTGCAACCATGAACGTAGTAACTCATGCGGTTTAAAAAAAACAGAAGTCACATAATTATCACATAATAAAAGTCAACAAAAGTCAACGGAGAGAGAGTTGACCTGATTTTTGGTCCAGTTGTCACATTCTCCCCCAGTTAGAAGAATTTCGTCCCGAAATTCAGCTTTGGTTACTGGTGGATGCGACGTTCTCAAACAGACGTGGATACTTTCGGCGCATTTGATCCTCGCGTTCCCAAGTGTATTCCGGACCTCGTCTAGAGTTCCATCGTACCTTAACTATGGGAATGCGGCTATGCTTCAGCTTTTTAATTTCTCGGTCAAGTATCTCCACGGGTTCCTCAATGAAGTGTAGGGTCTCGTCCACTTGAATTTCATCAAGCGGGATGATGAGCGTTTCATCAGATAAACATTTCTTAAGATTACAAACGTGAAAGACATTGTGAACGCTGCTTAGCTCGGCGGGCAGATTTAAACGGTAAGCTACCGGCCCGATGGTTTCGATGATTTCAAAGGGACCAATATAACGAGGGTTGAGCTTTCCCCGTTTGCCGAACCGGATGACACCTTTCCAAGATGACACCTTTAGCATGACGCGATCACCCACTTTAAAGGACATGGGTTTGCGTCGGTTGTCGGCGTAGCTCTTCTGTCTGTCTCAGGCAGCTCTTAGACGATCACGGACTTGAAAGATTTTCTCAGTCGTTTCAAAGATTAACTCGGGACTAGTTATCTGACTTTCTCCAATCTCAGTCCAGCAGAGTGGTGATCTATATTTTCTCCCATAAAGTGCTTCAAAAGGGACGGCTTGGATGCTGGTGTGATAACTGTTGTTATAAGAGAATTCGGCAAGAGGGAGATGCTCGTCCCACTTGGGTCCGAAATCTATCACACATGCTCTCAGCATATCCTCAAGTGTTTGGATCGTTCTCTCGCTTTGGCCATCTGTCTGTGGATGGTAGGCAGTACTCATATCGAGTCGAGTACCCAAAGCTTTCTGTAGAGATTTCTAGAAGTGTGCAGTGAATCGACTGTCTCGGTCGGATATGATGGATTTGGGCACACCGTGGCGTGAGACGATTTCCTTTATGTAAAGTTTGGCTCGCTTATCCATCTTATCCTTCTCATTGACCGGTACGAAGTGTGCTGACTTCGTCAATCGATCGACTATCACCCAGATAGCGTCTGATGTGTAAATTTTGGATATATAAAAATCGGGTCAAGTTTTAAATGGTAAATACCAAGTGACCAAACTACACACCAGGGCAGTGAACCCGTCCTATGCAGTATAGTATCGGTAAGAACCGGATATCAATCCGTGGACGCGATGACAGACTCCCGATACTGGATCTTTGCTAATATCTAACCGATGAAATGAAAATGGTGAACTAGACTGAAATCTAAGCTAAATAACTAAAACCGACAAAAACAGCTAAAAACCGAATAACAAGATGGAAAACCAGACAAGGGAACGCATCACCTAGACTCGACTCCTCTAGACTCGCTCGGACCCTCGGATGACTAATACCATGAACACTATCTTCTAATATGGAAAACTGAATTACCTAGGACTACAGACACATCCCAAATAATCTGGAAATCCTAAATGAAGCACGGATAGCAAAACTGTGAAAACTGCCTAACGGATTAGCTACTTCGGTCAAAGTAACCTAATCCTACATGAAATAGGAAACTACGCGAGAGGTCTCTCTATATAGTACCTATACCATGCAACGATGATGATTTAAAACACTTATGACCTAGAAACCGCTAAACACGAATAAATAAGATCGAAACCCACGGTCGCGACGAATCTACCCTATTAAACAATGCTAACCTAAGCGTCTAGCAAATGAAATGATTTGTTCAAACCTATCTCATAGAGAAGCACACTAAATCAGCCACAAATCAACGATAAACCATCAAGTAGGAGTTCTCCTATCAAGCATCAAACGTTTGACCCATAAAAGTCAACCATTTAACAATAAATAATTCAACACATACTAGTAGTTCTACTAAATATGGCAATTAATCCACATGATCCATCATTAACCAAAACCAAATCAGCATACAAAATCATCATAAATAATTCCAAATCATCATCCAAGCAATTTTCACATATTCATAGTAAAAAAGCCACCCAAACGGGTCAAACGGGTCTAAAATCGTCTCATCTAGGTGAAGCTACTATGAAATCAGCCAAGATACATGGTAAAAACTAATAAAAATCTAATCTTGACATCAAACATGATCAAGAACAAGGTTTAAAGGAGTAAAAATTAAGAACCTATTGAAGATCCAAACCGAAAGCTTCAAAAATCTCTAACTTTTATCCAAAAAAGCCTTGATCTTGCTCCCTTAATCTTCCTCCATGTTTCTAGATTTATTTTGGGGTTTTTCTAGGGTTTTTCGGAGGTTCCCTCTAAAAAAACGGCGTCTGGAAGCGTATTTATATGCTGAAAAACGGGCTGCAAAAAGATCAGTTCGCTGGGCCTGAGAACTGGGCTGCTGAAAAAAGTAGATAAAAAACAAACAAACTGGATTTGAACAAGACTCAGTTGCTGTCCTGGTGGCTTAGGTTCTCGCTTGAGGAAGTTTAGGTCACAGGTTCGATTCCTGTGACCTCCGTTTTTTTAATTGCTGCTGCTTCAGTGCTGGGCTGCTGCTTCTCTTGATCTGGGCCTGCTGGGCTGTTAATAACAAACTAGGCCGGGACAGAAGATGGACTGGGCCAAGGCTGATCTGTTTTATCTTATTTAATTATTATTTTTTTTTTAATAACCCATAACTTTTAATCCCGAGCTCCGATTTCGTTTCCGTTTTTTCCAGAATTCTTCTAAATTCACCACGAACCATCCAACCACCTAAAATTCACATATAAAAACAATTAAGTACCATATCTTTTATAATTTCTCAATTAAAAAATCTCATTTGCATAAATTTCTCAAATAGAAACAAAGTCAATTGTGAATTTTAAATATTTATCATTTAATAACCAACTATCCTCCAAATCATCTAATATTTAAATATAAAGCATTTAAGCACCAATTCTCTTAATTTTCAATTAAAAACATGATTAAATGTGGGAATTTATTTATTTAATTATACGTATTAGATGCTACGCATCAAATATCCCCACATTTAAACCTTTTTCGTCCCGAAAAAGTCTGCAATGAGATCATAACCGAAGACTTGACCCTTTATTTTTCTAAAACTATAGATACTCACGCGCTAACTGCGATTACTATTATTTCGGTCCGACTAAACCCAACCGCTAATTACTGAAGCCCCTGAACATGCTTTATTCAATTTACTTTCCAAATATGGGTCCCACACTATCAGTTTCGCAGCTCGGCCTAATACCATCTCAAAGCATGAATCGGTACGGGGCAAACTAGATTAGGGTTTTTCCCACCACAATTGAATAAAATATTTATGATTCAGAGATTATGAAGAGTGGAATAGATGGAATGAGGGTTGAGCTTGAATTGAATTTATTTATTTAATCCTAAAACTAGGGCGAGTCTCCACCTGACATTACATCTCCTGAGTCCCTATCCCGAGAGGTAGTCAGCAGGCTTTAACCCTCGCACACAAAACCACATCACCCCAATAGATCATCTCCGGAGTCACTATCCCTAGAGGTAGAACGTAGGATCAGCGAATTTTGTGCACTTTATTCGATTTTTTTTTTTTTTTTTTTTTGCATATATACAAACATTCAAAACAAGCTCAAGATGGATGGATGGATGGGGCGCCACTATTTCTCGGATTTATTCTCATAAAAAGATCATAGTGTGCCAAGTAATCTCCGAATCATAAACATTTTATTCAATTGAGGTACCTATCAGCCTATTCAACAGTTTCGGCTTTGCTACTACACTAAAGGCGGGAACCCACAATATTAATTATTTAAGCTTATTCAAGTAGCGAAATCAGGATTTTTAAGCTTTTAGAAATCAGCTGGGCCTACCAGCACATCACTAAAATAGGCGCGCTATCAACTTTATTTATTATTTAGTTATTTACTAAAAAGTACCAAAACTCCAGTTCTTCCTATCATTTCCCATTTAATGCAGACAAAATCAGAGACTAAACCAACCAAATCAAGGGGAAATGATAAGAAAATTTCAAAACTCTCAGAAAATGTCAAAATTTCCACGATTTTATGCTATTTCAGTTCAATTGAACCCCATCCCCACACTTAATTCGTACATTGCCCTCAATGTATGCTAAACAAATCAAAATAAAGGGGAAAAGGGAACTGAAATACTCCCCTATCACTGTCATGTGCCAGTGCCTGGATGCTGAAAAATGAATCAAACCAGCTCTTGACTGAACAGGTGCCAGAGCTGAATCCACAAATGCCAAAAATCCTCCACAATCAAAATATGCATCATGAAACAACTCTCGAACATGTGCCAGAACTGTCTCGGCAAGACAAACTATCAACAAGATAAAACACAATCAAATCAATCATGTATATAACAATCGAGACCAAATATCTCAAGTTGTGTGTCAACAAATGAATTCAAAATGAAAATACAACTCGGATAATAACTAAACCGGTGAATCAAGGTAGCTGATGGTCCCGCTATGAATCTGGAAGAAAACAGAACCCAAATGATAACGGAAGCAATCGGGTTGCAAAATCTGGCAATTTGAAAGATATTTGAAAATTTTGAGTTTTCGGACAATTGATCGAATGCAGGCCGTTTGTTGTCAATTATGAAGTGAACGGCCGACATTTAACCAAAAGCCAACAGACCCTACAACACAAACATGCAAACCACCCGGAATGGAGATTGAGTACCAAACAATTCGCAATGTGTGCATCGAAAAACCTGTTATGCCAATTTGCAACCAATTGCTCAGCAGCACCAACATTAAATACAGACCCACAGAAAAGTAATAATTGCTCAAAATAGACCGTTTGTTTGTCATTTATGAAGTGAACGGTCCATTTTGACCAAAAGCCAACAAGCCCGAGAAACCCTGATACGGACCGTTGATTGTCATTAATGAAGTGACAGTCCCGTATCACCAAAATCACAACGAAATCATCGAAGCACATTTGCGGACCGTGGAAATGGAGATTGAGTATCCGACGGCCCGCAATTGTGCGTTACCTACAAACCCGCGAAGCATAGCTAGAAATGATAAGTCAATGCAATGTCTAATCGTGGCATGCTTCCATGAGAACCTGCAACACTTGAAACAAAACATAAAACGAAACAAGAAAAATAAAATGCAACTAATTATAGATAAACTAACTACAATACAAGCAAACTACTAAAAAGATCAAATAAAACATTAAACAAGCAAACTTAACAACCAACTACTCGGGTTGCCTCCCGGAAGCGCTGAATTTATTAACGAGTCGTCAGCTGGACTCGAACCCATGGTTAAGTCAACCGGGGTCATGGATGTGACCTCCCTCACTGCCAAACCTGCTCTCATCCGACTCGTGCACACGCCACTCCTCAAATAGGGGCTTAACTCCCTTATATCGATCTCGCAAGTACATGGTGTACACGCAGCCACCCACGGCCTATCACTCACTGAAGCCTTTTTCTTCACATCAGGCGGCTTTTTCTTCTTTTTAACAGTCGCTTCATCCCCACACTTCTTCTTTAGCAGGGCCTGCAATGATATAGTCGACTTGGTAATAACTAAAGGTGGGTCGGGTGGGTGATCTTTAATTCCAATATGATGAACGACGGCCTGGTGATGTTTCTCCTGCTACTCTTCCCTAAGCTGATCCCTAAGTCTCCCTGGATATGGAATACGAGGGATGTATGGTGGGGGAACATATATGTCCACTACTGGCTCCTCGGGTCGTGCTGTACTTGCTAGGCTTAGCCTAGATTGCACCTGCCCAGGAACCTCTACCTCAATCTCCTCGTCTATCTCATCATCACTCTCCTCATCAACTGGCTCAGCACTGATCGCCGGTTCTGGATCTAGAGTGGTGTTGTCATTCATGTAAAAGATTGCATTCACGTATTGCTTAGGATATGATTGTGTGTTCCCTGGCAATCCTCCTGGTTTTACCTCACTTGATTTCGAGAGCTGGCCCACGGTTCTCTCCATATTAAGCAAATGAGTTCCTAAATTACTTAACTCTTTGGCCACCATAGCTATGTCCTGCTCAGTCCTCGAAATCCTCTGATCATTCTGCTGTGAAGTTTTCTCATTCTGCTTGATAAACTAAGACATCATGTCGGTTAAATTCTTCAAACCTGAATCCTCTGTCGGTGTCTTTTTGCTAACCTTTGGGTCAAATAAACCCTGTTGCCTCGGTGGCGGTCTCGGCTGAAATCCTGCGGGATTAGAACTGTTAGGCCTCCACCCCGTATTGTAATTATACGCATTGTTGGGTGGTGGGCGAGCCTGGCCGGACATGAAATCCGACTGATCGTGGAAATCAGTGCTACCCCCGATAGGACAACGTGTAATGTCGTGGGGTCCTGAGCATAGCTCGCAGTACATCACCTGCTGCTCCATCACCTGCATTTTGGCTATTTTCTTCGATAACGCCTCGACCTGCATGGATAGAGCTGTAATAGGATCAACCTGGAGGACTCCTCTCTGTTGGGTTTGGTTACTCTGCGTGCTCGGCCACTGATAATCGTTTAAAGCAAGCTCCTCAAGTAAGTCTAGCGCCTCTTCGGGCGTTTTACTACTTAATGTCCCACCAGCTGACGTGTCGACCGTATGTCGCGTGAGAGGATGCATACCACTGTAGAAAATCTGTATCTGCTGGTGCTGCTCAATCCCATGAGACGGGCATTTTCTCAACAACTCTTTGAATCTCTCCCATGCCTCGTATAAGCTCTCAGTATCCTCCTGAAAGAAAGAATAGGTTTTGTTTCGAAACATAGCGGCTTTCGATGGAGGGAAATACTTTGAAATGAATTTATGTGTCAAAACAACCCATGTCGTGATGGATCCGGGTGGGATGGAGTGAAGCCACGCCTTCGATGCGCCGCGAAGGGAAAATGGGAAAAGTCGTAATTTAATGGCATCAGGTGGGACCCCATTGAGTTTGAAAGTGTCACAAACTTCGAGGAAGTTCGCGATATGAGTCATCGGGTCATCATTGGGGTGCCCATCAAATTGAATAGAATTTAGAATCATGGTAATCGTTTGAGGGTGAATTTGAAAATTTGGTGCCTCAACAGCGGGTTGGATGACACTTGGCTGGACCTTATCGATGTTGGGACGCGCGTAATCGGCAAGTGTACGTCTTTCTGGTAGATTCGCCATCCGTAATATTCGTTGCACGCGACGAAGGTGATGAAAAACTCTCTCGGGTTCAGAAACTGGTGAAAATCGGCTCTGGCGGAGACGTATGCGCATAAACAGACAAAAATGCGATAAAAACAACGAAACAGAAACAGAAAATGAAAAGAAACTAACCTAAAAGTCTAACTAATATGAAAAGGAAACACAGAAACAGAAAAACTAACTAACAGCTAAAATACGCAAAGAAAACAGGTAAATAGATAAAGCAAACAAGTGGTTAAACTACTAGCTCGGATATTTCTCGAAATCCGACGCGTCCCCGGCAACGGCGCCAAAAACTTGTTGCGTGAATTTTGGATATATAAAAATCGGGTCAAGTTTTAAATGGTAAATACCAGGTGACCAAACTACACACCAGGGCAGTGAACCCGTCGTATGTAGTATAGTATCGGTAAGAACCAGATATCAATCCGTGGACGCAATGACAGACTCCCGATACTGGATCTTTGCTAATATCTAACCGATGAAATGAAAATGGTGAACTAGACTGAAATCTAAGCTAAATAACTAAAACCGACAAAAACAACTAAAAACCGAATAACAAGATGGAAAACCAGTCAAGGAAACGCTTCACCTAGACTCGACTCCTCTAGACTCGCTCGGACCCTCGGATGACTAATACCATGAACACTATCTTCTAATATGGAAAACTGGATTACCTAGGACTATAGACACATCCTAAATAATCTGGAAATCCTAAATGAAGCACGGATAGCAAAACTGTGAAAACTGCCTAACGGATTAGCTACTTCGGTCAAAGTAACCTAATCCTACATGAAATAGGAAACTACGCGAGAGGTCTCTCTATATAGTACCTATACCATGCAACGATGATGATTTAAAACACTTATGACCTAGAAACCGCTAAACACGAATAAATAAGATCGAAACCCACGGTCGCGACGAATCTACCCTATTAAACAATGCTAACCTAAGCGTCTAGCAAATGAAATGATTTGTTCAAACCTATCTCATAGAGAAGCACACTAAATCAGCCACAAATCAACGATAAACCATCAAGTAGGAGTTCTCCTATCAAGCATCAAACGTTTGACCCATAAAAGTCAACCATTTAACAATAAATAATTCAACACATACTAGTAGTTCTACTAAATATGGCAATTAATCCACATGATCCATCATTAACCAAAACCAAATCAGCATACAAAATCATCATAAATAATTCCAAATCATCATCCAAGCAATTTTCACATATTCATAGTAAAAAAGCCACCCAAACGGGTCAAACGGGTCTAAAATCGTCTCATCTAGGTGAAGCTACTATGAAATCAGCCAAGATACATGGTAAAAACTAATAAAAATCTAATCTTGACATCAAACATGATCAAGAACAAGGTTTAAAGGAGTAAAAATTAAGAACCTATTGAAGATCCAAACCGAAAGCTTCAAAAATCTCTAACTTTTATCCAAAAAAGCCTTGATCTTGCTCCCTTAATCTTCCTCCATGTTTCTAGATTTATTTTGGGGTTTTTCTAGGGTTTTTCGGAGGTTCCCTCTCAAAAAACGGCGTCTGGAAGCGTATTTATATGCTGAAAAACGGGCTGCAAAAAGATCAGTTCGCTGGGCCTGAGGGCTGCTGAAAAAAGTAGATAAAAAACAAACAAACTGGTTTTGAACAAGACTCAGTTGCTGTCCTGGTGGCTTAGGTTCTCGCTGGAGGAAGTTTAGGTCACAGGTTCGATTCCTGTGACCTGCGTTTTTTTAATTGCTGCTGCTTCAGTGCTGGGCTGCTGCTTCTCTTGATCTGGGCCTGCTGGGCTGTTAATAACAAACTAGGCCGAGACAGAAGATGGACTGGGCCAACTGCCAAGGCTGATCTGTTTTATCTTATTTAATTATTTTTTTTTTAATAACCCATAACTTTTAATCCCGAGCTGCGATTTCGTTTCCGTTTTTTCCAGAATTCTTCTAAATTCACCACGGACCATCCAACCACCTAAAATTCACATATAAAAACAATTAAGTACCATATCTTTCATAATTTCTCAATTAAAAAATCTCATTTGCATAAATTTCTCAATTTACCTTATTTAACAATATACAACTTCTTATACAATAAACTTGAATATTTTATTATCATCTCCCTTCCGTCCTTTACCATACACCGTCGTCGCCATCATATCCATCGCCATCATCATCGAACCCTAATTTCAACCATCACTGCAACCGTTTCCTCCTCCCCTCCGTCAGTCTGTCGCAACCCAACATTTAACCGTCACGGCGTCACTGCAACCGTCACGACGTATGGCCACCGCAACCGTTTATCTATATCTTCCTCTTCTCTTTCAATTTCTCCGTTTTCCCGGTGTTACATCACTGTTTCCAGTTCCTCCTTTCATCAATTGCATTCGCAATTTCTCCTTCCAAGTTTCAACTAATACGGTACTTTTCCTCATATATTTTGCAATCTTTTTATGCATCTTCACGATCCATATAATTTCTTTAAAAATCGTTAGTTAATTTTCACGATCCATATAATTTCTTTTAAATGACTTTGGGGGTTTCCTTTTAATCGAACTAAATAAATGAATATATATTGATTTTGGATATTCGGGTTTTAATCGAACGAAAGGAATGGTTTGGGGAGAAAAAATCGTCTTTTGTTTTATATTCCACTTCTGTTTGTTTGTTATTTCATCTCCGACCGAGTGTGTCTTCATTTATGTTATGTCGAACTTGCCATTGTCGTAGATTCATTGATGGATTGTGGAACCTCTGTTGATCCGTCAAAGAGAGTTTAATTCATCCAAAGGTAAAATTTTGTCAATTGTTTTTTTAAACTTTTATGCTATGATTCTTCATCTATAGTCTTAAATTTCGCTTATCGTTGCTTCTAATCCTTGCAGGTGATTCCTCATCTTCATTTATCTCTTTTCATTTTTCTGTTCAAGGTATGCCGTTTTTGTTTGTTTAGTATTTCATTTTCGTTTTGGATGCGATTCAAATTCTCTTTATATAAGTTTTGGTTGGTTAATTCTCTGTGTTAATTGCAATTAACTTTCATTGGCCGCTGATTGTAATGGATTTTTGTCAAGTTTTCTTTATATAAGTTTTGGTCAACTTTCTTAATATAGGTTTTGCCCAGTTTTCGTTTGATTTATATCTTTATGCGTTTGTAGTTTTTAATGGATTTTAGGGACTAGGGTTTCGCTTTAAGGTCTTTATGGTTGGGATGTAGATTTGCTTAATCATCGGGGCGTTTTCCTTGGTTGCAGGATTATTTGAGGTTTTATAGTTTCCTCATGTTTACATTTCTGTTTCTAATGTTCCATCTCTATTAGATTGTGAAATTTCAGGCCGATGCACTCCATGTGAGGCTTGACGCAATCAAGAGTTTGGTTCGTTTTTAATTTCCTTGGTTACACATAAGAAATTTATCTTTAATACCATTGTTGCGGCTATATATTTAAACACATTTAAAATCTGCTGGTGAATTTCAGAAGAGATTCAAACAAAAAACGCAATGGTGTAAGTAGAGTGATATTTTTGCTTTTGACCTTTCGTGTTATATATGGAATAAAAAATATACTTTCATTTCTATTTAAGTGGGTAGGTATGTGGGTAAAACTTTCTATTAAGTGCAAGATCAAGAACAAGACACTTTGGAACAATTTTGTTTTTTTCCCCTTTCTTTGGTTACTTCTATTGATTATGTAATATGACAAATACAGTTTTTTTTTTTTTTTTTGGGTGACAGGTATGTGTTTCTGGATCCATTTGACATCGAAGTTGAAGCTGCCTGATAAATACTCTTGAGGGGTTTTAATTGTGAAGTCTCCATATTCAAGGGGGTATGCTGTTACAGATTTTGATTCCAGTATTTATGACAATGACCTCAACTCTACTGGTAACATATTATTTATATATAATACACAATACATACATATGTTATTGATTCTTTTCTTTCATCTCATAAGCTTTCAAAAACAAAAACACATCATAAGATTATAATTTGGAATTGAGCTTACGGTATTAGTTTGAACCAATTAGTGGTAGGTACACGGATGAATACACAAAATTTAAATATTTGATTTAGAAAATTTTGACAACCATGAGTCTTGGTTGGATTTGTGATAAAAAAAATAAGGGGGATTCTAATGCTTTGCTTAGCTTCTTTTTGAAAAAAACCATTTCATTTGCATACGTAGTGATTTGGTGTGGTTTATCATGTACAGTTGGAGGCAATGATTCATCCATTCTTTGACAGGTTATGAGATCCCACTATCAGGCTGCCAAACGGACGTTTTCTTCCACCACATTTTATCTCCAAACCTCATGGTAATGGTTAATGAGATTGAAATCTTGGTTTTGTGAAATTCCTTTTAGTTTCTCTTATTTTTATACAAAAAATGTCTTTTTTTTTCTGATAGAACTTAAAGGGCTACCTGTGCAGATGCTTACAAAGTTGGTCCCGGAGCATGCCAGTAAGGGGTGTGCAATCCTTGGTTTGTAAAAGGAAGGAGAGCAAAAATTATGTTTGTTCATTTGATCATTTGATCATTTGATCATGTAATATAATCGAAAGAAGGTCGTTGGTTTCTGTGCTATGTGATCCGAAGCTCTGTGGCTAAATTATATGCTGCAAAGTATAAGATGAAATCAAGGGCAAAGGTGTTTAAGAAACCATCACACGATCTCAGCCATCCACTCAGGCAGAGTATAGATAATAGGACCCCTCGAGTACGCAAAATTGTTAAGATTAGTCCTGGCTGGCGATTAAAGGAGTCTGACGATCAAGTACTGAATGGGAATATATTTGCCCTAAGTTCTCTAAATTTTTTCTAAAGTTTGTGACTCTACACGCCAAACCCAAACAAATTTTTGGTTACTATACTTTTATGGTTGGTTCAATGTAATCTTTACCGCTTTACATTTAAGTTTTTGCTAGCATCAAATACGAATTGTAAAAGGGCTCCTCGCAGCAATACAAGAGGGGTATTCTATTTGTAGATATGTAGGACTAAAAAGGAATAGAACTAATGCCTTAATTAACTTAGATTTAATCTATAATACTACTTTCAATTTTACATCTGGCTATTATAAAATGTTTGCTGTCATCACTGTCTTTGTTTCATGCGGTTTCTCTTTTGCGTTTTCAGGTGGTAGCTGTGAAGAAACGTATGTTTCTAAATCGTCGTAAGAAGACTATTAGGTTCAAGCCCTTTCATTTGCTACATGCTGCAACTTAGGATTAGGGTTGACAATAAAAAAGAATGTGGACGATTCATTGAGAAGAGATTGGTACTTTTTACTTCAGGTAAAATTTCTTATTCTTATTCTACTTCTCTTTCGTTATTACGACTACCCCCAAACATCTTCCACCTTCTATGTCTATCGAGTTTGGATTTCACCTTCATGTATTTTACCCTTTTCGCATTAGGTTTGCAAAATTATAATGAATTTCAAATGTGTATGTGTCTTGAATTGGCCAAATTTTGCCCTTTTGTGTGTATATTAGAAAACAATGTTCGTTCCATTTCTTTTAGAAGTTGATACTAGGTTATTTGTTTCCAAAATTCATATTTTTAGCCATGAAATTGCAGTTTCCAACAATGGCAATGGAAAGGCAATTTAAGACTTAAATATTCAGGTTCATCCTCTTATTGTTTCCTTTAAGCTTTCTATATGTGTAGGTGTATGAATGGAGTCCTTCTCCATAGCAGTCTGGGAATTTGGTTATGAGCATTATCAACACTGAACAGAGGTAAATTTCATAGATTTTTACTTTTTTAACACTTATATGTTCTGATTTGTGCTTAGTATGCATGGCATAAATCATTTACATTAAATATAACAATGGATTGCCTATTGAACCATCGAATTTTCTTTCGCATGTAAGTTAACAAACAAGTATTTATAACATCAATTATATATTTTTATTCATGAAATATTAAGGAAAATTGGATTTTAATAATCCAAGTTATTACCAATTGGCCAATATTAATCCCAATTTCAAAATTGGCCTACATTAATCCCAATTATTAAGGTGTTGGATTTCATTGGACCCCCGTTAAGTTTTCCTTAACTCCGTTAGTTTTTTGCTGACGTGGCAGCCACGTGGCTTTTATTAATCAGTGCCACGTCAGCAAAAAACTAACGGAGTTAAGTAAAACTTAACGGGGGTCCAATGAAATCCAACACCTTAATAATTGGGATTAATGTAGGCCAATTTTGAAATTGGGATTAATATTGGCCAACTGGTAATAACTTGGATTATTAAAATCCAATTTTCCAAATATTAATTATCATGGTAATAGAATGCAAAAGAAAAAAAAAAGAGTGAAAGTAGCTAAACTTTTAAAGTGTAAACTCACTTACCTCAAAATTAGATAAATGTCTTCTACAAAACACAACATGTTTATCAAAACAATGCATAACAAAAAGTCTAGATAGATGCCCCAACCCATATATCCAATTAATTATCATCTAAATAGAGGTTCTTTTTTTTTTACTATTGACTGTGTTACAATTTGCCTATTACTTAGGTTTAAAAGACCAAAGTCAGAATCAGACAGGCACATCATGAACTACCGAATTCCTTGAAAGGAGTTGGACCAAACTTTTTAGTATAAACAAAAATATATACAACTAATATATAAAAAAATATAAAATTAAAAATATGGTTATAAATTATAGAATTAAAAGCAGTAAAAAGAATATATAATGTGTTCTCAAGCTTCTGATCTCCATCCGTATTTTTAAACCTATGTAATCTCAGACACACAATTACAATGAATCACATGGACGCCGTATTCTTCCGGTACCAACTTTCTTTTCCACCGACAACCACATAAAAATAGATCTCGGCTTGACTCACCTCCGTCTACATCCGTGAGATAACCTATCCGTCCCTCCAACAGGAAATTGACTCACCTCCGTCTACATCCCTTGGTTGTTTATTATATGTAACTAACTGGCTGCAAAAAACGATTTATTGCAGGTTGGGAAATTTAATTTGCAATTGTTCACAGCTGTGGATTACACATAGTAACTTATATTTTTCAAGATTATATCACTCCAGTTAGATTCTCATATATCAAATGCGTTTGTTTTTATGGGCACTAAAAGACATCGGTGTCTCCGTTATACTTGGCAATGTTTGTTTTTATGGGCACTAAAAGACATCGGTGTCTCCGTTATACTTGACAATGTATGTTACTCCTTTGTAGTTGCGTTTTATCCACCAAATAATAGGATATTATGGAGAAAAAGTTAATAATCTTTGTTTGGTTATAGATGTATTATTATTATTATTATTATTGTAGTTCTCTCTAATTATTATCGATATATGATCAGTTATTTATATAGAATGTCTCAAGTTTATTTATTCTCTGTTTATATACATATTAGATAACATGTCCCACCTTTATCTTACTTATAATGTAATTTGTTTGCAAGAGACGCTAATCACATAAGCATCACATTTGAATGCATTTCTGTAACGTATTAAAACTATCAGTTTCTTTGCAATATACAACAAGTAAACCACCTATATCTTACAATTCTAAGAAACAAGTTAATGTAAAACTAAATAATAAACTCAGGTTTATTCCGCGGGCTTGAAATCTAGTTAGAAACAAAGTCAATTGTGAACTTTAAATATTTATCATTTAATAACCAACTATCCTCCAAATCATCTAATATTTAAATATAAAGCATTTAAGCACCAATTCTCTTAATTTTCAATTAAAAACATGATTAAATGTGGGAATTTATTTATTTAATTATACGTATTAGATGCTACGCATCAAATATCCCCACATTTAAACCTTTTTCGTCCCGAAAAAGTCTGCAATGAGATCATAACCGGAGACTTGACCCTTTATTTTTCTAAAACTATAGATACTCACGCGCTAAGTGCGATTACTGGTATTTCGGTCCGACTAAACCCAACCGCTAATTACTGAAGCCCCTGAACATGCTTTATTCAATTTACTTTCCAAATATGGGTCCCACACTATCAGTTTCGCAGCTCGGCCTAATACCATCTCAAAGCATGAATCGGCACGGGGCAAACTAGATTAGGGTTTTTCCCACCACAATTGAATAAAATACTTATGATTCAGAGATTATGAAGAGTGGAATAGATGGAATGAGGGTTGAGCTTGAATTGAATTTATTTATTTAATCCTAAAACTAGGGCGAGTCTCCACCTGACATTACATCTCCTGAGTCCCTATCCCGAGAGGTAGTAAGCAGGCTTTAACCCTCGCACACAAAACCACATCACCCCAATAGATCATCTCCGGAGTCACTATCCCTAGAGGTAGAACGTAGGATCAGCGAATTTTGTGCACTCTATTCGATTTTTTTTTTTTTTTTTTTTTTTTTGCATATATACAAACATTCAAAACAAGCTCAAGATGGATGGATGGATGGATGGGGCGCCACTATTTCTCGGATTTATTCTCATAAAAAGATCATAGTGTGCCAAGTAATCTCCGAATCATAAACATTTTATTCAATTGAGGTACCTATCAGCCTATTCAACAGTTTCGGCTTTGCTACTACACTAAAGGCGGGAACCCACAATATTAATTATTTAAGCTTATTCAAGTAGCGAAATCAGGATTTTTAAGCTTTTAGAAATCAGCTGGGCCTACCAGCACATCACTAAAATAGGCGCGCTATCAACTTTATTTATTATTTAGTTATTTACTAAAAAGTACCAAAACTCCAGTTCTTCCTATCATTTCCCATTTAATGCAGACAAAATCAGAGACTAAACCAACCAAATCAAGGGGAAATGATAAGAAAATTTCAAAACTCTCAGAAAATGTCAAAATTTCCACGATTTTATGCTATTTCAGTTCAATTGAACCCCATCCCCACACTTAATTCGTACATTGCCCTCAATGTATGCTAAACAAATCAAAATAAAGGGGAAAAGGGAACTGAAATACTCCCCTATCACTGTCATGTGCCAGTGCCTGGATGCTGAAAAATGAATCAAACCAGCTCTTGACTGAACAGGTGCCAGAGCTGAATCCACAAATGCCAAAAATCCTCCACAATCAAAATATGCATCATGAAATAACTCTCGAACATGTGCCAGAACTGTCTCGGCAAGACAAACTATCAACAAGATAAAACACAATCAAATCAATCATGTATATAACAATCGAGACCAAATATCTCAAGTTGTGTGTCAACAAATGAATTCAAAATGAAAATACAACTCGGATAATAACTAAACCGGTGAATCAAGGTAGCTGACGGTCCCGCGATGAATCTGGAAGAAAACAGAACCCAAATGATAACGGAAGCAATCGGGTTGCAAAATCTGGCAATTTGAAAGATATTTGAAAATTTTGAGTTTTCGGACAATTGATCGAATGCAGGCCGTTTGTTGTCAATTATGAAGTGAACGGCCGACATTTAACCAAAAGCCAACAGACCCTACAACACAAACATGCAAACCACCCGGAATGGAGATTGAGTACCAAACGATTCGCAATGTGTGCATCGAAAAACCTGTTATGCCAATTTGCAACCAATTGCTCAGCAGCACCAACATTAAATACAGACCCACAGAAAAGTAATAATTGCTCAAAATAGACCGTTTGTTTGTCATTTATGAAGTGAACGGTCCATTTTGACCAAAAGCCAACAAGCCCGAGAAACCCTGATACGGACCGTTGATTGTCATTAATGAAGTGACAGTCCCGTATCACCAAAATCACAACGAAATCATCGGAGCACATTCGCGGACCGTGGAAATGGAGATTGAGTATCCGACGGCCCGCAATTGTGCGTTACCTACAAACCCGCGAAGCATAGCCAGAAATGATAAGTCAATGCAATGTCTAATCGTGGCATGCTTCCATGAGAACCTGCAACACTTGAAACAAAACATAAAACGAAACAAGAAAAATAAAATGCAACTAATTATAGATAAACTACCTACAATACAAGCAAACTACTAAAAAGATCAAATAAAACATTAAACAAGCAAACTTAACAACCAACTACTCGGGTTGCCTCCCGGAAGCGCTGGATTTATTAACGACTCGTCAGCTGGACTCGAACCCACGGTTAAGTCAACCGGGGTCATGGATGTGACCTCCCTCACTGCCAAACCTGCTCTCATCCGACTCGTGCACACGCCACTCCTCAAATAGGGGCTTAACTCCCTTATATCGATCTCGCAAGTACATGGTGTACACGCAGCCACCCACGGCCTATCACTCACTGAAGCCTTTTTCTACACATCAGGCGGCTTTTTCTTCGTTTTAACAGTCGCTTCATCCCCACACTTCTTCTTTAGCGGGGCCTGCAATGATATAGTCGACTTGGTAATAACTAAAGGTGGGTCGGGTGGGTGATCTTTAATTCCAATATGATGAACGACGGCCTGGTGATGTTTCTCCTGCTGCTCTTCCCTAAGCTGATCCCTAAGTCTCCCTGGATATGGAATACGAGGGATGTATGGTGGGGGAACATATATGTCCACTACTGGCTCCTCGGGTCGTGCTGTACTTGCTAGGCTTAGCCTAGATTGCACCTGCCCAGGAACCTCTACCTCAATCTCCTCGTCTATCTCATCATCACTCTCCTCATCAACCGGCTCAGCACTGATCGCCGGTTCTGGATCTAGAGTGGTGTTGTCATTCATGTAAAAGATTGCATTCACGTATTGCTTAGGATATGATTGTGTGTTCCCTGGCAATCCTCCTGGTTTTACCTCACTTGATTTCGAGAGCTGGCCCACGGTTCTCTCCATATTAAGCAAATGAGTTCCTAAATTACTTAACTCTTTGGCCACCATAGCTATGTCCTGCTCAGTCCTCGAAATCCTCTGATCATTCTGCTGTGAAGTTTTCTCATTCTGCTTGATAAACCGAGACATCATGTCGGTTAAATTCTTCAAACCTGAATCCTATGTCGGTGTCTTTTTGCTAACCTTTGGGTCAAATAAACCCTGTTGCCTCGGTGGCGGTCTCAGCTGAAATCCTGCGGGATTAGAACTGTTAGGCCTCCACCCCGTATTGTAATTATACGCATTGTTGGGTGGTGGGCGGGCCTGGCCGGACATGAAATCAGACTGATCGTGGAAATCGGTGCTACCCCGGATAGGACAACGTGTAATGTCGTGGGGTCCTGAGCATAGCTCGCAGTACTTCACCTGCTGCTCCATCACCTGCATTTTGGCTATTTTCTTCGATAACGCCTTGACCTGCATGGATAGAGCTGTAATAGGGTCAACCTGGAGGACTCCTCTCTGTTGGGTCGGGTTACTCTGCGTGCTCGGCCACTGATAATCGTTTAAAGCAAGCTCCTCAAGTAAGTCTTGCGCCTCTTCGGGCGTTTTACTACTTAATGTCCCACCAGCTGACGTGTCGACCGTATGTCGCGTGAGAGGATGCATACCACTGTAGAAAATCTGTATCTGCTGGTGTTGCTCAATCCCATGAGACAGGCATTTTCTCAATGTAGGTCCGGATAATAACCAAACAACACGATATCTTAGCTAATACGAGTGCGGAATCCTCGTATAAGCTTGAATCAAGAGAAATAGTAGAAGAATAGGTTAAATCTTGTGAAAAGATTAAACCTTGAATGATAAACAACTACTAGAAGCAATCCAATGAAATCGTGAACACAAGAAACTTGAAGGAATCGTGAATAGTGTATATGAAATGCTTAAGGAACACGGTTACAATGAGGTGGTATTTATACCACCTCAAGCCAAAATCGCAAACCTAGTAAGCCCAATCATAATCGGCCCACATGGCCTAATAATTAACTAGACTAGCCCACTAGATAAATACTAAACAAGCCCAAAACAACTAACTAACAAAAGCCCAATAACAAATGTTCATGCCTCATATGAATATAGCCCAACAATCTTCCCCTAGGCATGAACCATTTGACCACTTTACGGCAGCAGCAAGTCAAACCTGAACGAGGCTTGAATGTTGTTTGACCACCAACCATTCTCCACAATCTTCTTGGCAGCACCATCAAATATCCCAATCCTGATAGCATTCGCCATATCATTTTCATCACCAAGAATGGGTTGGGTTGCTAGAAGCTTGATATCCCGTTCTCCAAAACGAAGCAGATCCACCGGGTCATAGAATCGGAATTGACGCATCGGTTTACAGAGAACCACCACCTCATGAGTTGTCGGATCATAGTACCAACAATCAAAGTTCCTTACTAGCGTACCATCCTCTATCTCATCCAACATGTTGATCACCCTTGTACGTTTGGTAGGTGGCCTCCGAGCTTCTCCAACAGACTCCCCTGTCTGTGGATTTGTTCCCGTCTCTCTCCATCTAAGCTCCTTCAGCTCAAAATCCCTGAAGTCATTCTGCATATGCCCTAGCAGATTGTCTCTGATCAGGTTTCCATCTGGCCCATTCCATCTGTTAATAAACGGAGCTCTTAGAAGGTTTCTGATCTCCGGCTCTGTCCAGGAGTGGAATTGACCACGAGTCTGGTAGTATTCAACTGGACTATAGCCTTCACGGATCACGGCGAACAATTTCTTCTCTGAATCATAGTGCCAACATAGAATCATCTCACTACTCCCTTGCCTATCAATAGAACTTTCACCAACGTCTATTGTGTACTGAGTGGGAGCTGGTCCTTGGAAAAACTCCTTGAACCAGTTCTCATGGAATTTTGGAGCCTTTGAGATGATCCTGCCACATCGGGCGTAATCCGACATCTCAATGTTTTCATCTCCATCAACAGCCTCCACAGCTTCTCCAGCTTGAGATGAACTCTGACCTGAGGCACCTGTGTTGCTAGGCCCTGCACCACCTGTCAGCTCATTAACCTTCTTTCTCAGCCCCTTGATCATATTGAAAAGATATTCCATCCTTTCTTTGTCAGCTATCTCAAATCCTTTCATATAATCTCTGTTTGCTTCCTCCTTCTCTCTCAAAATTTTGATTTCATCCTTGAGAGTCTTTATCTCATTCTCTCTCATTCTGTTCTGAGAGATCAGGAAGTTAATCTGAGGATCAGAACTAATCCTCAGATCAACTGGAAGCTCAGCAGCCATTAACGGCCGAAAACCTGGAGCAGCGAGAGGTTGGCTTGTCGCGGTAGAGAGGCTAATTCTGACCGGACTAGGAACAACGAACGTGCTATCAACCTCCAGAAATTGCCTATCTTCACGTACAGGGCTTTGCACGTTCAGAATCGGACTATTGTGCTGCACAAGGGTAGGTTGATCATTGCCACCTTCAGTCTGTGTCAGAGACGGTTGTTCTTGATGGGCTTCACTGACAGATTCTTCTTGACCACTGGCACCCGCAGAACTGGGTCCAGTTGGTTCTACAATCATTAGACTAGAGCTTGTCTTGGTGAACTTGAACCGTATGCTCCTAGGATCAGATTTCTTTCTTGGAGATGGTTCACGAGCAGGGACGGGTTCTTCCATGAATGCTTCATCAGTATTTAATTCCAGCTCAGGAGGTGCATCATCACTGCCAGAAGACCCAACCATATCTTCTCTTGATCTTTTATGGGTTAGCGGCTCCAAGTCCCCATAAATATCATCTTCAACAAAGTCCTGGCCGGTGAGGATGTCATCCATTATATTTTCTTCATCGGATGGGATGACATCATCTTCTTGTACATTGACAGCTTGAGTGGCTTCAGCATCTTGATCTTCTGCCACAATGGCATTCACAGCTGGCTCATCAGCCACTGGCTCATCTTCCTCCATCACTTGTTCACGGGCTACCTCTGGAAAGGCACCACGTTTAGTCCATTCTAACCTACCCTCAAACATGTACTTGCCACTCCTATCCTGAGTCTGGAGACCAAAAACATCAGCACCCATCACCTTTATATCCAGTTTCTGTATCCTTTCCTCAATCATAGGATATTTCAGCATGACCACCATCTGCACGAATCTTGGTGTCATCAGAAACTGCTCACGAGCACCCAAGTTAGCATTACTGATCCAATCAAGCAGCATCATCTTGGAGAAGTTGTAATTCCAATCAAGGGCCAATGCCACAAATGCAGTGCCGTGGAACTTGTTCAGTTGGTCAAAGCTCGTTCTCTTGCCCAGAAATGATTTCTGCATGAAATGGGCAAGGCACCTCCAGTAGTGCGGCAGCTGCTTTTTCATGATAGGTGGGAATCTCCCTTCATATCCCAGTAGTTGTGCACCTGCCAGAACGGCTTCCTTGGGGTAATCAACCGGATCGGTAGCACGATCGTTGATATTCAAGCCTCTTCTAATGTCATCTTCCAGTATGACAACCTGACGATTCTGGATAGTAGCAGTGATTCTCGTCTTATCCGCACTTGCCCGTGCAGTCCCCCAGAACTCTCTCACCAGCATCTCATCAATCAATACACTTGTCCTAAGTGCATGATTTATCTTGCAAACATTCATTCCCGCCACCAGTGAGTAAAATAGATCCATGTGATGCTCTGGTGGGTCTTCCAGGAAAGCTGGTATACAGTGATCATGATCAAATTTGATAGGTTCGTCAATAACATTTCCTGCCATCTGACACAGACAAGACATATGCATCAGATTTGATCATGAGTAAGCAATTATGATTATTTACCCTTAACGTGTTCAATTGATAATCACATTTTACTTTTTAACTTCACAAAATTTAATGAGATTCTCAAAATTAATTAAGTGTTAAAGATTAAATTTCTCATTTTATTAGAGATTACGATTCAATACATGTGTTCACGACTCAAAAATTGGGTTCACGATTCCTTAAGTGGGTTCACGATCGGGTTGTTTTAAGCCCAGTCGTAAACGATTTACTTCAATCGTAATCACCGATAATACGTCAATGGCCCAATCGTAAAGGCCCAAAAAGGCTTTGTCGTTTCCCCGAGTCGTAAACGGTCCAGAATGATAAACCGGAGTCGTAAACACCACGTCATCGTCTTCTTCACCATAAATCGTAAACGACTCATTCCGCCATTTTTAAGACCTGCAACCTCTCGTAAACAACATCAAACACCACAAAAACATGAGTTCATCATAGAAAACTACCTTTAAACACTTCTGAACACTAAACCGACACCAAATCTTCGAGAAAAATGTTCGAATCGCAGACAAACACACGGTCGATGAAATTTTTAGGGTTTCGAGTATGCAACCGAGAAACGATGGACGATTTGGATGAAAAGCAGAGGGGTTTGGTCGGAAAAATGATGGTGATCGAGATGATGGACTTGAAGTGTAATGCGGTGGTCGGAGAAGGGCTTCGATGATGTTACCGGTGAGCAAGGCGGCGGTGGACGGAGGTTAGGGTTTGCGGAGAGGAGATCGTAAACGGTGATGAAATATGAAAGTCGTAAATGACTCAAACAAGATATTTATATATCAAAGTTACACATACACCCCTTCCATAAACCGTAAACCCAAAAATGTTCACTTAGCCCCCTTAGACTTTCAAAATTCAAACAAGTTAACCCCAAACTTGTTAATTCTCACAAACTTTGTAGATTTATAAAAACTTTGAGAATTTTCACAAAACATCCCCTCAGAATCATACCCGAGTATCCGATCATGATCATAAAAAAAAATAAAGGATTAAGCAAATTAAAACAGATAAAATCAAAAACCAAAATATTTACAAACTTACTTCAGAAAATTTCAAATATTCACATACCTGGTGCTGGTATTTTTCACAGATAATTTCAGACCGGTCTTTGACTGAGGAACCCTTTTCAGCTTCCGTTACTAGACACTCTAGACAATTGTCAGGTGGTTTGAACACAGAAACTCACATCCAGTAAAGTGCTTAAATATAGTACAGATTTACCATTATGTTTACCCGTCCCCACACCCAATTTTCCATAGCAAAACCTACCCAACCTCAGAGTTTATTGAGGATTCACAAACCCCCAACTTGAGGAACCATGCAACACTGCTTTTGACTACCACTTATTTCTGATTTTTCATGCATTAACAGTTGATGATCAGGTCGGCCGCATAAGCACGCAGAGAAGACCAACTGTAAATTTATTTTCTTTTTCTTTTTCTTTTTCAGACTTTTCATTTTTTGCATTCTTTTTCTTTTTCTTGTGGTGTTGTCTTATACAGTATAAACATGGCGTGTGAGAGAGTGAATACTAGGTAATACCACTCTCAACCCATTTTTGTCGGGACTCAGTTTTTTAAACCATGTAGACTAGGATGGGAAACGAAACATGTATAGAGTTTAAGATTACTGCACTTACATAGATGATCATTGTTTTGGTTGAGCTTACCGACATATCATCTTCGAGCAGTCTTTCACATCAGCCTTACACGTGTCAGTCTCCAACCGTCATTGAACAATTTTTCAAGTCCTATCAAAAGACATCATAAAAACTTTTCAGATTAACCAGCACCATTTCTTCCCCTGTTTTTGTGAGGCTTTTGAAACAAGACTCAATTTTTCAATCATTTTCTATATTTTTTTTTTAATATTTTTGTTTTAAGAATAAATTGAAAAACCAAAAACTTTGTACAAACATAGATGATCAGATCATTCCTCGAAGGCAATCATCTTCAGGCCTTCAACACAAGATTCAAAATTAGGACGAGGAAGGGGTTTTGTAAAGATGTCCGAAACATTCTGATCGGAGCTTACCTTTTGTAGCTGAATCAGCTCACGATCAAAGCAATCACGAATAAAATGTACCTTAATATCAATGTGCTTGGTTTTGGAATGTTGGACAGGGTTTTTCACAATCTCAAGAGCAGCAGCATTATCACAAAAGATTGGAGTGTTAACGAATTCCATACCGTAATCCGTGAGCTGGTTTTGGATCCACACTACCTGTGAAGTACCGGCAGATGCGGCCACGTACTCAGCTTCTGCAGTTGATTTGGATACGGTATGCTGCTTCTTGCTCTGCCAAGAGATGAGCCTATCTCCCAAGTACTGACATCCTCCAGTAGTAGATTTCCTGTCAAGGTCACTACCTCCATAATCACTGTCAGTAAAAGCATATAATTGAAAATCAGTGTTCTTCGGGTACCAAAGACCAAGCCTAGGCCTGCCCTTCAGATACCTGAAGATACGCTTAACAGCAGCTAAATGAGAGAGTTTAGGGTTAGCCTGATATCGAGCACACACGCAAACTGCATACATGATGTCTGGCCTGCTTGCTGTCAAGTACATTAGTGATCCAATCATCGACCGATACTGGAATTCACTCACTGACTCCCCGTCAAGATCCGCTGACAGGAGTGGTCTGGATGCCATGGGAGTGGCAATGGGCTTGCAATCCTGCATCTTGAATTTGTCCAGTATCTCATTCACATACTTCTCCTGATGAATAAGAATCCCGGAATCATTCTGCTTGACTTGAAGTGCAAGAAAGAAACTCATCTCGCCTTGGTCACTCATCTCAAACTTTTTCTTCATGATTTCTTCAAACTCGGTGCACAATTCTTCGTTAGTCGATCCGTAGATAATATCATCTACATACACTTGCACCATAATTATGTCTTCTCCCACCCTTTTCCTGAACAGTGTTTGATCAACGACTCCTCTTGTATATCCATTCTCCACCAGGTGATTGGACAGCGTTTCATACCATGTTCTAGGAGCTTGATGCAAACCATACAAAGCCTTATCCAGCAGATAAACGTGATCTGGATTTTCTTCATCTATGAACCCTGGTGGTTGAGCAACATAGACTTCCTCGTTCATCTCTGCATACAGGAAGGCAGTCTTCACATCCATCTGATGTACGGTAAAATTGAGATACGAAGCTACAGCTAGAAAGATCCGAATTGCTTCCAATCTTGCCACCGGAGCGTAAACCTCATCATAGTCGATACCCTGGACTTGCCTGTGCCCTTGTACAATCAGTCTTGCTTTGTTTCTCACAATGATCCCCGAGTCATCCTTTTTGTTCTTGTATAACCATCTCGTGGGAATCACCTTCTTGTCTTCTGGCCGCTTCACGAGACGCCACACTCCCAGCTTTGAAAATTGATTGAGTTCATTGTGCATGGCCTCCATCCAGTTTGGATCTTTAAGAGCAACCATCACATTGGGAGGTTCTATCTGGGAGATGAAGCAGGAAAACATACAAAAGTTGATGTGTCCTGTCCGGCTCCTTGTGGTGACACCCGCTGTCACTGGCCCAACAACATTACTCAGTGGATGATCTTTGTTGATTCTGCTCTCTTGAACTTCAGGCACTGAAACATTAACAGGCAGATTAGAATTAACAACATTTTCAGACATACCTGAGCCTTGAGAATTCACTGAAGCATCATGTGTCCCTGAACATTCTGGAGTAACAGCAGTTGCATTCCGAGACGGTTCAGCTGATGCTCTATCCACGTGAGGTCTTACATCTGCACTGGGAGCTACAATATCTTCTTCTTCGCCCAAATTGTGGAAAACATTCGAGAAATTAAATCCCTCAAACAATGATCCATAGTCGAAGATCCAATTAGGTCCAGTTCCCGCATCAGTAGGATTGTCCTCCATCCAATCTACGTTGAATGCCTCAATGATCAACCCAGTGGTCTTGTTGTACACACGATAAGCACTATTTGCTGAATAACCAACAAAATAGCACTCATCGGCCTTCGCTTCGAATTTCCCTACATCAGACTGGATCAGCACCGTGCATGGACATCCAAACGTCTTGAAGTAACCCACCTTCGGTTTCTCTCCATAAATAATCTGATATGGAGTTTGCTCGTGACGCTTGTTCAGAAGAACTCTGTTTTGCACATAACAAGCGGTATTCACAGCTTCTGCCCAAAAGAAGATTGGTAATTTTGCTTCACACATCATTGTTCGAGCTGCTTCAATGAGTGTCCTATTTCTTCTTTCGGCAACTCCATTTTGCTGAGGAGTGTAAGGAGCACTGAACTGCCTTTCAATCCCCTTTTCACCACAAAACATATTCAGCTCAGCATTCTTGAATTCTGTCCCATTGTCAGATCTGATTGCCTTCACTCTTTTATCCAGCTGATTCTCAATAAGAGTCACAAACTGCTTTACTAGGGCCGGAGTTTCATACTTGTTCGACAAGAAAAAGACCCAAGTAAATCGTGAGTAGTCGTCCACTATCACGAGGCAGTACGAGAACTTGCTGACACTTTGTACCTGCATAGGACCAAACAAATCCATATGTAAGAGTTGAAGCACAGAAGAGACAGAATTTGTAACCTTTGGACGATGTGGCAGTTTGTGCTGCTTCCCCTTAGCACATGCCACACACTTTTCCACTGAGGTGAAATCTGTGATCGGAAGGTTTCTGACATGCTCTCCTTTAGCCAGCTTGGATAAATTCTTCATGTTTGCATGTCCCAGACGACGATGCCACAACAATGCAAGATTTTCATTCTGTTTTGAAATAAGGCAAGCTTCTTCTGACGAAGGAGGATTGCTCAAGTTGAGAAGATATGAGTTTGAACGTCTTGGAGTGCGCATAAGTACACACTCCTCGGGTATCTTCACACCTGGCTTCAGAATAATACACTCCTTCTTATTGAACATCACAGAAAAGTCTCTGTCACAGATCTGAGAAACACTCAGCAAACTGTGAGACAGTTCCTCCACGTAATGAACATCAGAAAATGACAGATTACCGCTCCGCACCACACCTTTCTTACTGATTCGACCACCCACTCCCCCCGCAAATGAAACTCCACCTCCATTGAAATCCTCTACATCTTCCAAAAGCGACAGATCTCCGGTCATGTGTCGGGAGCAACCACTATCAACATACCAGAGATTGTTGACAGATCTTCTAGGCTGTCCCTACACAAATCAGAGATCAATTAGAGTCAGGTACCCAGGTCATAACAGATCTGGGCACTCCCTTGGAGTCAATATAGTTAACCATTTTGAAAGACATTCCTGCTTTTGACTCAGGTTGATTCACAGTTTTAGCATTAACTTTTGGCTTCCAATTTGGTTGCTTTTGTGAGTTTGAACTACTTGCAGAGTTCTTTGTGGGTGATGTTTTTCTTGGAGGAGATGCAACCTTTTTACCTTTTGTTTTAACAACCGGTGTCCACTCAAGTTTTAATTTGGTATAAACCATTTGTTTTGGTTGAGTAACAGTTTTTGGTTGTTCCATAACTGCTTTACCCTTAGGTTCAGCTGTCTGATTGACTTTTTGCACTTGTTTCTCAAAAGGCTTTGTTTTAACTTTGTTAGGTCTGTTGTAAACTTCTTTAGCTGCATGAGCAGGTTTTGAAGTTTGGCCCACATCTCTCCTTACATTGACATGCTTTGTCACTGGGGCTTTTGTGTTTAGAACCTTAGACTTTTGAGTCTTCATTGGTTCAGAACTCTGCTTCCCCTGTGACGAAGCTTGCTGCTTTTGAGTTCTGTTCTCACCCCTCATCATTTTCTCAAGCATATTTGTCCGCTTGTTCTGCGGATAATATGGCTCATAGGGTCTGTTCATACAATTTGCAGCAAAATGACCTGGTTGACCACATTCAAAACAATTCATTTGTCTAGGCCCATTGACGTTGCTACACAAGTATGAGCGTCTTGGGTAAGACGACTTCCATTCCGGTTGATCATCCCATTTGTGTATCACACGTTTTGAATGTTTTTCAGGTTGTGTTATTAAACAAAATTGTTCAGATTTTGATTTATCAGTTCTATTGTAAGTTGACACAACCTGGGGATACGGAACAAAATCATTGGGCTTAGACTGACGGCCAATCTTTGTGTTAGGAACACGCATTTTAAAAGAACTAATGACTTCATTAGGATTGGAAACATGTTTTAACAAGACAATTTGATTGGACTTGGATGCTTCAAGTTCTGACACAGATGCCAGAACGTCATCCTTAGGTAAACTAAAAACAGAACAACTAGACTCATGACACTCATTGACTCTCAAGCATTCAGCATCCTCCCCAGATACATCTTCAATGCCTACACCATCTGCACATGTAACAGAAACATTAGTAGGACTAACATTATTGTTTAATGATTCCTGGGAAGGGCCTGGTTCATTTCTGTGTTCATCTACCTTGTTCTGACTACTCATCCCATATATCCCATGTCTCTCTCTTTCTAACTCCTCCTCTGTCATAGGGGTCACTCCTACCAACACACTATCTATAGGAGGACCTGCTTCATGATAACCTGAATTAGTTCTGTCTACCTGATCCTCCTCATAGATCACTCCTATAATATCTCTAGGGATAGGTGGGGGAATTACAACATTTGCGGCCACGGTCTTGTCAGACTTTTCCGACCCAAATCCTGGCGTATGTTTCCCTACTTGACCACAAGTGATAGCCTGAGATAGTTCTTTACCTGCCTGAAGCATTCTTTTGTTTCTTAATTTATTCACATCTAACTGAACCTGCATCTCATTGTTCTTATGTGTCAATTCATCTACCTGCTTTCTAAGGTCAGCTATTTCTAATTTAGCATTATCATACAGGATAGATTGTTCAGTTGCTATCTGTTGGTACTTAGCAATATCTAGCTTTTGTGCCTTAATCTTTTCCTCACCTTTTATCCATCTACCCTTAAATGAACTCCTCTCACACTTGATCTCAAACAATTCTAGTTGATAATTCTTACAGACTTGTCTAAGACCAGGTATAATACGAGCACAAGTGGGATCAGAACATACCTTGAGGTTCTCAGCAGCAGCAACGTATGCTTCCTTGTCTTCTATCTCAGTCTCCTCAGGCTTTTCCTCATCAGTGACCACAAAAGCATGATGTTCTTCATTACCCTCTTCAGCAGTAGCAATCAAAGCATGTGACAAGCTAAGATCCTTCATCTGGGAAGTCCAGTCATAACCACCACCTCCCTGAACCACCAATGCCTTGTCTTCTCCTTTACCCTTTACCTCAGCTGCCTTCTTCTCTTCAACCCTCTCTTTCTTTGGCTTCGTGCATTCCCTGGCAAAGTGACCATACTCATCACAATTGTAGCACCTCAGCTTTGACTTGTCAAACCCCATTCTGATTTTATCCTGATCCTTCCAGACGTTCCTTCCAGTTTTGGCCATAAATTTCTTGGCTCTGAAAACAGCCATTGCCATTTGCCAAGAGACATCTAGCATCTCCACGTCCTCAGGATTTATCTGATTAAGATCACCAGACAGCATATCAGAAGGTACAAGATTCCCGGCCACAAGGGCATGATAGCTGTTCATGAAACCCATTCCAAGGGCAAAGTTAGGATCATTGACATCACCAGAGTTGACACCACCGCTTGAACTTCCCTGAGGCTGTGCCACAAATGCATTACCCATAGAAACAGAGCTTGATCCACTTCCCGAAGCCTTTCCTTCATGCTTACCTTCAACTTCTTCAGATAACAGAGCCTGATTCAACTTCCCAGCCAAACTTAATGAGCTTATGTGGTTGAGCTCTCTCTGCTTATCATCTATCATCTTTGACTTCAGTTTGTTAATGAGTTCATCCAAAGTCACTTCAGTCAGTCTGTTGTTGTCTTTGATGATGGATATATTGGTGTTCCAAGATTTAGGCAGACTGTTTAGCAACTTCAAATTCTTGTCTTCAGTGTCCGGCTCCACACCATAACTGGACATCTCTGCCATCAAGGACACATACCTCTGAACTTGAGCCTCAAAAGATTCACCCTGGACATGGTTGAACAAGTTAAACTTCTGCTTCAACATCTGCTTCCTACTAGCCTTGATATCTGGATTTCCTTCATAAGCAACAATCAAAGCGTTCCACAGTTGCTTTGCTGTTTTGCAGTGCTTGAACCCCTGAGCGATGTCTGGAGTTAGTGCCATAGTCATTATTGCAAAAGCCCTCTCAGCCTTGTTGCACCTCTCCCAGTCATCATCATCATCATATTCATCCTCTTTCTTCTCTTTCCCTGCATTTGGTCCCGTTGTGTGAGTAGGCGTGTACGGTCCATTGAGAACAGCCCTCCATAGTCTAAGATCCACACTCTTCAAATGATTTTCGAATCGGTACTTCCACTCTAAGAAGTTATCCGCTGAAGTTAGTCTTGGCGGACGAGTTATAGAACCGATCTCGAAATCCAGTTTCTGGTACATGCTCGGCTCAAAATCCATTTCAAAAGCTTGGGTAACTTAACCTAAAGTCCAAATGTCCAAATAACACTGATTGCGATCCAAATAAGGTGATTACGATCCAATAGACCTGATTACGATCGGATACACCGTTTGCGATCACACGTGGCACTCGTAAACACAAACCGCCTCAAATACTCGTAAACACCGATTACGACCCACCGATTACGACTACGGAGTCGTAAACACTGATTCCGACCCAAACACAATCGTAAACACACCTTTTACGATTTTGCCAAGTCGTAAACTCAAGTACAGTCGTGAACACCTTTTGAAAAATCGTAAACAAGCAATCTTCAACCAAAACCCAGTCGTAAACACTCAATAAACCCAGAATTCTTGAAAAACAGCAGCAGCAACAAGTCGTAAACCCCAAAGACACCTTCGAATCTTCGAAAACAGCCCAAAAACACAGTAAATCCTCTTGAATCAATATCGTGAGAGCCTCGAAACAAGGTTTCTTAGCTCTGATACCAATTGTAGGTCCGGATAATAACCAAACAACACGATATCTTAGCTAATACGAGTGCGGAATCCTCGTATAAGCTTGAATCAAGAGAAATAGTAGAAGAATAGGTTAAATCTTGTGAAAAGATTAAACCTTGAATGATAAACAACTACTAGAAGCAATCCAATGAAATCGTGAACACAAGAAACTTGAAGGAATCGTGAATAGTGTATATGAAATGCTTAAGGAACACGGTTACAATGAGGTGGTATTTATACCACCTCAAGCCAAAATCGCAAACCTAGTAAGCCCAATCATAATCGGCCCACATGGCCTAATAATTAACTAGACTAGCCCACTAGATAAATACTAAACAAGCCCAAAACAACTAACTAACAAAAGCCCAATAACAAATGTTCATGCCTCATATGAATATAGCCCAACACTCAACAACTCTTTGAATCTCTCCCATGCCTCGTATAAGCTCTCAGTATCCTCCTGAAAGAAAGAATAGGTTTTGTTTCGAAACATAGCGGCTTTCGATGGAGGGAAATACTTTGAAATGAATTTATGTGTCAAAACAACCCATGTCGTGATGGATCCGGGTGGGAGGGAGTGAAGCCACGCCTTCGCTGCGCCGCGAAGGGAAAATGGGAAAAGTCGTAATTTAATGGCATCAGGTGGGACCCCATTGAGTTTGAAAGTGTCACAAACTTCGAGGAAGTTCGCGATATGAGTCATCTGGTCATCATTGGGGTGCCCATCAAATTGAATAGAATTTAGAATCATGGTAATCGTTTGAGGGTGAATTTGAAAATTTGGTGCCTCAACAGCGGGTTGGATGACACTTGGCTGGACCTTATCGATGTTGGGACGCGCGTAATCGGCAAGTGTACGTCTTTCTGGTGGATTCGCCATCCGTAATGCTCGTTGCACGCGACGAAGGTGATGAAAAACTCTCTCGGGTTCAGAAACTGGTGAAAATCGGCTCTGGCGGCGACGTATGCGCATAAACAGACAAAAATGCAATAAAAACAACGAAACAGAAACAGAAAATGAAAAGAAACTAACCTAAAAGTCTAACTAATACGAAAAGGAAACACAGAAACAGAAAAACTAACTAACAGCTAAAATACGCAAAGAAAACAGGTAAATAGATAAAGCAAACAAGTGGTTAAACTACTAGCTCGGATATTTCTCGAAATCTGACGCGTCCCCGGCAACAGCGCCAAAAACTTGTTGCGTGAATTTTGGATATATAAAAATCGGGTCAAGTTTTAAATGGTAAATACCAGGTGACCAAACTACACACCAGGGCAGTGAACCCGTCG
Organism: Deinandra increscens subsp. villosa; assembly: GCA_039602395.1. NCBI lineage: Eukaryota > Viridiplantae > Streptophyta > Magnoliopsida > Asterales > Asteraceae > Deinandra > Deinandra increscens. Next base: position 59,850,701 of record JBCNJP010000012.1, read on the forward strand.
TATGTAGTATAGTATCGGTAAGAACCGGATATCAATCCGTGGACGCGATGACAGATTCCAGATACTGGATCTTTGCTAATATCTAACCGATGAAATGAAAATGGTGAACTAGACTGAAATCTAAGCTAAATAACTAAAACCGACAAAACAGCTAAAAACCGAATAACAAGATGGAAAACCAGACAAGGGAACGCATCACCTAGACTCGACTCCTCTAGACTCGCTCGGACCCTCGGATGACTAATACCATGAACACTATCTTCTACTATGGAAAACTGGATTACCTAGGACTATAGACACATCCTAAATAATCTGGAAATCCTAAATGAAGCACGGATAGCAAAACTGTGAAAACTGCCTAACGGATTAGCTACTTCGGTCAAAGTAACCTAATCCTACATGAAATAGGAAACTACGCGAGAGGTCTCTCTATATAGTACCTATACCATGCAACGATGATGATTTAAAACACTTATGACCTAGAAACCGCTAAACACGAATAAATAAGATCGAAACCCACGGTCGCGACGAATCTACCCTATTAAACAATGCTAACCTAAGCGTCTAGCAAATGAAATGATTTGTTCAAACCTATCTCATAGAGAAGCACACTAAATCAGCCACAAATCAACGATAAACCATCAAGTAGGAGTTCTCCTATCAAGCATCAAACGTTTGACCCATAAAAGTCAACCATTTAACAATAAATAATTCAACACATACTAGTAGTTCTACTAAATATGGCAATTAATCCACATGATCCATCATTAACCAAAACCAAATCAGCATACAAAATCATCATAAATAATTCCAAATCATCATCCAAGCAATTTTCACATATTCATAGTAAAAAAGCCACCCAAACGGGTCAAACGGGTCTAAAATCGTCTCATCTAGGTGAAGCTACTATGAAATCAGCCAAGATACATGGTAAAAACTAATAAAAATCTAATCTTGACATCAAACATGATCAAGAACAAGGTTTAAAGGAGTAAAAATTAAGAACCTATTGAAGATCCAAACCGAAAGCTTCAAAAATCTCTAACTTTTATCCAAAAAAGCCTTGATCTTGCTCCCTTAATCTTCCTCCATGTTTCTAGATTTATTTTGGGGTTTTTCTAGGGTTTTTCGGAGGTTCCCTCTCAAAAAACGGCGTCTGGAAGCGTATTTATATGCTGAAAAACGGGCTGCAAAAAGATCAGTTCGCTGGGCCTGAGAACTGGGCTGCTGAAAAAAGTAGATAAAAAACAAACAAACTGGATTTGAACAAGACTCAGTTGCTGTCCTGGTGGCTTGGGTTCTCGCTGGAGGAAGTTTAGGTCACAGGTTCGATTCCTGTGACCTCCGTTTTTTTTAATTGCTGCTGCTTCAGTGCTGGGCTGCTGCTTTTCTTGATCTGGGCCTGCTGGGCTGTTAATAACAAACTAGGCCGAGACAGAAGATGGACTGGGCCAAGGCTGATCTGTTTTATCTTATTTAATTATTATTTTTTTTAATAACCCATAACTTTTAATCCCGAGCTGCGATTTCGTTTCCGTTTTTTCCAGAATTCTTCTAAATTCACCACGGACCATCCAACCACCTAAAATTCACATATAAAAACAATTAACTACCATATCTTTTATAATTTCTCAGTTAAAAAATCTTATTTGCATAAATTTCTCAATTAGAAACAAAATCAATTGTGAATTTTAAATATTTATCATTTAATAACCAACTATCCTCCAAATCATCTAATATTTAAATATAAAGCATCTAAGTACCAATTCTCTTAATTTTTAATTAAAAACATGATTAAATGTGGGAATTTATTTATTTAATTATACGTATTAGATGCTACGCATCAGCGTCATATCCAGATTTTGACTTAGGCAATTTCGTGATAAAATCCATGGATATTTCTTCCCATTTCCATTCCGGGATTACCGGCTGAGTCAACATTCCAGAAGGTTTCTGGTATTCGGCTTTGACCTTTGAACATGTTAAGCATTTACCGACATAGGTGGCTATCTCGACTTTCATGTTAGGCCACAAAAATTGTCTCTTTAGGCCGTGGTACATCTTGTCTGATCCGGGATGAATGGAATATCTCAACTTGTGAGCTTCATCGAAAATTAATTGCCTTAACCCTCCATAAACAGGTACCCATAGTCTGTCCATGAAGTTCTTGGTTCCATCAGGTTTCTCTTCCAGTTGCTTCTCAATTCCACGTAAACCTTCTCCAGTTAGGTTTTCCGGTTTGAGGGCTTCAATCTGAGCGTCACGCACTTGTGAAACAAGATTCGAGTGTATGATCATACTTAAGGCTCGAACACGAAGTGGCTTGGCACGCTCTTTCCTGCTTAGGGCATCGGCTACAACGTTAGCCTTGCCCGGGTGATAACGAATCTCGCATTCATAGTCATTTAGCAGTTCCACCCATCGGCGTTGTCTCATATTCAATTCCTTCTGATTGAAAATGTGTTGGAGGCTTTTATGATCGGTGAATATAGTACATTGGGTACCATAAAGATAGTGCCTCCAGATTTTGAGAGCAAAGACAACGGCTCCGAGTTCCAAATCATGAGTGGTATAATTCTTCTCGTGAATCTTCAGTTGTCGTGATGCGTAGGCGATGACTTTCTCTCTTTGCATCAATACACAACCTAAACCTTGGTGCGAGGCGTCGCAGTAAACAACGAAGTCTTCGATTCCATCGGGTAACGATAGAATCGGGGCATCACAAAGCTTTTGCTTCAGTAACTGAAATGCTGCTTCAGTCTTGGCATCCCATATGAATTTCTTGTCCTTCTGGGTCAGAGCGATAAGTGGCTGAGCTATCTTCGAGAAGTTTTCGATAAATTGGCGGTAATAGCCAGCAAGGCGAAAAAATTGTCGAATCTCGGTTGGAGTCGTTGGCGTACTCCAATCCTTGATTGCTTCAATTTTTGTGGGATCCACGTGGATACCTTGGTCGTTGATCACATGACCCAAGAAATGTACTTCACGAATCCAAAAATCGCATTTGGAAAATTTCGCGTAGAGTTCTTCCTTCTTTAATAATTCCAGGATAAGCCTCAGATGTTGCTCGTGTTCTTCCTTACTACGGGAGTAGATAAGGATGTCGTCGATGAACACGATAACAAATTTATCCAGATAAGGTTTGCATACGCTGTTCATTAGATCCATGAACACAACCGGTGCGTTTGTCAAACCAAATGGCATTACGAGAAATTCATAATGGCCATAGCGTATTCTGAACGCTGTCTTCAAAACGTCTTCATCTCTAACTCTGAGTTGATGGTATCCTGATCTCAGATCGATCTTAGAGTAGAAGCTCGATCCTTGGAGTTGATCGAATAGGTCGTCGATCATGGGAAGCGGGTAATGGTTCTTCACAGTCAGCTTATTTAGCTCCCGGTAGTCGATGCACATCCGAAATGTTCCATCTTTCTTCTTGACAAATAGCACGGGTGCTCCCCATGGTGAGTGGCTTGGACGGATGAAGCCTTTATCTAGCAATTCTTGTAATTGACTAGATAACTCTTGCATTTCAGAAGGTGCCAGACGGTACGGAGATCTGGCTACGGGGGCGGCACCGGGTGCCAAGTCGATGCGAAACTCTACTTGTCGTGTTGGGGGTAAACCTGGCAAGTCTTCGGGAAAGACTTCCGGGTATTCGCGGACAACAGGAACATCTTCCATGCGTTTCTCCTTTGGTTTCCTTTCAGTCACGTGTGCTAGTATGGCATGCATGGCATCCTTTACGAAGGAACTTCCGTGCTTTCATACTAGATATGAGGTTTAGTTGGGTTCCACTCTTTTCGCCTTGTATGTTTAGAGTGTTGCCATCTGTAAGTGGCATCCTAACTATTTTCTCATGGCACACGATTTCCGCACGGTTCTTTGATAACCAATCCATACCGATGATAACGTCAAAACTTCCTAATTCTACAGGCATCAAATCCATGCTGAAGGAATGGTCGGAGAGTTCTAGTGAGCAATTTTGATAGATTACACCAGTTTCTACTAATTCTCCGTTTGCTAATTCTACTGTGAACTTCGTGTCTAAGGCAACAGGGGTAATTTCAAGTAATTGGCCAAACTCGGTAGATACGAAGCTCCTATCAGCACCAGTATCGAATAAAATGGAAGCATAATGATTATTTAGTAGAAACGTACCCGTCACCGTGTTGGGGTCACGGAGAGCATCTCCGGCATTGATTACAAAGGCTCTTCCTCTAGCCTAATTCGGATCCTGGTTTCCTGCCTTCGGGCAGTCCTTCTTGTAGTGCCCGGTGGCTCCACATCCGTAGCAGGTGCGCTTTGGGCAATCACGTGCCACATGTCCTTTGGTCTTGCAGATGTTGCAATAGACATTCCCGCAATCGAGGGTGTGGTGGAGATTGCATTTGTTGCAGAGAGGCGCACCACCGGTGTAACCAGTCTTCCGGACAGCATGGGTAGACGTTGTAGCAGCATAAACCTTTGTTGGTTTGGTTTCCTTAGCAGGGGTCTTCTCCTCGCGATTCCTCCAGAATCCGCGCTTTCTCTTGTTGTCAGGCTTCTTGTTGGTGGAAGGAGTGGTACTGGCTTCAGGGGTCTTGCTCTCAGACTGTTTCTTGCCAAGGTTCACACCTTGACGGTTGGCTTGGTAAACCAGGTTGTGTGCCAGGCGCACAGCATCCTGAAAAGTCTGAGGATTTGAGGAAAGGACATTCCCCTAGATATGAGGTGCAAGTCCCCAAATGTACCGTTCGATCTTCTTGTAAAGAGGAGTGATCATGGTCGGACAGAGATGAGCGAGCTCACGGAACCTCTTGGTATAGCCACCAACGTCGGCTCCATTCATAGTTAGGTTCCAGAACTCAGCTTCGAGTTTCTAAAGCTCTTCTCTAGGGCAGTACTCATCGCGAAGCAGTTGTTTGAGCTCGTCCCAAGTCATGGCGTAAGCTAAATCAGTTCCCATAGCATCAGCATGAGAGTTCCACCAAGTCAGAGCGCTATCAGTCAGTGCGCAGGTGGAATACTTGACCATGTACTGCTCAGGGCAGTTGCTTATGCGGAAGACGGACTCCATTTTCTCAAACCAGCGAACTAAACCAACAGCGCCTTCAGAACCCTTGAAATTCGAGGGTTTGCAGTTCATAAAGTCCTTGTATGAACATTCGCGGGGGCCTGCAATTGTTAGATTGAAACGTTGAATACAATTTAGGAAAATTATAGTCTAGTGTTTTTCTAACATTGGTTAGTTCGTTCTCACCGCGTGTCCCATTGTCGTTTTGACGTTGGGTTTCAGCGGCGGCAACAGTTTCTGCTACGCGATTAGCAATCATCTCTTCGATCTCCTCAGCAGTCATAGGAGGAGGGGGCGGAGGAGGTGAAGCGTTCCTGGTGGTTCGGCGTGTGACATCCGAGAATTCCAAGGTTAACTTCCGTTAGACAATCTCCGTTAGTTACGTTATAAGTGTTAACTTAGTAACTAATGCTTAACTAGGCCGAATACGTCCACGACCTTTGGTTGATCACCGAACCCGTCCATATGTGTTATGTGTTTATTTATTTACTGTCATTATGTGCAATGTGATTTAAATGCATGATTTAGCATTGATAATAGAATGTAAATTGGCCACTTTTGGTTTCCAGCGAAACTACCGGGCGAAACTATAGATTCGCTCGGTAGCCGGCAAAACTGTTTGACTCACATGTGTTCAGAGCCAGTTTCGCTTGGCCAGCGAAACTGCCAGCGAAACTAGCTCCTGATATAAAGACCATAAAACCCTAATCTTCATCATTTTGCATACTCCACACTAAACACACACACACTCTCCTGGAATTTCTGGTCAGTCGAGAAGCACCACGAGCCGACGTGATCTCAGCCTCGAGACATCATCCATTCGGATCCTAGATCGAACCGTGAGTCTCAAAACCATCTTTTTATGCATATCTTATGTGTTTTCTTAAAAAGCATGCTTAGATCTTCATGTAATCACTTGATCTTCTGATATGATGCTTAGGAAGGCTAGATCTATCATAAAGTCTATAACTTTACGTTTGAAATCAAACCATAATGAAGATTCATGCTAGTTAGGTCATTTTAGGTTTAAAATGTGTTTTTGGTGATTTGAATGTGAAAATCCATGTTTAAAGTGTTAAAGTTTACTATTTTATGTTGGTAAATGATTATGCATGCTAAATATTGAATCACATGAAGTATGGAAGCTGTTAGGTTGATTTTTAGGCTGATTTGTGAGTTTTTCGCGACCAGCGACACTATGTGTTCTCTGGGCGAAACTATACAGCGAAACTGTTTATGCATCTAGCGATACTATGTAGCGAAACTATAGTGTCGCCCGCGAAACTAAGTAGACCTGCTCGAACGAAACTACCGAGCGAACCAACCTGAACGAAGTTCAAACCAGTTTCGAGCGAAGCTAGGCTAGCGAAACTGTGTCATCAGTTTCGAGCGAAACTAGCTAGCGAAACTGTGTCATCAGGTATTACCCAGCGAAAATGTTGCCCGTGCACACAGCGAAACTGTGCAGCGAAACTGCATAGCGAAACTATGATCTGACCAAAACCCAAACTTGTGCAACTTATTTAAATGTTATGCCATGACTTGCATGATTATGTTATGATAGGACCTGCTTTGATTTCTGAGTTATGTGAACCCTTGTTTATGATCAACCATCGGTGTCGTGTGTCGGTATGTCGAGTCATAGTTCCAACGTGCTATGTTATGGGACATAGTGACGTGAGTTAAAGATTAGACACAAAACTAATACTTAAGACCTAAACGTGTTCCTAGGTCTTCGTTAAGCAAACAATATTTGGATTACTTAGCGAGTGTAGCAGTGCAACCAAAGGTGAGTGCCACTAACCCATTTACCGTGAACCCGTTTGGGTCACACTGAATAACTTAATGAAAAACAATGCTGACAACCTTATGAGTGCTATGCACCTCTCTGATGAACTTGAACTTAGGAGTGCTTGGCACCCACTTAATGAACTTGAAGTGTTTTATGGGAGACACTCGTGAAATACTCAAACAACTATTTCTAAAACGAAACTGAAAATGTTTTTGGGATTCATGAGAACCCAAAGTAAACCGTTTTAATATGGCTAGTGTAGGTTAAAGTCTAAACCACATGATATCACATGATTTCTAAGGATTGCCTTATAACTGAAAAAGTCCTCAACTTAATTGTACCATTAATTGTAAAGCGAGGGGATGTTGGGTAGATCTACTGGAGTTTGACAAACTCCGCCTCGTGACACGGGAAGTGCACGGAGGTACAATATCAGCCTATCTGACCGTGGTCCCGAGAGGACACGGGGGAGGCAAAGGCGCGATGACGTAGGTCCGCAAAACAAAATAGATGATGGCGCTGCCACTATAATTATCAGTCAGCTTTGGTACAAACTTCCTTAGTGCATGGAACAACGGATTAGCTACCCGCGATATCGGTTGAGCACTTTAACTATACAAAACTAGTACATACCCGATAACGTATGTTACGGACATTTCTTTTACTAAACCACAATACTATGATTATGGATATCACTAAGCATTGCTTTTCACAAATAAATATTACATAAGTATCTGTTGACACCATTATGATTATGAGACCGGGCCACTACGTGACAAGCCCACTGTGAACTCACCAACCGTTAGGTTGACACTTGCGTGGTTTAAACTTTTGCAGATCGCCGAGGAGTATCCGGAGCGGGTTAGCATGGCACGTGAAGACAATTTTAATTCTGTTTAAACTTAATTGGGAATTTAAAACAAAGATTTTTGTAAAGCACGTGGTTAGTGCTAAGATGTTATTTTTCCGCTGCATATCTTGAGACTCTAATTTAAGATATATATATGGACTAACTCTGATTCGTTTAGTATTTGTAACTAATGGTTGTGATCCTGGTTTGCTCGCACCCCTTAACGGTATAAACTCCGTTAGTGGTTATTTGGGGGTGTGACACGGCGTCTCGGTGGCATGATCTCTCTTTAAGTTACAACATAAAGAAAATTTTAGATAATATGTAAATGGGGTTATTACATGCTCGAGAATAACTGCCACGACATACATCAATTGCCAGAACATTTTCACGCAAACACAACCAAGAAATGTGAGATGAACGGAAGGATAAAATAACATAACGTGTCATAGTAATCATAACAATATAAACTACACAACCATAACATGATAAAAATAATTTCATAACACAAGATAACATACCATTAAACATCATTCATATTACATCCATAGTTTTCTACCATATTACAGATAAAACACATCCAAAATAAACAAATTTCATCATGGGCTCGCAGTCCCGATCATACTAGAAGTTAACATGTTTCATCCGTAAAATGGCTATCAAAAGATACTAGGTCACATCTACCTAGAATGCTTGTGGGGGTGGTGGAGGACCAGGAGGCATGTAGTAAAAGGGCGGGGCATGAGTCATGGCATGGAGGGTGGCGAGGAGTCGTCCGGATACAAACTCCAGCGCTGCGACTCTACTCTGCAGGCTCTCATGGGAGAGGAGCAGATCAGTGGTGGCCATGCTGACTCCAGTCATGTTGGCGTGAAGGGACCCCATGGCGCTATCAGTATCACCCATGCGTCCGATCAACGCAGACATCTGGTTCCTAAGGCGGGTCATCTCAGGGGTGGTAGGTAACTGGCGGACACCCGCGTCAAGCTCTCCTAGTTCGGTCTCTATACGCCTCAGACGAGCAACTAAGAGTGGTACTGTGTCAGATATCGGCTCGTCTGTGAATGGAGAGATCCCTAAAGGTACATGACGGGATGGGTCAGGAAGGGAGGACTCTGCACGAGCATAACAGCTCGAGAAATCCTCGATCATCCGCCAGTGCTGGACCTGGCCTGGCATCCATGCAAGATGGGGTAACTGAAACACATATCGCCTCTTAGGCGCAGGCTCATCACAGGTGCGTCCAACCTCCCGAGTCCGGGATGGGCCAGGTGCCCTTCCCGGGGTGAATCCTCGTCTGCCGCCACCAGATGTGGCGACATAGGTCTTCACAGACCGGCCGCGGCTTGTGAAAGGATCAGCGGTGCTCGAAGCACTCATCGGGGCCACACCGCCAGCAGTGGCGGTGGGAGCAAGGTGGTCGGAGGTATCGTCAGAGGTCCTACGTCTAATAGGGCTCAGGAAACCACGAGGGAGGGGTGTCTCACGAATGGTACCGACGGTAGCTCCCTCGGTCTCGGGGCTAGATGGTACATGATCCTCAGGTGATGGTGTGTAGTCCACCGGTGTCGGGTCCTCTGGTGATGGAGTATACTCTACACTTGCTTCCTCACTGGAATTGGCAACGCAAATAACCTCTTTCGAAGTCATCTCTGCGAAAATATTCCAACAGGAAACAGTGATCAGTAATCATCATAAAGGCATAAAACTAAAGCAAGGAAGTAAGGCATAATTAACACATAAGTAACACTTTAACTTGCTTAAGTAAACATATCGAGGATGAGGCCTTGCATGCAAATGGTAGCTTCGGAGTGGGTTATAGTCCAGGTTCAGTTTTGTCTTGTTTGTTTATCCTGGTTCGCTATAACCACGGCTCTGATACCAATCTGTCACACCCCGGTCAACGGTATCGGGTGTGAGCCAGAATGGAATCATAGTCGAGGATACATAGAACAACTTCTAATAATTTAAAACTTCATAAAACATTACTTCATTTCATTGCAGCGGAAAAGATAGTGGAAACGATAATGTATTACAATTTAAAAACATTAAGTCTTAAACAATTATTAAAAGCATGAAACGGTTTATTTGGATAGTCGGGACTATGACTCCAAGAACAGGTCCGATAGCATACGTAAGCCCATTTGCATGTCTTCAGAGAGTTTCGTCAATTGCCTAAGAAATCATGAATTTAAAACGGGTCAACATAAAGTTGGTGAGGTTCACAGGTTTAGGACTCAACAGTTAAACAGTGTAAAACAGTTTTCAGTATACTTAAATATTACAAAGGTTTATTGTTGTGGATGTATGATCTCACCTGAACCTTGATCTCAAATACTAACGGTTTACCCACCCAGCATCTCTTGCCCAGAGATGTTTAACAGAGCAGAATAACTGACGTGTACCCCCAGACAATCCGGAGTCAGAACTGGAGCTACCAGTTAGGGTAGGTTTGTCAACCCAAATAGATCTATTCACTAGCTATCGTTTCGTACAGAACTAATTGAGATCAATTAATGATGGGATTTCGGTTGTACAAACGTTTATAACGATAATGTACCAAGTTGGGCAATCAGTAAGAGAACAAGTAGTCATACGGCTAACAGATAAACCATAATATTAAGTAAAAAGCATTTAACAGTTTTCATGATTTCTCCCCCAAAGTATAAAACAGTTAAAAGGAAAAAGGGGCCGTGAAACTCACAGAATCAGCAGATATGAAAAGTATCACCGTGAAGCGGTAGCGGCAGGTAGCAAGTAAAAGCCTAATTAATTAAATAAGGTCTTGCATAAGGTCATGATCATAAGAGTAACATAAGTCACCCAAATGATACCGGTCAAGTCTTGACGTTATTCCGCTTATAATTATTAGGAAAAAGACTTGTTTATTTAACAGAAACAGGTTTACGACAGTTTATATTTATGTCAAATAAATACAACGTAAACTAAACCGATAAACAGTTTAATCCGGTTTTACACATTGAATCAAAATAATAATGTCAATTTTTTTTTATGACTTAGGATAATTATTTGGAATAAATAATTATGAGGACAAAAATCTTGTAAATAATTAGATAATTATTTGAGACTTTAATACTTTAAAGCATTTCCAAGATTTGATAATATTTCAAGTTCATGAAATATTTAATTGAAAACGTTGATAAAAATATTCATGGTGATGCTTGGATTTCATATAGTTTGATTTATTAAATCATTACGTCTTTTCAAAAAGACAAGTTTTACGTTTTTGCGTATATCGCCGTGCGGTCCCGGTTTTATTACTACGCAACGTAATATTTATTTTTAATTACTTTGATCCATCAAAGTAATGAAAATAAATCCATATAAACATTTAAAGTCATTTGTTTGCCTTGGTTTATTTTTATAAAATTCTCTTTTATAAAAATATTTATTTTTCACAAGTGACCTTTTTATAGAAAAAGTCCATCTTTAGCAAGTTTTAAGAGAGGTTAAAACTTGTAATAAATCCAAGTATTTATGTCAAATTAATCATTTGACATAAATATTATTCATACTAAATCTAGTAAGAATTAAATTTATTCTTTTTGTCCAATATTTGTAACACATTAAATATGTTACATGTCCATTTTTAAGAAATATATTCTTTGGTCCATTTTAATTACTAGCCATTTAGAAAATTCAATCCATTTTCCATAACCATGATTTTAGTTCATTTATTCCATGTCATGTAACAAGTAACTATAAATATAACATGGTTTATATTTATTAACTAGCATGATAATATGTCATATGAAATAATAAACATATCTACTAACATTAACATGTTAGGACCAAAAATAATTAACCATCTACTAACATTTTCATGTTAGGACCAAATAAATAATATATCTACTAACACTAATACATGTGTTAGGACCAAGAATAAATATTAAATCTACTAACACTAATACATGTGTTAGGACCAAGAACAAATATTAACAAGTAATATTAGTTAATCTTTGATTTGCATATTATTAAACATGAAGAGGCTTAGGATTTGCAAGCAACTAACTATGAAATCCTTGGATTTCATAAGCATGATCAAGGTGCACATATGCTACTATCTAAAAGGGTTCACAATGTGTTTCACCAAATGATCTTAAAAGAATGGGGGGTTAAGAGGAAGAGTTGTGTTAGTTGTTCTTGCAAACCAAGCATTCAAACATAAGAGATTTAAGATTTAGATCATGATGGTTAGTTGTCAAGACTTGGGGTTTTCATTTGGGTGGTGAAATATGATAGAAAACATAGAAGAAATGGGTTTAGAACACTCACAATGGGTGTGAGAGTAAACCGAGAGAATGGAGGGTGGTGGCGGTTTCCGGCGGGGCTGGGGCGGCGTGCGACGGGGATGGGGTGGCCGGCGGCTGGGCTGCGACGGCGGACAGTGGCAGCCGGTCGGCTGTGGTGGTGGTTTCGGTGGTGGGGCAGCCGAACCAGGAGAGGGAGAGAGTGGTGAAGTGAGTTGGTTGGGTGTGGGGGAACCAAGGGTGGCTTGTCTCCCTTTTTATAATCATACTTAGGCTTATAATCCTTTGGGTAATGGTGTGTTGTCACACATACAAGCTCTCTAGCTTAATCCAAGAGTAGGTTGATAATTTTTATAAATCTTTAAGTGTTTTATAAAAGTTTTAACACTTTTATAATATAAATGGTGTTTAGGAGTTTATAAAAATCATAATTTTTTAAAATATAACCCAAGTATATTTTATCCAATTGAAAGATGGTTTTTATTTTTATAAAAGTTATTGATCCAAATCGTATAAAATATTAGTGGGTTAAAGGGTTGAGTTAGTTTTATAAAATTTATAAAACTTAGAGGGCTTTAAACAAATTATTTTATTTGTTTACAATTGGGCCGAAGCCCAATCGAGATGAGAAAGGGAGAATGGGCCGAAGCCCATTCAGTTTGGAGAGGAGGCTGGGCCGAAGCCCAGTCGGGTTCGCGAGGTGGATTGGGCTGAAGCCCAATCGGTTTTGCGAGGAGCATTGGGCCGAAGCCCATTTGGGATCGGGTTGGGCCGCAAACGGGTTGGGCCGTGAGTAAAAGAAAGGGATTGGGCCGGTTCGGCCCAATGTGTTCTGGGCCGCGGGTCGGGTTTCCGGTTTGGGGAAATACTCGGCGCGTTAAGGCGAGTCATCGGTTAAATTTTCGGGTCGATCCGGGTTGATTTGGGCTTATTGGGCTTTACTGGGCCCAATAGAGTTAACGGATATTGTTTTGGTTAAAGTCTTGACAACGTAACGTGTTTCACAACATTTTAAATTCATAAAACGTTTTAACAGTTTGAATCGGTTTGATAAAATATAAAATATCAAATTTTATATTTAATTTTTTTATTATTAAAGTTCCATTGATAATAACATGAAACGTTCATATTTCATAGTTATTTGATGCGAAATTTAAATCAGTTAATCATTTAACTAAACGTAGTAACTCATGCGGTTTAAAAAAACAGAATCACATAATTATCACATAATAAAAGTCAACAAAAGTCAATGGAGAGAGAGAGTTGACCTGATTTTTGGTCCGGTGTCACACTCGATCATCACAACCCAGTCTCTAAATCAATTCACATGGATTCTTCAGTCGAATGCTTCGGTAAACAGATTTGATGGTGTCAGCCACATAGATTTTAGTTCCAACATATTCCCCCTTGACTGATGCTTTGAAATCTGTTTAACTGCTGAAGAATCGCTCTGTCATATATCTTCAATGAGAAACTGATAAACCGGAGACAATCTGTCGTAGAAATTCCCCCTCTGAATAAGCTTCTTCTGTTCTCGTTTCCCTAGTCGAGATCCAAGTGTTCCGCTCACTCGATTCACACGGTCGGGTACAATACTATGAAAATGCTGAACATCGGAGTCACAACCGCAACAAACTGAATCAGATAAACCAGTCAAACACTGAAAATGCTCCAACTTCAGATAATCGACCCGATAATCCAGATCCATAATAATTCCTCTTATTTTTCTAAATCTCTCCAACAACATCAAGTCGGAAGCGTAAAAATCAGATGCGGAGAGTCGAACCGTCGTGATCGATTTCCTAAAGAAACCGGTGCAAAAATCTTGAAATTGGACAATCTCATGAAAAACCGAAAGCCGGATGCTAACAGTTGTGAATGATCCATGAATATTGCATTTGTTCCGCGTGACTGGGTTGGATGCGAAAATAAACATCAAATTGGAGAAAAACTGAGATCCCGAGCGTAAAATGATCATAACCGGAGTTTTCGTAATTTTGGTTTTTGAAAAACGAGCTCAGAAAAATATTCCGTGAAGATTTATAAGAAACATCGGTGAAAACGGCGCAATCTGAAAAATTCCGTCAATTTTTGTCAAGTAACGCCTTCTCGAGAGATTTAATTGGAAAAATTCCAAAAATTAACTGAGATTCCAGTTAATCCGGTTATTTGACATCCGCGCTGCATCAGCTAAAAATAAACCGTGAGACATAACGGAAAAAGCTGCATAATTAACTAGATAATAAAGCTAACCCGTCAGTTGTCGATAGCCAACGTGCGGGTGACATCAATAATGAGAATCCAACTAAATAATTAGAGTAAATCCGAGACTAATAAAAATTTTCTGCAATTCCCTTAGGCGTCATCGCCATTAGTCTCACTAAAGACTTATTAGAAAAACCCGTGATTAATGAAAACGCAGAAAAAATTCTCTCATATTAATTAAATCCCCATAGAAAAAGCCATAATCATTGTCAAAATTAATTGACCAATCATATTTTTCCGTTGAAAGACCACAATATGCGTGAATTGGAATCAGCCAATCAGATGTTGGCTCTAGAACTGATCCAACGGTAAAAAAAAAACATCTAATATGGCTGAGATTTGGATCCTGATGGTGATCCGTGTGACAAAGGAATGCACCAGTTAGGTGCCAACACGCAGAAGGCATTAACATTTCTTTAATGTTCAGGTGGGCCCACGAGAGATGTAGGCATCGAATGAGGAGGTGACAGCCTTGAGCCCAACGGCTCTATTCCGACAAATGGGGCCCACGTGCCATGCGCTTCCTCCAATTAGCAATAGACAACCCACATTCCTTTTCATGAGTTGACCAAGGAAACGGACAAATTGTGGAGAGAGACAATCTCTGCGGACCACTAGCGCCCTGACACATCACTGTCTCTTTCAAAATGCCTCGACCAACCCCAGAAACCGTAAACAGACCGGAAATCTACACCGGAAAAACGAGCTCCACCAGAAAAGCGTATAACGCCCATAACTCCCTCAAAACTCAACGAAACTCGTCAAATTTTATGCGGTTGGACTCGTGAGCTCATCCTCTACAACCTTAGACGAACAGAGTCCAGTGAAAATGTTTTGAACGAAAACCCAGTTGACAAGTCCGCTAACAAAAGAAGTCCGCTAAAGGCACCAGAAGTTTGCTAGGGCGAATGTGAAGTCCGTTAAAGTAGACCTCAAGTCCGCTAAAACTCAACAAGTTCGCTAAGAATCAGAGGAAGTTCGCTAACGAGAAAAGAAGTTCTCTAAGAACTGAAACAAGTTCGCTAGGAACATAAACAGAATTTTACTAAGTACAAATTCAAAATCTATTACAAAACAAAGTATCAATTCAAGATAGGACATCAAAAGGTCTTCATTAGCAATACTCAAGGGTGAACGGTTTGTGTTGCGAACAACAAAATGGGTTCCAACAATTTCTACCCTTGTTGGCAATGCAAACCCTTGAGCTTTAAGCAACCTGACCGAGTAGCTTGAGCAGAAATCTCCAGTTTTCTCTTGCGGCTTCTCTGTCTTTGTCAGAAAATACAGTAATTCCCATATCATATAGCCTCCAGAGATCTTGCCAGACAAGCTTCTTCAGGTCATTATAGTTATTCAGCTCGACCAATCTCTTTGCCTTATCAAGGATGACACTTGATCCATGCTCTTCTATCAACCAACAGTTTGCTGTTCTTATGACTTCTGCGTCAATTGTAAGTTTACCCATACCTGCAAGTCTAGTACACCACCAATTTAAAAACATTAAAAAATAGTTGGCGTCATAGAATTCATAGGGTCCTAGATGAACAGGGATGGTCCGCATCTTCTCATAGTACATCAGCTTCAAATAGGATCTTGAGAGTAGTATGAGTTCTATTGCTGCAAATATTCTGATAGACTCAGCACCGACTCTTTCAATCACCAATTCATGAGTCTTTCCATTGTAGTACCAGCTGTTTATTGGAGCGTTTTTCTGATTCCCTGGGATAGTCTTCACTTTCACCTCCTTCCCAATATCCTTGAACATTCCGCGATGAGGGGCACGGGGACGTCTTTTCTCTGCCTGTACTTGAGCTTTCTTCTCTTCTTCAGGAGTTTGTTTATTCTTCTTGTGCTCATAGGCAGCATTGATTAGTGAGGCAACTCTCACACCCTTTTCATGGTTTGTGTGGTTTACCAGATCCAGGTACTTCAGCTGCGAAGAGCTCTGAAGTCTCCGAAGATTTAAACATATCCGTTCTGCCTCTTTACCAGGAATGCATCAAAGGCCTCATCATACTTCCATCCAATGATTTTCATCCTATAATTGACATTTGGGTTGCTTAGCATCTTTCTTAGATTTTTGGCAGCAAACTGTTGCATAGCCTTCAGATTTGGTGCCATCTTTTCCCATTCGTCATAGATGGGAGGATTGTCTTTCCTCCTAAGAGCCTAAGCTCATTCCTGCTCTCTGAGTCTGATCTGTTCCAACTTTTCCAAACGCTCAGTCTTTCGGTACTCACCTACAAACTCTCGTAGACCTTTGAGTCTCTTCTTGTTGTATGCCTTTTTATCCACATTCTTAAATCTACAATAGTTGCAGAGTTCCTCAAAAGTCATCTTGTTGGTAGTAGATTTGATATATTCTTCAGAATCAGGAGCTTCACCATACGAGTTTTCAGGAGGAGGAAGATATGTGTTGCCAATGTCAAGAACAAGATCAGAAAGATGATCGCGGATAGGAAGAAATTCCACAGTTTTGGTGGTGTCAGCAAAGATATCTACCAAGGGATCAACTTCAGCTTCAACATTTTTATTTTGAGGAAGGTGTGAATTCAATCTTTCCTCATCAGTATACAGCTTGGTTAACTCAGTGTTAGTAAGACTCATCAGATATTCCAATGAGAAGTTGTAACTCATTATAGATCTAACCATGTGAGCTGTTTCAGAGGTGTCTTCTTCATCTACATCGGTGCCGTCCAAATTAGTGATAATGCGAATCCTTGGTTCATCTGTTCTTGTTGACTCAGAACGATCCGGTAAAGTACTCGAGCCCTTTCCATATACAACAGCAGGAGGATGGCCTGATTCATACCTTTTTAGTGCTTTGGCCTTTTCTTTAATCAGTCGGTTTTGTTCACTGTATGTTTCTGCAATGAGTGCTCGACGAGACCTATCTTTCTTAGCTTCCCTTCTCAGCTGCTCCTCTGCTATTTCCTCAGGAGTCAATTTTCTCTTTCCCTTATCCTTATCAGAATGTCCGGGTTACTCCTTATTAGAATGTCCGGGTTACTCTGTGACAGCAGGTTCTTGAGCTGCCGTTACATTGGGATCA
This sequence comes from Deinandra increscens subsp. villosa, assembly GCA_039602395.1. Classification (NCBI taxonomy): domain Eukaryota; kingdom Viridiplantae; phylum Streptophyta; class Magnoliopsida; order Asterales; family Asteraceae; genus Deinandra; species Deinandra increscens. The sequence continues at coordinate 59,867,987 of JBCNJP010000012.1, forward strand.
CCTCCTCCTTATCAAAGTCAGAGGAGACATGTATGAAAGAGGCTTCAAAAATCTGATCACGGAGGTCCTGCTCAGCAGATACTACAGGATCAGTCTGACTTTTAGATTCTTGACCAACACTTGTTTCAAGATTGATGATTTCAGTGTCTGATGGAATGAAACCTGGAACATGTGGGTTGATGTCCAAGGAAAGAGTTTCTCCTGTAGACATGACAGTTGAAAGAGGCATGCTCACATATTCATTGTCTACTTCTATCTTTACTTGGATTGGAGTAGGACAAGGAGGTTTCTCTTCATCATTATCTTCACTATCGATCGTATCCAAGTCAATGTAGTTCAATGGATTAGCTTCATTCATGAGTACGTTCATTCTCTGACCTAGCTCATTCATGTCATCTTCGTCTCCAAAGTCTACAAAGTACGGATGTTCTTCATAAGCTGTTTCATCACCATCTTCAAGCGTCTCAATGAGAATACCACAGGAGTTCCTTCTTGAGTAGATATTCTCCGCATAGTATTCCCGGAAATTTGACATTTCAAAGTCTAAGAAGGCTGAGTCTACGTGCCTATGACGGACACCTTCAGTCACGGGAACTATGGCAGAAGAGGTAGAAATTTCAGCATGAACGGTGGGAACAATGGATAGTTGAAGAGATTTGTCAGGTTCAGCTTCAGACTCTGCACTTGTGCAAACCTTGGAAGTTTCAGATTTTTAGGAACAGGGGCGAGCTTCTTCATTGAGTCCAAAGTCTCATCAACAGGTTCGTCATTAAGGAGGCTGTTGACAAAAGATTCTTCGTCATCAGAGAAGTTAAGCTTATCTCCTTCTATGACAGTGTCAGCATCAACCTCAAAATCGATGTCATTCAATGGGCTTGAAGTGTCTTGAGCACCAGAAGAGTCTTTACCAGCGTGAATGGTAGTAGAAGATATGGGATCTTAAGAATTCCCTCCTTCACTTCTTTGATCAGATTAAGGTTGGTTTATAGGTATCTTAGTCTCCTGATCACCAGCATCATCATCCGGTTTGTCACTTGATTGTTTACCTTCATTTGATTTGGCTAACAAATCTTTGAGTCTTTGAATTTCTGCTGCTTATTCAGCAATGACTTGTGACTGATCATTGATCTTTTGATTTGCCACTTACAGTGAACAGTTTAGGTGATCATTCTGACTCTGAAGGTTGACAATTTCAGCTTGAAGTTCCATCACCTTTTCAGATTCAAAAACTGTTGGGCTGGTAGCAAGAAATCCAGCTGTGTCAGTGGTGGTAACAACAGCTTCAGCTAGCTGCTCCAGTGGTCTCAAATCCATATCGATCCTTTCAATTTGTTCAGCAGGAGATGGAGAGACAGTTTTTGTAGCTAAGGCTGTGTCCGATTGAGTGCTAGATGAACTCACCAATTCATAATCATTCAGTGAACCGGGATTTCTCCTAACTTTGAGTTTATCTGTACAGGATTTGCTTCTCTCAGCTCTGATCATGATGAACTCAGTGGTTTTATCTCTATTCTCAGCAGTTCTTGTTAGATTTTGTAAAGTTGTCTTAGGAGGAAACTTAGGATGACTTTCAGGCTCATCTTCAAGGTCATAGGTAAGATCGACTTGATCAAGAGACACTAAACTCTTATCATCATCTTGTTCATCATGTGACGGATTGTAGCTTTCATTAGAGGATGATTGTGGTGTCTGAGCAGTAGAGGCCCTGGAATTATCTCCAGTTCTCTGTCTTTTCCGAGGATGAATGCCCTCAGGTTGTGTGGGACTGTCATCAGAATCTAAGGAGTCAGACCCTTCATCATTATCATCGTCGTCTCCTTCTTATTCTTCAGACAAGTCTACCAGTATAGGACTTGAGGTATGTTCAAAGGGCTCAGAAGCTTCAGCACTTGTACCCTGTAGATTCCCAAGGTCTTTACCAGCATCAGAAGCAGTAGTAGCAGGTGCATTCAAATCCAACTCAGGGTGGACTTGATCAGCTTCATTATGTTCTACTTGAGCTTCGACATCTGCTTCACCCATTTGGACATCTCCTTTAGCATCAGCAGGAGCAATCCGAGCAATCATCTCGGGAAAGAAAGGCACATCAATCCCTTGATATTTACCTTTATGGTACTTGCTGTATGAGCCAATGTTCATTGAGCTTGTTGAGAAGGTCTCTCCTTGCTTGTTCAAGTTTGGGTAATAATGATCCAAAATAGCTTGGATAAATCGGGGGTACATCAGAAACTTCTTTGATCTTCAAGTAGGGTGCAGGTTAGCAATCATCCACTTGAGAAGTTTGTGTGAAAGATTGAAGCCCTCACCGGTGACAAACCCATGTAAAGAACATGCGGTTTCTTCAATGAAATCATCTGGAGCTGCCTTTCTGTGTCCAAAGGCGGCAATGAAGAAGTTGATTATGAACCTTTAGTCGATCGGAAATAAGGTCTTTTGAATCCTGTTGCTGACATCTGGGAGAAAGACACCAAAATATCCCATTCTTGTGATTGTAGATTGCCACTGAGTCTTTGTGAAAGTCTTGGGCTTGCCAGCATCTTGCAAGTTCAAGACCGTTCTGATCTTCTCTTCAGTAAATTCAACATCAATGTTCTGGATCCCGGACCTTATTATGCTTGTATCATCATCAAGCTCTGCAGATTGAGCATTGTTCCAAATAGCTTCAATGATACCCTAGTAGATGATAGGGTTAATCTGCATTGCTGTTACCCAGGTTGATTGTTGCAACAAGTCAATGGCTTGCTCATCAGCACCTTCCCAGTTTTTGTTAAACACGCACCTTCCGTTGTGCAAGCGACAATACTCTAAAGCTTCAACAGCTTGTCTGGGAGGCATCTGCATATATAGAATTACAGGATTATATCTAAGTTGACACTAGATGAATGTCATGTCACACTAGACTCGTGATAGTGACAGAGCTTTTCATATGAGTATCAATGACATAAACTAACTCACATAGTGCATATACTCCAAAATGATCACAAGCAACCGAAATATCATGATTAACAATAGTAAGTATCTTAGGAAGTGTCTATGTTGTGTGTGATAAATTAAAATTTGGAAAATAAGGAGCCAGGTCTAAATCTCCAAAAATTTTGACTTACATGAAAGTTCTGCATGAAAACTATAAATGACCCAAAAACTTAGACTAAATCAACCAAATTTTGACTTGTTGTTGAGTCAAGGAGGAATTTATGGAAAGTTCTACTACTTGGTCTCAACAACAGTCAGAGACATCAAATATAGGAAGTTTTGACAATCTAGGATCAAAAACCAAAAGAATTTAAGCTTAATTGGCATAAAATGAGGTTTTGTGATCCCAGTTTGTCAAGTCAGTTCAGGGAAAGGGGAAAGTCACGTTGGGACTTGGTTCCACCAGAGCTTGTGAATTCCTAGATTTGGTGTCTTATGATTAAGACAAAGAACAACTCAATCAAAACCAGCACTTTTAGGTGTAGGACAGGGAAGTTAGGATATAACAGGGCTATCCTATTTAAAATGCCAATTTGATGCATGAAATAAGTGTAACACTTACTTGTCAAATTATCAGAACAATCCTAGTATATCAGAAATTCAAATACTGATCTAATGGTAAGAGGAATTGACTCAAATTCCACTAAGCAGAAAACAAGTCCGCTAGAACTCATCAAATTGGCTAAGCAGAGAACAAGTTCGCTAGGAACAAAACAAGTTCGCTAGGAACAAAACAAGTTCGCTAAGCAGGCTTGAAGTCCGCTAAGACTAAATCAAGTCCGCTAAGACCTGCAGGAATTCACATGCAGATTCACAACACTTAGAGTTGACTATAAAGTGTATAAATCACATTCTAACATCAACAGAGATTGTCTGGAAGCAACAGAGTCAAATGAACACATATGAACATGCTAGAGGTCCTAATGGGTCAAAAAGTTCCATATGATCATTTAAGGGACAGAATGTGGTTACTTATGCTTAACAGATTAGATGGTGTCTTTTCATGTCAAATGCAATCCTAACACACAAATTTATGCACATAAGGATCAAGAAGCACATAACTATGTCACCAAATTCACATTCAAGCAAAAGAGCCACATAAGTCTCATAAAATCAATTTCATGCAAAATTTGACTTATTAAAGTCAAAATGACCAAATGAGTGTTCAAACAGAGCTTAAATACCTAAGATAGTTCATATGAACCTTAGAGGTGTCATAGATCACATCCTTTGTAGTTATGCTCTCAATAAATCACAAAGATGATCAAATTAACTTAGATAGGTCAAAATAGTCAATTAAATTTAACTTTGTGTCCGATAGGTCCAAGATCCTTTCACCTGAGTTATTGACTAGTTCCAGACCCATGTGGATCTTAACTAGACTAAACCACTAGTGTTAGGCTCAATTGGATGTCAATTAACACAAAGAAAGTCATATACGCATATAAAAATGAAATAAGGTGATGCACTAGCTGATTAACAACATAAATGCTCATATTGAGAAACACATACCTTTGTGAAGATCTATGGGTGACTAAGATCTAATCTAAGATGCAATGAGTTCTCAATTGACTCAGTGTATAATCTGCTGGGATCAAGCAATTTGTATTAGAGATCAGGTAGGCTTTAAATAAAACAATTTAAAATAAAGCTTTGCCCCTGTGTAGCTAAGTTTGAGTCTTAACACAAATTGGCATTTGTTAGAACAACATACCTTTTTGATGATCTAAAATTTGCTAAGATCAATAGAAAAAGATGCAATGCTCTTGATCAATCTCTCAACAGTAAGAAATTCTGTTTTGGGATCCGACAAGCTATGTTAGACTTCAAGAGATAGACAAACACAGAAAAATATGGGCAAACTCTTAAACAAATGAGTCAAAGGCATAATTGAGAAAAGTGAACCAAACCATCAATTTTACTATTGATTCAACTAAACAAAGGTTTGTTAGCAGTTTGTAGTTCTCAATTCAAACATTAGTCAATGATAAGCAGGAATAAGTGACAATGGCTTGAGACAAGGTGAGATATATCAATGTGAAGTTCTCAAAGTCAATCAAACATCAAAGTCAAAAATCACGGATAACTCATAGAGATTAATATATGATTTATGTGCACATCCACTTAACCACATTTTGTAAAGCAAAGTAGGTTAATAGTAGCAGCACTATGGATCCTAATGATCAACCAAATTCTTAAACTTATTGAATGTTTATAAATTTCTAAGCATCCTTAAAAATAATGATCATTGTTGGTGTTCATGATTCAAACAAAGTAATTATGTACATTACTTAAACCAATACACCGACAATTTATAAACAGTTTTCACATTTAAAGAAATTCACAGTTCAACCCTCACTCAACCGAACCCCTGTATACATAATCAAATTTGGATTCTCAAGAGCAAGTAATGAGACATGAATCACATACCTTTGTGATGTTCACAAGTAAATTCGGAACAAATTAAGATGAGTGAATCTATATAGTCATCAAAACAGGTTATTAGAACCCTAGATTTTGATCTCCGACATTCACGGCTCAAGAACAACAACAACCGATTCTAATCAAGTCAAAATAACCTAAAAGGATAGTGAAATCAAACCTGTAATCGCAAAGAGAGTGTGCAAATCAACCCTAATTGCAGAGAAATTGACAGATTCAAGAGCGAGATAGGAAATTTTGATCGAACAGTGAGGATTTCGCGTCGCCGGTTCTAGAGTATGAGAAGCGGGTGTGTGTGTTTGAACATGTGAATAAGAAAAGTGACCAAGTCCCCCTTTTATAGTATTAGGTTTAGCGAACTTAGAAAATATCTAAGTTTTAACAAGTTCGCTAAGAACAGTCTCCAAGTCCACTAAGAGTAAGCAAACTGAGATAAGTTCGCTAAAGGGAGATCTTTTTAAACAAGTTCGCTAAGGCCTAAAAGAAGTACGCTACGCCTAAAAGAAGTTCGCTAAGGCCAGGAAAGTTCGCTAAGCCTAAGGAAGTTCGCTAAGGCTAAAAAAAGTACGCTAAGGCCAAACTGGAACTTGTGAATGCAAAATTTTCTAAGTAAAAAGAAGTGCGCTAAGGTATAAACAAGTTCGCTAAGAAAGAGTTTAACCTCAGTAGACTTTAATGCAAGTGGAGAAGTTCGCTAAGGCAAAAACCTTCTTAGTGGACTTCTCAAACACTTGAATAAAAACAAAACATAGGAGAAGTTCTCTAAGGACAAATTCTACTTAGCGGACTTCATATCCCATTAAAATATTCTAAGTGTATAAGAGAAGTTCGCTAACAACAAGTGTTTAGCGGACTTCTCAAAGCTTAGACAACTTTGAAAAATTAAGAAAAAGGGAGAAGTTCGCTAAGGACAGTATCAACTTAGCGGACTTCTCACCTGAAAAGGTACATAAACAGGATCAACAGTTAAGTTCGCTAACAACAATTTGTTCTTAGCGGACTTCATGAAAACACAAAAAATTTACAAGTCTAACAAACAAGTTCGCTAAAGGCAAACAAGTTATTAAACATGTTGAACATTCTTAGCGGACTTGCCTCAATCAAAAGATCGGTAAGGCATGTAACAAGTCCGCTAAGAGTAGAATTGAAAAACAAAAGGTAAAAATTTCTAAGTCTAAAAATTTTCAACATAACCAAAAACTAAAGAAAGAAAAGCATGCACGCTACCAGTAACCTGCCAGGAAGATAAATTTTGTATTAATAAGACAAGTACCCGTTAATTTCAATAAATTTGACAATGACACACCTAGTACCTAAATTTGACTTTGATTGGTTAAAAATTCCACCCAAACTCAAAATTTTCATTTTCATCCGAGTTGGGTCAATTTTCCACCTGAACTCAGGAATTCATTTTCTTTTAAGTTGGTTAATTTCAAACCAATACCAAGATAGATTTTAGCAAAAGTTGGTCAATTTTGCACCAAACTTGGAAATTTAAACACTTTGGCTTCGAAGATTCACCTATTTTTGTTTGGTTGTGGTCAGACATTTTAGAATCATACCAGTCAATTACGTGATCAATAACACTTACAATTCAAATCACCTTTCGGATTCGGTACCCTAAGTCAGATCTGCAATTGCTCCATCTCCTGTACCATCTCCTATTGAAACTGAGGTGTTTGCATCACATGCCACTCATCAGCCTTCCAATGTGACATATGTTCAAAAGCCACCATCTGGGTACATGGTTCAGCAGTCAACACCAATTTCAATTAACAACACCAGCTTGGACCAAGATTTGTTCAATGCTTTCCTAGCTTGCATGAACTCTCAAATGTCAGGAGACATTGAGACAATGACTATATGTCAAGAAGATCTTGACCAAATATCTATTGATGATCTGGAAGAGATCGACATCAAGTGGCAAATGGGTATGATTGCTGCTAGAACAAGGAAATTCTTTAGAAAGACTGGGAGGAAGTTGTTTCAACCTCCTTCAAATGCCAACATAGGATTTGATAAGTCCAAGGCTCAATGCTACAACTGCCATGAGCTCGGACACTTCGCACGTGAATGCCTAAAACCAAGAACATGGAATGTTCCTATAAGCTCAGGTGGAGGTAATAAGACTTTTCAGAAGCAAGCAAGAAATGGAAACCAGTCTTATCAGAAGCAAGGCAGTTCATCCTATCAGAAGCCTCAGAATGCAAATTCTAATGTCTCTCATCCTGGATCGTCTAACTCTTAACCTGTTCAAGTAGTCAACAACAGTGGGAAGGCATTGGTCTCACTCGAAGGTGGTAACTACAACTAGACATCTTCATCATCATCTCAACCTTCAAACCAATCAGACTTTGCACTAATAGTCAATTCTGATGGTGAAGAGATTAATGAGTTTGTCGAATTTGACCCTCTTTTTCTAACTGACTTCTGTCTGATGGCTGGAGTTGATGAGATCCTTAGAGAATCTTCTCCTGCTATCGGAAACGCTACTGCTGTGAGTCCATCTGAGGTTGAAATGGAAGCAAGCAAGTGTCTTCTTGAACTACAGAGAGGAACAATTCCAGATGAGGTAAAATCATCTTTGTGTTCTAAAAAGTGTCTTCAAACTGTCGCTCGCTATCGCTCATACAACCTAGAGTTGCATGCTAAGGCGGCAGAGAGCGAGAGTCAAGTTGAGCTTCTTCAAGCTGATGAAAAATATTTTTTGGTCAAAAATAAATCACTTCAGGATGACATTGAGATCATGAAGCATACCGAATCAAACTTAAAAATCCAAATTGCGGATCTTTTGAGCAAATTCACTTCTCTGAGAAACAGCTATGCTGAAGCTCGAGAAGCAATTGATTTAATGATTAATCCTGAAACTTTGGGTAGTGCGGTTGCAAAGGACATAATTTCGCGTCTTAGAACTGGTTTAGGTATAACACGGGAGATACTAGAGAGTGCGGCTAAGTATCCACTCAATCACAACTATCTTTGTGTCCCCGAATCAACCAAAATCAATCAAAAGAGCTGCATTAAGTTCATTGACCCCAGTTTGATTCCGTGTACTTCTGAACTCAAATCAATGGAAGACCATTTGGCTAAAGCCGAAACTGCCTCTGGTCTCCCACCGATTGATAAAAGACTTAAATTTGGTGATTTCGATGCAATTTCTTTGAATTCTGTCAATACTAGTATCTCTGAACCATGTGTGCAAAAGGCTGCTGAAATCGAGTTTCTCTATTTGTGTACTAAAAACACATCAGAGGGTCAATCATATTTATTTAATGAAAACATTGATGTTTTTAACACAAATGAAATTACAAAAAGAACTAAAATCGTTCGAAGGCGTAAGCCAAAGAAGAAGGTTGCAAATGAGAAACTTGTGGTTCAGCAGGACATCAATGATGATGAGTTTAGTCGTGCTTGTGCCGAAATGGCCTTAAAACATGGTAAAACTGTTATGCACACACAAGCTAGTCTTACTATCACCGATGGTAAGGTGATCACTATTCCTGTTGCACAACTGAACGCTCCAACGATGCCTGCTCAAGCAACTTCTGCATCCGTGTTTGTCAAGCCAAGTGAAACATCTTTTAGCACTGCTCCCAATGAAGCTGGAAAATCCACTATGGTTCTATTCAAGACAAGTGATCCTAAGAAGAAGAGACCTCAAAATGAACCTATTTTGACTGGTCAACCAAGTGTTGAAGATCAGCCCACTGTGGTCGAGCTAGATGCTACAATTGTTGATGCTCCTGAAACTGAGAACACCCCAAGAAAAAGAAACAAACTAGGAGGAGATAGAAGAAGACGGTCACTGAAACTGATAAGGATGAAAGTGCAACATCCAATGAGCTACAACCAATGGCTCCCCAAGTTGCTGAACTACCTCTTGTGATGGATCCTAGTGGAACAGTAGAGACTTTGGGATGTTCAGTTTGCGGGAATCCACACCATGATGCAAAAAATTTGGCCCCAATGTATTATGGGAATTATGGTGACACCATGTTTCAGCAATCTTACCTAAATCAACCTTACATTCCTAACCAAGCCCAGTATGTCCCTCAAGGTTTGGGAAGGAAGGTAAATGCTTTGAGGCCACCAGTTCAACAACTAGTGAGAATTCCTGCACCAAATCATGTTCTTATAAGATCTTGGACGCCTCGACCGAGGCCTGCTCTTATGCCTAGGTCTATTATGGTTCAACAACCTGCCCTGGCTCCCCGACCAAGTGTTACATCTTCACCAACTCTCCCTGCTGTGGTTCTAGCACCAAATGCTCCGCCAGCGAAAAAGGCACCCAAGAAGAAGGTCCCAGGTCAATCTGGCCCGGGTTTATCTCAAAACTAATCACTTTCTTTTTCATATGCAGGGACTGGCCCAGAGTGCTGCCAACACGTGGTACTTAGATAGTGGTTGTTCCATGCACATGACGGGGACCAAGGACCTGCTGTATGATGTCAAAACCATATCGCACGGTGGTCCTGTTGCCTTTGGAGGTGATGTTCATATGTGCTTGTACTGTTTTAATTAGACGGATCAGTTAACCAAATTTGCTCCCCGGGGGGGATGATGGTTATTTGTTGGACACTCGATGATCTCAGCTGCTTATCGAGTGTTCAACAGAAGAACTCAAGTTGTTATTGAGTCATGCAACGTTACTTGAAATGAGCACACTCCGAAAACTATAGATCCTGCTCCGGATAGTATGTATGACCTTGAGTCGTTTTCTTTTACTTTTAATATGTTTTAATCTGATGATGCAGGTACTTCCTCTGCTGTTGTTGATTAAGGAAATGAAGCCGCCAATCCTATCGTTAATATGCTTGCTCCTATTACTTTATCGATCCTGAATATCATCTATTCGGTCGATCCTCCGGAGTTATTAAGGGGAAATCAATCAACACCTTCAAGTGATGTCAATGGTACTTCAACTTCTACTTCAGCAGCTGAACAGCCCATCATTCAGATTAATGAACTTGTAATTGTGGAAGTAGAACCAGCACAAGCAACAGTTGAGGCAGACAACAATGTAGAAATTGATGCTGTAACGCATGATTCTGACTCAGATGACGTAACAGAGATTGATTCCGGAGAGACTCCTGGCGATGACCTACAAATTTGAAATCTGGACTCGTCTATTCCAGCTCCTGCTGTTGAAGAGACTCGAATTCACAAGATACATCCTACGAATACGATCATCGGGCCAGTTGACAAACGTCTCACTCGGAGTCAGTCGAAGGAAATGCACACATGTTTGTATTCTTGTTTCATTTCACAAGAAGAGCCTCCCACTGTTGTTGCTGCCCTTTAAGATGATAACTGGATTAAAGCCATGCAAACGGAGTTACTACAATTCAAATTGCTCAATGTCTGGCATTTGGTTGATCCTCCATTGGGTACTAAGCCTATACCTGTCAAATGGATTTTCAAAAACAAGAGAGATGACCGTGGCATCATTATCAAGAATAAAGCCCATTTCTGGCATATGCCGCATCAATGAATATCACTGTTTATTAACTTGATGTGAAGACCGCGTTCCTCTACGGAGAGCTTGATGAAGACGTGTTTGTAGAACAATGTGACAACCGGTAAAAATTTCCAGGTCAAACCCATTACTTTGACTTTTATCATTACCGTTAATACGTGCATTATCTGTTAATTATCTGATCATTGCCTAATAACTAGAATATATATATATATATATATATATATATATATATATATGTATATATCCCTCTAAATAATTCCCGAGTTTGTATCAACGATTTTTGTCCAATTTAAAATCAAGCAAACCCATTAAAGACTTAGTGGAATTTCAACAACAAGAAAAATATATAAAATGTAACTTTTATATATTCCTCGCCCGGTGTCCGAACTGACTTTTCGACACGTCAAAAACTTAAGCAAACTTTTATGAAACTAAAAGTTTTGTCAAGACATGAACTCCTCAACCCATTACACTCAAAAAAATCTAAACGTCAACCAAACCTCGAACCCGTAACCCCGTTGGGCCTAGTCAGGCCCAACAACCTCAAAACTTTTCGGATCGACCGGAAAATTTACCCGATGACTTAGTGTAACCCAACGAGCATTTGACTCAACCCGCCGACCCGCAACCCGACCTAGTAACCAATCCGAGGATCGGTTGCCCGGCCCGGTTACCCAGTCCGATCCGGCCAACCTCCGGTCCGTCTCCGGCCCACTTTTTGGCCCAAGGCCCAACCAATTTAAGCCCAACTTTTTACTAATTAAACCCAACAAGATTTTATATAAAAAGTCCACCACCTTTGTAGTTTTTATAAAACCAAAAATTAGTGTTTATTTTCCAAACTTTTTATAAACACTAATCCATTATTTTTATACCAACCCATGGACTTTTATAAAATTATTGAATCTTTAATCACCTCCAGCTTTTATAAAAAGTCTCCATCTTTTTAAGAAAACACCTACTTCTAATTTTTGATGATTATATTTAATCATAATAAAAGGTAATTAAAGGTTTCAAAAGGTTATTAACCAAAGGGTAATGAACCCACTTTTTAGTATAAATAGAGGGTTTAGGGTGCCCATTTCACTCGCACCTCCCTACCTTTCTACCTCCCTCAAACACGCCCTCTCAAGCTCTCCCTCTCCTCCCCATTTCCGGCCCTAGCCGCCCCACCCCCTCCCTTCCGGCCGCCGGCCACCACCACTAAACCACCGCTCTACGATCGCCGGCCATCACTCCGCCAACGTGAGCCGCCGCCAACCACCACTCAACCTCCTTTTTCCTTCCCTTGGTGAGTCTTTTTCCATCTTTTTCCTGTACTTAGATTATCACCCAACAACCTACAAGTCTTGATATAAACTTAAAAAAATTCTTTCTGTAATCCTCTAAAAACAAACACTTGGATTAAATAATACAAGTGACTTGATCTAACACATTCTTTGGTGCCTTGAGGCTTAATGTTGCCAAGATGTGGGGTTGTACACTAAAGAAACCAATTTTTGGAGTATTGTGTATCAAAACCTAGATCATTTATATTTTCTTGCATTTAATTACTTGTCATTTAATTTCTTGCAATTTAATTACTTGTTATTTAATTTCTTGCAATTTATTTACTTGTTATTTAATTATCTTGGTCCTAACACTAATGTGGTAGTAGATTTGTCCTAATACTTCAAGTATTAGTAGATTTGTTCAATATTTTAGAACATAAAGGTCCTAGCTTTTGCTAGTGGATTTATATTACTTACTTATTATATTTATAACTAACCCATGATTTAAATAAATGTTCTAATATCATTAACTTGTTATAAAAGGCCCCATGACTTAATCCTAACACATAAGTGTTAGTGGAAATCTTTATAAGTCATGAAATTATAAAACATAATCATTTGACGTGTTAGATGACCAACTAAAACCATGGGTTTAATTTTGATAAACAAGGACTTGTTTTAAAATTAATAAATGAAATATTTTTAAAGACATGGAATAAATGAATTTCTGGATTTCAAAAAGGACTTGGATTTTATTAAATAATCTTAAGTCAACTTGTTATATTTTATAAAATTAGTCACCAAAAACCCAAGACTTTAATGTGTTGGTGAATTAAATTCACCAAAACCATAAAATAGATTTTATACTCTTATCAAATCAAGTAAAGATGCATTTATAACATCTTATTTATAACAAATCATTTGTACTTTATTATATAGATTTTTAACTATAAAAAAGCATTTTTATAAACCTTGATCAACCCCTAAAGGACTAGTTTCAAGTTTGTGATTTTTATAAGATAAAATAAGACTTTTATTTATAAAAATAACCTGAAAAGTGTTACGGATCAGGTCTGATCCCAACACATTTTTGACACATATTTTTGATGTTTTAAATAAACCAAAGTGACCGAAATAGAGAAACGCTGCGTAGGGAGAAGACTAGCTAGGATCAAAATGGATTAATACGCAATGGGAAAACTCAATTTTAGTGACCTATTTCAAAACCGAACGAAAATATATCTTAAGGCTTGAAACTAAACTAAAGGAATATTCTTAACTTTTCCTAAAATATATAAAGTCCAAATACGATAAAAACCTATTTATTAAACAAAACCGGTGACTATGTTTTCTATAGCTTTAAATAAATATTTTAGTTATAAAAAATTTAAACGATTACGACACCAAACGTTTTGACTTGGAAAATAATCATTGGTAATTTCTTTATAAAAACGATCTCGTTTTGCAAAGGTTTAACCCGGTAACGTAAACGTTTTTGACGTTTTAAACGTTAAATAATTATATTGAACATATAATTATTTACAACACATCCACTTTTAATTTATTAAAAATTGGTCATCTTAAGTCATTCCATGATTATAACTTTTTTTTAAAGTGAAGTTTATAAAATCTTTCATAAACGTATAAGTATAAATACAAAGACTTATATTTATTTTTAAAGCCTACTTATACAATTTCATAAACCTTGTCACATATTTTTACTTGAAAATATATAATTATTTGTCAAATAATTATAAAAGGGTTTAAGTCATGGCATACATATAAATATATACCTCAACCTATAAATAATGATAGACTTTATTATTTGTTTCAATGTTTAAAATTGGGTATGAGCAAAGCCGACAATACAAACGGGATATTATATCAAGACTTGACCGGTATCGTTTGGGTGACTTTATTGTTACTCAATGACCAAATACCTTATATATATATATATATATATATATATATATATATATATATATATGTACATTGTCTTATTATTATTAGGACGTTACTTGCATACCTCGTTTCCGGATTTGCATACTTGTCCTTATTTCGTCTCGAACAGGTGAGTTTCACGATCCCCTTTTCTTTTTAAATTGCTTTATACTTTGGGGGAGACTTCATGAAACATTAAACTTTATACATTCTTTTCGACTTGTATACAATGCCCCTTTCTTTTAAACTATTTTAAATATCTTTGGGGCGCATTCCTGAATTAAACAAACACACTTTTACCTAACATTATGGTTACTGTACTGAGGTAATGGTTACATGTTCTTTTCCTTATCCCAAACTATGGTACATTATCGTTATAAACGATTGTACAACCGAATCCCACTATTAATTGAATTTGATTAGTTCTGTACGAAACGGTAACTAATGAATAGATCTATTTGCGTTGACAACCCTGCCCAGTTTCGTCGCTCCAATCCTGACACCGGTAATTGTCAAGGGGTACATGTCAGTTATTTTGCTCTGTTCGGTATTTCTTGGGATAGAATGCCATTAGTGGGTAAACCGTTAGTATTCGAATTTGAGGTTCATGTGAGACCATAAAAACAACTACGACAGTAAGTCGAATAATGACAAGCCGTGCAAACCTTGATCATGTACACATAATTCAACAAACCGTGCAAACCTTGGTCGTGCACAAGTCTTTCATTAAAAAGTGTGAAAAACCGTATACGGATCGTTTCTATGGATGAGACGGAAGTTTTGTCATTGAATCATGTTGAATGATTACATAACGAAGGAGTATACAACAATTAAGCTCTGGGGGAGGTCGGACAGAACCTCCCCTCTCAACACACAGAAACAAGACAGAAACTTGCAATGAAATACAAAGACTTCACTATTTATACTATTTCGTTCTGGGCCGAACCTGGGACCTCCGAACCTGGTCCAAACTCCCTCCGAACCTGGAGTTCGGCCAAGGTTTGGAGCCACCGAACCTTGAGTTCGGCCGGGCTTCGGACCCCAGACTTTGTCCACTCTCAAATCAGTCTGTTCGTCAATTCGAACAGTAACGGCCACACAAGGTTCATACACTAACAAATTCCCCCTTGGACGTTACTGTCGAATCCAGACATTGATCTTCTAGCAATCTTCAGTCAGCTTGCTGCAGACACCTATATGTTTAGCAAACTCCCCTTGACCAAATCATCAGGTATGCAGGAAACAATTCGAATCTTGTACAATCTCCACAACCAATAAAATTCCCCCTAACTTCAAGCACAACCATCCAATTGGAACCGGCATGTATGATAATGGTTCACTTCATAAGTTGTATCCGGAAATTGTAAAGACACACGAACATCATTGCATCTTGATAATAATCTTCAATCTTCACCGAATTGTAACACATTCTGATCTTTATGAAAACAGACACGATCAGCATCTTCAATCACGGAAATTCCCCCTCAGCATCAAATCCATCCCAATATATTACTCCGGTAAACGTATATCTCGTTGCAGACTGGAATCTGACCAAGTCTTTCGACAACTCAAGAAAGTATCGGGCATATGACAGAAAGTTCCAAACCATAATTGAAAACTTTGACGTATTAGTTCGCACGAACATCAGAATATACCACCTTTTCATGAAGATCAAAAATCACTATCAACCCTGAATTGATTGCTTTTGAATATTCACTTTTTCAATTATGAAACTTTGAAAGTTTTTAGGGTCCCCGATTTCCCCCTAAACAAGTGACATATTCAAATCTTCAATTTCTTATGATTCCAACCCCGCATTCTTGTAGTGGAATGATAAACTCAAGTGGCCCGCAACGGAATCTTTAATCTCATTTAATCTTCAGTTTGTGTAGAATGATAATCTCCGACAAACGTTCCAAATAGTCATAACCATGTTTCAGAATCTCTGTCCATCATCAGAAACACGCGTTCTTGAATCTCTGTCCATCATCAAGAACAATGACTACTCACAAACACATTTCTTGAAATTCGATCACTAACTCGTAACAAGTAACAGAATCTGGATTTTCTTCAAATATAACACCCCACAGCTGCCGAATCAAGGGTAAACTCGATAACTGATCCGGTTCTTTCAAATTCCCACCTAATCGGGGGTTCGGGGGCAGCGCCCCTGAGAAGCGGGGTCCAAGGGGTGGCAGCCCCTGGCGGGGTCCAAGGGGCAGAGCCCCTGGCTGGGATCGAGCTGATCAAAAATGCATCCGAGCTCGTCCGAACCTTGTCCAATCTACCTCCGAACCCGATCCTCCGAACCCTCTCCGAAACTGACCTTCGGACCTAGTCCGAACCTGACCTTCGGAGCCATCTCCGAACCTGACCTTCGGAGCCATCTCCGAACCTGACCTTCGGACCGGCCGAACCTGGAGTTCGGAGCGGTTATGCCGAGCGTACTCCGAACCTGGAGTTCGGAGCGGTTACACCGAACGTGGAGTTCGGCCGAACGCGAAAAACCAAAAAATTTTTGGAAAAACTCACTAGATTCAGAATTTGATCGAATTTGAACATCCAGATGCTTCTGTTAGGTAAAAACATGACTCAGGAAGACTCGATTGATTAAAAACCAAACAGAAACACTTCCAGTCACCCCTAACCGAAGGTTTAACGTCTCAAAATGAAGAAAAACAATAGATTTCCACCATAGAAAGAGCCAACAGCTCTGATACCAACTGAAAAACCGTATACGGATCGTTTCTATGGATGAGACGGAAGTTTTGTCATTGAATCATGTTGAATGATTACATAACGAAGGAGTATACAACAATTAAGCTCTGGGGGAGGTCGGACAGAACCTCCCCTCTCAACACACAGAAACAAGATAGAAACTTGCAATGAAATACAAAGACTTCACTATTTATACTATTTCGTTCTAGGCCGAACCTGGGACCTCCGAACCTGGTCCAAACTCCCTCCGAACCTGGAGTTCGGCCAAGGTTTGGAGCCACCGAACCTTGAGTTCGGCCGGGGTTCGGACCCCAGACTTTGTCCACTCTCAAATCAGTCTGTTCGTCAATTCGAACAGTAACGGCCACACAAGGTTCATGCACTAACAAAGTGCAAACCTTCTTGTGCATAAATGTTTTATCAAACTGTGTAAAAGTTGACTCACACGAGTCCATAACCTTGAATGCCTTAAACTGTTTACATCTTATTATCAAGTCGATAAAACCTGTGAACTCACCAACATTATGTTGACTTTTTAAGCTCATGAATTCTCAGGTATTTAACTGCTGCTTGCTTGGAATGACATTCATCATTAGGACCTGCATGTTTTTTGGTGTCATAGTCAACACTTAGCGCATTTTGGAGTTTTCATCACAATTACATCAACTTGGAATCGTCATACTTTTAAACATCTACTTTGTACTTTACAATCATTGTTTTAGTATCACTACTTTCCGCTGCAATTTGTAAGACATTTTTGTATAAATCAAGACGTTTCCTTTTGTTTAAATCATATAGAGGTCGTTCAATATATCCATGACTATGACTCCATGATGTCACACGCCTCCGTTCCCGAAAGTTCAGGGTGGTACAGATTGGTATCAGAGCCGTGGTTATAGCGAACTAGGTTGCATTAATAGAACCTAGACTATAACCTTGCTCTACTAGACTCATTTGCATGTGTATATCATGTTGCGTTGACCCTACTTTTATTCGTGCTTACTTGCTTACAAACTGTCTTATAACACTAGAAATTTATCACAACCTTGTCTACCCCTATTACGACTATTCTTTCTGACACATGAGGGATGCGTACGAACACACACGGAGACACAAACGTCTCATCAGTACACACCAGTCTTCGACGATGACATCAACAAACGAAGGGACGCATACGAGCCATGGAATGGCTAGTCATACAACTACCGAAATTGTTGCGTCTACTGGAGCTACTCCTGCTATATATGGACGACTTCGGACATTCCTCAGTTCATCACGTTCGACTGACGAAGCTCACGATTGGGAAGCATGCCTTCATACCACATCAAGTAGCGATCTCTCTCTCTCTTTCCCTTTCCCTGTTTTCTCTCTCTTTCTCTCGCTTGCTGAGACCGCTGCTAAGCTGCAACAACTGGCCAACGCCCGCCATCGGGATTTGTTAGAACACGTTTTGATGTCTAGTGCTAGGTCTTGGTGTTTTGTCTTTGTATTTCAAGGTTTTGTGTATTCTGGTCTCAGCGGACCAGTGGCGGACCATCTGGTACGCCGGACCATCTAGTACGCTGGTTAGTTGGTCCGTTGGACAGATTTATTATAAATAGTTTAGCTCGTTTAGAGAGAGTCAGTTGTTGAGGTTGTGAGATTTTAACTGTGTGTTTCTCAGTGTGTAACCTGTAAACTCTCTCTAAGTGTTTGAGCTTTGAAATCTATAAACGAAAAGTTTATATACCTTGTTGTTTCCGGATCCGATTACACCATGCATTAGCAAGATCGTACGCGTCTTTACAAGTGGTATCAGAGTAGGTTTGCTCGATTGCAGTGGTTTACAGATCGGTTTTTGGGTTTTAGAGAGAGAAACAACGTTTGTGGTAAGAATTTCATCAATTCGTCTCATTTTCATGTCAATTCGGTATGATTTTTACGTTCAAGATGCTCCTGGATCGTTTTAGTTGAGTTCTGGATTGATTACAAGCGAAATCAGCCAAAAATCGTAAAATTTGTTCGCAATTACATTGGTCCGCGGTTGGTCCGGTGTTGGTACGACTCAAGAACATCTGGTCTGCACGTTAATCTTCATAGGGATTGTGGTCCACTGATTGTGGTCCGGTAGGCAATCTTCAACGGTTGGTCCGTGGCAGTTTTACTCTGGTCCGTGGTAGTTTCAGCGTACCAGTTTGGTCCGTCAGCTGTATTTCCAGCGTACCATTTGGTCCGCTAGTAATTTGGTCCGGAAATTCAGATTTGGTCCGTAACAGTACTTTGGTCCGTTGATTTGAATTTGGTCCGGAGATCGAAATTCTGGTCCGGAGGTTGAGATTTTTGGTTCGCTAGAAGAAAATTTGAATAAACAATCATGGATCCGTTCCAGGCTTTTGCAGCTATGTCGACGACGGTTCGAGCACTGCTGAACTATGATAATGAGATAGGAACTACGAATAAGGTTCCTAAATTGATGAAGTTTGAAGATTTCCACAACTGGAAAACTCGTTATGAATCATACATTGGTGTGACAGATGTCATGGTTTGGACTCCAATGTTGGATGGCTATACAGTTCCAAAGTTTTAAACGGGTGAATTCGCGGGTCAAGAAAAGCCATACAAAAAGATGAATGACTCTGAGAAAGAAGCTTTCAAGTTGGAAAGGAAAGCTTATTCCAATCTATCGATGGCATTACCTAAAGATATTCTACATCAGTTCAAAATGCACACAACGTCTAAGGCATTATGGGAGGCATTGTGTCACAGATGCAAAGGAAATGCTCAGTACAACAAGAGTAAGAAAAAGGTGCTGCTGAAAGAGTTTGACAACTTTTGCCATGTACCAAATGAAACTATAAATGATCTCATTTCAAGATTATCTCATTTGGTGAGCGAACTGGATATAGTGGGAGTAAGCAAGGAAGCAGGTGAGTTAAAGGAGAAGTTGTTTGATGCTTTACCTGCATCTTGGGAAGGTTATATCTTGTTGATGACACATGATAAAGGTTTTGATGATATTACCTATGATGAATTGACAAGAAACTTGCTAGCCCGTGAGCTAGACATGAAGCGGGTTAAAACTTCATCGGCTCATGTTCAGAATCCAGATGTTTAGTTTGGTGAGAATGCGTCTACTATGCATGCTAAAGCTAAAGCAAATTCAAATCCACCAACAACTGCGTTTTACGTGGAAAATTCTTCTGGTGGTCATGCAAGTGAAACTTACACTACCAAAGCGGCAGTAACCTATCCAGTGTATTCGGGTCAATCTTCTGCTCCAACATCTAATCAAAGTGATTTTTCAGCAAAGACCACAAATGATTTCATGGCCTTATTCTCAGCAATGGTCTCTTCGTATGATGGGGTAATTGCAGGAAAGTTGACAAGTGCTGAATTAACTGATGAAGACTATGAACAAATTAATCCGGACGACCTAGAGTTGATGGATATAAATTGGTCGATGGCAATGCTGTTCAGAAGAGGTAAGAAGTTTATGAAGAGAACTGGTCGAAAATATCTCAATCCAGAAGGAAAACTTGGATTTGATAAATCCAAGGTTAGATGTTACAATTGTCAAAATTATGGTCATTTCGCAAAAGAGTGTAACAAGGCAAAGAAACAGGAGACTTCAAAGTTATATCAGAAATATGCCTCTCAGAGTAACAAAGCATCGGGAAGCAATGCTAATCCATCAAACTCAAATACAACTGCTAGTGGATCAACACAGAATCTAAAGCTTTGGTCTCGTAAACCGTTGAAGGTTATGACTGGGCTGCAGATTTTCCCGATGAGTCTGCATTTCTATGCACTGAGGAGAGGAATGTAACAGCTGAAGATGATCCTGATCTTCTTGGAGAAGATTTCTTTGCTAAGGGTCATCAAGCCTTTATGGCTGATGTTCAGGTTAACTCTAACATCTGTGAATTTTGCATGACAACTGCCAATCAACTGAAAGAACTTTCTGATGAGAAAGTCATGTATTATGATAAATACATGTTGGCAGAAGAAAATGTCACCATCTACAAACAAAGGTGGGAGGCCGTTAAGGCAGAACCAAAAAGTGAGCATGCCTTGATTCTGAGCACAAAAATTGAATTAAATAACAAAACTGAGGATTATATTTTTTGTGAGAAAAAGCTTGCAGAAGCTAACGCTAAAATTTCTGAATTAAACATAGAAATATTGGATCTTCAAAGGCAATTAGAAAATTGCAAGAATTCATCTTCCTTTGCAAGTTTCCTTTGCAAAGATGAAAATTTAAAAGATGTGCTCAAAGAATCAGGGTGTACTTCAGTTCCACCACCGATTGTGCATGGTAAAGGACCCAATGAATCTGAGATCAAACCAACTGTTGTGTTTGATTATTCTATGTTTACTGAGGGAGTATCTGATAGATCAAAAGGCACTCATAAGAGAAAGCCTGTCAAACATGTGTCTAAAACTGACAAAGAAGTTCCCAAACAGTCTGAATCTGGTGATTTGGTGAATGAAAAATCTGTCACTGAGAACAAGCCTAGAAGTGTAAAACTTACACCTTTAGAGGCCGCTCAGAAAATCATTGAAACTGAAAAGACAATGAAAGAATTTGAAATGACAAACTTTGCAAAAGGTCGTGATTTGTGTTGGATTTAGGTGTCCAGACCCGACTAAATCAAGTACCCGACCCGGTCAAGACCCGTAAGAGTTACACCGGAGGCAACGGGTTTTAAAGCCTGCTTACTTTTATAACCGGCAAATTCGCAGAAGAATTAATTATTTGTTTA
>JBCNJP010000012.1:59890052-59910119 GCA_039602395.1 Deinandra increscens subsp. villosa
GAGGTGTTTAACGGGTTTACGAGTTTATTGCAGGTTTGTTAATGGAGTTTTGGGCGTTTACGACCGTCGCGTTGGAGAAGACGACGATTGGTGTTTACGATCGTCGATTACGATCCGAGTTTACGATCCCTCGTTTATGACTCTGTTTACAATCGGGCTTAGGGTTCCCTCGAGAGATTACGATTGGGCTTGTTTGTTACCGACAGGACTTAGTTTGACCCGATCGTGAACCCACTTTCGGATCGTAAACCCGAACTGGGTATCATAAACCCGATACTCGAATCGTAAACTGGTGTTTTTAATCATAAACACTTAATTTGTCACTTAATCTTTTAGAATCTCATCAAACTTAATCGTTTTAAGTTAAAATTTAGGTGTTTGTCAATTTGTGTTTCAAAATCAAATATTTTCTTGAATGTTTAAATTGAGTTTTGTTTTCAGAATTTAACAAGTTAAATGTGATAATCAATTGAACTTCATGACATTATTGACAAACATAATTTCACTTTGATGAGTTTAGGCTTGATGCATTTGTCTCGTTTTCTCATATGGCAGAAGATATGCTTGATGACGAGATTCATTTTGAGAGAGATCATTGCATCCCGGCTTATCTTGATGATCCTCCAGAAAGACATATGCAGCTATTTTATTCTCTGGTGGCAGGATTAAATGTCTGCAAAATTAATCATGCTCTGCGGACAAGTGTGCTGATCGATGAGCAGCTTGCCAGAGAATTCTGGGGTACAGCAAGAGCAAATGCTGACAAGACAAGGATCTCTGTAACCATTCAGAACCGACAGATCGAGATTCTTGAAGAAGACATTCGTCATGGTTTGAACATTAATGACAAAGCTGAAGAACAAATAGAGTATTCAAAAGCTGTTGTGTTAGAAGGTGCTCAATCCTTAGGGTATGAAGGAAAGTTCCCTCCCATCTTCAAGAAGTTATTGCCACACTACTGGAGGTGTTTGGCTCACTACATGCATAAATCCTTCTTGGGGAAGAGAACAAGTTATGATCAGCTAAACAAAGTGCATGGCACAACATTCGTTGCACTGGCATTGGGTTGGGACTACAATTTTTCTAAAATGATGCTGCTAGATTGGATAGGCAATGCTGACTTAAGCGCCAGAGAATTCCTTATGACACCAAGATTTGTGCAGATGGTGGTGATGAAGAAATATCTGATGATTCGGGAGAGAATTGAGAAGCTGGATATCAAGTTTATGGATAACAGTGTGTTCGGATTGCAAACCCAAGACAGAAAAGGAAAGAATAGCTATCAAGGGAGGCTAGAATGGTCTAAAAGGGGTGCATTCCCTGAAGTCCCAAGGGAACAAGACCAAGAAGAAACTGATTCTGAGCCTGAAGTGCATCCGGTGAATGTGTCACTTGCTAAAGACCATGATGTGACAGCAACTGTCCCAGTGAATGTTCAAGAAGAAACGGAGAATATCCCATCTGATGAGGAAAATGTAATGGATGACATCTTCCCTGAACATGAGAACTTGAATGATGATATCTATGGGGATCAGGGGCCCATTAGCCACAAGAGAACAAGAGATGACTTGAACTCCTCTTCTAGCAGTGGCTCAGTTCCACAAGAGTTGGATGCTCAATTTGATGTGGAGGATGTTCTTGAAGAGCCAATTCCTGTGCGTGGGCCGTCACCAAGGAAGAAGTCAGATCCCAGAACCATCAGGTTTAAATTTCAGAAAACTAGCTCAAGCCTGATGGTATTTGAACCTTCACATGCCAATGAACAGAATGTCGATGCATCTGAACCTACAAATGAAGAGAGCACGCCTCAGGCTGATCATCAAGTTGATGTACCGGAATCGACTCCCATGCAGACTAAAAGTCCTATTCGGAATTAATATAGCCCAGTTCATGATGAAAGGCAATTCTTTGATGTAGACAGCATGTTTGTGGAACTAAGCCCTGTGAGAATAAATCTTTCAGCTGAATCAAGCCAGCCTCCTGTCGTTCCAAGCTTTCGTCCATACCAAACACTGGTTGAAGACCTTGCTCAAGCTAGTGAACTTCCTGTCGACCTCAGGATAAGTGCTGATCCTCAGATTAACTTCCTTATATCTCAAAACAGAAAGAGAGAAGGAGAGATAAAAGAGCTAAAAGAAGAAAATAAGAGGTTGAAGGAGAAGGAAAGCAAGAGTGAAGCAAGCATTGCATTTTTGTATACAGGACTACTAGAGCTGAGAAAGAAGGTAGAAGACTACAGAAGTCTAGTGGTCCAAGTGCTCAGGGTTCCCCAGGACAGAGTTCTTCTCAAAGTGCTCCAACTGCTGAATTAGTGACTGAAGATGAAGGTGATGACACCATTGTTATGTCAGACTACGCTCAAGGAGGTAGAATCATCTCAACAGCACCAGAATGTCATGAGAACTGGTTCAAGGAATTCTTCCAAGGACCTCCCCCTACACTGTACTCAATTGATGTCGGTAAAAGTGACATCGACAAAAGGGGAAATCGTGAACCTATTCTATGTTGGCACTATGATAGTGAGAAGAAGCTGTTCGCGGTGATTAGAAGCGGCTACAGTCTAGTGGAGTACTACAGAACAAGAGGTCAATTTCACTCCTGGACAGAGCCAGAAATCAGAAACTTACTGAGGGCACCATACATTAACAAATGGAGAAATGCTCAAGGAGATCAGGTTTGTGACAATCTACTGAGTCATTTGGCAGAAAATTTTGTGAACTTTGATCTAAAATAGGTGAAATGGGTTGAAACTGGAACTGACCCAGTTACTGGAGAACCTGTTGGTGAAATAAGGCGACCACCCACCAAACGAACTAGAGTGATTAACATGTTGGATGAGATTGAAGATAGAATTTTAGTGAAAAACTTTGATAGCTGGTTCTATGATCCAACGACACACGAAGTGGTGGTGGTCTGTAAAAACATGCGAGAGTTTCGCTTTTATGATCCGGTCGATCTGATGAGGTTTGGTAAACGTGACATCAAGCTCCTCGTCTCCCAACCTATTCTCGGTGATGAGAATGATCTCGAAAATGCTATCAGGGTGGGGATCTTCTTTAGAATAGCAAGCCGGATCGTGGAGCGTGAATGGTGGTCCAGCAAGAAGCCTAACACTTTCAGATTTGATTTGCTGCTGCCATAGACGCTCTAATGGTTCATGCCTAGGGGAAGATTGTTAGGTTATACATTTGAGGCATGAACATTAGATGTCGACTTACTTGTTAATGGGCTTAGGTGTTCACGATTGGGGTTAGAAGAGTTCACAGTTTTGGGCTTTAGTGGGCCGGTTCTTATGGGTTTACTATTGGACTAGGGTTTTGTAAAAGGGTACTATATAAACCCCTTTAGTTTATGATTAGATCCAGTTGTTGGTTTACGATTTGTGCTCCACTCTTGTATTTACGATCGTGATCATCAATCAAAGAAAGTATTTGTGTTCTTCATTCAAGATTTGATCTTTTGTTGTTTATCATCTACATCAAATCTATTTCATCTACTTTCTCTTGAATCGGTCTTGTACAAGGATTCCGCACTTGTACAAGATTAAAATATCGTGAACGGTTGTTGATCCCGGACCAACAATTTCACAAAATAACACATATGTTTTACACCAGGGGCCGGAATCGTATGTGGGAAACCTGGACTACACAAAACCTTGGGTGACACCAATCGGAATTTTTTTTGCGAGTTCTAATGACAGACATCAGGTATAATACTTCCGCAAAGACACCCTACTAAACATATTAATGATGACAATCAGTCAAATTAAATATTATTTACTTTCTTTGCAGTGACGAGAGTATCGGATTTGCTTTGTGGAAAGAGGTTATATCCCATTTCGATAATGAGGCAATGGCAAGAGCCGAAAATAGATCGTAGTGACAATATTTTGAGCACACGTAAGAGAATTCAAAGTTGTGTCATCCATAATCATGCCCTTAAACTCGTAAAGTAAAACAGAACCTCTAAACAACTCCTATTGATCTGCAGAAACAGTGCAACTAAGTTCTACAACAACCTCCTCATATCAACGATATTTTAGCTGTTTTTTAATCAAATTTCATTCAGACGTCAATTCGAACTTGCTCGATCTGTTCAATTGCGACCTTATAATGCAATCGCATTCTCTGGTCCAATTGCCGTTTTTGTTTCTGTATTCCTGATTTATCCACTAGGTCAGTCTATCTTATTGAGTCACTTGAAGAGGCAGAGTCAAATAGAATTTATTTATTCGTGTGATTTCTGTTAGTTATGTTATTTCTATATTTAGATTTCTGGATTTCTGTTAGACATTTTTTTGAGATAGAGATTTATAGAAAAAGTTCCATTCATACAAAAAGCCGGGGTCTTCGTTGGTGTTAGTAAAGGTCAATTCTAAAGCCAAAATGGCAGCAACAAGCAAGTACCACGATGGAATTTCTTTCTTTATCTTGCAAAGGAAAATCAAATTGCAAAACGATAATTTCATAGTTATATTTATCTAAATGTTACATTCATAATGCACTTGAAATTTTAAATTTCAAGTGTATTATGTTAAGAACAGTTCGGGTTTGTTTTTCTACTTCTATTCTCAATATTCATTTGGTTCTTTTAGGCATCGCTCCACCATTTTTGAGAACGATGAGGAGTACCCATCTTTCGGGACAACACAATCCTTCTGAGGAAGAGACTTTCATGAAATATACCAACCTACATTAGAATCAGTCACACTCTGTTACAAGCAGGGGCGAGCCTACATGAAGCAAACCGACGACCTACATTAGAATCATACACTTTAGTATCATCTGTTTGTGGGGTTTAAAAAACAATAAGGTTAAGATATATGATATCGTATTCTCTGCTATTTTTATTACCCTGTTTATTAGGTTCCATATAATTAATATTGGTGTCATAATTAAGACCTCCTTTAAATCTTGAAACTCTGTATCAGTTACGTTTCTAATAACTTCATATTGATGTTGATTCAGCTTTAGTTTTGAGTAAGCTTACGTGGTTATTATTATTTTTTTTGTTTTTGTTTTTTTCTATGTGTTTACTCAATATACTTATCACATTGCAATTAAATGACTTCACACATTGACTTATAGAACATTGAGTTACTGGCTTCACATCGCGTTGTATATTGTCACATCTCACTGATAGAAAACTGAGTATCACGAAGTAAAGTGTCACCGGTGCTGCATCATGCACACAGGAAACGAACATCGCATTGTAAATTATTGTCGCGTTGCATCACGCTAACATAAATAAACATCGCGTTGTAAATTGTCGTCGCTACCACAACGCACAAACAGTAGACGTATAACACGTTATAAACTTTTGCCGCCGCAATGCACGGGCACCATGCTAGTATATATATATATATATATATATATATGCTAAATGTTCATATTAAGGTTTATTTTGTTTAAACTTTTAATATGTAATTATTTTCATACTAAATTTTTATGTTAATGTTTATTTTGTTTTTGACTAGCAGCAATATCTTAAGACTAATCATAAATATAAAATATTTTATTCTATTTAATTTTATAATTTTTTTTTTACTTTAATTGAGTTTAAATTCAAATTTACCAAGTATTTCAATACAATAAACAAATCCTTATGAAAGGATTGCTACGTTGGACTCTCTCGCGAAGCGTAACATCCCGGTTTCCTCGCTGGTCTGTACCTTATGCAACGAAGGTGAGGAATCTGCTGATCTGTGTTCACTGGCTACTCCATTGCAAACGATCTTTGGGCCAAGGTCTCGGCCTGGACTGGGAGCCAACAGATTTTCTGCTTTTCGATCTCGGATCTGGCCAATTTCCATACTAACACAAACCTTGATATCCACAAAACTAAAGTTATTCAGGCGATTATTTACACGACTATCTGGACTATTTGGTGGATGAGAAACGAGGTGATTTTTCAAAACAAAAGGCATAGGGTGGACAAAATGTTCCTTGAGATTCAATCTCAAAGTTTTCTTTGGGTCTATGCAAGGATTAGGAACATTGTTCTTAGTTGGGAGTCTTGGTGTAATTTCCTTTTTTCTATGTAATCCCTATGTATTTCCTCGTTTGGTTCCCCTCCCTTAGTGTCTTGCTAGGTGTGGGGGGGGGGGGGAGGGGCGTTAATAAAATAATTCGCCGTTCAAAAAAAAAAAAAAAGCTATTCAAAATAAAAATAGAAACATATTACTTATAACAAAGTCAAAGTCATTGATAGGGTCTTGGAAAGCTGCGATGAAGGCGAGCCCTACCCCTACGTGTATCCTAGGGCTAAAGAGGATGATTACACTGAGACACCGGCTCCAAGGATTACGGATAAATATCAATACAAATTATTTGGGTTGTCCAAATGGATGTAGGTTGTATAACAATAGTATAACTTTAATCCACAAGAAAAATGAAAAACAAATACAAGACTTGTTCACAAATGCTTCAACTGTTTATTAATATCATAGGAGTTTGAAATCACCAGATAAAGAACCAACTGTTTATTAATATCATAGGAGTTTGAAATCACCAAATAAAGAACCAGCTTTTATTCAAAAACAAGAAATCAAAGACCACAAACATGCAAAATGCTTCTGAAAACTGAATTTAATACCTTACAGAAGTCACATGCTTCAGAAGCATCTCAACAACATCACTTGAGATTCTTTCAGCCTCTGTTTTCAGGTGTTCAATCTTAGCATCTGTTTCTTTCTCGAGACGTTTCACGTTAGCACCCGAGTCTCCGCTACTCTGTTTGTGAGAAGACAATTTATCAAGATTTTCTGTAGGTGAATGTTGTTGTGATATTTGAGCAGAATGTGTGGTCAACCAGATTACCAGGACGGTACAAAAATACCTATTTGACCCACTACCGAACCCACGTTACCCGCCCATTACAACAGATCTAAACCAAAAGGTCAACAATTGGCTTAATCAAATAAAAAGGATCAGATTCAACACCACTGAACTAATCAAAGTTGGTGTTTCGGCTTACCTCAGTGAGCTTTCTTTGGAAATCGGCTTCCATTTGGGCACGAAATTCAGCAACCTCCTTTTCAGCCTCTTCCTTGGCTTGTTTTAGTCTAGCTAATTTTGCTGGAAAGAAACAAAAATAAACAGCATCAATAACTTCATCAATTTTGACTTTGACTTCTAGTAACAAACCAGTCATACTAGTCAATAAATTGACTTAACCATAGGATTTTGAGGACACAAATTCAAATAGTCATAAAGGTTAAGAACATTTTGAACTAGAAAAGTCAAAATGTGTAGTTGACTTATGGAGGTATTCAACATTTTAAACGGGACACCAATGTTTATAAATTTTGAGGATATGTGGTTAAAGGTCCACATCAGCATAGTAAGTACAGACCATTTCGGGCAGCACCGACAATTTGCTGAGCTTCTTGCTCTGCAGCTAACAGGCTTTGAATTCCACTCTGGCCCCTGCTAGAATCCATGTATGCTGATACACACCAAACCATATGACTTTAATATGCCACAATATCAAAAACTACAAAAAGAAAAAAAAAAGAAAAAAAAAGAGAGAGAGAGAGAGAATAAAAAGTGTGTACACCACACAAAATAATTAAGATATCCCATTTCAAACTAATAATTGTTGTTTTTTTGGCCATTATAAGTATGACATCTCACCATTACTTTGGTTATTTTGGCAACTTTGTTGCCTTGCTTTAGGCTTGAGGATTATATTCATATAGCAACAAGAAGATGCCAGACAGGAAAACTGAAGGGCCATTATTGGATGAAAAGAGGTAAGAATTACTAGCTTTTATTGTTCATATAGATCACTAAAACCAAGTAACCTGCTTGATTCCATCTTAAGCTTCAACAACAAATATCTAACAGCCACTGTGTTATCTTACACTCTTTTCAAATAATTACATACTTCTTTAACTTTTGCGGTGTTTTCCCCATTAATCCTATTTATTTACTATTTTAATTATTACCGTTACTTTTTATGTTATTTAGTTAATTTATTTATTTTTTCTAGGCTTGTGGTTTTACTTTTCTTCTTCCCTTTCTTTCCGGTTCTCACTGTTATCTTGTGTTTCGGAGCTAGGGTCTCCCTGGAAGTAACCTCTATGTCTTTTCAAGTAGAGGTATCCTTTGCTTTTATTTTCAAAAATTGTATATGTTCATTTATGAATTAAGAATGTTAACTTTTATTTTCAAAAATAATATATGTTCATTTGTGATCGTGAAAAAATTCAACTCCTAAATCAACAAACATGAACAAGAAGTTAAATTCCTTCCATTCGATTACGTGTTCATTAACCGTTTGTGAACATGTTCAATACTAGAACCAACTAACAAGAACAAGGCTTCTTCCCATTGAGTTCATTTACTGCCTTAATTTTCATACCCCCAAATGGGAACCTATGAAACTCTTAATTTGAGATTCACAATGATCAAATCTGATAATTCTTTCCGACCGCAGATAGCAATTATTCACAGTAACAATACATCTCAAACTAAACCTAAAAGCATCCACATAAAAAACGCTCGGAAATTGACAAATTATGACTAAAATCAACAAACCTAAACTCAAAATTAACAGAAAAATAATCAACTTCAACTGAACTAAAAGGAATAAACAGGATTTAGAAGCAAAAACAGAAAACAGTTGAGAGGTTAATCAATCCAAGATTTGAGATCGAACTAAGATTCAAAACTTCAGATCAAGAACGAGTCAATAAAAATGTGATCCGCAAGCAGATAATTAAGATCAAACGCTGATTTTGGGGAAGATCCAATCTAGAGAGCGAGAAAAAACGTACCTAAGAATCGGAGATCGGTCTGATGAGGCAAACAAGGAGAAACGGAGTAGACGTGTGGACAAATAAGATTTGATGTTGGTTTTCTTATATAAATATATAAGATAAGATAAGAAGATAAGATTTGAATGGACTCCTTGCAATTAGAGTGTATTGCATATATCAGACCTATACTATCTCTCATTTACCATTTCTAGTCCATATACTTTTGAAATGCTTAAGCTATAACAACTTTTTGTTAACTTTATATGTTTTATTACCCTTTTAAAAACAATAAGGTTAACTCAGACACCTCTAAATAGACCATTAAATCTAAACCAGTTCTAGAAACCAATGTCCAAATCAACAGTAATAGATACGAGATGTTTACCCACCCCGCGCGTTGCTGCGGGGGTTGAATTTGTATACTAAACGAAAATAAAAAAAGTTAAGTGTATAAAACGTAAAAGTTTAAAAGTCTCGTGGTGAAAGTATAAAACTATAGAAGTATATTAAAAGCGAAATTAGAAAAGTTAAAAGTTTCGTGCCCAAAGTGTAAGACAAAAAATACTTAAAAAAAAAAACTTTAAAAGTTAGAGGATTAAAAAATTTAAGAGTATAATACGTAAAAGTCTAAAAGTTTGTGGTAAAAGTATAAAACTATAAAAATATACTTAATTAAGTGGTATAAAACATAAAAGTCTAAAAGTCTTGTGGTGAAAGTATAAAACTATAAAAGTATACTAAAAACGAAAGTATAAAAGTTAAAAATTTCGTGGCCAAAGTAGAAGACAATAAAACGTAAAACAAAAAAAAAGTTTAAAAGTTAGAGGGTAAAAAAGTTAAGGGGTATAAAACATAAAAGTTTACCAGTCTTGTAGTGAAAGTATAAAACTATAACGATATACTAAAAACGAAAGTAGAAAATCTAAAAGTTTCGTGGCCAAAATAGAAGACAACAAAACCTAAAATAAAAAAAAACTTTAAAAGTTAAACGGTACAAAACGTAAGCGT
Source organism: Deinandra increscens subsp. villosa (assembly GCA_039602395.1). NCBI lineage: Eukaryota > Viridiplantae > Streptophyta > Magnoliopsida > Asterales > Asteraceae > Deinandra > Deinandra increscens. The sequence goes on from JBCNJP010000012.1 coordinate 59,899,822, forward strand.
ACGAAACAATGTGACCAAACTATGAAAACTAAAAGTTACTATTACGTTAAAAAGAAAAAAACAAATCGTAAAAACTTAGGGGTAAAAAACGTCAAAACATCAAAATCATGTGGCCAAAATTAAAAAATAAAAAATCTACTATTCATCTACCGATTTGTGTTGTATTATATATAAATTAGTTGGCATTTCATACATTAATATTAGGAAAATTGGAATTAAATAATCCAAGTTATTGAGTATTGGCGGATAATAATCCGAGTTCCAATATTTGCCTACAATAATCCCAATTATTTGGGTCTTGGAATTCATTGGGCCGCCGTTAATTTTTCACTAACTCCGCTAGTACTTGCTGACGTGACAGGTGATGTGGCATCATTTTTACTGATGTGGCAAGTGATGTGGCATCATACTTGCTGGCGTGACATGTGCCATGTCAGCACACAACTAACGGAGTTAGTGAAAAATTAACGGCGACCCAATGAATTCCAAGACCTAAATAATTGGGATTATTATAGGCCAATATTGGAACTCGAATTATTATCCGCCAATACCCAATAACTTGGATTATTTAATTCCAATTTTCCTAAATATTAATATAGGTAATATAGACGGTAGATGGGTTTTACTTATTGTTATTATACTTGTTATTGGTGACAAATAAAGACAAATAGAGACGAGCTAAGAAATAAAAAATAAAACCTTAAAGAAATACAGTAAGAGTTCCATTTTACTTTTTTTTCAATGTCATTATTTTTATAAATTTTTAAATATGAAGTATGAAACAAACAAATGAACTTTTGTTATTTTTATTACACTATCTAACATTTAACAACATATTATACAAACCTTTGAGCATGAATTACAAGTCCTTATGCATCTTAAGGTACCACTTTTTAAGCGTGTATTACAACTCATATCATTTACCTCTTTTCCCTGTTGCCTCACCCACCGCATCCTTCCAACCTACTACACCTCAACCATGCTTTCAGAACAGCTACAGAGTGTATTACAGTCTACAGTGATATGATGGGCGAAGAGAATGCTTGGAGGACATAGACCACTACAATTATACGCAACCTTCTCTTCTACCACATCTCTCTCTCAACCGACAATAGTCTCTTCCTCACTTTCTCTCTCCGGGTTCCTTTTCTTCTTTTGCTCTCTGATGTTCGTCATACAACTGTTTGCTAACCACCGTTGCTGGTCCGTTTTACGTTGAAGCGACGACGGTTATTGATGGTGTTGTGCTTATTGTTGCTCAGATCGTAAATCCCTTGACTGATATTTAAGGGTGTTGAACCGATTGATGAATTTGGGCTTCTCGCCGATCACCGCTTCTCCAGCTTCTTCAGTCTGATTCTCCGTTTCCGGTAGTTAAACTTATACTACCGGATATGGAATTCTCCTCCTTCTCAAGTTCTCAGGTACTAAATGTTGCTAAATTTGACGAAATTGCAGGTGTGGATATTATGTCATATGTGGATGTGGATTTGAAAGACATCGCTAATGGAGTTGTGGAAAGGGCATAGAAGCTATGTATTTCAAAATTGGTTTGTGGTTTCAACTTTTGAACTATGAATTATAACGAAACTGGGAGAGATTAGCTCTAATTTAAGTCGATGTGTAACTAATTGGACCTGAATTAACTTTGAATGACGTGTTAATTCAATGTATCTCAGTTTTTAATTAGATCTGGAATGAACCTGGTTCTAATTTAAGTTTCTGGACTTTATGAAGAATTAGGGGAAGTTAACCCTGTTTCTGATTCAGCTTCATGAGTCCGACTATAATTTGTGTTCTATTCAATTGTTCATAATATGATTTAGGAATATTGTTTATATATGTTACTTATAGGGTTTCTCATCTAAATTTATTTAATATGTCTGCGTTTGATGTATGGTTTATTTGATGGCTAATTCCATATATAGGTTTCTTTTATTTGTTTAAGAGATCTGGGCATGTTCTGTTGGTGTTAGCTCATGACATTTATGATTAGTTTCCCTCGGGTGCAAAGAATATGTTTTACCTATTGAAATCGGAATGTGGAAGTTTCGGTAACTGATATATGGAAAAATGTACCAAATTTCACAAATGGTGAATCTGTTTTAGTTTCCCTTGGCTGAAAAGGTGTTTGTATATCGTTAGACTGTTTGTATCGACAAGTTTCTATGGGAATTTGAGGTTACATGTTGCTTTTGGCTTCCCATTGTACAAAGCAAAGGTTTCTTGCTTTTGTAACTTTTTTTGCGCTCTTTTGAGGTTATTTTGCGTGTTTGGTTGTTTGGTCATGTGTTTTGTCTTTCGTTTGATGTTGTTTGTGTTGGTGATTCATGTGTGATGTTGGTTAGTTACTGTTGGTTATTCATCCGTTAATGTGTTGTGTCATGATTTTATGCCTGCTAGATGTTTGTGTAAATACTTATCAGTTTCTGATTGTTTGATTTCATTTATTTTGGGGATTACATGTCTTGGAATCGGTTGCTATCTGTTCATGGGTTGTGATTTAAGGTGAGACTTTCAAATTAAACGGTTTGAGCGCTGCTTTTATTTTCATGTGATTTTTTTTAATGTGCTTGGTCTACAAAGCACCAAAAAAGGTATAGCTTCGTATGTTAGTGTTGATGAACTTTTGTTGGGTATGTAATTTGTAAAGCACAGGAAGAAAACCTTTGTTGTTTACTTTGAGCAGTAACTGTTGTTTATGAGGTTATAAACACAAGTGGATGGATGTGTGTGTTAATGTTAATGAGAGGCTTTTTTTTTAAATGAAAACTAGTGTGTGCGTCCTGCCTGCTCTTCTTTATTATGCTGTTATATAATTTAAGCGTTGTTTCTATTTTTATGTGATTTTTTTGCATGTGTTTTGTCTGGAAGGCACCAAAAATCAATCTGCAATGTTAGGAAAGATTCAAAATTGGCGCAACTTCTAATAGAGACGTCCTTGATAGTTGTGCATTCTGATCTATGCGTTGCATCTTCGGGTTGTTCCTTTGGGTTTTTTTGGTTCCTAAATCAAGGTATGTTCTTTGCCGGGTGTACCTTCAACTTGCTCTAAAATTTTACACTTACCAGCCTTTCAGCACCCTTTTTTATAAGTGACAATAATTCCATTTCACTAATTATAATAAGCATTTGATCAGTTAAGATTACCAACCCTTACAATACACCACCAACACATATTTCGTCTCACAACTATACATAAATAAAGTCCAAAGTATGCTTATTTTCTTCTTCTATGTATTCATAGCCTTATGTTAGAGCTGCTTTAAACGTTGTGTTTGAGTGGGTCTTTATAACCAGCCTATGTATTTATGATTGAACATCAAAGCCTAAGGAGGGTCTTTTTGTGATAAAGAAAAAGTAAAATTTAATAACTTAAAACTTTCATCTAAATTTTTTCACTTTTTCTTATAAGTGATACCTAAAAGAAATGCTAATTTCATCACACTGGTTATAACAAGCACCTGATCAGCTAAGATCTCCAATATGTTCCCAATGCATTCTTAATTGTTTAGTCAGTTGTATTTATCTAATTAATTTTCCTACTTCCCTTATGGTTAAAAATAGATTATAAAGAAATTAGGCAACTACAGGTCAGTTTATGTGAAGTGGATTATACCTTTTATAACAATTTATTTTGAATTTTGAGTTTACAACACTTATACCATATTTTGAACCTTATTACCTTCCTTCCCTAACGGTATGTTCTCGAGATTAATTAACAAAAGAAGAAAAAGGAAAGGAAAATAAGAAGGAAAAGAAATGAGTGGAATGGAAAAATATATTGTATTTTAGTGTTTATGAGTTTGACACAAACGAGGTGCAAACAATGAACACTGTTATAATTGTTATTTAAAACCGCATACTGCTATTAGTTTTTTTACCTAACCATAAGTTTTTTTTACCTTATTCTATACAATGGTTATTAATTGCGTGTGTTCGACAGGGTTGTCGGTTGGTTACCCCTTAACGAATAATGTTTGATGCATAACTTAATGATTATGGCATGTGTGAGTTAAAACATACAAGATCGTTAGGCTTATATTTTTGGGACAACCCTTTCGTGCTGCGCTCAGGGTCATTTACTATGGGCTGCAAAGCTGCTAAAAAAACATCACCATACATTTTATACTTTAGTTCTGTCGTATTTTCTAACTTTCAGAAAAATCTCTTGCGAATGACATGATGTTTATCACGCTGATAAACTAAGTGGTTTATCCAGGTCAAGAAAGGAGAGAGCTATGACAACAACCTCCTAAAGTTTACAGCTAACACCATATTACCGCTCAATAATAAAAAAACACCAAAAGCTCTACCAGGGCCAGAAGCAAAGGACAAACAACCGCTATTAGAGGTGTACAAAAAAACCGATTGTCAAACCCAACCGGTAAAAAAACTGAAACCGGTTCGGGATAAAAACCGGATTTAAGAAAACCGGTTCGGTTCGAGTATAAACTGGCGGTTCCCCATCAATTTCACATTCTCATTTAGCGAATCGGTTCCTAACCGGGTTGTCTTTGAAACCGATTTGGAACCGGTTTGAAACCGCTTTAGAACCCATGTCGTTTTCTAATTTCAGTTAACCATTAATCTCTTAAATCCTATTAGCCATAATTAGATGGATCTTAATTGAAATAGCCGTTACATCTTAAATGAGGTTAATTAGCCTTAAGTGACAATGTCAACTTTTGATGGGATAATATAAATCAGAACGTCTTATTTATTTAGGTGTCCTTATATTGTTATGACCACCTTTGGTGTTGGTGCAAGTTTATGCACTAACGAACGCAATCCAGTACAAATAGAACTATTACATGTTTAGTTCTACTAATACTTGAAGACTTTGGTGTTCAAGCTTTAGAATTTTAGTAATGTACTTTTAGCCAACTTTTTTATCTTATATGAAGCCTTAAGTTTTGTTTATTTGAAAGAGAAAAAAACCGGTTCAACACAAACCGGTTTCGAACTGAACTGATTCGGTTTTATAGGTTTGGGGTTTTGTTGCTTCAAACCGGTTTGTAAACCGAACAGATTTTGGGCCAAACTAGTTCTGACCAAAGTTGACCAAACCGGTTTCGGTTTACATTCCGAACCGGTTTGAAAAAAACCGGTTTTGTACACCTCTAGCCGCTATGCATCACCGATGGCCAGCCAAGCAAAGCAAAGAGGGAACTGTTTCCTGATCCAGGTTTACACATTACCAGTTTAAAATTGTATTCCTGTATGGTCTAACCACCGGGCTAAGCTGTTAGGAACTTCTCCTTGCAGATCCTGCTACCAATGATGAACAGATAGCTTTGATTCCAGGGCCAGAGGGCAGCACAATGAAAAGATAAGCGGATGCTAACAAAGGTAACTAGAAGTTCATTCCATCCATGGATAGGCACCAGCTCTAAAGGAGTTTGCGGGTGTAGGATAGTTTTACAGCCCTGCTAACCCACAAGCCACTAATAAGCAAATTCATATGAACTTTTAACCACTGTAGATGCATCGTGAGATTCAAAACAAGCACCACACAAATTATGAATATATATTTCATGACTAATAAACCACCATTCCCCCTTTCTAATTTACGTACCATCAGCCCAAAACCCCATATCTTTTACTCCAAACTCACTATTATATTTCTCCATTTAGTTGCTAACAAGCCTTTATATATAATTGTTCCAAATGGTTAAAGGGTCTCATCCCCTTCCCTCTCGGTTTACATAAACCGTAACCAAACACCCACCACTCAAACCCAAGCCACTTAAACAAACTCATATTTAACATCTTAGTCTCTAGTCCCTTCTCATTTTCTCACAAAACCCATTCTCTCTACCTCCCACCACCTTTACGGCTCTGTCTCTCCCTAACATCTTTCATCATTTTCTCCATCAAACGTCTCCATTCTTGAAGATACAAGCTACTAGGAGCAAGATGGAAGCAAGACATCACCATTTCCTTCCACATTTCGGTTTTTCCTTCAAGTTTGTGAGCACTTTCTTCAACTTCTCTCTATATAAATCTCATTCAAAAACTTGTATCTCGTTTATTTTTACATCTATACACTTCCTTTGACAAGTCTTGATGGTCCATGGTGATAGAAACCATTTTACACTCAAACACTAAACTTTGATGTTGAACAACTTACTTAATCTTAAGCATTTTTGAGTTTTATCTTGCCTAGTGTTTCCTCTAGTGATTACCTACATGTAAAACTTCTCATATGCTATTTTTTTATGAACTTGGATATATTACGTGGTTAATATCAAGCAAGTTGTGTAGAACTCATAAAAGACTAGCTTTTGTGGGTGGAATGCAAAATCCGGCTTTTGACTAATTTTGAACCATTGGGAACTATTTTAGACATATTTGAAACAACTTTTGTGAAGACACCTTGTCTAGAATATGTTTAAGGGCTTTAGATCAAGAAAAGAACATGTTGAAAACCCTAATTTGCCCCAAACCTTGATCACGAATTTGGACATAAACTTTTGACTCCCAACAATAAAATTTGGACCTATTTATAGGGTTAAAACATTGGTAAAAAGATCCCTTTTGAAAAGAGTTTGAATTGGGAAAAAAACTGGCTTAAAAACGAGTACTTTTTGACCCAGAAACCTCCGTTTTAGAAAGATATGTCAAAAAATGGTTAGAACTGATCTTGGGTGTATTTTTAAGGCCTAAAACAACTTAAAATAATTTTACAAAGTGTTTTGGAAACTTAAAAAGTCATAAAACGAGTCACAGGGACGAAACCGGCAAAATCGAGCACAAACCAACAAAACTGTCATCTTAAAATTTTAAATATATGAATGTATGCTTTCTGTGGTGTTATGGTAAAAATAAATGTATTTTTATTCAAAAAAGAATATTTTTCTAAGAATATTAGAAAACACCGCGTATTTAACAATACCGACGAAACACGTACGTTTGACTTCCAGCCTTAGAAATTTACATGATTTCCTAAAAGATCTTAACTTGTAATAATATTTATTGGATTAAATATTATCTTTTAACATTGAATTATTCGGGAAAACACTTTATAAATATATAAATCTTTATTTTCCGAAACGTTAACTCAAACTTAAATATTTATTGATAATAAATATTTCCTTAAGTCAAATGATTAACAACCACACTATCGGGTTACCATGACGTCGAGACTTGACCAACCAAATTGGTGTGACATAGATGTCAGTCCAGTTTCTAGATCCTAAGTTGTCTTATAATTATTTTAGGACGGCTTCACCTTGTATCTAGTACTATTTCTCTTGGACTGCCTTGCTCAGGTGAGTCTTCACGGCCCCTTTTCTCTTTAACTGTTTTCAATTACTCGGGGGAGAATTCATACTTACTTTTACTATGCTAGACAATTTAGACATTGTTAACCCTATTTGTTACATGTGCCTTTCGTTTGTCCACACCTGTTATATCATGTTCATTAATGTTATAATCAAATCCCACTATTAACGGAATCCGATTAATTATCATGTGAAACGATAACGTTTGAATAGATCTATTGGGTTAACGCCCCTACTCTGATTGGTCGCTCCAGTCCTGGCTCCGTTTTATTAGTCAAAGGGTACAAACTGTTATGTCTCATCTTTGCGGTATCAACTGGACAAAAGATACCAAGAGTGGGTAGTCAGTCAGTTTTGGAATTCAGAGTATATGGTAACATTTCAACAAGTCTTATCTGATATTGTCAACGATTAGCATAAACTGTTTTCACACTGGCTTTTACTAAATCTTTTACTACATGCAAACTATAAACCTGTGAAACTCACCAACAATTTATTTGTTGACCTGTTTTCCTATATGAATTCTTAGGTGCTTGAACTTTCATGCTAGCTTCTGCCTGGACCTGCATGTCTCTTAGGATCTTTTGCATAAGTTAGGAGTATGGTTAACAGCCGTTGGAGATTTCTTAGCATAACACCTAACGGTGTCATGTTTTAAAATCTTTTAAACTAATATTTTGTTAACTTTTGACAAACTGTATTTCTCATTATTAAACCCGCTACGTAATGATTCAGAAAAGTCCATTTTACTCCAATAAAACTATAACAATCTAAACGGCTCTAGTTGTTGAACCATCCTAAGTGCGTTCCGTAACCTTGACTGTGATACATTCGTTTCACGCCCGACACATATTTTACAGGGTGTGACAAATTGGTATCAGAGCCGAGGTTATAGCGAACTAGGTTGCATCAGTAGGACCTAGACTATAACCATGCTTTGTTAGACTCATTTGCATACGCATTTCATCCTAAATTTACTTTGCATCTATACGTGTTTATTCGCTCTTAAATTGTTTTCTGACACTGGAAATTGTCACAACTATGTCTACCCCTACTATCAATATTCTGTCTGATCCCTATGGATGAGTATGAAAACTCACCCACCCCTAACACCCGAGACACGACCGTCTCCACAATACATACTAGTCACTGACACCGATGGAAAGAAGGATGCACACCACCTACCAGCAAGCGGGTTGAGACTGACCCTTCTAGGAAGGAGGACACATCCGAAGGATTGCTTACATCATGTCATCGGTCTTGAAGGAAAACTGTCAAAACCCAAGTTTGAGTTGGAACCTGATTATAGTAAGTGATGTGATAGCTAATTACAGGTAACGTTCCCACAAACTGCTCACTTACGTCTAGCTATGGTCACACCGCTACACAAGGAGACCAAACGTTAATTTCACAGACTTACATCCCAAATCCAAGGAATGGTGATGTTACCAACTCAACGACACTCCAGAAAGCTATTCGTCTAACACCTGGTCGGACTTATCAAGCTATGCGTCAGGATTCTAGCCAACCGCCAGGAGGTTTTACACAGGAATCTGCAACAGTCTCATCTGTAAAAGGCTCGAGCAGCCCTACCACTCTGTCAAGAACTACCAAACATTGAAAGAAGTGGTAAATGCTTGAATGTCTACGGCTTGTTACAAATATGGAGCTACAAGACATCCTAGAAATGTTTGTCTTAACCAGAGAATCAGGATGCTTAAGATGCTCGAGGTATAGCATCTGATATCAACATCTAGATGCCCGACAAAGACCCCAACATTATCATGGACACGTACATCCTTAACTAACCATTATGATTTTATCTATACCGGATCCGATAGAAGCCTTGGGTCTATTGATGTTAGTCCCCAAATTAAAATCGCCCCACTACCCTAGACACTAAGTACTCTGTAAAACTAGCTGACGGTGAGTTGATTTAAGCCACTAAAGTTATCAAAGATTGTTGGCTAGTGCCTTCGAAAGCAATTGTTTGACATAGATATTTTTTTTCTGCCAAACTTGGGAGATTTGGCATCATTTTCAGAACGAATTTCCTGTTACGAGAAGGTATCAGAATATCACTTGCAAATGGCGAAACTCTAATCATACAAGGCGAGATAAGTAGAACTAAGCTGAACAGCGGTAATGGGATCGAGCTACGGGGGCTCCCCACGGGGAAAAGCTCGGTCTTATAAACCCTTTGTCAAGAAGTTCTTGTAACTGATTGGACAACTCTTTCATCTCGGAAGGGGCTAAGCGGTAATGGGATCGAGCTACGGGAGCAGCTCGGGGGATCAGGTCGATATGAAACCCCACTTGTCTAGTTGGGTGTAGACCAGATAAGTGTTCACGGAAAACATCACGGCCTTTAGGATCGGAACATCTTTGATTTTTTTCTCCTTCGGCTATTTCACTACGTGCGCTAGAATGGCGTGGCATCCTTTACGTAGGTACTTCCGAGCTTTCATACATGACACAATATTGAGTTTGGTTCCATTACAGTCTCCTTGAATGGTCAAAGTCTCACCATTCTCTAATGGGATCTTGAGTTGCTTCTCGTGACAAACTATCCCTGCACGATTGGCGGATAACCAATCCATTCCAACAACAACGTCGAAGCTTCCAAGTTGGACAGGCAGGAGGTCTATGCGAAATGAATGTCCGGGTAACTCTAACGAACAGTCTCTAAGGGTCTCGGTTGCTTTAACTAATTTACCATCTGCTATCTAAGGGTGTAGGGGTGATTTCAAGTGTTGAACTAAATGTTGGAAAAAGGGTGTCCTGACCAGACAAAATCAACAAACCCGACCCGATATTGACCCGTAAGAGTTACACCCGGGTCAACGGACCATAAAACTAATTACCCATTAATTAGTATTAAAACAAACAATTGATTGATTAAATAAATAATTGTTTATTTATTTAATTAAACGGCAAAAACCTTTTCGTCTAAAAATGCTCGCTACTATATTAAATAGACTGATCTGTTGTTACCGGATTAACAGACTGATT